>NC_061159.1:15315362-15487862 GCF_022113875.1 Hydra vulgaris | reverse complement strand
ATATATATATATATATATATATATATATGTATATGTATATTTATATATATATATATATATATATATATATATATATATATATATATATATAATATATATATATATATATATATATATATATATATATATATATATATATATATATATATATGTATATATATAGGGAAGAGTAATTGAAACAGTTAAGGAATTATTTAATGCCTTAATTTGAACAGTTAAGGAATAATTATTTATTAATCTAAGATGGTTTTTTACTAACTAATGGAAAGTTTTATTGTGTTGAATTTGTGTATGAATTTGGATGATGTTTTACAAAATAATAATTTATCAAGCTTTTTTAACAATCCATGTGATTTAAAGAGTTTGATTATTTTTCATATTAAAAATTTTTTATTAAATTTTACATATTTTTTTGTAAATTTGTATAGAATAGAATTTGTGCTTGCTCCTTTAGTCCATGATATTGGTTGGTAAAAGGATCAACATAAAAATTTAGCAAATTTTAGCAACTGTATAATGTATCATAACCTACAGTTTAAAATTGTATTTTTCTGTTAGCTATTATACATGAACAAATTTTTAATATATGAGTATTTTTTCTATTATATTTTCTATTATACTTTTCCAGTTGAAAGAGTATAGTAGGGCAAGCAAAATGTACATTCGAGCTGTTTGGATAGAAAATACAGAGAAATAGAGAAAGAAAATTCGATAGATAATTTTTTGTGCTGGCCATCATCATTAAATGTAATAAATTGCTTTAATAAAATGCATAAACCAAAGTCTAACTAATACAGATTTAAGCTGCTCAAAATTAAATGTCATGGAGATAATGTAATTTTTTTTAATATAAGCATTAAGTCGTTACTTTTTTTCCTTGTTTTTTTTTTAACATGCTTTCATTCTGTATATGTTGTTTTCAGTGTTTAGATATATTCTTTTTTAAATATTCTTTATTGTTTAATGTATTTAAAACATTTTTAAACTGAATGAATATTATTAGATCATGAGTTATGTGATAAATTTGAATTTGTCACTACTAGTGATACTCAGATAGAATCAGATTCAAAAAACGATAACTATTTTAAAAGATAATTTTTTAGTTAGTTTCATTTTGATATTAATTTTTATAGGAGCCACTACCATGCTTATGCAAGAAAAAACATAATAACCAACAGAATAGTAAGCAAGTATCTACTCCTGTAACGCAAAAAAAGAAACAGAAAACAATTTTTATGCATACTCCACATACTTTAGCTCAAGGTATTAATTGTCTGTCTGCAAGTTGATTTAGGAAGAAAAAATTCTGAACATTTTTTTCTATGCTTCAGTGATTTACACCTTTTATTGGTTGCTAAATTAAAACATTTAATTTAATTTATGAAGAATGTTTTATATTATAAATGTTTTATTCTTGTGTTTCAACGCTTTTAGAAATTAATTAATGTTTGGTTCTTTTGTCTTTCTGATATATCTTTATTGTTAGAAAGAGGTCTTAGTAAAACTTACTCTTTTTAGTAATTAAAGTAATATCATGACAAATAGTTCTGAAATTCTATGGATGAACTTGCAGCAGTAATTTAATGATTATGATAACAGGTTAAATGATTCTTGGGTGAGGTCTGGAGTGATGGGTTGTTTCAAACCATGAACTTTTGCAGTTTTTTTTATTGTTTTTTGATTGAGTATTTAATAATAACTTAGCCTAAGTTAATCTACTTGTAACTTTTTATAAATGTACTATAAAAATAATGTTGTGTAATTATTTTCTTAAACCTTTAGGTTAACAAACTTTATAACAATATATATATATATATATATATATATATATATATATATATATATATATATATATATATATATATATATATACATATATATATATATATATATATATATATATATATATATATATATACATATATATATATATATATATATATATTATATATATATATATATATATATATATATGTATATATATATATATATATATATACATATATATATATATATATATATAGTATATATATATATATATATATGTTAACAAAATATACATATATATATATATATATATATATATATATATATATATATATATATATGTGTTAACAAAATATACATATATATATATATATATATATATATAGATATATATATATATATATTATATATATATATATATATATATATATATATATATATATATATATATATATATATATATAATAATGGTGCAATTTTAAGTTTTTTCTTTTATTTATAAAGTTGTACTTGATAAAAATAAAATAATATAGTTGAACATTTTGAATATTTATTGATTATTATGATAAATTATAAAAAATATATATAAAGTATAAATATTTTGCAAAAACACTTTTATTTGCAATAACTGCTTCATTGCATTGTGGCATGCTTGCAATATATTTTTTATAGTTTTTGTCTACTCTGGGTTATTATGCCAAATCTTAATAATCTCTTCCATAAGATCTAGCTTATTAGTAAGATTTTTTTTCCAATCTTTTGCTTTACTATTTCCCAAATCTATGGGGTTAAGATCATGCGAATTGTCTGGCCATAGCAATACATCAACTTAGCCATAACAGTTTTATTGTGTTACAAGTTGCATCATCTTGCATAAATATAAGATTTTTGATATTATTTTTAATATTTTTGAATTTTTTTGTCACTTTTTGACTTTTTTGGCTGGACATCAATCCCTCTTCTTTTAGCCTTCTACAAATGGTCCGGTCTGACACAACAATTACAGCTTCATGGATAAGCTTAGTGGCTTTTTTTTTGTTTTCCAGGCAGATATTTCTGATTATACTGTCCGCTCTTGGTGTTTTCTTGCTTTTAGAAGGTGGTCTCCTTGGACCAAACTCTTCCCCTGTATCAATTCTTTTTCTTACTTGCATTACGGTTTGGTAAGAAACCTTTGCGGTTTGTGCAATTTTTCATTGAGAATAATTTGTATTTTGTAAAAGACATGTTTATCAATTTTTAGTGTAACTGTAATAATAATAACAATGTATAATGCAGGTTGTTGACCAATGGTTTATAATCGAAATTTAATGTGGCTGGCAAAAAAGGTAAAGAGAAGCTTAAAGGAACAAACATTAGGTATTTATTTGTAAGTTAAGTGTAAAATTATATATTTTTGAAAATCACAGTTTGTTTTTTTAATGCTATTTAATTTTTAACTTTTTGATGTATTTGATGCAAATTACTCAAACAATACCTTTTTTTATAGAGAGCGTTTTGTCAATAAAAGTGACTGCTACAGTTACCGAAATAAGAACAGGAATAATGACTTTATTAAAATTCGCACTTGACAGATCAAATGGTGGTGGTCGGCGAGTAAAAGGCATTTCACCCGATGTATAACATTCATACTTTTTCCTAGTTGTTCTGGAACTATTGATAATAGTTATTATTGATAAATTGATAAATATATTACTGATAAATAAAACTTTCTTTTTTTCAAATATTTTACTTTTATTTGCATTGTATATAAAGTCCGTTGAAGCAATTTAGTTGTATCTAATTAATTTACGTGAAATATAATATTCTTCGCGCAAATTGTTGCTTTTTTATTGTGTTAATTTATTGCAGTTAAAGTTAAGATAATTTTTCAGTTAATTGGATTTAACCTAAATAAAAAACAAAAATCAACGTTGATTTTACGTTTTTTCAACGTTGTTCTAACGTCTTATCAACTACGTTTCAATCAAATATATCACCTATTCAAAGTTGAAATATGGTTGATATGTAGTCGATAAAACGTTAGATCAACGTTGAAACAACGCATTCATCGACGTTGTTTCAATATCGTAGTTTTCGACGTCGGATTTTATTTCCAATTCAACCAAATTTCAACGTTCTTTCAACGTGGCATATGGTCGGTTTACGACGTTGTTTCAACGTTATTTCAACGTTATTGTGCCTGCTGCATAAAATCTCTAATACAATTTAATATAAAAAATAAATACCCTTTTAAATTTTTATATAGCAGAGGCGGATCTAAGATGTTGCCACTGATGCGCGTGCATCAGTCTTTTTGCACCGCTAAACTTAAGTGTATGTCTTTTTCACTTTTTTTTCATAATAAAAAGTTAAAGAAGAAATTAGAATCTAAAATTGTCAAAAAATGTAGGATTTGTTTTAAACTCGAAAAAAATTATTATATCTAAACTCAATTTTATTTGATCTCTATAATTACCTCGACAAAATCTCCTTCGTTTTGGAGCAACTGATGCAATTGCTCTTCACCAAATGAAAATGTGGTTGGTTAAAGAAGAAATATTTTAGGCTTTAACTAATCGAATTTGTATATTTTTACAAAGTTTTCCTATCAATTTGTAGCAAGTGATTCAATTGTTCTCTAAAATATAAATAATTGGTTGAAAAACAATTAAATCAATCACTATTTATTTGCATCAGTTGCTACAAACCTTTCGCAAAAAAATCCAAAAATGTTTCAAATATGATCGGAAAATGTTTTTATAAACCAATCAGTTTTGTAGAAAGTTTAGAACAATTGCATCAGCTGCTCCAAATCGTTCAAAATTTACAAAATTCTAATATGCCACTGGTATACGTACTTCGCTCGTAATTTTTGTCGTAGGACTTTGCTAGTTAAATAAAGTTTTGAAACAAAGATGAACTTTTTAGTTTCAAATGCAATTAAGGCTAGGTAAAGACGATAGTAAAGATTATGGTGCTTTAAGGTAAAATTCTATTACTAAAGTTAATGGTATATATTTCCAGCTAAAAAGTAAAAGAAAATGATCTTGTTTTATATACTTTTTTTTTTTTTTTTTATTTGTATTTTACACTTTATCAATCCTAAAAATGAAACAAATAAAATGCAATTCTCTGATGATTTTTTTACAGAAAAAGTTAATTCTGCAAAACATGTCAAAATCCAATCTAAAATTAACTTCAAAAACGACAACGCTTTTATAGAGTCGCCTTCGAACTTTCTGCAGATTTTAAAATATTTGAGTGATTAGATTCCAACTCAGTTAATATTCCTTTATATAAAGACTCAAATACTTTATATGTTGTTTCAGCATATCTAACCCATATATATATATTTTTTAAAAATAAGGTAAAGTTTACCACTTTTAATCGCTGGCAAAGACGATGCAATTTTGATAGATATGGTAAACATAGTATTTTGTCCAAATTCTAAATTGTGCTATTGTTTCGCAGTGGAAGCTATTAAAGTTCCACCACTTATATGGAACCATCAAGTAATAGTCTTAAGAGAAGTAAGAAATATTTTATATAAGTGCAAGGAAGTGCTAGATAAATTATAATATTTGGACAGATGTCCAGTATTGAGAGGTGGTGTTTAGAAGGGGAGTATTATTTAGTGATTGCGTTTGAGTTAAGTGAATGTTGGTAAAGTTAGATTTAAGTAAGCATTGATTCAGCGCTTCGCAAGTTTTTGTGTTTTGTGTTTGTAATGTCCTAAACATGAAAGCCCTATGTGTCATTTACTGTATTTTCCTGTATGAATTCGTGTGTTTGTAAATAACCTGATTCTCAGTGTTGTTTACTTCCAATGTTATTAAGTTCTTTTTAAATATAAGTTTTATAACTTGAAGAATTAAGTATAATCACTCATGGAAAATATTTAGCCGTATCTGCCTTAGAGAAGAAGTGATTGATTATATTACAAACTATTATTGTTTTACTTTAATTCCAACTTTTGTTATTGTTTTTACTTAATTCCAAATCTTATTATTGTTTTTACTTAATTCCAGTTTTATTTAACTTAGTACAGGTTCGATTGTAATTCATACCGTTTCGTGCAGTTGATCGGTTTATTGAGTTCGTTTTATAAAGATGTGCATCCTTATGATGGAAATATTCGTTTTAAATTTAGTTTATATTCTCAAACAGTGAACACCCACAATAGGTTTGTTTATTTTATTGTAACCTGAACACTTCTAGCTTCAGATAAAAAATATGAAACCTCTAATCAAACCTATGTGAATTTATAAGATAAACATATAAAAAACCAAAACAATTATTAACATTTGCCATCGTTGTGGTAAACATAATGTAATACACAATTAACATAATATGACTAAATTACTTAATTCATTAGACATTGAGTACAACTAAAAATTATATGGATTCTGTGATCTAATGTGGTTCATAATAATGTTTCTTGTGATTTGATGTGGTTCATAATTTTGTTCAAAAAGGTAATATTGACATGGCTAGGTAGAGCTATTCGCGTTATATTTATTTTATATTTAGTTAATATGTTTCAATGCAGTACTTAATTTTATATTTGTTTTAACTACTTTAAACTAATTTTCGTGTATTTAAATACAGCTAGATGGTGTAGTTATAAACATAGTTTAATATATATGGTTATTAGAGAATAATTCTTTTCAAATTTAGTTCAATTTATACGATTATTGGTAGAATAATTCTTTTCAAATTTAGTTTCTACTTAGGTCAATTTATATGGTCTATTCAATATACTAGTTTTATATTCAAATTAAAATATACGTTTAATTGTACTTATTCTTTTACTACTTAGTCTAAATTAATACGGTATATTATTTAGTTTAAATTAATACGGTTTACTATTTAGCTTAAACCAATACGGTATACGAAAAATATTTGTATTATATTAAATCTATTTTATTCTAGTTGTACGATCCTTGTGATGTCCTCGTTTTGTCTGCGGTTGTTTTTTACGTATAATGCAATATTTGTTGATGACAAAGATTTCAATCAAAGTGTAATTTGGTTGGTTCGAAGAAAAAAGTTACTATGATTATCTAAAAAAGTAACTACAATTACTTACTGAAGGATATATATTTACAAAGCTGTAATTGGTAGAATATTATTTCGACTTTAAGTGTTAAAGCTAAATTTTAAGTGTTAATTTCTTTTTAATTTCTGCCTGATGAAAATAAATGAATTTAGTTTAATTCACTAAAAATAGGTGTAAAACTTTTCTTGAACAAATCAGAAAATAAAATAAATCAATTATCATGAAAATTTTAAACATCATGTATTCATATAAAACAGTATAAATTGAAATTTATTGCTTGTCCATTCTCTATTGATTTATTTGCTGGACTAAATTTAAATATTTTTTCATTTATTAACTATAATTGATTAAGCGCTATTATGCAAAAGCAACAGACAAAGAAACTCGTATATATCTAGTCTCCTGCTTGGAAATATATGAAAATTCTACAAGCATGAAAAAGAAGATGTATAAATTAATAATTAAAAAGTGATAAAGAAAACTAAAACTTTAATACCTGTGACGTTAAGTTAAACGAAAACGAATGTAGTTGCGGAAATAAACAATAAGGTACCCTCCTACCCCAGCTAGTAAAACTTTAAATAATACATTTCAGTAAATTTTTTAAAAATGCTGTCTTTCAAAAACGTTTGCCATAACGTTACATATGTTGGACGTTGTTTTTTTGATGGTGAATCAATGTTGATATTTAAACGCGGCGTTCTTGTTTCCTAATCAACGCTTAAATCATCGTTTTTAAATTAGCGTCTGTTTAAGATTAATTTATAGTCGTTGAATTATAATTGATATTATAATGTCGTTTTTTGTTTCCAAATCATCGCCTAAATCAACGTCCTCAAAACAACGTGTTTTCAACGTTTAATCGACGTCAAAATACTTTTTGTATTTTGACTTTTTGTATTTTGACGATTTTTTGGAATCTCCTTTAATTTTCATGCTTGAGGTTGTTTATTTATTTGTTAAACAAATATTTACACAGGAATAACATTTCAGTAAAAGCTGTTATTAAAATGTGCCCTGATATTAAAAACTTTATAAACATAAAAGTTATGTGTATGTAATATAAATAGTTAAACGAAAATTTAAAAACTAAGTTTGAGAGATAAAACATTTTTACTCCTTTTTAAAAAGTTTAACACTTTTCCTCCTTTATTTGTTTGGCAAGGTTATTATAAGTTTTTAATCCAATAAATCGAAATGATTTTTTGATGACCTCTTGGATAGTTTGGATCCTAATAAAGAGAAACATAATCTAAATATTATTACCGCAGTGAATATTATTATTAGTGTCGTTTCACTTTCGTTTTTAAGGTAGTTTCTAGACTTTACTAAATTCGGTTATGTATTCCACGCGGTCTTTCTAGCAAGATTTTTAAGCAAGTTAGAGCTGACATATTTTTAGAGTCAAGGAGAACTGATGTTGTCCATTGTTTAAAAACTAAAATAAAAACTTTAATAATCGTTTGTTTGTTGTTGCCCTTTCTAATTTTTATAGCCTGTAATCATTTTTTAGAAGAAATTAGAACTAAAATGACTGGTAAAATAGTTTTTTTAGTATAATGTTTCTTTTATAGTAAACTGTTTCAGTTTTGTTGTCAGTCTTTTTAGAACATTTTAATTATCGTTTTATTTTTTTGAGCACTTAAGTAGAGCTGATGTCCTTTTTAGTAAGTTTAATTCGTTTTATTATTTATAGATTAAGATTAAGAATTTATTATTTATAGATTAAAATTAAGAAATAATTTTTTGTTGAAAGAATAATGAGAATAAAAATTTATTTATGTATTTAATATGAAAGGTTAAATAAAAAAAGACTGTTATTTGTGGTGATGTAAGTTTGTATACATAAGTTTGCATTTATTTCAGCCTATTTTATGTTTCTCTATATCTATATGTGTATTTTCTCTTAGGAAAAACAACAAGGAATAGAAAAATTAAAAAAATTCTTGTAGAATTTTTCAAAAAATGTTGTGTTATGCTTCATTTCAAGGTATCTGAATATGTTTTTATTAGAAATTTTTAATTTGGTTTTTAAATGGTTTCATCTTTTTAATTACATTATGTCAGTCAGAATAATAATTACATTATTATTCTGACTGACACAACTAATAAATTTAGATGTTGTGCATTGTAGTCTGCATTTTTTGTTACATTGAAAATAATTGATACTAATAAATCTTGTTTTATAGTTGTTAAAAGTTTCCATTTATGTTTAAATTATGCTAAGTTAAAAATTTTTTAATAAACACGTGCATGTGGTGTTATATGTTATGTGGTGATATATAATAGTTGTTTTATAAATGTGTTTATGTAAATGTGTTTTAATATTTGTATAAAATCTATTTTATCAAATATGTATATGATTGTTAAATGAGGTATTTTTATATTTTTGTATGTTTTAACATTAGAAAAATATTTTGTGTTTTAGAGTTAGTATATATGTTTATATAATGTTGTTTCCATGACTTCAAATTGATGTGACTTGGCAAACGTGTAGAGCAAGATTTGTAAACCTTACCAGTCATTGGTGGTACTGCTTTAGGTTTCAGTGTTGTCTAGCCTTCAATATAACTATTCTGAAAATACATACCATTATCTTTGATAATTTTTTTCGTAATTTTGTTACCTTTGACTTATCTTTATGTTTGCGTCTGTTGTTAAAAATGATTAATATGTAGTTTCATTACTAGAGCTCACTACTTTTATTTATTTACTAAAAGTCATTCAAGAAATCATTTTACAATAAATTTTTATCGCGAAATACTACTCTGGTATCACAACAGCTTGTCTCTATCAGGTACATTGATTTTCAATTCATATATGATGTTTTTCTTTGTATTTACTTATTCGTTACATTTTTTAACTTCAGACTTATCATATGATGTATTCATGTGGTATAGAAAAACAAACCATTGTAAGTTTTTATGAATATTTTTAAAATATCTACTAATAATTAGTCCAGTCAGTATTTAAAGTTCAATGTTGCATATACAATTTTTAAGTTGTTTCCAGGCTTGTCTAAATGGTTGTTCAAATATTGTAATATATAAAATCTTTTTAATTTCAAATATTTTACTTTAGGGATCGTCCATTTATTACGTAAAACGAAATTGTACTTAAAGACAAAAGACATATCGCAAAAACAGTGTTTCCCTCATGGTCAACTGTATGTTGCATGCTCAAGAACTAGAGCATTTTATAGTTTGTTTTTCAAAATTGATAAACATCCTATTCAAGGTATGGTAGGTGAAAAGTGATACACAAACAATATTATATTATCTAATGTTCTTAATCTATAATCTTTAGATTTTCATTTTAAAAATTTACTGTTAAAGGTTGTGAGCACATTTTGTATATATAACTTTATTTATTATTATAATTAATTTTTTTTCATAGTTTTTGATAAAAATATCTGACATTTAATATTGTTATAAATGTGTTTATATGTGTTATGTTAATTCATATTTGTTTATAGTTGTATATATGTTTAAATTATGTTGTTTCCATGTTTTCAAAGTGGGGTGAATTGGCAAGTGTGTTGAGCAAGTTTGATAAGATTGCCAGCCAAGCAGTGTACTTATAGCAGAGGTGTGACATGACAGCAGTTAGTGCTAGGCGCTGTTACTGCTTTAGAGCTAGATTGCGTTGTGTTTTCCTTTTTTGATTATTCTCGAAACACATAATAACGTCTGGTAATGTTTAGCGTAATATTTTTGAGAGAGTATGCAACCTTAATCTCTAAATATAGGGTGCTTTTATGTCCTAAATTTGAAATAATTGAATAACTAATATTGAACAAAAAAACAATTAATCTTTATTAAAGTTTAGTAAAAAGATAAATATAGTCAACTCTAAACTGGTTTTTCTTTTTTTTTTTTCATATTTTAATTTAGTTTGTTATTTTCACTGGATTTTATTGTAATGTGTTATTGTTGTAATGTTATTTTGTAATGTTTTGTGTTGATAGACACTTGGCTTACCTTTCCATTGGTGTCTGTTATATTTATTTATTTAATAGTATTGTTAATCCTCTTCTACTTCGAAACAGATTTTATAGTTAGTTTTTTGATAAATGTTTATATTAACTGCGTTTTTAATATAGGTTACTAAAAATTGGTAAATCGATTTTCAGTTTTTAAATGGTGTTTTTTTTTTTTGTTATTTTTTTGTTTGTAATTTAGATATCATAATTCCATTACTTTTTTATTTCAGATTTACGTTATGACGCATTTATAAGATTTATAAAAAAAAACCTGATTTCGTCTTATAGTAAACTTTTTTTAGTTAAAAAGATATAAATATTTACAATTTGTTCAATTTATCTTATATTTTATCTATTTTTTATTTGAAACTTTGTACTCAGTTGGTTAGTTAGATATAAAAAACTTAATTATTTTTTAATGAATTTATTTAGTGTGCATTTTAACGTTTTTAAGTTAACAATTTTCTTTTCTAAAAAAAAATTAATGAAGGGAAAAATTCATAACTCCTTTATAATATAAGTTAACTTCCTTTTAATCTTAATAATTAACTAATGTTCATGTTATAAAAACTATTACAAGGATTTAGTGGATACTTTCGTCAATTTAAAGCATGATGAGATGTTATTATTTTGTGTCAGTAACTAAAAATGTATTGTGTTGAACTTAGGAATGTCGAGGAAAATAGTTCTTCTTTACTATGTTATGACCTGTGTCAGTTGTAAATTACTTAAATAATTATAAGTAGTAATTATAAATGTTAAATAGTAGTTGGTAAATTATTTTACCTCCTCATACTTTTTATGTTAATTTTACAGAAAGATTAATTTTTTCAAGCTGAAGGCGTTTTTTTATAAGAGTATTAATTAAGGTTTTGACAAAACTAAATTGTGGAAAATAGCCACGTTGAATTAGTTATGTAACAGACCGACCATAACCCATAATACGGGTTGCTTTTTGCTAGTATTTACTAATTTTAACAACTACATAAAATATTTTTATGGAAACTTTTTTAAAAATATATAAAAATTGACTTTAATTGAACTGGTCATTTCGATCATAAGTCTTTTTCCGACAAAAATAATGAAGTGCGGAACTATGTTATTTTTTTTTGAGGGTATCAATGTGCTCCTAGAAGTTCATGTGGTCTTATAATCACAGAACATCGCAGAAGGTAATTTAACTAAGATATTTATGCCTCCTACCTTAAAAAGAACAAGGCATGAATTTCCCAATTAAATGTTCTAATGTTTGACTTTAGCGTCGAAACTTCTTGAAAAATGCACTAAAGCTGGCGTTGAACCTTGGGCCTCTTATTTCTGAGCCAGAATTTTTAAAAAAAAAATTCTGGCTAATCCTATTAAATACTTAATAAGTCGTATTGGTAACACTTAGTATGTTCCCGACGAATACTTGCATGAAACTAAGTAGTATAAGCAGATATTAATTGGAACTTAGAAAAAATATACAGGTTTTTATTCAGCCATTAATAGTATTAGCAAGTTTTAGTCAAAACTTAGGAGGACTAATAAGCTTTTTACTCGACACTTGTTTGGATCAGCCGGTTTTGGTTAGAAATTAGTAGTAATTATTTGTATTACATTTAGAGACTGAGTTTAGTATTAGTAGAACTTCATATTTATATTTAGTGTCTAATTAATATATTTGTGTTTTTAAAATTACATAGTTAAACTAGTAAGAAAATTTTTTTTAACAAATATGTGCAAAAGTCAAAATTTAACAATAATTGTTTTTAAATCTTACTTAAGAACAGACATCTAACAAAAAAAATAACCCTTTCTAATTTAACTATTATAGTAGTACATTATAGTGTAGCTAATTAAACTTGTTGCCTAAGCAATAAAGACAATGATTTATAAAACAATTATTAAAATAACAATTGAAGAAGTGTTAATTTGTATTACTAGAACATTTAAAAATATACAATATATAACGGTTGTGAGTGATTTAGTAATTTCGAACGTGCCAATGAAAAAATTCCACCCATATCATTCCATTTGTCTTCATCTTTTATTCAACCATAACTGTAACTATAATAAAATTTACATAAGTATTAATGTAATTCGACAACTTATACTATTTCACTTTACTTATAGTGTTATAATAGTAAAAAATTTTTCATTATTATTGTTCTATAGCTATATTATTCGTTATTTTTCAGGAAAACATCTTAAAGTTAAAAATACAAGTGGAGACTTCTAAGCAAAACGACCCACAAATTTTTAATCTAACCCTATATCTCAGATTTTGCTGATTTTTACACATTTGAGAGAACCTATTAAAAAGAGAATTCCTTGAAAATTTTAGCCTCTGGCTCCAAGAAGATCTAATGAAAAATCTAATGAAATGGTCAGAAAATAGAAGAAATAATTTTAAGTACCATTTATCAATTTGAATAAATTTAGACAATATTTTATAAACCTGATTTTGATGCTCAAGAAACCGATGTGGGTTTGATGATATCAAAAAATAAATTAGTACATATCACTCTCTTTTGAATAATCTTTTAAAAAATATGAAGATTTTACACTGCCGATATATGGGTTTATATGTATGGATAATGGGGCATGATCTTCACTTTTCGTATCAGAGTTTTGCAATTCATTTTGCACTACCTTCCAAACTAATTAGAGCTCTGAAAAATTTGGCGTTTTTTGTAGTGCCAATGAATGTGCGAGTTAAAGTTGTTTACAGACCCCCAAGAAATTATGGGGGACAGGGGCAAGTACCTCACTTTTTGTAGTGGAATTTTGTGATTTTTCACTACATCCAAGATAAACTGCATTTGTGTATTCCCAATGAACACGTTTTAAAATTATTTTCAGGGCAGATGACCAGAAGGCTGGGGCCCTAAGAAAGGTTCTAATTTTTTTCAAAAAAAGATGTTTTTTTTTTTTTTGCATAAATGTAAATATGACACTAATTTATGTAAATATGATACTAATTTTCCCAGAAAAATAGACGCTGTTGGAAGAGCAGTCTTAAAATCATTTTTTTGTATTTCGAAGTACAGTAAAAACTACCTTCATTCTTTTTTTAAAATAGAAGATATCTCAACTATTCTCCTTAGGAACAAAGTTAATCTTTTTATCAGGCTGCTGAAAAATCAAACTTGTTACTAACTGATAATTATTCAAATACAGGAAACACATAATAAAAAATCCTTTACAAAGAAGTATTTGATGCATGCAACACACTAGATTTAAATTTCATACAGTGCATTTTAAATGGCAAAAAAAATTAAATTAACGCAACCCATCGTAGAGCTAAAAACTAATGTTATGCTAATATTGAAAGAAACGTTCCAGTTTTGGAATTTGAAAGAAAAGAGAGAGGCGTTTAAAATCTTGATGGAGGAGAATCTTCCTAGAAATCTGTCCCAATAATATGTGGAAAACAAACCGGCTGTTTATAAGCATTTATTGCTAACAACTACAAGAGCCATGTTGTTTTAGCTGATTTTTAATTTATTGTTTGACTATTTAAATATTATTTTACCTGTAATTTACTACCGGGTGATAAAGAGAAAGTATAAATAATATTATAATAAAGTAAAGTTTACTTTGAAAATATTGTTCAAAAAAATATTTTTTGTATTATATTTGTTCCATTCGGTTTTTGAAAATTCTAGATTCAGAAATTTTTCTTTAAATGCTTTAAAATAGTAGATACGACCAGCTTAAAGAAAAACCATTTACCATTATGTCAGAAGGTAATGAGCTTCAAATAGGTTTTGTGTATGAAGTTCAGACACAAACAGTTAACTATTTAAAAGAATATCATCCTAAAAATTCAAAGATTCTTCATTTACTTGAAAAAAATCGTTCTTTATATTGAAAACCTTTTATGATGGTTGTGCTGCGCCAAAATATTCTTTACAATATTTTTTACTGCAAAGATTTTAATTAAGATCTAGATAAGATAAACGAGTGGTTTATTAGTAACCAACTTTCATTAAATGTAGAGAAGATTAAAATTATCTTAGTCTATAAACCTAGTAAAGCCAATAATATTCCTGTTAAACTACCTAATCTTTTGTTCAATAACATAATAATTTAAAGGGAATCGACAATAAACTTTCTAGAAGTAATTTTAAATAAAAAACTGTCATGGAATTTTCATTTTAAATATATTGAAAGTAAGATATCAAAAAGCATTTCCATGTTATATAAAACGAAATATTTTCTTAATAACGCAGCATTAAATTTTTCGTTTATAAACAGTTATCGTTCTTTCTGTAACATTGCCATTTCTGTAACCTGTAACATTGGGGTAGCTCAGTGGACCATGGTGTGCCAAAAGTCAAAAATATTTTTATTCAACTTTTTTATAAAAAACTACTATTCAATGAACGTAACATATTGATTTAATTTAAAACATAAGGATTGTTGATCAAAAAATGCGCCTTCACCAAAGTCTTTTAACTTTAAGTTGTCACCCTGAACAATAATTTTGGCGGTCAAGCGCTTTTCTAAAAAAGTTTTAAAAAATATTTTTTTAATACGTTTTGCCATTTAATGTTACGCAATTTATATTACTACGAGTTTGAATTGTAGTTTTAATACATATATTAGCTATCAATTGGCATTTCTGTTTAATGTCTTGAACGTATGTGACTCATTTTATGATCAGTTAAAGAGAGTGTGTTTAATAGTTGAAATAATTATGTATATTTTTTGCTATTACCATGCTTATATTTTTTCGGCCATGTTTGACCAGGGTCTTTATAGCTGATAACTACTGAAATATATATATATATATTTATATATATATATATATATATATATATATATATATATATATATATATATATATATATACATATATATATATATATATATATATATATATATATATATATATATATATATATATATATATATATATATATATATATATATATATTTATATTTATATAGTTTAACTTTTCTATTTTTAAAATATAAAAAAATATAACAATGAAGTACCATTTTATATACAATTACATTAGATCCAATAATATGAGTACAATAATAAATATGTATATATATATATATATATATATATATATATATATATATATATATATATATATATATATATATATATACATATTTATATATATATATATATATATATATATATATATATATATATATATATATATATATATATATATATATATATATATATATATATTTATATATATATATAGGTTGACTTTTCTATTTTTAGAGTATATAAAAATATAACAATGAAGTAAAACTATATATACAATTGCATTAGATCCAATAATATGTCTATAAAAGATCCCACAATTTATGATCAACGAGTTGTCAAGTTAGACTTGAAGACTCGTTAGAATGATGTTAGCCGCAAAGCTGCTGCATTTAAGAAAAATTATGCAAATTGGTTGGATACTTTATATCTTCTGCATATGTTTCACCTGCTTCTCCAACAATTGTTACCACTCCTCTTGAAAGGCTTACCTTAAAGTTTAATGAATCCTCTTTGAGATCTAAGTATAGAAAAGTTGCTGAAATGGATCAATACTCGGCTAGTCAACTATTATTTGCGACCAAAGTCATTTTTGGAAAAGATAATCAGCCTAAAAAAACTAATCTAGAAAAAAATTGTTAGTGAATACTATATCCTCATCTTATATGTCTCGTGATGAAACTTCGGCCCTTAATTTAGATTGTAATTTATTAAAGCATCTTATCAACTGATGAAAAACAAAGCTGATAAAAAAGAATGCAATCTCTACTCATCATGTAATAATGTTTGAATGGAAAAAGATTGATGTCATCCTAAAAACATTTGTGATTATACTGCTAGTGTTCCACTTCAAGATCGACTGGATCACACTACAATAAGACTTTTAGAGACACAGAATGGTGTTGTATATGCAATTGAGTATAATAGAGTAACTCTAATATACAAAGCTTGTTTTGATGGCTCAAGTGGACATAGTATTTATAAACAAACATGTAATTTTAATAAATGGACTAGGAATCTGAAGAGTGAAAAATCTCTGTTTATTACATGCTTTGTACCGTTAGAATTCTTGTTTATTGTTAATGATAAAAAGTTTATTCTTTGGAGAAACTCTAAACCATCATCTACTTTGTACTGTCGATATTTGCAATTTAAATTTGTAGAGGAAACTGCAGACCTTCTTCGTAGTGAACAATTGACATTAAAAGTGAAATTAAACAGCTAACTAAAACAAGCTATATCTTACTTAATATTAAGCCTATTGATGTTGACCATAAAATTGAAATTACCATAATTGATGGCAAAACCCATCTGAATTATCTGATGTAACTGACTTATCACAGTGTTGTGATAGTGAAGAAAATCATTCAACAAAATTTTTTTATTTGACACTGTTTTATCAAAAAAGACTCATCAGAAATGCATTACTTCTGATGAGCCTTTATTGATGAAACACAGTGTTAAATGAAAAATATTTGTAAATATATATATATATGTATATATATATATATATATATATATATATATATATATATATATATATATATATATATATATATATATATATATATGTATATATATATATATATATATATATATATATATATATATATATATATATATATATATATATATATATATATATATATATATATATATATATATATATATATATATATATATATATATATATATATATATATATATATATATATATATATATATATATATATATATATATATATATATATATATATATATATATATATATATATATATATACATATCTATATATAATTTCGTTTAGGAGCAAAAAATCCAAATATTTTAATAAAATTTTTTACTTAATAAAACCATTTTATTAATTCTAAACAATACATGTTTCGACGATCAATAATCATCTTTAGTTAAAGTTAAATTTAAGTCTTCTTCAGTTGAAGTTAAAATCTATTATAAGAATAACAAGTCATACTAAACAACGAATAGGAAGTGACGAAAGTATAGGTTAATAAAAAGTTATTACGTAGAAAGTAATAACTAAACAGAAAGTGTCATTTGAACATGGTTGACCTGTTTGATCATACTACTATAGTCAATAGTGGGCAAGAGGTTTTTTAGGTACAAAATTAAACGGTCATTACGTTTTTCTATAGAACCATGACCTTAAAATGTAGTGCATTCAAGTCAGGGTAGGAGCAAGTGGAAGTCAAGGGCAGGGTTAAGAAATATACCCCAATAAAATAAAATAAATTAGTTTATTCATTTAATAAATTTTTATTATATAGTTTATTCAATTAGATTTCTAGGCTAGAATTTAGAGATAAATAGTATGAATTTAATTTATTTTCGTTCATCAATTGCGCCTTTTGACTCAATTTTGTTACTAATATCATAGAGTCTTTTGTCAAACGGTGAGTTTTCACACACTTCACCGCATGCACAAAGATTTATACGCGGTGATGAAATTTTGTATGCCATTGACAACCTCATCCTATGTATCTAATGGCATTTAAATACCTTTGAATGCTATGCAGTATTATTTTTTCTTTTCTGTAATCTTTAGGACATACAACTTACCCTTTCCTTGAAAAGCAAGCACAGCATCACAACCTAAATAATAACATATTTGTTAAACATAATATTAGATAGTAATTGTAGAAAAACACATTTTAATGTTTTATTTTTGATGAAGTAGCATAGTAGCATACAAAAACTGTTTTTAAGATAAAAATTTTTACCTATGTACTTTAACGTCTCAAACATATTAAAATAAACCACATTTGCAACTTTATTTATACTTAGAATGCGTCGTTTGTTTCCTCAACCAGTTTCAAAATAAAGGCTGCGGATATGTAACAACAATGATATAATGCACTTACAAAAACATCTGTAACGAGGCTTGCAAGTATATTGCGAGCATATGAAACGGAGACACGCTTGCAATTAAACAGTAACCTAGTATCAGCCTTCTCGTGGTTGCTATGAAGCTTGGCCAATTCTTTAAAAGTTGAATTTCGTAGGCATAACAAGCTCACTCCCTGTGTAGTAAAAAACTCCAGATATT
The DNA here is from genome assembly GCF_022113875.1 of Hydra vulgaris. Classification (NCBI taxonomy): domain Eukaryota; kingdom Metazoa; phylum Cnidaria; class Hydrozoa; order Anthoathecata; family Hydridae; genus Hydra; species Hydra vulgaris. The sequence goes on along the minus strand of NC_061159.1, from coordinate 15,469,012 downwards.
TTATTTCATAACCTTTCCACTCTTCCCATATAAATTTAACTAATTGTTCATTGTTACTTCCCGAACTCATAAACTTCTTCCATTGTTTTGAAACTTTTTGATCCTGCTTAAACAGTCAATGATACAGAACATATCAAAAGTTGTCTAATGTGATAAATTGTGCTAAAAACTATAGACTTTTAGAATGAGCTGAAATTATGCAAGTGGATTTTGTAAACAAACGAAAAAGCAAGGATAGAAAAGGAAGCAGGATGAAAAAAAGATTAAACTTTTGCCAAAAACACAAAACGAAAATCAAGTTTTACTTATTCAAAAATCTCTAATATGGGCAGTTAATGATGCAGCAGTAAATAATGAAAATGGTAAGGACAACATTTTTGTGCCAAATCTTTTGGCAGAACCTGCATCAATTAAAACATTAAAAGAACTGACACCAACAAAAAATTTCTGAGGTTGAGCGTCACGAGATTTCTTTATATCCTGCAGATGATTTGTCTCATCTCAGAAAACAATTAGTTCTATCAGGACCAATACAGGTAATAAATAATGCTTTGCCAAAGAGTTGTTTTCCAATTCTAAGGCAAAGTTTAGTGCATCAAACTACTATATATTCCTGACAAATAATCAAACTATAACAAGTTCATCGCTTGTATACTCATAAAAAACAAATGCTGTATAATGTTTCTGCTGCAAGTTGTTTAATGTCGATAAACAAAAACTTAGGTAAAGAGCTGGGAAATTGTTTGCAAGCAAACAGTACAATCAATCAACAAAATTAGAGTATCTTTCAGGAAAAATAGAAATACGTAATTGAAAGAATTGTGAGAACTATTCAATATTTGGTATAAAATATTTTGGTGTGTGAAGAAAAGCTTTTTGCCCATGGGAATGAAAACTTTCTTGGACTAGTAAAGTTATTGGCAAAGTTTGAGTCATACAGAGCATGTTTGTTGAGTAACCAACAATTGCCAACAGATTCAAAATTGGTATTTATTAAGAGGATTTAAATAGAGCTAATCATACTTATATCAAGAAAAGTGCAAACTGAATTTATTCATTGTCTAAAGGTGGAAAAATACTTTGCCCTTACATTGAATTACACTCCAGACTTGACCCAAAAGAGCAAATAACTGCAGTGGTACACTTTATCGAAACATCAGAAAGTTCTACAACAATTAAAGAATAGTTTTTGAGCGTTCTGGTAGCTGAAGATCAAACAGATGAAGGAATTACAAAATTAATTACTACCAGTGATCTTTTTGCCTTTGCTGAAATTAGATCTTTGATAAACAAACTATCATCATATGCCTCCATCATAAAGATTGTGATGTGGTATGAATTTCTGCTGCAGAATAATATTGCATGCAAGTACTTGCAGTCTAAAAAATTTAACTTTCAGTTAGCTATGCAATATATCAATAGTTGTAAAGTAGTTTTCAGTGCTCTTAGAAATAATTTTGACAGTTTGTGACTTAAAGATGCAACAACCTCGAATTAGAAAGACAAAAAAATAATCTCTCTAAGAATCAGTTGAACAAACAAAGTTTACACATAATAAGTAGCCATACATAAGTTGGATGAACGATTCACTGAACTGAATCATTTGTGTGGAACATTTGGGTTCGTTTTTAATATTATGACTGTTGATAAAGAAGAGTTAAAGACTAGTTGTAAAGAATTGAAAACTTGATAGAATGGGCAGAGGTGATATTGACAGCCAAGAATTTTTCACGGAACTTTCGAATATTATTAACTTACTACCAGTGGCTGTGACATTACCAATTGAAGTGCTTCAATATATTACCAAAACAATTATGACAGAACTATACCTTTACCTTTGTATAACATTTTGAATTTTCGACAATTCCAGTTAGTGTGGCTGCAGGGGAAAAATCTTTCTCCAAGCTGAAATTGATTGAGTTATATTTGAGGACCACTATGTTACAAGCGCAACTCAATGGGCTAGCATTACTGAGCATTGAACATGAGATAAGCACTAGTTTAAAGTATGAGGAAATAATAAAAACGTTTGCAGTAATTAAAGCCAAAAAAATTGCATTGTAAAATTGGAAGAATATGTCAAGTTGTAAAAGTTTTAAAATATAGTTAACTAATGGCGAATCAAAATGACTTCCTACATTGTAATAATATACATTAAAATTGGTAAAAAAAATTGTTGTTGGGGACCCCACAAGAAAGTCTGTCTGGGGCCCAAAAATAGATCTGCACGGCACTGTTCCTTAAGAGTTTTATACTTCATTGTTGCAGAATATGAAATACAATGACGAAAACTACTCCATGTTTTAATTAACTCTTTTGATCCAGTTATCTGCCTTGCTGCTTTTGACAATGCTATCAACTTGGGTGCTTGCGTGAGGCTTTTTGAAAATATATATATATGAAATCTTGAACTTTAAAATATATTTAAAAATTTATTTACTTATATTTATATAGGAAAACTTTGAAAAAAACTTTTTTTTTAAGTTCTCCTATCTAAATATAAGTAAATCAATTTTTGGTTCGTTATTAACACCCAATAGCCAAACAAAAAAATTAAATAGCACAGGTGTTATCATTTTCTCTACATTTTAAAATGATGCGTTAAAAGTAAATGGAGGTTATGTTGAACAGAAATCAGGCACTTCATTTATTACTTTTTGGGAAATTAATGCTGTTCTATATATGCTAATAATATCAATAAACTCATAGTCAACAAGTTGAGGCTCATCATAATCTTTGGCTTGAGAAGACTCACATTGCAATATTTCATTACTAAAAATCTTCTTTTCAGCAACAGAGCCACTTGAAATATTTTCAAGCATAACAATTTCACTATCATTTCTTTTACATGGTGTATAAAAAGATAGTTGTGAAAATGTCACTTGAATCCTAGACTTGAGATGGGATACTTTATGATTACTAGCATCAATATTTTCCTCACGATAAACAATGCAATAAACAGACTAAAAACTTTGACGTGAACATAACTTTCTTATTTTTAGGCATTTTTTTTTTTATTTCATTTAAAAATATATCAAAAAGTTTACTGTAAAATTCATAACTTGAGCGACTTTTGCATTGATATTGATAGAAGGTATACTCTGTCTAAAAACTGAGTATAACTTCTGTAGCATGTTTGATGATATTTAGCTCCGATAATTACACGACCTTTTCCATTATTATTTGTTAGAATATTATCATCACTCTTATAGTTTGATGCTTCTCTTTGCCTCCCATAATCCTGATCTTGACAGTGATTCATATGTTTCTTGAAAAGATATCTGAAACCATCATTCAAAATTAATATTGTAAACTGGAATTGTAATAATTTATTAAGTAAAAAAATTATTATACTTTTTATTAAATAATTTTTTTTGTTTTTATTTAAAGAGATATAGTTTCTTTATTAAAACATTTTTATTGCGTAATAACTTATTTTAATTTGTTGTTATTCTATTTTCCTTCTTTTGGTAAGTTATGCATATATCTGGCCACAAATAGCTACTTCATCTAATTTGTTATACCGAGATTGCATTTTTTTGCTGAATTTTTTAAGTTTTTGCATTGTCTAATGATGTAGTTTGTTGTGTTGATTCATCTTTAGCATTAGGTATAATATGTATTGTTTTATCATCTCAAAATACTTTTTTTAACTTATTTAATATTTTCTGTTCTTTCAAGTTAGTATACATTACATATGCTCTCGTAGCATTTTTGATGATAAAAATAACGCCTAACAAAACTTTTTATTTATTTATTACTTGTCATCAAAATTAATTTCCCAAGCAAGCTTGCTTTAGTGGAATTTCAGTGGACTTATTTTGGCATTTTGAGAGAACAGATGTAGTTTTACCCATCGATTCTTAGTAACCCATTAGTGTCAGTCACTAAAAATGGATTACCAATAATTAATCATCATTAAAATATTTGAAAAAGAATCGGCTTGTCATTTATTGCGGCTGCCATTAAGTTATCGATGAGCGAAACTCCAACAAACCGCTAAAAAATATCTACATAGAACTACTGCAAATCCAGTAAAAGAATGTTTGGTGGGTCCACTCTTTTTTTGCATTAACAGTTTAAAAAGAACATCATGTTACATATTCATTTTTATTTTTTAGCTTGCGCAACCTAATTCTGATAATAAATATTTTCTTTAAAGATTTAGAGCTGCATTGTTTAATTGCATTCGTTAAGAACAGGTTCGCACATAGACTTTGTGGTGCCTAGGGTCAATTTTTTTTGGCGCCTCAATATTTGCATTCCTGGGTATATTGAATATAGCATGAATTTTATAGTTTACCGTCTGTATGTTTACTATCACATTACAATTTAATGAAAACAATAATTTATTTTGTATTAACTATCGCTGCGCATAAACACTCTATATTTGAACTTGGTTACATACGAGAAAACGAAAATACAAACACAATTTAGAATGAATGGAACTTTATATTCCATTAATAAAATGTTATTTATAAAGACTAGTCAGATCACACTAACTTCACCTTATGGGCTTTACTCTTCTTTGCGAAACTTAAGATGACATTTTCATACGATAAACTCTTGGCAAGGTCGTTTTACAATTGAAATCACCATAAGGTTAGTAAGGCATTCTTCAGTAATTGTTGATCGCAATTCGGATTTGATAAGATCAAACTTACTAAAAGAGCGCTCTCCTTTAGACGCTGAAACCAAAATTGTATTGAAAATGCAAAGCGAAATGCAGATCGAAGGAAATATTGGATGAGGACCTTTTTGGTAAATTCTGTTGCGCAACTTGATAGAAGAAAGCGTTTCTATTTGTCTAAAAGTGTTTGATCGCTTCAGAACATCTAGATGACAGATTTTTTCAATCAACTCCTCTTCTTTTACATTTTTAAGGGAGAGATTTTTTGAGAAAGAATAACTGAAAAGAGTTGGATTGAGAGTAACTTTACTGATTTATGTATTTAAGTCTTTTATACATAAAAATGTTACATAATTCCAATTATAACTACATTTAAATTGGAGCCATTGCAATCAGTCTTTCCACGCAGAAATTGTGAAAATATCTTACAGAAGAAAAAAAAATCTTCTATTTTGTCTTAAACTTGTTTAGCCTAAAATTATACAAAAAATCATCCTTTTTTTTTTTTTTTTTTTTGCTGTCAGATAATTTGCCTGTTTGAAAGTTTAACGTTTGTTAAATTTACAATAAATAGATACTACATATATAAATTAGGCCAGAGAAAGAAGAAGGTATAAAGCGACCGGAGTAAGTAGAAGACATAAACTGTCATTTTACCGAGCCCCGTTTACATATTGTCTGTGTTTATATAAAACCAAATATATAAATAATCCGTTTTAATGTATATATAAATTTTGCAAAATGCTAAAAATGTCTTAAAATGAACGGGAAACTATAGTATATTTCTACTAATTTAAATTAAAAGTAATATTAACATACATAGGTGACCGGTATGCCATCATAAGCGCCTAGGATGGCATACCGGGCATATTTTCATAAATATTGGTTATGACAAAAAAGTGATTTAACCAAAATGTCTAAACTGATAATACATAAGTTTTAGTAAAAAAAACGTCCCTCATGCACAAATATTGTTTTTATAATCAATAAAATTCGATTTTGGGATATGCTACTGTATTTTTAATCCTTTTAAATATTTAATATTGTGGTTTTATTATTAACTGTGCAAAAATAAAATTTCCATGCATTTTATTTCCAAGTTTTGTGCATTTGGTGGAAAACTTATTTTAATTTTAACTTTTGAACAAGATCGATATAGCTTGTTTGAATGAAAATTATGACTTCTTCCTATCATGGCATACTAAGGAGTTATGTGTATTGCAATATTTACGAGTGGAGAAAAACTTTTTTTTTTTTCATAAAACAATATATTTGTTAGTAAAGTAAAAAAGAAGATTTACTTCACTAAAAAGTTTTGGTTGAAAAAACAAATACAACGCCATATCTCTTATGCCCATGCGCTAAACTCTTACGTCAAACCTAAATAAAAGCACAAAAGTCCTCTAAATTAAATGCAAAATCGCCTCTAAAATCCTATTTTTCTTATACGAATTTGATGTGACCACCCCAAAAATTACTTTTCAATGTTGGATAAGTTTTATACTATGATAATTAACTTATTTTGAAAAAAGCTTTTTCATTTAAATTAAGTATTTGAAAAAACTAATATTAACCATCTAACAGTTATATTACCTTTTAAAAATTTATAATATTTTCGTAAAATTTTATGGCCTCCGTGGATATAAAAGACAAAGGTGGAAAAATATGTTTTAAGAACACTAATCGATGTGGCGTTGTAAAAAGTGTACCTTTATAAGTTGTAAGACTTTTCCATTTATTATGTTTTTTTCAAATCTTTCCTTCAGGGTTATTTTTCTTATTTTACATTTTTTATTGACAACTTCTTCTATTTTTTTCAATGGAGCAAAAGAAACCTCGATTAGTGGAATATTGTTTAACTTTCTGAAATATGCTTCATTTCAAAATGGTGGTTAAAAGAAGAAAAATTTTGTTTAGATTTTATTCAATTATATGTAATTATATTTAATATTTAAATATATTTTTGAATTAAACAAATTTTATTTCTTTCGTTAAATATAACCAGCTGATTTAATTCAACTAGACTGAAAATTTCTAAATAGTCTAAGTATAGACTATGAGTAGATTTAAAATCCATAATATACCTTGATAATGACAACAACACTATTGGACATGAATAGTACTTTTTGATGATGATCATATTTTTTTATCAGCGGTTTCTGTGATTTTAAAACGTTTCTTACAGTCGGTTTAACGTTGATAAATCAACATTAAAAAAAACTGTCATTCTAAATGTTATTTTAACGTAAATTCAATGTTACTGTAACGTTTTTTTTTGCATCCAATCAACATTGATATAACCTTTGAATCTAACGTTGATATAAATCAACGTTGAAAAAAGTTTTCATTCTAAACATTGAATCAACGTAAATTCAACGTTTAGGTTTCAACGTTAGGTTTTAACGTTAGCTTTCAACGTTAGGTTCAACTTTGGTTCAACGTTATTTTAATGTTAACTACCGGCTAATGAAGCTTGCTCGCAATACTTATTTTATTTTAAAAATTAGCTGACCGTGAAAAAAAATATCAGAGAATGGCTTAGTTATAGTTTTTTTTGAAAGATTGTTTGTAATGTGTGAATTGTCTTCAATTTGGTGGACCATCAGTATCGTTGAATTGGGTCAACAAGTGAATAAAATATTGGAATAATACATCAAGAGACTTCGTAAATAACGAGTTCAGTCGAGAATATAACGAAGCTGAGCTAGCGAGAATTAGATGGTGTTGTACGTATCGATTAGATGAGATGTTTTCAAATTACATCATCAGAAAAGAATAGGCAAGTTGTATATGTGTTTATCAAATGTTTGAAATTTTTGTCTACTAAAATGATGGCCATTCGTGATTACAATTTTGCATCTTTTTTGAGAATTTTTTGAACTTGATGCTTCATGGTCCAATTATTTGGAATGATATTTATAAGAAACTGGAAGAAAATTTATTAAGTTTACTTAATGTGCGGCGGTTGTTAACTACAATAAAAAAGTTAGCTGTTGAAAAAATTATGACAGACGCGAGGAACCAAAAGATTTGTTCCATTATTAGTATTGAAACCCAAGAAAAATTTAAAATGAAAGCCCGATGCCTCACGTTATTTAGAAAATACACCTACTGGTGTCTTTTCTAAATAACGTGGTGACATTTTGTTTTTGTCGAATACCAGATATACAAACTCGTTGAAAAGAGTTTCTAATACAACCCGAAAGTGAAGATTAGCAGAAGACGGCATTAAAACCGTGCTTCATCGTTATGACTGCATTTTTGATGCTTTGGAATTTTTGTCAACAAATAGTGATGACTCAGAGACAACAAATTCAGCAATATGGGTTGTTATGTAAAGTAGATGATATAAGCTGTTACATCAAAGTGCGACGTTAGATTTATCTTGTTCTATCTCCACCTTCTGAAAAAAATGAGTTAATGATAGTGTTGTGTTCCTCAAAATAATGTCTTTCTACTGAATTGAAACCTAAGTTATAGTTAAAAAAGTTGCAGAAAAACATAAGTTTAAAAAAAAAATCTATACGCCGCACAGTGACTCAAAACAACAAAAAAATGGCAATAAACCCCTCGCCACTTTTTTTATAAATTAAGTCCCCTTTGTTAGATAATATTAAAAGACAATGACTTTTTGTTTCTAAAGTAAAAATAATTTTTTCATAAAGCTTTTATTTTGTGTTTTATAGGTAAAAGAAGTGAAAAAGTTTAATATTATTTTTAAAGAAATATGAAAAATGTGAGGTTTTTATTCAACTAATTAGAGAACTTGAAATTTAAATAAAAGTGTTTATTTATTTTTAAAATAATATTATGACTCTATATATTTCAAATATACTAAAAAGAAAAAAAAAAGTCTGGTTTTTTCGTTTAAATTTAAAGACTTCTCTAAAAAAAAGTAGAAAATAATTGTATCATTTTTGTTTATATATCAGCTAAAAAAATGTTCCACCGAGTTCCACAAATATATATATATATATTATATATATATATATATATATATATATATATATATATATATATATATATATATATATATATATATATATATATATATATATATATATATATATATATATATATATATATATATATATATATATATATATATATATATATATATATATATATATATATATATATATATATATATATATATATATATTTTCCAGTTAATTAACATTTCCACTTTAGGAATGTAAAAGAATTACTGCGGTCTCCTGCGTTATTGGAAGTTATTAAAGAAAAACAAATGTTGATGATTTTATAAAAACCTTGTTTTCCGCCATTTTGCTAAGAACTTTATTATATCAAAACAAATGAAATTGGCGGGAAACGTAGAGTTAAGTTTCTTGCTTGTAGAACTTGTTCTAATATAATTTTTAAATCATAAATATTAAATATAGTTTTAAAAAACGTGCTTTTGTCATTATATACTATTTAAAAGTTTGTTAAAATATTTATTGACAATTTTAAAGAATGACTTATTATTCGATAAGTACAACATGTTTGAAAAAGCTTAATTGAACAACTTTGGTATTTTCCGTTTCAAGAAATACCAAATTGTTACATCCTGTAATAACACATATTACTTAGTTATTTTATATTACATGTAATATAAAGTTTACTAAGTAATATGTGTTATTACCGGATGTAACAATGTGAATATTGTTAAAAGTCATAACAAGATAAAATTTGAAACAGTGTAAAGTAAAAAAATATGTAATGTAGTTTTAAATGTGTCTAATATACTAAATTTATTATATTGATGGTTCTTAAAAACGATAACAATAAAAAGATTAGATCTTATCCCAAATATACGTGAATTAGGAGTTGATAAATTAAAATTATGGAAGGATTTACTTATTGAAATACAAAAAAAAAAAAATTCGCAAAGAAAACTTAAATAAAGTTAAGCTTGGTTTAGTTATATTTATTTCAAAGGTGAAGAAAAAACTAAAACAATGTGGCAAAACTATGATACATTTATACAAAAAGAAAATCATTGGCTTCAAAAAAATCTTATGAACAATAAAAATAGCTATTTTGGTTCTGGAAGGCCCCATAAACAATGGAGTTTTCTTGGAGAGAGAAACGAAAGAAAAAAAATAAAAGAACTAGCCACTGAACATCATGAAGCTCTATTTTTAGCTTCTGCAAAAAGTGCAAATACTGCTTGAGAAAAAAAAAAGCCTCTGTTTTAAAAAACAATATATCTAATGTTTTAGAGATATTGTTTTTTAAACAAAATATCACCACGTTATTTAGAAAAGACACCAGTAGGTGTATTTTCTAAATAACGTGAGGCATCGGGCTTTCATTTTAAATTTTTCTTGGGTTTCAATACTAATAATGGAACAAAAAAGTTGATAAAACTTTGAATAAAACCTTTCCCATTAACATGAGTGTAGAGCATGCTCTTGCATTAAAAATGAATACTGATCTCAACGATAAACAATATCAAATGATCAGAAACTCAGCTTTTGTACACAACGTACATATTTATCCTACCTTGCACGATATTTTGGTGGAAAAACTAAAATGCTATCCTGAGAATAAAGATTTTTCTGAAATTTCTGCAAAGTGTACTCTTCAAAGCATGTTAGATCACACTGTGAGTAGAATAACAGAAATGATTGATATGCCTAATTTTGGTCAAAGTGATAAAATATTTAGAGCTTTATATGGAAAAATTGGTTTTGATGGAGCATCAAGACAAAGTATTTATAAACAGAAATACGATACAAGCAACGCAAGTATAGAACTTAAGCATGAAGAAAATCTTTTCAGTACAGCTTTTGTGCTTTTATTTCTCAAAGTAAAAAGATGGCAAATTTTGGAAAAAAGAAAATCCTTCAAACTGTCACATTTGTAGACCTCTTCATCTACAATATAAAAAAGAGAGTCTAATTTTATCCAGAAGAAGAGAAGAAGAATTCAGAAGGAGAGAAGAAGAATCAGATCTAAAAAATCAAATAAATACCTTAAAGACGTTTTGCAAAGTTTTTAATATTGCAGGGAGAATTTTGACATTTATTATCAGCTATAGGATTGATCTTACAATGTTTAATAATAAAGTAGTTTGCGCACTTACAGAGACAAAATACACTCAATCCTGCAATGTGTGCAATGCTAAACCCAAGGAAATGAGCAATATTGATTTATTAAAAGCAAAAACTGAGAATGACTCGGCCTTGGGCTCGGAATTTCATCTTTGCATTGCTGGATAAAATGATTGGAGTTCATTCTTCATTTGAGTTATAAAATTGAAATTAAAAAGTATAAGCCAAAAACAATTGAGGAAAAACTATCTGTAAACTTAAAAAAAAGAGAGATTCAGGTACTCTTCAGAGAACGGTTAAGTCTATACGTTGATATGCCTCAAACTGGGTCAGGAAACACGAATGACGGCAACACTGCCAGAAGAGCATTTAAAAATAGTGAAGTTTTTTCTGAAATTACTAAAGTTGATAGTGATATAATTAAAAGATTGCATAATATTCTCATAACCATATTTTGTGGATATCCTATTAATATCAATGAATTAGATTTATACTGCACTGAAACAGCTAAACGTATAGTGAGTTTATACAACTGGTATGTTATGCCTACTACTGTACATAAACTGCTACTGCACAGTTCTTCTATATCAAATAAATTACCTTTGCAAATCGGGGTATATTTGGAAGATGCACTAGAGAGTTTAAATAAACAGATAAGAAATTCTAGACTTAAGCACACGGCAAAAATATCAAGGTTAAACAGAATGATGAATCAGATGCACTACCTTCTAGTAAAATCTGATCCAAAAATATCAAGCATATCTTTTAGAAAACATACCCAGTAAGCACAAAGACGTTTAAAAAACGTTTAAAGATGTCTTTAAGGAGGTCTAAAAGGCGCACTTGTAGACGTCTAGATCATGAGGCTAAAAGACGTCTAAATGAAGACGTCTTTATAAAAACGCGTTTTAGACGTATGTTAGACGTTTTTTTCAAGATAAATTTAAGTACATAACGTAACATTTTCGCGTAGTATGTGGTATATATTCATTATATTTATAACATCATATATTGTTATAATTTCGTATACTCAAAATATACATAGGAAACAGCAATCAAAATAATATTGCTGTAATCACCACCAACGGTTGATGCAAATAATAAATAACAATAACAAATATATATCAAAACAGTATTTAAAACATTTAAATTTTACCTTTAGTTATAATTAAATTTAACATACATATTGCTAGCTAATTTTTGACCGCATACTTGACTTATTATATGGCTTGTGGATGTATAAAAACTAAAAGTACTGATATTTAACTTATATATTATTCTTGCCATTTTCACTTATTATCATGATCAGTCAACTATCTATTAAAAAAGCAAAATAATTATTAATAAAAAAAGATATATTATTATTATAGCAATTATTTTAGTGATTCCTGTGACAACAATTTTAGCAATTGTGTAAAAAAGTAATTTAATTTAAAGTAATTTACACTTAAAACTTGAACAAATTATTGAAAATAATAAAAACTATGTTTTTACTTTGAATATACGACATCTACTTAACGCGTAATGACAAAGCCGTCAAAAAAGTCATAATGACATATTTATAAACAGGACTCAGAAAAGACGTCTTTTAGCTTTGATCTAGACGTCTTTTAATGCGTATTTTAGACTATTTATTACGCGTCTTTTAAACGTATTTTTAAACTTTAAAAAGACGCATTTTAAACGTCATGTTAAAATTGCATTTATTAAAGACGTCTAGAAGATGTCTTAAAAAAAGATATCTTCTAGACGTTTTTTTAACGCTTAAATAGACGCCTTTTAAACGTCATTTTAAAAACGTCTTTATAAAAGACGTCTAAAAGATGTCTTTAAAACGTCTATAAAAATGCGTCTTTACCTAGACTAGTGTTAGACGTCTATAAGTGTCTAAAATGCGTCTTGTGCTTACTGGGTAAGAGCTATCGAGGAAAACCGTTACCAGATAAAGCTTTTAAATTAATTGTAATATAAATAATAAATTTAATGTAAAAAAATACATTATTTTCTCTCTATGTATCAACATCCTTTAAAAACCATTTTTATAAAAATATCAAGTAGAGTAATATATCAAAATTATGTGTTTGTCTTGAAGATTCTAAAAACTATAAAAAAATTTGTACGCGTATAGTCATCTTTGACACGCGTAAGCGCACATTTTACGCGTCGAAGCTGCGCGTTAAAAAAAAATTATTAACAAAGTTGAAACCTTTGACTTAAAAATTATTAATTTAATATATAACATTATTTATTTACAATTTATGTCAATTTTTATTTAATTTTTGCCGTTGTAATTTTTGATTGTCCTGAGTCAGGAGGGGTGACATCTATATGCGTAAAGGTATCTGAAGGCCTTCTGAGTTTACATTTAGACCCGCACGACCGCGTAGCGAAAACGGAAGACCTTCAGAGTTTTTTTAAAGACCCGCACGACCGCAAAGAAGGTCTAGAGGCGCAATGAAAAAATTGAGGCGTACGGTAGTTCTCCGCATATTTATTGAACAAAATATAGTGAAACATTTAATAAGAAGCTGGATTTAATAAGAAGCTAAGAACATTTAATAAGAAGCTAAGAATACTGAAAATATATATATTAGATTTTAAATAATTTTATAAAGGAAAAAAAAAATAAAAAAAGTTTTAAAAAAGGTTTTATTCTTAATAACCTTTTTGTTAACACGCTATAATTAAAATCGGATTTGCCCGTAATCATTTAAGTTGATATTGTTAACAGTCAGTTTAAAATTATAAAGTTTTTTAAAGTTAAAAAAAATTAAAAGCTTTTTATAGTGTTAACATATATATTATATTGTTAACAATAAGTTTAAAGCTATAAGATAGGTTTAGTATGTAGGTTTTTTAGTGTTTTTATTTTGGAAAGCTTTTGTTCTAGAAGATATTGTTAGAAGAATACTAAATATTCAGTTATAGCCTTTAAAACTTCAAACTTGTGTAACAGACGCAACGATAGGTTAGACGCAACATTATGTCAAACTAATGGTTGGCAACCTATTTTGAGTAGAGGGCCATTTTTCAAAGCAAGGTTCGGCAAAAAATGTTAAATCTAGTGTTTTTATATTAGGGGGCATCCATAAAATACGTACTCAGTAAAATCACTGATTTAAGACCCTCTCCCCCTTTTACAAACCTGTACGCTTTCAAAGACCCCCCTCTCCGCGTACGTACGCATTGTTTTTTTTTCAAAATTAACTCGTTTTTTTTTTCTGAAGCTAGAAAAAAAAACTGGTCAGAAAAAAAAAACACTATTCTGATTTGTTACACACGTGAAGTTCAATGTTTTAAAAACAATAAAATCATGTTTAGGAGAGATAGTCAAACCGCGTACGTACTCACTGTCTTTAATACCCCTCCTCCTCCCCTTGTTTGCGCTTGTACGCTTTTGGCAAACCCCCTCCCCATCCCTGCGTACGTACTTCATGGATGGCCCCTTATATAGAACACATTTAGAGGGTGGGAGCAGATTTATATATATATATATTATATATATATATATATATATATATATATATATATATATATATATATATATATATATATATATATATATATATATATATATATATATATATATATATATATATATATATATATATATATATATATATATATATATATATATATATATATATATATATATATATATATAGATCAGTACAGTGGGGAACTACGTTTTTCCACTTAACATTCTAAAAAAAAAAACAATTTTTCTTTGATACATAGTTATGAAATAAATATATACACAAAACAATGCAAAATTATAAATGGAGTACCAAAAACAGTTTTAAAATAAACCGGAAGGAAACTTCAAAAGTTAATTCTAATAAAAGTTTAATCAGCAGCAAGCCATTCAGTTATTTCATAGCAATCAATTTTCATAAAATACTTTTTTTGATTGTCCTTTATCTCTTCGTTTTCGACATTTTGATATGGTAGCATATAACTACCGGTTAAGACTCCATATTCTGCTAAAGTAGAATGTATTAAAACTAAGCCTTTTTTATCAACAGGAACTTCACAACTTTCTGTTGGTCTCCATTTGTTGTATGCTTTTCGAAAAATACTCATGACAACCCATGTTTTCAGTTCTGCTTGAAAAAGACTCCCTATTTTTACATTAAATTTTTCCATGCTAGACTTATTTTTTAAATTCGGTCTATACCAACGTTGTAATAATGATTTAGATTTTTGGTGATTATTAAACGATACATGAGCTTGCTCAGAAATAGAAGCCAACCCTTCTTCACAAATGTCTTTAAGGGATATTTGAGTGAACATTTTCTGAAAAGAAATGATGCTTTGGTTAATCTCAACCAACACCTCATCGACATTGTTTATCTCTGGTTCATTATGAATTACTTCAATTTCTAAAATTGCTTCTTGTAAACTATTATTAATTATTTCTATCAATTTTTCTTGAACATCAGTGTCATAGCCATTATCAGTATTTAAAGCCTTATCCAAGTTGGGATTAATGTTTACTTTTATCAGACTACTTTTATTTTCTATAAAGGAAGTATAGAAGCTCTTTAAATCTGAAAGAGAACTAAATTTTTTAGTCAAAGTTTTTTTAATTCCACATGTATTAAGCAAAACACTCATTTGATTTGAAAACTCATTGATTATTGGAAAAACTATTTTGGATAGTTTACTAGCAAATGATTGATGACAAAATTGGTCAAATAAAACCTTTTCTTGATTAGGTGATAAATTCAATGTAGGGATAACTTCTTTTTTCTTTGTTTTTTGTTTTTCTAGAATTGCAGTTACAGATGCAACAAAGCCAGTTAAAGTACTGGCATAACCTTTTGACGAATTCCCTCCAGTGTTTAATGCAGATCTAAAAGCAGATGAAAAAAATTGATTTATTCTATCATCATACTGAATAAAACCACGAATTGTGAATTCTCTTTCAAATTGTCTAGTACAACCAAAATAATGCTCACAAGGTTCTTCAGTACAATATCTAGGGCATTTAATTCGCTCCTGTGGGTACAAAAAGATAGACCCTATTGCATTTGCAACAATGTTCTTTAAAGTTATAAAGTGAATACCTTCAATTGATAAAAACCAAATCATTGCGCACCATTTAAAAGCAATTCTTAATTGAAAATCAATATCGTCAGCATTTGTTGAAAGAAGAAAAAGTCTGAGAAATACTAACGTTAAAGAAAGTATGTACTGTGATTCCTTTGAAATTGCATGACTGTTAAAATCTGCTTCTATTATCTTTTTTATTAATTTAGGGTCACAAATTCCTAACACTAAGGCATCAGATGCAAAGTCTTTAACTTCATATAAATCTCTAGATATATTTAAACTTGCGTGTGCAAATATTCCAGGTTGAATCAGATACGATCCAATTGTTTTTAATTCGGTCCCAGACAAAATTTGATTTCTTATGGCTTTTGCAACATGATTATCATCTATAAAAGCAACTTCATTTGTTTTTTTATCAAGAAATGATAATAAAATCTTTGTTATCCATTTACTTTCGTATGATACACCATCTGTGCAAAATGAAACAACTTCGAAATTTGGGTGTCTTGTTAAAACATCATAAATGTGATTATTGAATGTATAATTACTTTCATTTGTACTTTGGGGATGAATACATAGAAGTTTAATTGGTGTTGTTCCTTCAGGACAGTTGTGAATCATTATAACAACTGCTTTAACTTCTGTTGCTAGATCTATTGCACTGTCAATACCATTAAGTGTTTCATCATTTATTTTTAGTATATGATTTGGCGCAACCTTTCCCACAATACAATTAAACTTTACACAAGTTAAAAAGGCTGGAATTACTTTGGTAGCATCCATAGATACAGACACAATTAGTTTATTGGTACCAGGCATTATTTCATAAATTTTATCTAATCTTTTGTTAAGGCCATCTAAAGAAACATCAAGAATAAAACTATTTGATGTTTTTGCAGTGACGCGTTGTATATGTCTCAAGGAAACACTAGGGAGATTTGCAGCAACAAATCTATAAACACATTTACCAAATGTTCGAAGCATTAAAAAAAAATCTAACATCACAATTTGAAATTTTTCATTCGTCTTACCACTTGCTTTTGAAATTAGACAAGACTGCATTGCATGTAGTAGAGTTCCATTTTGTTTAGGATTTTCTTTGTAAAGTTTATGAAATGATTGGAAAAAGGAATCATATCCTGAAATTTGATTTGTTTCTGAAACAGTAATTCCAATCGCCAAAAGTTCTTTTTTCAGATTTAATAATGAAGTAATACCTTCAATTTTTAAACTGACCTTTGCAGCTAACAGTTTTCTTTTTTCATTACACCGTGCATGATTAAGTTTACAGCTCTTTACAAATTTTTTAAGTGCTTCTAAGTCTGCTTCACGAATTTCAGATGATTCGATAATTTCTAAAACATCTCTTACAACACCCATTGCTTCCAATCGACTAGTGAATGATCTATTTCTACATAAATTAATACAATAATCACATTTTTTGATGTGATTTCCAGTACATTGAATGCTATGAAGATAAATTTTATCATCTATTTTAACAAATTTTGCGTTATTATTTATCATACTATCCATAATGCCATAGGAGTTAAAAAGGACTACAAGTTCTCTTCTCTTATTAAATACACCATCGCATGGTTTAGTTAATTTTATTTTAGCTTCAGGAATAATACTAAAATCAATTCCAGAATTAGCCACAACTTCTAATTTCGAAACATTTGGAAAAACAATAGGAAAAAACTGGTGTAAATTAGTTTGAAAAAGCCCAGCTTCATTTTCTTTACGAACAGATACCTCGTGTGAAATGGATTTACAATGTTGATCGTACTCATGGGTAGTAAAAGATCTTCCCTTTCTGACTTTGATTCCGACGTTACATAGCAAGCATTGTATATTGTTACCATTTTGATCTAGTTTAACATATTTCTTTGATTCTAACTGTACTGCTTTATCAGGCCACTCTACTTTCCTTTTAGAAGCCATATTTAATTCTGCTTTGCGCATTTAAATAAAGCGCGGGTCTGAAACAGAAGGCCTTAAAATTCTAACACCCTACATACATTATGCGAGTCCTTCTGTTGTAGGCCTTCTAAAATTGAAAAATGACCCGCATACCCGCAACCGAAGGCCTTCGGTCAATATTTGAGAACCGCACGCCGACAAACAGAAGGCCTTACTTTTTACCTATGTCACCCCTCCTCCTGAGTCACTGTGCGCCGTCTTCTAAAGTTTTTGTTTTTTAAATTGTTTTATCTCAAAACTAAAAAATGTGGAGATAGAACAAAATAATTCTAACGTCGCGAAATATTGATTTCAAAAAATAAATCATAAATTTTTAAATCATTATTTGATGTAACTGAGCCATTTTCTCAAATTTTGCAAGCCAAAGCAGCAGATTACAGTTTCACATATTAATATTTGTATAAAACGACTGACAAATATGAGAAATAATGTTAATGATCATTATAGTGGCATTAAAAAATCCGCTATAGTATTTTGCATATTTTGCAATATTGACACCAACTTCAAATCAAAAAGAAACAGAAAGACAAAATTAATAATAGAGGAGACGGCTGCTAATGAACGTATCAATGATCCTAAACAAGCATTTAAATTGGGGGTTGTGAAATCGCGGATTGGATGTCATTTTGTAAGAGATAAAAGAAAGATTCAGTTATAGCAATATTTCAATTTTTTTTGCAAGACATTATAGATCGATTTGCTATGTGTTCACCAAACTGCAAAGGTTATTAATGATCTAAAGGGAAGAGAACTAAATTCAATCTTATCAGCAGTACACAGAATCGGTAACAGAAACTTTGCAAAGAAAAAAAAGTCCAACCTAAAGCTTATTGAAATCTTTATAAAATAAATTTGTTTTAAATAAAAATGTTTGTTATGCATAACTAAAGTAGCGTACGCCACTTTAGTTACACCCATATTAAATTCGTGTATTTTAAAAACGCCTTTTAAAAAGAAACGCCATTTTAAAACACTTCTTAATTTCAGAAAAAACTTATTTGAGTAAACTTAAACCTAAGTGATATTTAAGAATATCGGTCACAGTAACAGCTTATCCCTAGAATGAAGAAAGAAAGGGGGGGACCTCTAGACCCCGCCGACCTAATCCCTTACAATATTCAATATATCCGACATATATGGCATTTCTGGATATAAAAATATGTGTCCGGCTTTTTTGTATCAACTAGATATAAAAATAAAAATAATATCTTGTACATCTCTAGTATATATGCACTTTGAACAAAACGCTTTGTTGTACCAAAAAATGTTTAACTCAAAAATGATGGAAGAGGAAGGGTTGTTTCATGAAGCTAGGGGGATAGACGCTCCTGTATAGTATCATCCATATTTTATAACATGATAACTAGGATAAAAAAAGTAATTTTTTATTTACTTATCCTATAAAACTATATCTTAGCATAAGGGTGCATGCACTTTTCATTCTGTTTTTTCTCCTACAAGTATTCGCTATATATGCACACAAAATCTTGTCTAAATAAAATGTATTTGTTTATTTATTTTACATTTAAAAATAAATAAACCTTATAAATCTAAAAAAAAAAAAAAAACATAACTTACAAATGTTTACAAATATTTGGTGCTATGTAAATTCCACAAACTTAAACATTTACATAAAATGAGTTTAAAGTTAGTGATGAAGAACTCACACATTCTTTAACATTCTTTGATGCTAACTCTTTCAGAGCCGGCGCGAGTAGATGTCACTTAGGAGAGAGAGGGGGATGCCATTACCATTTTTGCCGACTAGAAAAAAAATAAAAAATAAAATAAAAAGGTCCTCTTTTATTGAAATTTTCCAACTGAGTGTTGAAATTTTTAAGAGGGTAAAATTTGCCAAATAAACAAACAAAAAAATCATTTATGAGGGATGTCACACCTCTACTTCTTACCTTCGTGCCGGTTATAGTTACTTTAAAATGAAATCATTTATTTTGGTAATAACCGAACCATCATTATCATCTCCTGTAGCATTAATGCAAGTTGAACTTTACTGAAATAATGTTTAAGATATGTTTTACATTTTTTAATAAGTATAAATTAACGTAGGTGAGAGTATGGAGAAGTGGGACACGCAAATTTGTTTTTAGGGTAATTGCAATATCTTTTTTATTTGATATATAAACTGAACTAAATAAGTTTTTACGAAATAACCTGCTTTTAGGCACCGATCTAATCCCCTTAGGTTTGCAGCCAATTATAGATAAGTATATAAATTTTTGCTTTTAGAGAAACCGTGCTATTGGGGTAAAGTGGGACAAGTGTGAGTAGAAGTAGGAAAAATATGTTTAAAACGATAGTTTAACTCAAATTATTAAATAGAAACTGATAAAATCTTAAATTCACCTAACAGACATAAAAATGTTCAAGAGTTTCTCCTAATTAGAAAGTTCAGGCTGTCCCACTTCTCCTGCGTCCCAATTTTCCCCACTCTTCTCTACACAATTATGTCTCAGCAATTTTATTATATTATTACTATAAAATCGAACAACAGTTAGTGCAATCTGTAAATTATAGCAATTCTTGTATAAACCAATTTATGTTGTATATATTCTGGTTTATACGAGAATTGCTACTTAATATACTTCATTTTGTATTAGAAAATCAGGTTAATGAAGCATTTAATTTAAATCCATAAAAATTAGTATAATAATTTTTAAATTAAAAAGAATTTAGAAAAAAGGGGATTGGGGTATACTGTTACATTAACAACTGAAATGTATATAAAAAGCAGCATTTTTTTAAAAAAATATTACAATTGTATACATTTCAGTTGTTAGTTTAACAGTAACTATAATCTGCTTGAAATATCTATTTTGGGTTGACATTTTTTCAGGACAAAACGATGAGCCTTTGATGGATATTTAAAGTCTTTAGGGTTTCAAATTTTTCTGCTAAGAAGTATGAACCTAAAAAAATTTTTTGATATCAGTTTTAGGTTCATGTGATACTTCCTTTGATTGACAACTTAGTGAAGCAAAGAAAATATGATGAGTACATTAAACCATGTCAGATCAGAGTCATCATTTATAGAGCGTAAGGCAGCAATGTAATACAATCAACACGTACAACACTTAGAGGCTTAGTTAGAAAATTGCTATTAGGGCACAGCCAGGAAGGAAGCCTACACTAAAATTTGTTCTAGAAAAAAAACTTATTAATTATCCTAGCAACAAGTTAAAGTTAAATGTAGGTTTTAGAAAGTTACAAATTGTTTAATTTTGCACGGAAACTTGCCAGAAAGCAAAAACTAAAATTAAAGAAGGGACTATGCAACCAGTGGTTGTCTTCGATTAAGCTTCGATTGCATGGGCATAGATTTACTCAGGGACAATCTGAAGGAACAGTCTCAGTACGTACCAGTGAATGGTAAAAAAAAAGGTTTGCACGGTAAACGTGAAACCATATGGAATGTGGATGAGAGTGGTCTACAACTTGGCGTAAAACCAAGAAAATTGGTTGCACCAAAGGCACCAAAACCTGATTAAGTATTATACAAAAAGTCATTTTCAGTTTAATCAAATATTAAAAGTTTGATTAAATATTTAATTAAATAGAAATCGAGAGTCAAATACTGTGGTAGACTGTTTGCTTGTACAACATTCAAACTAACGTGATGTTGAAGGAAAGACATCCAGGTATTTAATGTGTCTTAGCACAGAGTCTGCAACACTATTGCGTGTACTAAATAGGGCCTTAGAAAGTTATTGTTTACCAAAACATTTTTTGCCAGCCAGGAAGGAAGCCTACACTAAAATTTGTTCTAGAAAAAAAACTTATTAATTATCCTAGCAACAAGTTAAAGTTAAATGTAGGTTTTAGAAAGTTACAAATTGTTTAATTTTGCACGGAAACTTGCCAGAAAGCAAAAACTAAAATTAAAGAAGGGACTATGCAACCAGTGGTTGTCTTCGATTAAGCTTCGATTGCATGGGCATAGATTTACTCAGGGACAATCTGAAGGAACAGTCTCAGTACGTACCAGTGAATGGTAAAAAAAAAGGTTTGCACGGTAAACGTGAAACCATATGGAATGTGGATGAGAGTGGTCTACAACTTGGCGTAAAACCAAGAAAATTGGTTGCACCAAAGGCACCAAAACCTGATTAAGTATTATACAAAAAGTCATTTTCAGTTTAATCAAATATTAAAAGTTTGATTAAATATTTAATTAAATAGAAATCGAGAGTCAAATACTGTGGTAGACTGTTTGCTTGTACAACATTCAAACTAACGTGATGTTGAAGGAAAGACATCCAGGTATTTAATGTGTCTTAGCACAGAGTCTGCAACACTATTGCGTGTACTAAATAGGGCCTTAGAAAGTTATTGTTTACCAAAACATTTTTTGAAAAAAGTAGCACACACAATCCTTAGTTGTTGATTCTGAATGTTTTTTTACAACTTCCTTGACCTAGTTGATATTGCTATCCAGTAACAAATTCATATCATTAAAATGCACTATATTCAAGCCATCGCAACATACAATAGCACTTTATTCAAGCCATCGCAAGACCGATATTGCTCAATGGCACAAGATCTGATGGGTCAGTTTCCAGGAGTCATTACTCGTTGTTTAAATTTAGCAGATATATTCAAATTCCAAGTGGTGCATGTTTGCCAAACTATCTACACTTAGTTAAAAATGTCTAAGTCAATTCAACTATTGATGACATTTCAATAACTAATAATACCAAAGAGTCATCGATTAGTATATATAAGGATGAAAAGTTTAAGTACATAAAAATGCTATGAAAAGTTTTTTTATCAACGTTAATGATGTAAAGATTCCAACTCTATCATGAACCTTACAAATAATGGAAACTAAAATGAATACGCTCAGTTGACGAACTACAACTATCTGTTTGAAATTTGGCTTTGATCTTTTGCAACAACAGGTTTGTGAGCTGGTGCGTACTGAAAATTTTGGTTATAAACAGAATGTCCAAAAAATTCTCCTAAAAACAAATTTAAGCATTGGCAAGAGTATTGGAAACTATTAAAATCAATTGTTCTACTGTTAGTATTAATCAATTCTGCTATTCAAAGATGGATCCGGAAATTTTCGGTGGTAAAGGTAAGGTGGGAAAGCGTGGTTCAGGTTTGGTTACCTTATTTGAAAAAAAGCTAAATTGTTTGCTAAAAACTTTTTGTTATTCTCATTTTTTGATTTTATGTTTATTGTTTATATCAGATCATAACTGATATAAACAATAAACATGTTTATCCTTTGTTTGATTTTCATATCACCCCTGCTTTTATATCTAAGGATTACATGCTTAGAATCTTCTACAGCTTGTGGATCTGACAACATATGTATTATAGTCTTGCAGAAGTGTTCTCTGGAGGTGTTGCTAAACTTTCTAAACTAATTAACAACCTTGCTTATAAAAAATTAACAACCTATATATATATATATAACGGGACTACCGTCCCGTTAGTCTTCTTCCTTTTATAAGCAAGGTTTTTGAGTATTTAATTAAGAAACATTTAATTTCTCATCTTGAACCTAATAACTTAGCTTCCTATAAACACTATAAAATTCGATCTTTTTGATCGAATGCTGATTTGGTAACGATAATAACAGATGATTTTATTGTGCATTAGATAGATAAAAAGCTATAACTCTCGGCATTTCTAAAAACTTTAATAACTTGTCATCTGGTCTTCTCCATATGCTCTCTTCTTACGGAGTATCAGGCAATATATTCAAGATTGTTGAATCCTTCCTTACCAATTGTAGGCTTCTCCATATGCTCTCTTCTTACGGAGTATCAGGCAATATATTCAAGATTATTGAATCCTTACCTACCAATTGTAGGCAGCACTCTTCATTATTCCTGTAACTCCAGGGGTTCCTGATATTTTTATCATTGGCCCTACACTTTCTAAAATTATTAATATTCTCACATTTTAGGTGACATTGTTTTCTGATGATACTACCATTTATTCTTGTTTTAATAACTAGTCAACTCTCTGATTGTTGGAGGGGACATTTGAGCTTGAAAAGGGTTTCACTTTCTGCTACTAAATTCGAATCTCAGTGGCTGGTGAAAATTAACTCGGATAAAATTTATTTTTTTAATATGCTATTTTGGTAAATAGGCTTCTCACTTGAATGTTATGTTTTTAATTTTAATTTTTAATTTAGAGGTTCTTAACCTGCTTATTTAATTCTTTGAGATTCTTTTTACTGTGCAATGTGTTTTAGATGTTATGCTATTAAAAATTTATAAATAAAGTTTTGTTTCGATGTGAAGGTTTTAGCACATAATTTTTTCTAATATGTTACTTATCTTCTTTGTTGAATTAAGTTTTAGATGATTGTTCATTAGTGTAAAGTATAATTCTTTTTTTTAATATAACAGATTATTTGATGTAATGTGTAAAGTGTAATGTGTAAAGTATAATTTTTTTTCAATATAACAGGTACCTAACAATACTTTTATTGCGAAAATATAAATTCATATTTTTTGTTTCTTTTCTGTTAAAAAACATTTATATTTTTTTACAAAAAATGGAGGTAGAACAAAATAACAAAGTAGTTTACATAAAAAGTAACTATTACATTGTTTTATCTCCAAATCAAGGTGTAGAAAATTAGACACTTGCACTTTAATTATTTCAAAATAAACTTGCCTGTATATGAAATGAATACAAATCGGTTTTTTATATTTTTCGGTCTGCATGTTAATTTAAAACTTTGAAATTGATTTTCTCATTTTAAAAAAACCATGGCGATAAAACAAAATTATTCTAATATCGCGATTGGTATAGTGTCAGAGAACTAAAAATTCTATGTTGTGCATGGATGGTGTCCCTGCTTGTACTTTTAATGTGCATAATCGAGGCAACTTTATGAGGTCTTTGTTATAGAATAGGGTTAAATAATAGTAACTAGAAATTCCGGACCCGTAAAAGGCGTCATGATAGGTCTAAATCACACATCCCACTTATTTTTTACTCGTTTTCAAAATGTTACAAAAAATTGTAGAAAGTAACAATTTGAACTTCATTAGTAATTTAATGTAGCGTTTTCTTTTTTGTTGCTCGAGCGTTTTATGCATACAACTTAACAAAGTTGATACATATATACCTTGAGCTATTAACGCATGCCAACCACGTAATTGTTCAGCATTCATCTAAGTCATATTTTTCAAATGCGGAAAATATTTATCAAAAAGTGCCCCGAGTACATTTTGCCTTGCCTTCGTTTTAAATTTGCGTTAAAATTATTAGTTTTAATTTCCTTAGTTTTTGTATAGGTAACAGACTGAATAATTTAGAAAGCAGATTTATCTCAAAAATATATATATATATATATATATATATTTATTTAAAAAACTCTGGCATATAAAATTCGCTAAATTATCACACACGAGCAGTGAGGGAAGAAATGAAGTACATTAGAATAAAGGAAATTTATTTTTCGAACAAAGCATATTTTGACAGCTGTCAAGACAAAAATAAAGATTAATAGAGGAATATTTAAAAATAAATAAGGCAGACAATGCACTAAAAACAGTATTTAACAATGATAATAATAATAATATAAGAAAAATTAAAAAAAATATTTTTATAAACATTAATATCAAGGAAGATATACAACAAATATATCTCAAGACAAAAAACTTATAAAACAAAAAATTAATTACAAAAAAAAAGTATGCTAAAAACAATGGAAGGCCTCAGAATGGAAAAAAACTTTAATGCTAATGTGTAAACATAATTTGTGTAGTGATTGAAAATTAAACATCTCCTTTGCGTCGCGTCATTCATTATTCTTCTTTTTCTTCTTCTTTTTCTCAAAAATCAATATTGACTTAGTGAATTAGATGAGCAAAAAAAGTAAGCAATTGCGCATTTAAATATGCTATAGTAAATATATATATATACATATATATATATATATATATATATATATATATATATATATATATATATATATATATATATATATATATATATATATATATATATATATATATATATATATATATATATATATATATATATATATATATATATATATATATATATATATATATATAGTGAGAGAGAGAGAAAGAGTGAGAAGAGAGGCAAATTTACGGAGGGGTAGGGGTGTGTTACAACTCCCAAAAAATATGATTTTCAACTTTTCAACAATTTGATCAACTGCTATCACTGTAAGTAACACAGCTTCTTGACTATTACTCGTCTTTTCCCTATGAATCTTTTATTCATGTTTTACTAAAATGGTTATATTTTTTATGGTTAATAAATTGATTTTCATCAAGTACTTACATTGTTTTAGAGTGATTTTATGCTAACTGATTGTCTGCTTAAGTTAATTCCAATAACAAAGAATACTGAAATAGTATTTTATATACTTATTTATAAAAATAACCTTACATGTTTCTAAGACTACCTTTAACTCTCTAGTGGAAATGAAATTAAAGGTTTGTAATTTTGTAATTATTATAACTGCAAATAACGGAAACTAAAGAAATGGCTTTTTGTAAGAAATAGCTATCGGTTTTATCCTTTTTTTAAATTTCTATTCCTTGCAAACTTCAGATGACGATTTCATAACATAAAAATATATGTTTTAAGCGCTAAAGTCATAAATTCAAAATTTTGATAATGGGCTGCTTTTTTTAAATAAACCTCATCCACAAGAAGCATGTAATCATGTATTACATAATTCTTTTTAATTTCCTAACATTCTACAGTCTCTTAATTTGCAATTATCGCCACTGTCATGTAAAAAAAAAATGATAATCATTATAAGACAATGACAAGTTTAACAGTTTTATAACTACAATTTAGTTAATAAATAAAATATCAGACATATTTATAAAAGAAATCATCAAAAAATGAAAAGTAACAGACCACGTAATTTATTAGTAATTATTAATCATACCACGTAATTTATTTGGCTGGATTTGTTACATTTTACTTGCTACATGTTTCGCAGTGTAAATAATTCCTAATAAAGAGGTATTTGTTTATTCTATTTGATTGCTATTATAAAAAATACAAAATAAAAAACCTTTAATATTAAGATTTTACTGGAGAGTTGCTGGTAGTTTTGGTAACATGTAAGATTATTTTTAGCAGCATGTTGATATATAGCTTACTGAATTTCTATTTGAGAATTCTGTGTTATTGGAAAAAACTGAGGCAGGTAAAAAATCCAGGGCGCTACTTAAATATCAGTCCCTTCCCTGTTTTTATGATTAAATATAATAGAATGTACTATGTTAATTCAGTATTGTATAAAAACATTTGTAATAGAAAGTACTCTAATTTCGTTTTAAAGTTTTAAAAATTACAGTGAAAACGTTAATATTAATTTTTTGATAATAAGTTTCACTATATATTTATTTACCTACATCACATATATCACTATATGTGTATTTTTTTCAAAACGAACCTTTTATAAAACTGTTAAAAGGAATTACTTGTTTGTATTTACAGGAAGCTTGCGCTTTATGTTTATGATATTTATATTTATAAATCTTTACCGCCTATGTGCGATTGGTAACTTGTAAATACTTTCCAGTTGTAAAATATACATGTATAAAAAAAAGGCTTTTGTATTGCTGTTAGAGGGATAGATTCGCTTTGTTTCAATTTTTAAGCATTTTACGTGAAGTTTTTTTTTTTGTTTTGAGAATTTTTTTAATTTTTTTGAATTAACTAAAATACTTTACTTGTACTTCTTTTTCCTGATTTTGAAAGCTGGTATTATATTGTAGAATAAATAAATTTATAAAGATAATGTACACAAAGTTTGTTTTTCCTAGGTTTACATTCTCGGTAGACCTTTTGCCAATTTAACTGTAACTATATGTATAATATCGCTTTGACAATATAGTGTTGTCAACAAGCAGGAAGAGATCAAGAAAAATGTGAAATACTGTATCTAATGCACTGTAATAAACAGAAAGAAAACTGTTTTCTCAAAACTATACAGGTGGCGCTTGTTCCTTTTCGAATAGCTTATGAATAGTTGTAATTTTTTTAGATTTTATTCTTTATATTACGAAATCTAAGTTTTTATACGGTTCTTAATCAGCATAACTACGTTTTTATGATTGATAATGATAAAAAAAGGAGAGGGAGGTAAGGGGCTTGGTGGTTAAAGAAATTCTAGTGTGTCCCAAAACCTAGTATAACAAAGCCCCACAAAAAACTCAATAATACAAACCGTGTAATTTAAGTAGGCCATGAATCCAATTAATAAATTAAATTCTCTTGTAGATAATAAACGTGTTAAAAGCCTCTAAACGTATTGAAAGTATTAGAATGTATTAATACGTTAATAGTGATCTAAAACACGTCTTATGCCCTCGTTCTCTATGAGTGTGGTATTGTTTATATCATTTCAAAAGTGCAAATTATTTAAACTTAAAATCAAATAAATGAACATATTAAACAGTTTCAACAGTATACAAATACAAATAATAATCTTCAGCCAAGTTTAGGGTCGACATAATTATAGTTTGATTCCGACATATCGATGTTCTGATAACCAATATTGGGCAAACTTGTATTATTTTCAATAACTGAATTAACAGCATCCGACTTTTGATTACCCATATTACCGTTAGGCAAATGTACAAGTTCTTGATAACCATTGTCTTTATTCAATTCCTGTATTAAAATATTTATAAAGTATTTATAAAGTAATATAGCCCTTGTATTATACATTTAAAAGTATTTTTGATAGTTATAAGTTAAATAATTTAATTACCGTAAATTATATATTTATACTTTTGTAAAAATGAAAAATTAGTTAAACTAATTTCTTGGCTATAAAGAAATTACAACAGTTTTTAAAATGGTGTAAAATATATATATTTTTTTTTAATTAAATGGTAACTAGCAAACACACAGCGCTGGCTTCTATATTAGAAAAAGAAATACATTTTGTGTGTTTGTTGATTAAAAAATAAATCTTGTTTATTTAAAAAAAAATTTTATCTTATTGTTGGATAATTAATGTTTTGATTTTCTTCGGTAGGTATGTAAACATAAAATATTTTGGCGTTCCAACTGTGGAGCGAGTAATATATAATTGGCCGTAAGAAAAACAGAAATTTTATAAGTTCAAACCAGCAACATTTAGGGATTGGACTTGAACCTTGGTAATAGTTATGGAGAAATCCAGACAAATTTGAATTTTTTTTACAAATTTAAAAATTTGTAAAATAATACATTAATTAGTAATAACGTAAATAGTAATAACGTAAACAAGTAATAACGTTGGCTACCATAACTTTCTTTTTTATCGTAGATACAATGCTATTATTGTTAAAACGCTATATTAACTTCGTGAATGTTGCAACTTTATTTTGGCGTAGGGTTTCGTCTATAAATCGACAAGATAATTATTTATGAGAATAAAAAATACAAATTTGTTCTTCAACTATTATATGCGTCGAAAATTTAGGTTTTAAAAAATAAATATAAAATTAGGTGCTCGAGTTTTTTTTTATTACGTTGTAGACTTTTCAACATTAATGTTAATTAATGTTGAAAAGTCTACACGTTATAACGTCAGTAAATATATTATTAGTAATTCTAACTTTATCTATCGTTTTCACTTCCAACGATAATCCGACATTGATTCAACCTAAAAAACTACGTTATTTCACGCTGTTTCAACATTGGTGTGCACACTGGCTTTGTGGCCCACCAATGTTGGAACTTTGTTGAATAACGTTACTATTCATTTTACTATTTTAAATATAAACCCTATTTATGTAAAAGTGTTAAAAGGATATTAGAATGTTCCTAAAATAATGCTTTCTAAATTCTTTTCTACTTAGAAGGATGTTAAAGTTTTGAATAGAAAAAGTATAATGACAGAAGCTTTTGAAGCATTTTTATGAATTATAATACTTTTTAATAAAACTCGGCGCATAAAAAAACTTTTATAAATATTTATTAATTATTAAAGCGAGTTTTTGAACTATCTTTAATTTTTTGAGAACTATTGATGCTCTTAAATTTTTAAATTTAATTTCACACATCGGCTTCAGCTTTTGTCTTTTTCACAAGTTTCAGACTATATTCATAAACAAAAAAAGAAGGTTCATTTTTTTTCAAATAAAATCCCGCAACTGAGGTATCTAGTTTACATAGTATATTATTGAGTGAAGTAATAATATCAACAAGTCACCTAGACAAAGAAAGACAGTTCTGACAATTAAAGAAAAATGTCTTGCCCTTAAAACTTTCGAAATAGGATAAAAAACGTGCCAAACGGTTTAATGTTTCTCAAAACACTTTAACTTACCGGATTAAGCATTAAGAAAATATAATCAGCCAGTATGAGTCTGATCAGTTTGAAGTAAAGAGGTAAAAATTAAGTTTGAGAAAGCATGATTCCGTTAATGAAGCTGTGTG
Organism: Hydra vulgaris; assembly: GCF_022113875.1. NCBI lineage: Eukaryota > Metazoa > Cnidaria > Hydrozoa > Anthoathecata > Hydridae > Hydra > Hydra vulgaris. Next base: position 15,438,871 of record NC_061159.1, on the reverse strand, counting down.
TAAACGGATTATGAATGCAAGTAAGCGAAATGTACCAATTGATGGGCACATTATTAGAGAGAGAGGTTTACATTTTGAAAACGAACTTAACATTGCGGATTTTAAGTTTTGAGAAGTGTTGCGTATTTGGTGGAAGATGATATTAAACACAATGTTGTTTTTTGTAATATTTCTGAAAAGAAAAAATTATGTACAGAAAAAATCAAGGCAAGAGCAAACCTAGATCGATTATTTTTACTGATTATGTAAGAATACATGACCCAAAGTTTGATGCTGAGAATAAAAAAATTACTCTTATCATAGATAACTTCCCAGCTCATCCTATTGTTGACAATATATAAGCAGTTGAATAAGAATTTTTACCAAACACAACCTCAAAAAGATCACCATTGGACAAATATGTCTTACGTGCATTGAAAATCTTTTATCGCACAAAAGTTGTCAGACGTCAGATCAACTACATAGATGCTAGTAATACGACCCCATGTTTTTACATTTTTAAGCTATGAGCACGTTGGTCAAGTCATCGGATGCTGTATCAACAAACACTGCAATGAATTGTTTACAAAATGCAGGCATCTCGCTGGAAATACAGTTTGCTAGTATAAATGGTGAAGATCATTTTATTTTATTTAGTACATCAAGAGTTCCTATTGAACATTACGTAAACATAGAATTTGATTTTTGTACAGGCGAAGGAATAGCTATAACAGATCGAGAAATTCAGAACTTTATTTTGTTCAATGACTATGCTAAGTTTGATGAGAAGGTACAACTCGTCTACCGAAAAGTTAAAATTATCAGAGGTTGCACGTGGAATATAGTTAATTGAATGTTGGTTTCTTTTTGAAAACAACTGCGTCATAATTCGACAATCGCTAATCAAAGAATTGTGATTAACATTTTTTAGATTATTTTATTTGTAAAGCTTTTGTTATTTTATTTTAAATTTGTTTTTTAGAAGGTATAGACTTCAACAGCACTTTAATTCAAAGTTTTTTGAATGCATTGACTTTGCGGATCTTGAGTTGAAGTTGAAACTGAAATGCTTATAACCGTTCATACACAGACCAAGTTTGATGCAATGATTTGTTTAAAATTCGTTTGAGTTTAATAAGGTACTCAGCATCAAGATAATAATCAAATGGAAGGATACCACGGTAGGTTGCATTACGAAGATCATTACCAACTGCTTATAGAAGGTGGTTTAGAAACTTCAAGAAATATTTAATAAAAACATACTTATTATATAATTTTAAACATTATTTGTTGAACAGAGGTTGATGACAAGGTGTTTGTATGAGTTTGCAGCTTCAAGAATTTCACTTTTTGATGCTATTACTACCTTTGCACCTTGGCCATTAAATATAGCTAGTTAAAAAATAATTTATTATCATTCCACCACTTCTATAGGAAACTGTTTTATTTTAATATGTAAGCTACGATATTATCTGCATTCTTTTTGTGTACGTCAGGAGGTAGCTGTTTATTACAAAGAATAAAAAAAAGATTAGGTTAGTTTAACTTTTTTTTGTCACTTTTCATAAACTTTTCTTTACATTATGTAGTCTATTTGTTAAATATGACTTGTTTGAAAGAAAATTTACAATTGAGAACGATAACCATCACGGTAATTTACAATTGAGAACAATAACCATCACGGTAATTTACAATTGAGAACGATAACCGTCACGGTAATTTACAATTGAGAACGATAACCATCACGGTAATTTGATCTTAAGATTGAGAATAATGGTTTTGCAAAACCAAAGAATATTGTCCCCAAGTACTTATTGTTGGCATGATTGCATTACTTGTACATCTTTCAGGATAAAAGAAAAAATGACTTTTAGATATTAATGTGTTTTGTATGTTAAATATAACATATTTTGAAAGAATACGCTCAACAAGTTTGCATGTTACCGATAATAATGAAATCAGTAGTTACAGCCGCCATATCTAATAAATTCGGGTAATATTTTTTTTTTTTTTTATTCCTGTATAATATTATTTACAATAAAATAAATTGTATGAATATATAAGATAGCCAGTGAAAAACCTATACAAAAAACCTTCTTATCACCAAGCCCAATTTACAATGTATAACTTATAGTTTATTTTAACTAGTAAAAATTTTAAAGTACGTAATAAAAACTTTAAACGCGTTTAATAACACGTATATAATATAAGGTAGTTGGTACTTTCTTTATTACAAATGATTACAATGAGGAGTAAAGGTAAGCCATAACTCTGTGAAAATTTAAAATGTACATTTTAGCTTTGATTGGCTATTGCATTACAATCAATAGACTACTATTAGGTCTAAATTTTAATATTTGCAAGTACATAAGTTTGACAAATCATGTTCTCATTCTCTCCTAAAGCATTTTTGAAAAAACTATTGAATTTTACGATTTAAAAGAAACAATTTTAGGAAAAGATGTACAGAAAAAATCTGTAACCGAGAAATGTTAAATTAAACTTAAATTACAAAAATCAAATTAAATTTAACTTTTGTTTCTTATGAATTGAAAATTTCTTAAATAAGGAAAGTGAAGATAAAGGTTGATTTTATAATAATTAATGAGTATGTGCTAAGAAAAAAGTAGAGAAAGGAAGGGGGTTGGTCGTTGAAACCATTCAGGTAAGTAACAGGTAAAAAGTGGGTCCTAAGGCAGTGTTTTTACTCTGTACGTATTTTATGGATGTTTCTAAAATCAAGACCAGCTTAAATACTATTTAAATTAAAAACTACTTACATCAAGACCAGCAAATTCTAATCTTTAAAATTTGATGATTGCTTTATTTTCTGCATAGGGTTTGTTGAAAAATTTAGTCTCGGTGTATAATCAGTATTAAATGAGTTCAAGTTGTTCAATAATTATGAAAAAGCAATGCGATATTGTTATAGAAACTTAAAAAACTCATAATAAACCTAAAATCATTTTTCGGGTCACTGTCACTTATGACGTCATGTCTTTTGCTGATCCAATTCTTTTGAATAAATTTTTGAAGCACGAGGTTTTTAACATTAGTAAAATTAATAAAGAAAAAAGATTTCCTATTTCGCAGATAAAGATATTTACCTTTGCGAAACAAATTTTACTTACCTTTTACCAGTGAAAACTGGTTTACTTTTGTTATTTTGGGTTTACTAAATCAAACAAAAATATTTTTAAAAATTTGTCAGAATAAAGAAGATTTAGACTTAAAAGTCTATTGCAAACAACTGTGATTTTTATCAAACACCTCAGTGTCACAGAAGATTTTGCTTGAAGGAACATTAGATTTGTACAAAAGTTGACTTATGTACGAGTCTGTTAATTTTCAAAAATCACACCCTTATAATCGGAGACAAAACGTTTTAGTGTTTGTTAAAGAAAACCAAAAACAGTTTTCAAAGAACATTGATCAAAAAGATGTAACTAAGTTCAAAATTAAAACTACTTAAATAAAATTATTTAAAGTTGAATAAAAAAGAAATATGCGTCACAACGTAAAACACTGTTGCTCAACTAATTCAAATAAAAATATATGTAAATTTGAAATTATAAAACAAAGGTTAAACAAATAAAACTGTAATTCATTAAATATGCTTGTTAGTATGTAATAAAAAAAACTATGAATATTTATGTTATTGAAAAACTTCATCTACCTGTACCTAGCAACCATGTACCTGTACATAGCAATTTTTTTAAATAACGATTTGAGAATTATAAATACTCTGAAACACTGTGTAAAACAATTATTACACTCCACATTCACTTTTTTTGAACAAAGGTAAAAAAAACTCAAAGTTAATTATTAACACAATAAACATTGACGTATTTGATAACCTAATATAAACGCCGGAAATGAGCAGTTAAAACGCTAAGATGAAATAAGCAATTAGAGACCACTGAGCCAAAGTAAATTTCTAAGGATAGAAACTCAATCGGGTACTACGGGGGATCATAAATGTCATAAATCGATCCAAAGGTAAAATATATAAGTAAATTCGGTTGAGTTATACAAAAATATTAGCGTTTAGCAAATGCAGAAACAATTGAAATAAAGGTGTTTTCTGATAGTTTAGGGCCCTTTGTTATCTTGAATCAATTACAGTCACCGCGTTATCCTACAAAGTTCTGCTAAAATGTCTAGTCATCAATAAATTGGACTTTTTAAACGTTTGTTTACTTTTTTATTAGAACATAAATACTTATTTTAAAACATCTAGAGGCTTTCAATATTAATGAAAAAAACTTTACAAAAAAAAATATAATATGATCTGAAATAAAAAAGTTTTACATATGATTTTATGACTAATTCTGTGCAAATGGTAATAAAATATAATTGAGGAATACATAATGCAAATCCAACAAATTTTTGGAACAAAGTAATATTATTAGTTAAAATTTCAAGTTTAATGATAAAGCATCTAACAGGATCTAGTACAATGTTGAATATTTTATAAAGCTGTCTCAAAACTAATATGGGCTTTAATTTAGATGTTTTTATGTCAAAAACAAGAATTTTGGATTAAAACTCTGAATGAATGAACTTAACTAAGGCTTATCAAGTAATTTTTTTATTCCTTTACTTTTTCCTTCCTTAATTTTATTATTGTTTAAAAAAATAATTTTTTAATTCTACAAAGTATCCTATTTGCGTTTATATTTATGCTAAAAAATATGAAAATGTGAGGCAAGGAAAATTACTGATAATTTAATTAACATACCTTTTTTATTTTATTTGACAGCTTCTTATGCCTTAAAAGTAAATCAAACTTGATTATAAACAAACAAACAAACAAACAAGCAGTTTCTATTTCTAATTTCAAATAAACAAATATTTTAAACTTATATTAACCATAACTTTCTATCTAAATTAATAATTTAATACCTGTAATAACCCAAAAAATAACTTGCAACTAACAATGCAACAAAAACTGTACTAACTCCGACACCTATTCCAACTGTTGTTGAAACCTTTCCTGCTTTTAAAAATAAAATGCTATAAATAGAAATCTCTATTTTTTCAAGAAAAGAGTTTTAATCTACATTCATTTAAAAAACAAAATTATTTAATATAAAGAAAATAAACATAAAAAAAAAAAAAGTTAAGTGTTAATATTTTTGTAATAGGATTTATAAAACTAACTTTTAAAAAGTGTTTTATTAATATTTCATAAACATGAAAATGAGGTTTAGAATATATATCTATAAGCACTTTTGGCTTTAATACGTATTAAAAAACATATATTTTTTAGGGCTTTTCCCTGCTATATTTAGGCCTCTCCCTATCTCTGGGCCCCAAAAATGGGAACTTAAAAAAAATAATAAAGGTCTTTAATATGTAATATGGGCAACCCTAATATGAAAATTGTGGTTACGGCTTTGGGCTTGTTTGTGTAAACGGTCTATTGTGTCAACGTTAATATAGTTATATTTTTAAAACCGTTTAGATGAATTAGATGATAAAATTTTGAGAATAAATAAAAGTGATGTAAAAATCATGACAATCTGAAACTTAGAGTTGCTTAACCTAGGTGTTTTCACATGGATTTGCCCGTGTATGGTTAACTCATTTATTCAATTTTAGTATTGGGTGGTTAAAAGTAAAAAAACATTTTTTCCCTTTTTTTGAAATGGTCGGTTGAAATGAGCAATTACAGACCAGCGAAGACGCTAATGAATAGTCTTACATTGTGTAGGGATAGAAATTTTACTTGGGCTTTATGGTATCATAAAACGTCATAAATCAATCCAAAGTTAAGCAAAATTTGTTTAGCTATAAAAAATTATGAGCGTGTAGAAAATAGAGCTAACAAATTATTGTCAAGCCGCTTGTTATAAATCATTAACTTCATTTTTGATAAAATAAATCAATCTTTTAAATAGGAGTTTCATTATGAAAATGAAAATTAAAAAATTCAATTTATGTAGGCTCTTACTTTTATAAAGCGTTTTAAGCGCTACACAATGTTCTATTTTGCTTATCTGGCAGCACTTTATTCAAAAATCGAAAGTTTATGAAAATAAAATCTATGCATGTATTTCATTTCCTAAATGTTCAAAGCATCTAAAAATGATAAGATGCTAAGAAAAAAAATAATGCCTTAGCTGAGTCAGTGATCAGAATTTGTATATTTTATGAAGTAGATATATTATCTATTTTTTCAGTCTTATTAGAGTGTGTGCTCAAGCTATACGTATTGATATTTCCTAAATTTTTTTTATACTTTTTTTACCTATAGTTTGAAGTAATGGATTCTGAAATTAATTTAATTCATTTTTAAGGATTTTATCTTATTTTTACTCAGATAGTGTTTTTAACATTATTTTTTAAATTCTATTAAGCTTTTAAAAAATATACCCCATTTTTTCCTCAATAAACTAAATAAATTCTTGTAGAATAATGTTTTCTCTATATGATGTATATATCTGCAAATAATAGCAATTTTAGACTTTATGTCTTTTTTTACAGAAAGTGACGAAATTACCAATGAAAAATTTGTGGAGAACTACTAAATCAACTGAGAGAATTAATATAATTTGTGAATATATTTTGAAAAGTTGAAAAGTTGATAGTATTTCTGATTTAGAAAAACGGAATCTGAAAAATCAACTTTTATTTTTTTCTATTAAATTAAAGCAGAAATGGGAGCAAGCTTGTCGCAGCCATTCATATTTTGTTCGGAAATATGCGAGTTGGCTGAAGCTGGTTTTTGAAAGAAAATATTTTTCAGATGAAGATTTAGAAGCTAGTAGTTCTTCTGTTGATGGCCGTCCATCAAAAGCTTTTAAGGAATGCTCCTTTAAAGTGCAGATGCGCAAAGCTAAAAAATTACTTGAAGATAATACTCCTGAGGAAATTTCGCTAGCCGCCAAATTAGCAGTTTGAGCTGAAGGAAAACGAGAGACGGCAAATTTATTTAAAGAATTATCAAGCGCCTCGCCGGGATGTGCAACAAAAATTAAGAAAGCCCGAATAAGTATTGAAAATAAGGTGGAACCTATGCAACCCGAAAGGGCACTTGCAATGATAATTAATAACAAATTATATCTACCCATTAATATAAAAATATAAGAAAAGAAGCTAATGCATCAGGGCATCGAGTGTATCCATCATATAACAAGGTTTTGAAAGAAAAATATAAATGTTATATCGGTCACAGTGATACCATTTTCCCCCAGAAAATGGTATCACTGTTACTAATATAAGTGCCGAAGTTACACTCCGAGATTTACCGGATTTGACGGCAAGGCGATTGTGCCTATTACAGAAAGAAGTATTACTTTCTGTTGCTGAGAAAAACGAAAAGTTAAATTTGATTTGCAAATGGGGTTGTGATGGGAGCTCTAATCAAAGCAGATATAAACAACTTTCAGCACAGAAGGCTAACAATGAAAATTTATTTTCAATTGCGCTTTTATCCCTTAGATTATTAATGAGCTCCAATACCATTATTTGGAAAAATCGAAGACCAAGTTCAATGAGATATTGCCGTATTATTCGTTTTTTGTTTAAAAAAGAAGCAAACGATGTGATAAAAGAAGAGACTAGATATATAGAAGACAAAATATCAAAATTGGTACCCACAATTATAGATATAGACGATGTGCAGTTTGAAATAAATTTTAAATTGTTGTTAACGATGATAGACGGTAAAGTATGTAACTCGCTAAGCGAAAATAGTTCAACACAAATGTGTTACATATTTGGTGCCAAACCAAAAGAGATGTTACAAGAAAAGCTCACATCTCAACAAGACAAAGATGTATTCCTTCGGTATATCCCCACCCCATAGTTGGATTCGCTGTTTAGAGTTCATTTTACATTTATCCTATAAATTATGCATAAAAAAATGGCAAGCTAGAACGCAAGAAGGAAAGGAAAGTGCAAATGAGACAAAACAACTAATTCAAAGATTATTAGAGGATAAACTTGGGTTATTTGTTGATAAACCCAAACAATCATTCGGTAAAACAAATGACGGCAATGCTAGAAGATTTTTTGAAAATCCGCATATAACATCAGAAATCACCTGAGTAAATGAGGAATTAATACATCGATTCAAAATTATTCTTCATACTTTAGGCAGTGGATTCCAAATAAATTCAGAAAAATTTCATCAATATGCAAATGATACTAAATATTTATACCAATCTATGTACCCATAGTATTACTTGCCAGCAAGTATTCCTAAAATATTAATACATGGGAGAGATATCATTTCTACATGCATTCTTCCTTTGGGAGAATTGTCAGAAGAAGCCCAGGAAACTTCAAATAAAAGTTATAAATTTTATCGTGAGTAATTAACTAGTAAGGTGACGAGAAAGGACACCAATAGGGATATATTAAATAAATTTATTTTTTATTCTGATCCAATTTTGTCCTACTATTACTTACCACCTCGAAAAAATTCAAAAACTTTTCATCCAGATACAATCAAATTGTTAATTTGTGACAAAATCGGGCATTCGGAAAATAGTGACAGTGATATGAGTGATTCTGATTAAACAATTAATTATTTTAGTTTTGTTGATAAACTTGTTTAGGTTATAAAAATATTTCAATAAACAATCTTAAATCTATTGAAGTTAAATAAACAAAGTGTTAAATTTCAACTCATTGATATTAGTATGCTGAGTAAGTTTTTAAAAGATTATTATTATGTAAATATTGGTTTTGCATGTAATTTTTATTAATTTTATATCTATTTTATATAAAATTTTAATTAAAATTGCAGCTAAAGGTATTTTTATAGAAAAAATAATAAATTTAAGACAAATAATCAATGAAATAATACACAAAATAATTAAGTTCCGCTAGATTCGCGAAATAGAACACTGTGCGCTATAGCTACTAAGAGTATATTAGATAAGATTCTAGTACAAAAGTTTGTTTCTGGAAGAGCATAAAAATGGATTTGATTAATCTAATGAATATATTCAGATACAGATTTCAACAAACCATAACAGACAAATCTAGTTTTATAAATAAAATGTATCAGAAAAACACACTCTGACACAGAGTATCAGTTTTTTTAAATAACTGCTATGCATATCATAATAAATAAAATTATCTTCAACATAATCCATTTAGGTCTTGTGAAAAATGTATACAGCAATATAAACACACACCATTTTGTTGTCTTGTTTCATAGACTCTTCTAAGTCATTCAGGTAGTTGTTATAGACATCCATCACAAGAATGATGCTATGAGCAGTCATTAAATCGTAGTAGTAATAAAGCATAGCGAATATAATTTTTCTGAGCAGCTTGCTGAGTAGTGAAGTAGGCACCACTAGCACTATGAATTAATAATCTTGGCTTGTTTCAAGTAAAAAACTAGTTTAGTCCATTAAACCTCATAATGTGTAAGATATTACATCTGCCGTTGTCAAAGTTAAAGTTTTTATTCAGTTTATTAAAAAGTTTTTACCATTTTTTGTGCCAATATTTTTGCACATTTTTGCAATTTTTGATAAATGTTGTAGACAATTATGTTTAGTACAGCTCGCAAAGGAGTTGCAATCTTACATCATCAGATTTTCTTTGTACATTAATATTTTCACATGCATCAATTAAAATTTGCAGAAAAGCAATAGTATCTTTTTAAACTATAATATAAAAACTCTTTAATTTATAACTTGGTTTGTTTTCTAAGTTTCTTTATAAAAAAACGCATTACTAGTTTCATATTTTGACTTTCTACAGGCTTTGGAGGTATGGCTAATTCATTTAAATGATATAATGTAATAAAAAAGTTTAATTCGAACAATCTCCTCAGCTTCAACAAATTAAAATTTAATCCCTTTAGTCTTTTCGGTAAGCCAATTTTTACATATATTTTTCTATAAGTATGAATAATTGTATAACAAAAATATTTATGTTTTAGTTTTCTAAGGTTTATTAGAAAATGGTATCAAAAAGAGTTTAAAAATGTCTTTTTACTTGATTTTTGTTGCAAATTACGAAAATAATTTGTCCACTGGATTGATCAAGAGATTTAATTACATTAATACAAATACTGAATTGGAAATCAGAATCCACGTAAGACAACGATACAACTCTGGCAATAATTGTAGGTCCTGCAAAATGAGCATCAAACAATTACAGCAAAGAGTGTTCTGCCAAGCTTTTCTGGGTTATACTGAGCATGAATATAGACTTTTCTACCTTAAAACGTTTACATCATCAAATATGACAGTTGCTCTAATGTATACTTCATTAACCATTATAATACAAGAGCGTCCTCCAATCTCTGAAATACTTTTAAAATTAAAGATACAGTATCAAATATATTTGCTTTTAAGGTCAATTTCGTTTAAGATTGTACACTAGGAAGCTGAAAATCGTTTCTTAAATAGATATTTTTCTTAAACGTTTCTTAAACGCTTGCATAATGCTTGAGATACACCAGTTTTTATTATACTTTATTATTATATACTGAATAATATTTGGTGAATACGAAAGCCCTTTTACAGTGGTATTTTTCATTGCAAAAGTTTTTTCTTTTAAAGCTTCTTTTTTTTTCAATTCATTTTAGTATTAAATACAAAACAAACTGCTTTAGGTTCAGATTTTGAAAATTTTTCTATTACTCTTATTTGGTACTGTGAAAGAGCAGAAATAAAAAACTGTGAATCCATGTGAAATACTGCATATGGTTAATCACTTTTAATTTAAAGAAGAAATTTAAAAGATTATCAGGAATATGAAATTAGTCACATTGCTACAGAGTTGTAAAAAGACCGAAAGTAGCAAAACTACTTTTGGCGTTGTTAAAAAAAGTAAAAGTAAAAAGGTAGAGTGCTATGACAATAAAACTACACGTTAAGAATTCAGACCAAATTATGCGCAGTATTTGACTAATTCAATTTAAAAATATTCTTGTAGATATATATGAATGCCGAAAACAAAAATACATAAAAATAAATAGTTAAAACTTTTATTTCCTTTATTTATGTATTTTTGTACTTAATACTAACAAATAATATTAAGATCTTTTAAGTAAAGATATGCTGATATTCTTTGTTAGCATCAACTATATGTCGTAACCATAAACTATGACTAAATAACCTATAAGTCTTCATTACATTTGAGAAAAATCAAAGTTTCAATCATCGAATCAGACATACGAGCACTACGACGGTAAGTTATCAATCCACTATGACAAAATTAACGCTCAAGAGGAGCAGACGTTTTAGGGAAACAGAAATACTTGTCAAATATATGTTTCTAAATTTTGAATATTATTCAACTGTGAATAGTTTTTGTAATAAAAACTTTTTTAATTAAATTTTTTTATGACCGAACTATCAAATTAAACTATTGCTTATTGGTTCAAAAATGGTTTTCTGAATAAAATTATTAAAATAAAACTCTTCTAAATATACATCACTAACAACTATTTTAAACAGATTTAGATAGGTTAAATGAAAACAATAGAAATAAATAGAAAAATTTTATATAGTAAATTATAACTTAAATATAATAAAAACAAATATTTACAAAACTGTACGTTACGTACAGTTTTGTAAATATTTGTCTTCATCTTATAGCCAAAATTCAAGTCTTTGGTTTTGAAAACGTTTGCGTAGGCCTTGGCCTTGGAACTCTTATTCTTGACATTGACTTCGAAACTTTTAGTCTTGGTGTTGACTTTAGCTTTGTAAAATGTGGCCTCGACCTTGCTACCTTTTTACTTTTACTTTTATTTATAAAAATTTTTAAGTTCTGTTTTTAATTAAAAAAAAAAAAAAAAATGTTTCAATTTTTTTAATTTTGAAATGCTTTAACTAACAAAATACGTTATCCTTAAGAACTAACTTTTAATCATGTTATTGATTATTTCTTTAAAAGTGTTAGTCAAAAACGGTAATTTAAACTGTGTCATAAACTACAAAATTGATTTCTAAAGCCTTCAAGTAAACAAAAGCAACTCTTGTAAACAAAATTAACTGTTTTAATATTTTATTAACGCAAACACGAAAAAAAATTTTGATTTCTTAAAGAAAAAGTGGAAGGCTAAGCTAAAACAATCAACGCCAAGAACAAAATGTTCCAGGTATCGGTCAAGGCAACAGTTTTAATGCCAAAGACTTAATTTTTGACTTTAAGGCAAGGCCGAGGCTAAGGCCAAAATCATGGAATAACAACTTTTTCATTGTTACAAAATAAAGTATAATGAAATAAAAAGTCTTTCATAAATTGTTACAACAAAAAGTATAATGAAATAAAATGTTCGCCAAAATATTATAATAGTAATACATATATAATATGCCATTCTACTTAATGAAACGGAAAGCAATGTTTTTTATGTCATAAAGTAGAATATATTATCATGTCTGACTGAAATTTATAATTATAAAAAAAGGTTATATAATTATTTATTTATTTTTTTTAAACATCTTCGCTTCCAACAAGGCCGCAAGCAACCAATTATTAGAGTTGGAAGTTACTGGAAGAGAAAAGATAAAGATTGTAGAGCAAAATAAAGATTGCCAGACGACTTAAAAGATTGCAAATTATATGAAACAGGAGATCAAAATGAAGGAAGCAAATTCCAATGAACTGATGTTCGAGGAAAGTTTATTGAATAAAATTTTTTTGATTGTAAGAAAATTTATTTGTTACACTTGTAACTTAGAACTGGTAATTGATTAGCTTCAACCTTCATTATAATGTCAATGAATTCCAAGCTGATAAACTTGTTTATATATATATATATATATATATATATATATATATATATATATATATATATATATATATATATATATATATATATATATATATATATATATATATATATATATATATATATATATATATATATATATATATATATATACTTGTTCATATATATATATATATACTTGTTCATATATATATATATATATATATATATATATATATATATATATATATATATACTATATATATATATATATATATATATATATATATATATATATATATATATATATATATATATATATATATATATATATATATATATATATATATATGTATATACACGCTAATAGTTCTTCATTTACGGGTACATTTATTTTTTGCCCGTTATTCGCAATTTTTATTTCTCTATTTTTACTATATATGTTCTTTTTTTTCATATATGTTCTTTTTTTTATATTTTTATTTTATGTTCCTTATGTAGCCTTAACTTTATTAGTTAAGTCTATTTAACTAATAAAGTTAAGGCTTTATTAGTTAAATAGACTTAACTAATAATTTTATCTATTTTAAGACTATTTTTTATTAACTATTTGTTATTCAAACTTGTCGCTTTCAGCTGTATTTAAAGCTCTTCAAACTTGTCACTTTCAATTCTATCTAAACACTAAAAACTTCATCTGAACCAAATTCTAATGTTGTTTAAAGATTTCGCTATCTAATTCGCCTTACATTAGACTCTTTTTTCTTTCTAATAAACAATTTTTGCCTCTTCTTGATCAACACTGCCTAAATTCCAAATTCTTTTTGGTCCTTGAATCAATTGTCTTTTAAATATTTTTTTACCATATCCGGGACCTAAAACGAGCAAGGTATTATAAAACTAAAAGTGTTTTAATTTAAAGTGACATTTCAATGAAATATAAATTCTCGGTTGAATGATTAGAGATAAGCAATTGAGGCTCTTTTCTTTTACTTAATCTGCCATTTTTGTGAAGTGTATTTGTATATGCATAATGATACCGGTAAATAACTTGTATTACTTTTTTACTTTTCTCACAGAGACTAACTTTGTTTCACTGACGACTCACTTTTCTCAACATCCAGCTTGCCTGAATCTTTATTATAATACTATCAAATCAGAATCATTTTAAAAACATTTGTTACAAAGGTTTTTGTTAAAGGTAATAGTGGTGAACAGGGGAAGTAGGGATTGGGGCGGTTTAAATTGGGTACTGAATTTTTAACTACACACTTTTTTTTTAACATCTTCGCTTTCAACAAGGAAACAAGCAACCACTAATAAGAGCTGGAAGCAACTGTAAGGGTAAAGATGAAGATTGTAGAGCATGATAACGATTGACAGACGACTTAAAAAATTGCAAGTTATATGAATCAGGAAAGCAAGATATAGGAAACGAATTCAAAAGAACCGACATTCGAGAAGAAAAAGAAACTAGAGGAATAAGAGTTTTTGGAACAGTTAGGAACAGTCACAGGAAAAGAATGAGAATTAACTGAATCATAAGTAACACGAAAATGAATTTTAGTAGATGGCACATGAGACACAAAAGAGAAAAAGCAACATTACAATAATGTAATAATGGTTGAAGGTTGGCTGCAAGAGCAGGCCCAATAATGTTTAAAATGCGTTTTTGCACCTTGTTAAAAAAAGAAAAGGCATCATTTGAAGATCCGCCCCAGATATGTCAACAGTATTCCATACAGATTTATAGAAATAGAGAGTAAAATCTGGAGTAAGATAATGACGAGCTCCATAAAGAGATGCAACCTTAGCAGATGCTAATTTTACAACGGATTTTATATATGGTTTTCAAGAAATATTGGAAGTAAGAGTTAATCCTATCAGATAAAGGGTAAATGACTCATCTAATATTTCACCGTTTATAGTTATAGGATGGTCTAAATTATTGCGATAACGATTGGTTGAAAAAAAATTGAGTTTTTCCTGAACTAAAGTTCACCTTCCAGTAAGAGCCCCATGCTGTAGCAAAAGTGACATATTTTTCAAGCCCCCTCCAAGCGATTCGAGAGTGTTAGCTTCTTATAATGACAAGAATAAATGGTAGTATTGTCAGCGAACAATGCCACCTTCAATGTGTGAGTATCTAAAAGATCGTTAACGTAATTTATAAAGAGTATAGGGCCAAGAATTAAACGTTGAGGAGTACCTGAGGATACAGAATAAGAATAAAAGTGCTGTATATCAACGACAAATTTTATACTACGATTAGACAGAATAGATTCAATAATCTTAATAGATAGATTCAATAATCTAAAAATAAAAATGCTTATGGAGAGGATTAGCAAGCCAAACTTTATCAAAAGCTTTAGAAATGTCAAGAGCGATGGTCTTAACCTCTCCACCAAAATCTATTGCACGATAAAACTTATCGGTTATTACTGTTAGCAAATGAGATCAAAAAATAACTTCTTAGATTCAAAAATGAGATATTATATGTTTTTTAAATCAAAATTCAAAAACTTTGCTCATGATAGGAAGAAGAATAATGAGATTAGTTAAATGAATTAGATCGCTCTCCAGATTTTTTAAAATAGGGACAGATGTTGTGCTTGCTGCAACAAGCTCTTATCAGAGTCAAAAAAAAGACTCTGATAAAAGCTTGTTGAATAGTTTTGAAAGTATAAACAACAGTTCCGGAGAACAAGACTTTAACAGGTATGTTGTCCGGGCCAAATGCCCGGACAACATACCTGTTAAGAATAGTCTAAGCAGGAAATCATTCTAGATACAATAGCTAGAGTGATACAAATGATGTCCCTGTTTGAACTTTGGTGCAGGTTGCCAAGGCTAAATTGAAGCCCTTTCTTACGGCTAGGGTTTATTATTAGTAATGAGGTCATTGCTTGTGCTATTAAACAGTGTACTGAGTACTATCTATGCTTTAAGTCAAGTTCTTTAACAAATTTAAAAATGAATAATTGTCCAAGATGAGTATTTTTTTTGAGACTTTATTTCTTGCATTTACTTAACTAAGAGCACCAAGGCAGGGTGTGTTTTTTTATGTCTGAGTTAGCATTTCCTAGCTTTTGCTTATAAAAAGACGTACCTTACATGGCACCAAGACAGGATTGTAGTGGGTTACATGTTACTAGTATAACTTGATCTAACAAGTGACAATTGAAGCGTATAAAAATCTTATCACTTAACATTTAAATAAATTGTTTTAAAATTATTGTCACCTATTTTTACAAATATTATTAATTGGAATATCACACTGAAAAGTAAAAAGATCAAAAAACATTTCCAGTTTTTTTCTAACCAACTTATACTGGGTATAGACACTGCCTAAAATGTTTTGGAAACTTTATTTAATAGGTTATTTTTTATCAAAGGTTAAAAAAACTGGCTTTTGTCGCGTCAATTCTCAAGTCAAAAGTTAATTTCTGCCAGTAAAATGATTTTTTCTCAAACTTGTAACCATATTGAATGAGATGTTTTTAAGTAGTCTTTCACATGATTTTGCTATTATTTTTTTCTCGGGCTATAATTAAATACACGGAAAATAAAATCATTTTCAGAATGTTTTTTAAAAAGGATAACAGGTTTCCTAGTTATGACAATTTCTGTTAAGCTCAATAACGTCTATTTTGAGTCAAGATTTGTTGAGTTTTTCTTAAGGATTTTTGGTATTGATAACAAATTTATTTTTTAAAAGTCATCAATGAGAAATTTTCGTTGAAGTTTTTATGCTAAGTTATTTTATTTGCTTTCTTTTTTACTAAAGCACTAAAGCAATCAATTCTACAAATTATTACTCTCACATTAAAGGTCCCTAATTACGGATCACACTGCTCGTTTTCCCCATTTGGGGCACTAAGATCAAAAACTATAGAAGCTATAAAAACTGTAAAAATTAACTTTAGATAAAGAAGATAAACCTTTTCAAAGTGTCAGAGTGAACTGATTCATTTGCATTTATAAAAATCAAGAAAATACGAATAAATCTTAAGGCTCACTTCCCTCAGTCAGTGCAATTGGGCCAAGAACAATCTAAGCTGTTTGAAAGCTATAAAAATTAGTTTTAGTTAAAAAAGAGCTTTTTTAAACTTTCAAAATAAGCAAACTCATTTATTTTTATAAATATTAGGCAAATATGTAAAAATACACATAATCCGTTTACCAATTTTAGGGCAGATTGGGCAAAGAGTACAAAAAGCACTGTTAAAACCGTAAAAATTATTTTAAGTTAAAGAAAAAGATATTTTTCAAACTGTTAGAGTAAATATATTTATTTACATTTATAAATATCAAAAAAATATGTAAAAAGTTTATGTCTAATTCCCCGAATCAAAATGATTGGGCCGGGAACATTTAAGGCTATGTAAAATAATGAAAGTTAAATTTAGTTTAAAAAAAAAGTGTTTTTTTTCATATTATTAGAGTAAATAAGTTCATACACATTTATAAAAACCCAAAATATATGTAAGAATCCGAGTGCTCATTTGCCCCATTTGGGGCAATTAGGTCAATAGCAATGTAAGTTCGATAAAATTCAAAAAAATTATTAATTAAAAAACGGAGCTTTTTACATTGTAAGAGTAAACAAATTCATATACATTCATAAAAATCTAAATTTTCCGAAAAGAATTGTCTTTGTAAATTATAGAAATGCAATACCTTGCTTTACCCAACCGCTGACTGAAACATTTCATGTATTTTCTTCTGGGGCATTTTCAAATTAAAAATGTGAGAGAGACTTAGTAGTTTTTCCTTTAGACATGAAATGTAGTGGAAAAGAGTTACCCATTGCATTGAGACAAGCTATTACTCTAATTGTTTTTCGATTACCTGATTGATAACATTGTTGATTCTTAACTCTTTTTTAACAGCTATTTTTCCTGGACGATAATAAAACTGCATCCCAGTCTCATCCATTTTCTAAATATTTTGCGGTTTTTGAAGTAGGTTGTTTTCCAGAAACACATTTTTAATATGGAAAAATATTTCGACACTTTACAAGCATTCATACACTGATGTCTAAAAGCTGCTCTAACTTCTAGTTGACGTGAAGTTAAACCTTTGCGCCTTTTGCAGATCCCACGCCATCACTTATCTGTAGGAGTTCCAATCTTAAATGCTTTATATGTTTTAAAGCTAATTTTTAGCATATTTTAAAATTCGCAAATCGATTTCTAAAGCTGCACGATATATCCCCCGTCGTATATATGCATATATATCCCCGGTCGAGTCAAACTGTACTCTTTTTGTTTTAATGACAAATCAAATAAAAAAAACTTTACTTAAGGCGAACCTTTTTTTAAGCACCCTTTTTAGTAAGTCTGTTAAAAACGAGTCTTACGCGAGATCAGTAATATCAAAACAAAGCGAAATTTAAAATTTCGTAGTAAGATATCTTAACGTTTCAAATAAAAACCCAAAATCTATCTTTGGTACTAAAGATGCGATATCAATAAATATTATTCAACGTTTTCATGGTGCTATACGTTTAATTTCAGCGATAGAGTTAGTCAAAAATAGATTTTTACGATAAAAATTCTTCTTGCGTCATTTCTAAGCTGCTTGAAAGCCCTTGACAAACTATGGTAGAATTGTGAGTGACGCCGTGTGATTATAAACCACGTCCTACATGGTTCATATCTATGCACTAAGTGCTGCAACTAGTTTCATAATACCCTCATATACGATTTCAAGATAAGCGATAGAAATGCAAAATCCGTACACGCGATTACTTGTTGGTCGTAACAAATTTAACTCTGGTAAAGCACGGTTTACATTAACGTGGACTCAATCTTCGAGACGGGAGCTTCTTGTAGACTCAAACCGAACCACTTTTTTTATTTGGCACCAAAAGCACAATCAAGTACTGTTGAAAAGCGGTTTGTCTGTTTTATACTTTAACTATTTTTAAATCTCTACATGTCAATATCTAACTTTTTTTTACATAATTCTTTATTATACATTTTTTTATGAATTTATTAAGTATATGAGATATTATATGTTCTTATAATAAAAGTTATTATGTTAAAAGTAAAAATAAATATGTTAAAAGTTTTGATAAACTACAGTATTTTTTTAATAAATAGTTTTATAAAATTTAAAATATAAACTTCTATATTTACAAAATTTCTAACTAAATGGAAAATAAATCGTTTCGAATTTTATCTGATTCTGGAACTGAGTTATAATCTGAATCTGATTACAAGACAGAAGAAGAAAACATTTCTTAACCACTGTCTAAGCGACATCCCAAGTTAATCAGCCCAACTGGGTCCCAGCTGGGATTGGCTGGGGTTTAGCTAGGATTACTGGGATTTGGTTCAGGCTGGGATTTGTTCTAGGTGCCAATTGGGTCCTACATGGTGTGAAAATAATGTCGCAAATAAAACCTGGATTTTTAATGCGATTAGCATGGGCTTCCGTAAATGTTTTACGGCTGTTTGAAGATGGGACGCGTGGATTAATGGGTTCGTGTGTTTTCTAATCAAAGCAGCTTTTTTTAGCATTGCTCTCAAATTTCTTAAATGCCCTGCATTTAAAAAATTTAAGAAATTAAATTTTAGACTAAAAATCAGACTGAATTTCTGAGCTATTAATAAGTTTGAGATTAGGTAACGTGTACTTTTTTTTAGACGTAAAATATAATAAAGTTTTATCAATTTATTAAAATAAAGTTTTATCAAACTGGAAAAAAATATATACAAATGCTGAAAATTTTTTTTAATATTTTATATGGTTTAGAGTGCTTTGTGTGTTTAATTTTAATTATTTTTTCGAACAAATCTCAAATACTTTTTAAAAAAGCTTTGAATTTGCTATATTTTGTAAAATGTAAAAACTTTGACAAATACTTTTTACAAAACATAGCAAAGTTTCACTATGTAACACTGCCGTATGTAAACTTTATATATTACATAAATTATTTAATAAATGTTTTATGTAGTTATAAATAAAATGTAAGTTTTACATACTTTAAAAAAAATTCAAATCATACATTTTTTAAATGTAAGATTTTACATATTTTATAAGTAATTTAATTAATATATTTCATATAGTATAAGTAATATATTATCAAATATATAACTTATAGAAAATGTTAAATCTTAAATTTATATTAGTATTATCAAAAAGTTCATATAATTTGTGTTTTAACAGTTTTGCCAATAAAATATTTTATAGATATTCTTAATATTAACTTATGCACATATATGCTTGATAAAATAAATATTTTTTATGTTAGACCATTTGAATTATTAAAGTTATAATGCATATTGATAAAGTTGGAATTAGATTGTTAATAATGTAATAATGTAATTTGATTGAGACTTGTCGTCGTAGTCAGAAGTCTTCATCTGATGCTCACAAATTCATAACTACTGCCTGGGGTAGGTGGATGCAACTAACTGGATTTAACTTGCGCATAAATTTCTGATTGTCCTACGAGATAAAATGTCAAACAACGTCTAGTTGTTGTGGATGAGAAGTGGGTTTACCATAGTCTGATCGGGTGCAAACGTAGCAATCGCGCTTGGGTTACAAAGGGTTAAGAAGCTCTAAAACATGTCAGGAGATCCCAATTTGATGCAAAAAGTATGGTGATTTGCGCTCTCTTATTTCATGATCAGGCCCATGTTGAAATACTTTCAAATGTGCAATCGGTCAATTCAGAAGTGTAAATGCTTTTCCTATAGAATACGTATTTTAATTTTGTCAACATAGACTCGAAAAGAGTAACAAGGAACACAATGTTCCTTCAGCACTACAATGCCAGGCCACATGTGTCTGCTGCAGTCAGAGACTTTCTTACTGAGAAAAAATAACCCGCGTTATTCAACCTCCATATGGAGGTATATGTGGACTCCGTCAGGGTTTTTTAAGTCAATGCCCTTTGCGATTCCGAAAATATGAAGAGAACCGACAAACCATCATGATGACTTGTATTTCTGCATGGATGATATTTCAAAATATAAAAAGCCAAAGGATAGGCTGACTCTAGTTTATCTAAGTATTCCCTCTTCTATTGAATCAGTTTCACACAGTGATGAATTGCCTGTTCCAACTGCATACCATTCTGATGTAGACACACCGGATGAACTCCATGATAACTGTGATTTTAGCAAACAAAATAATTACTTCATTTCTCAAACCAACAAGACCTTGATAACTTAGTTCTCACTAAGTCAAATGCAGAACTTCTGATATCAAGTTTGAAAGAATGGAATTTATTAGATTCAGGCTGCAGAACCTTGAAATAACGAAAAAGACTTGAAACATTTGCATCCTTTTATGTAGTATCAGAATCACCGTGCTACTGTCATGACAATCGTGGTCTTCAATCACATCAGCGTTGTTCACAATCCTGAAGAGTGGAGTTTATTCATTGACAGTTCAACAAGAAGTCTTAAGGCAGTATTTTGCTCCATAACGGAAACCAATTTTCTTCGATTCCAGTAGGTCATTCCGTTCATCTAAAGGAAGACTACAAAAACGTGAAGTTGTTGCTTGAGAAAATTAACTGCAAAAGTTACAAAAGGGATGTATGTGGAGACTTTAAGATAATAGCATTCCTTATTGGTCTACAAAGAGGATACACAAAGTACTCATGTTTTCTTTGTTTATGAAATAGCAGGGCTGCGAACCAGCACTTCACGAGACGTGAGTTCCCAGTGAGGAAACATTTACAGCCTGGTTTGCACAATGTATTTTTTCAATCCCTCGTACCTGTTGAGAAGATCTAACTACCACCCCTTCACATTAAACTAGGTTTTATCAAACAATTTGTCAAAGCATTATATCCAGCTAGTGCAGCGTTCCAGCATATTCGGCAGATGTTTCCAAAGGTGTCACATGCAAAAAGTTTAGCAGGTGTATTCGTTGGTCCGCAAAATAAAGTTATGTTGATATGTAAGGAGCTGGAGGACAAATTGTCTGCTGTTGAAAAAGAAGCATGGATTACGTTTAGACATGTTGTTCATGGTTTTTTAGGCAACAATAAAATTAATATCTACAAAGACCTAGTGGAAAACTTAACTGTACGTACGCAGATATGAAATGCAGAATGTCAATAAAGCTGCATTACCTGCATCCACACTTAGAACCTTTCAGACCAAATTTGGGTAATGTGAGTAAAGAGCATAGAGAACGTTTTCATCAGGATATCCATGCATTGGAGAAAAGATACCAGGGCAGATAGGATGCAGCTACGATGGGTATCAACATCTGGTGTTTGATACGCGATGACGACAAATTTTATAAAAGAAAGAATTTTGAGAGACATTTACAGACAATTATATTAGATTATAATGTGACATTATGTAATATAAGTATATAACGTGATGTAACATGATATTTTGTAACATAGCGTAACGTTTTTGAACTAGTTAATACTATATGTTGACTAAAGTTGTATTTCATGCAATATGAATAATATTAATTATACATTTAATTGAGTTTTTAGTTTTATGATCAAACGGTTGATGCAATAAAAAAAAACAATGTCATATTCAGAGTCAGCATACTCAAATTAAAAAAGAAACATCAAAAAACATTGATAAACAGAGAGTTTTTTTTCTGGTAACATTGTTTAATTTATATTGCGAATTATTTAATAATAATAGTAATTGATAATAAAAATGATCAGCTACCCAGTTAAACATGGCAATGGATCCTAGCTGGGATGTAACTGGATTACTGGAACTAAGTTATGGCTGGGATTTGAACTGGGTAAAAGATGAATCTTATATGGTGCAGCGGATGCGGCAAAAATTATGCTTGAAAACATCATAAAATCTTTCAAAATGACATACAGTAACACAGTTTGATTTGGATTAAACATAAACTTGTATTTATAGTTAACAGGAATATAATTTGGTATATTCTTAGTATTTCTGTAAAAACTAATCATTTACTTCTCAATTTTAAATCTATAATA
Source organism: Hydra vulgaris (assembly GCF_022113875.1). Classification (NCBI taxonomy): domain Eukaryota; kingdom Metazoa; phylum Cnidaria; class Hydrozoa; order Anthoathecata; family Hydridae; genus Hydra; species Hydra vulgaris. Next base: position 15,416,246 of record NC_061159.1, on the reverse strand, counting down.
AAAGTATAAATATTTTAATAGCAATATTTAGACATTCGATTGACGAACAATTTTACTAAAAAAAAAAATTGTGGCATACTCTTAAACTTCTTAAACGCTCTAAATTTCATAGCCGTTATTAAGTTTAAGAGTATGTCAATGTTGACATTGTAATACAGACTTGTTTAATGTTTTATCAAACTGAAGCCATTTTTTCAATTTTTTTTATGCAATAGACAAATGTTGAAAATTTTTCAAATTAATTTATATGAATTGGTGGGCTTGCAGATATGGCTTAGTCACTAAGTTACGAAAACGAAACACACTAAGTTTGTTCATTTCGTTTTAAATAATCTTTTTCAAGCAAATCTCAATGTCACTTTACAAAATATGGTAAAGTTTTACTAAGTAACACTGCCTTAGCTAAACTTTAAATATTATTTAAAAGTACATTAATGTTTTGCATGTTATATAAACTCTATAATTAATAATATAATACTTATATTATAAATACTGTAACTGGTATTATAATTTAATACAAGGTTTTAAATGAAAACATGTTTAAGTTATTTATATTGTGAGTTATTCGTAAATAGTAGTAAGTAATAAGAAAAATTACTAGGTGTTTTAACGTTTAACTTTATTTGTCTGTAATAATAAAAAATTATTACATTTTGTTTGAATATATTTATTTATTAAATACATTTTTTAAATTCTTTAAAACATAAAAGTGTATATATTTAGGTAGCAATATTCAGACATGCGTTCAATAGACAATTTCTCTAGTCTAAAAAAAAGGAAAAATTGAGTTATAAGGTTTTAAAATGTTTTTTAATTAATTATCACAGGATGTTGTATAATTTTTTTTAATGTGTTGTAAAAGAAATTAAGTATACAATCATAAAATGGTACTCAAGTGCAATATAAAATTGAAAATGTAGTTGTGATACTGAATATTGCAAAAACTGAATGTTTGAATAATCATGAATGTTTTGTACTTTTCACTTGGTATAATAAGTCAGTTTTCATTGTGTTATTGTATCATATATGATATTAAATAGTCATATATAATATCTTTATTTACAAAGTTAAAAAAAAAGGTATCAAGTTTTTTTGGTAATGAAATTTTTTATTTATGTTTTTATTTTTTGTATAAAACTTTATTAAATTTTTTTTAGAGGTTTAATAGTATCTCTGTTTGTGTTGATTTATGATTAACAACAGAAAAAACATTACTTCAACAAATGTTAGTTTTTTACACATAAAAATTATGTAAAATCTCCTATGAAATGGTTCATCTAAGTTTAGTAAGTTTACATATAACCTGACATCATTTTTTTGAATATTTTTGTTTCAGAAAGTTCAGGAAAGTTTTCCTTCTCCTGAGTTTTAATATATGAAACTATTAGATTGATAAAATAAATAAAATAATTTCAGTTAAAATTATATAGAATTAGCAAACTATACAGAATTTTCCTATTATTGACCAGGGCTTCTGTGAATGGATAAGTTCTGTGAATAGAAGATGGACTGTGAATTGCTGAGAAATGTGAATGTTATTGCACATGTTTTTATATCAAAAATAGTTTGTTTTACATTATTTTCATTAATGGTTTATGAACATATATGAATAAAAATATTTTAAAAATTACATGCAGTAGTGTGACATGATTTGGAATGAATATACATTAGAAGGACTTTTAACGTAAACTTCATTTGGTTCTTCAATGGTATATAATAGACTATAATAATCAACATACCCCAAGCGTTCTTCTTTACAATGACAGGCAAAGCAATAAAATTAAAATTTTTTGTTTCAATGGAGTTTCTGGTAGCGTATATCATTTGATAAGAGTTATAATTTGGGAAATATATACGTCACTACGTGCGTGTACAAAAATCTTGCATTTCAACGTCGACGTAAAGATAGATCGGGCGATTATCCATTATTTATTGGGTCAATTTTCATTAATGGTCATTTGGATTTAGATCATCTTGCTATCCGTTTAAGGGAATCAAATGCAGGCCAACTTATCTTGGGATCAGATGAAGAGCTTGCATTGCGTTGTGCAATGGATTTATACTTGCCAAGGTCTGGACGTCAACTGTGCTGTCGACACCTTCAAAAAAACGCTTTACAAAAACTTAATCATGTCACCGGTATACATACCGCGTTACGAAAGTCTATTGCTGAAGGTATATTTAGTGACACTGAATATACCTTCAGTCTAACGGCTTTCCGCAGTACAATTGATTTTGACAAAGATGTCGATAGGTTACGTAAAAACGTTCTCGCAACATGTCCAGAGGTAATAAAGAAACCCTAATACTTGTTTTAATACAAATTTTAGCATAAAATAAGTTTATTCTTTGTGTATTCTTTGTTTAACAGTTTAATAGTCAAATTCTTTTTGGTTTTAGGAATTCTTATCGTACTTTGATACTTGCTTAGTAGCCAATCTTCGTAGCAACGTTGTAATTGGTTTTTCAAATTGGACAATATTAACTATGTGCTTTGGAGTTACACTCAATGGAGAGTTCAGCAGCTTTCAGATTTAGTTGAAAAACTCAGGTTGTTGGTACGATTAGCTAAAACCACCTTATGCTAATAGCCGATAAAGGATAGACGCTTGGAAAGGAATGAGTGTTGCACAAAGAAGCCGGTCCAGCTCAGCGTGTTTGCGCTTAAAATTGTCAGTTTTATCATTAACTACAAGAGACGGACAAATGGCAATTACTTCCGTTACTTCGGGAAGAGGCTAAAAATCTTATCAAAGAAAACGCTCTTTAAGCAAACGCACTACTTCAATAAGGTTCCTCCAGAAAACCTACTCGTAAAAATAATCTAAAAACTGCCAAGAAATTATAATTTTCTTTATATTGGATATTTGAGGAACTTTTGTAAAAACTTTTTATTTTCTAAGATAAAATATACTCATTTATTTTTTGATTTTATTTTACTTTTAAAAAGTATATACAATGCATACCTATAAGAAACATAAATTATGTTTTATACACGCGCGGACTGGCCCACCGGGAAACCTGGAAATTTTCCGGTGCGCCCCACCATCTAAGGCGCCCCTCCTCCCCCGCCAAATCATAAGTTGTATATCTCCATAATTCTACATGTTACATATAACTAATAACTATAAAACCATTTAGTGTTATCGCTTTATGTGCAAATTCATGATCCTTCAATTTCTTACAATACAATTGAAGCATCATTTATATCAGGGGCGAATTCAAAAATATTTTAGGGGAGGACATTAAAATATTTTTGACTTTTAACAAATACTCGCGTGAATTAGTTTTTCTCATGCTGTTTACTTTACTAAATGATAGTATAAACTAGACCCAAAAGAAACTTTACTTCGTCCAAGATTAAAGTTTAAAAATGTGATTATGAAAAGTGTGAGTTAGGCCTCCCACTTCCCTAAACTCGCCTCTGATTTATATCACAAACTTAATAACAAACGGATTTGATACTTCTTATTTTTGATTCCAAAAGCGTGTCATGGAGATTCTTTAAAGAATCTCCGTGACAATTTTGCATTTTTAAATGCAAAAATGTGTGCTTTTGTTTAAATGAAATTATTAAATTGCTTCTTTTCTAAAGGAACTCCATTGGAACTTAATGCACGGATGACGCTACAAAGAACAATGGAAAATCTTGCTCTAATTATATTTTAAAGTAAAATATATATATGTTTTAAAATTTAATGTTTTTAAATATTCGAGATCGTTCAAATTTAAAATCGCGTTTTTTTTGTTTAGGTAAGTGGTTTAATTTATTTTTTACAATATTTTATTTATAGTGCTTTTTTGCATCAACGTAGAAATATAAAGAAGACTAAAAAATAAAAAATGAATATCTAAAAAAAACCTTTTAAAGACAACACTTTAAAAATGGACTAAAAAGTAAAAAATGACTTTTATTAAGCCTGTAGATATTCAGTAGAATCCCGTTAAGGTGGTACTAGCCCATAAAAATTAAAACAGTCATTTTATTTAGTTTTGATGCAATATTTTTTTAAAACTGTGTGTATTATAAAATTATTTAGAGTAAATATAATAAAAAGTATAACTATACTTGAAAACATGCTGAGTCAGCAAAAAATATGCAATTTTAACTTCATTTTTAAACAAGGATTTCTCATGAAGTAGTCAATGTGTGAGGCTAAAATTTTGCAAAAAGGTTAACAACATGTCGATTAAGGGATTGACCAGAATCACCATCAGAACTTTTACAGAATCAAAATGGCTGCACTTTTTTTTCCTCCTTGATTTTGTTACTTCTTTTTCCTTCCTTTCCATATGAATGATGCGGTTGTTGTCCTTTTTAATTGCACCTTGAAGGAAATATTTTCACAATGAAATCCAAGTTGTTGAAATGTTTCGTTATGCGAAACGTAACATCCATTAAAAGATATAACTGCTGAGGAAACAGCTAACTCTAAAACACTTTTTGAAACAAAACTTGGGGCATTTTTTCTAGATTATTCGATTAAAAGTCTCATTAGGATTTTGGGTATAGCTGTGTAAATATTTTGACAAAAGATTGTCAGAACAAATTTTGATGTTGATTGAATTGAGCAAAAGGTAAGTTTACTACTCTAAAATGCCTTTTTTTTCCAAAACGACCCCCCTAAAAATCACGGTACGGGCCTGCTTTGAGAGTCCGAGTTAACAGGATTTTACTGTTGATATAGTCATTAAATGTATCTATGTTACTACAGTGATTGCATTGTACATTGTTCAGGTTGCTATGGAAGCTTTGTCCAAAACTTCCCAGCAAGCGAACTCTTCAGTGTCTAATGAACATAATATGGCTGCTACAAAATCTGACTCAACATTATGTAAGTCTAGGAGAAAGTCTAGCGGTGTCAAAAGAAGACAAGAAAAGAAAAAGCGTGATTTGCTTCATTCAGGCCGTGATCCTAAACAACGCCAGCTGCTATTTAATAATGAACATATTATCAATGTTGTTGAAGAAGCATCTGTTTCCGCATCAAACCCAGTGTTAATTAAGAAAAATGCTTTTTTGTGGTATATAATGCCTAACGTAATCATTGAAGCAAGTACCGTGTCAAATATAATATCCTCCAGTCCTCAACAAGAAAAGCAATCAGATTTTACCATTAGCAAATCGCCCGTAAAAACCATAACAGACTGTACGTCAGAACTCGGTGCGTTGTTACCGAAGAAAGTATATATGAAGTGTATATAGAACTAACAAAAGATGATGCTGACTCAAGTATTCTCAACCATAAACATCAGTGTACCGAAACAACAAAACTGATTTATAAACGGCTTTCTGACAGTGCACAGCGTAACCAAAGAATAGCATTAGTAAATAATAACATGATTCAGCCAAACCATACAGATGTAAAGCATTTACCGTATGATCCAAAAAGAGTGTACCAAAGATTGATATCAGATAATAAGTATGTACAAAAACGTTGGATAACATGCAAGAGTTAAAGATAATCAAATCGTGGCACTTTACTGCAATGCATACATAGCATTTTTGAAAAAAGATTCTAGTTTTACGCTTGGATTTAAAAAGTTCTCCCATATATATCAAAGAATCAAAGACCATGAAGAATCTAAATCATATAACTCTTCTGAAATTGCACTATTAACTTGTACAACAGAGAAAGATATAAGCTCTTTAATCAACAAAGGTGTAGTGGAAAAGCAGAAAACGCAAATATTGAAAAACATTGAAGTATTTAAACAAATTTTTGCAGCAGTTATTTTTATTTGGAAGCAAGCTCTTCAATACAGAGGTAATCGGGGTGAATCTCTCTACAGTTTACACTATAAATTTATTGATAACGGAAGCTTTTTGGAACTAATATTGCGGATAATTTGACGTTCCTCTTAATAATCATATAGAAAAAGCTATTCAGGCAAGTTAAAAAAGGAAAGATTATTTGATACGCAAAGGAAAAGGAAGCTCACGTGGACGTGGAGGCCTAATAACAATACTGTCAAAGACTACAGTTAACAATATTCTAGCTGCTGTTTTAAACTTGATGAAGAATTGTATAATCAAGGAAAATGGTGATCAGAAATTCAGTGTTCAAATGGATGGTAGTCATGTTACGTCGGTGATTGATCAGGAGACAATAATCTTACGATATGTACTTGGAGAGGACGTGAAAGAGCGTTTATTTGCGGTAAAAAAAATTACTGATGCATCAGGTGCAGGACTATACCAACTATTAAAATCAGAGCTTGAACACAATGGTTTATAAATGGAAAAAATTGTGGACCATTCCATTGATGGAGCAGCAAACATACGTGGTAAATATCATGGAATTCAACGTTACATTAACGACGTTTCACCAAATGCTGTATACATGTGATGTTACGCGCACGTTCTAAATTTGTCCGCAACAGATATTGTGGAAAATATATTACCTGTCAAAAATTTAATTGGTCTCTTGTAGAGTACAGCAACATACTTTGGCGATTCTTGCAAACGAATGAACGTTTGGACTGATATTCACATTGGACAAGTAGTTGGATCTGCGAAACTGAAAAGGCTGCAAAAAAATGGTGAAACACGTTGGTGGTCGAAGCAGATGGCGCTTGAACGAATTTTTTGAACTTATGATGCTCCACAAGTAAAATCGTTCTATGCTCTTACGCAAGTTTTTATTTGTATTAGGATGTCTTCAAGATTCAATGCAAAATCAACATTCGAAGCCACAGCACTGCATGACTAATGGTGTCAATTCGATGTGCTTCTTGCAGCCTTTCTTCTTCTACGAGTGTACACCGTTTTGAGACAATCATCAAAATATTTGCAAACAAGAGGTCTGGATTATTTAAGAGCTTGGAATATGGTAGAGTCAGCAAAACAAGAACTGCAGACAATATCGTTCGAAGATGTCCATTCTAAGACAATTGCATTTGTTAAAGAAATCAACACTCTCCTAAATGCTAGTGAACTTGATTCAGAAGTTGAAACAGAATTGCGTGTAGAACGAGTTTATCGAAAGAAACGTATGGCGGGGGAACTTGCCTTTGATGACATTCCAGAGAATCCTCTTGATCGTTTCAGAATCGATGATTTCCGTAGAGTAATTGATCAGGTTACTACTAGCATAGATGAACGTTTCTCAGTTAACAGGGACATCATAAAAGACACTGCGTATTTAGATCCCAGACGTTTTAAAGAAATTGTTGAAAATGGTATTCCAGAAAACAGTCTTGCGAAAATTTCTCAACCAACTAATCTTTGTTCTGAAAGATTGAGATCTGAATTGCTTTGCTTTTTTGAGAGTCTATCAAAGTTTATAGCTTTGCTATAAACTTTGATAGACTCTCAAAAACACTACGAGATGAATTTACGGTAAGTCCTTGTGACGAAGATTCAGAAGAATGGAATTCAGTTTCAGAGTTGGATACTTCAACAAAAGCAACTGGAAATGAGAATGATAGAGATTTTCAGAACTTTGAGCGTTGTGTTGGGTATTGTAAAAAATTTTTAAAATGTTGCTATAGTATTTTATACAAATATTCGTTGAATGCAACTGTTTATTCAAATCTGTTTCTGGCTCACAAATATCTATTAACACTTTCATTCTCACAAGTGAGCTGTGAACGGGCATTTAGTAATTAGTCTTGACAATTTTTAATTGTCAAGACTAGGCTTTGTTTTTCATTATGTAACGACAAGCTTGAAACATTTATGTTGATGACGACCGAGAAAGACATTTTGAATTCAATTGCAGTTGAGGAGGTAATTGGCTATTTGTGTAAGGGTTCCTTAGAGTTATCAAAGATGTTGCTTCTATAAATTACATTAGGAGATTGTAGTCAGTTACAGTATAAATACCAGAAAAACCACAGGGTTCATTTTGATTTTTTTTTATCTTAAATGATTTAAAATGAGGTTTATTATTCATTTATCATAATAAGTTCATTGTGTTATTATTATTATTGTTGTTATTATTGTTATTATTGCTATTATTGTTATTACTGTTGTTATTGTTATTATTGTTATTTTTATTATTATTATTATTTGATCAAGTATATTAATATTAATAGTTATAATTTTTTACAAATAATAATAATTTATATTTATGCTTATAAGAATAAAGTAAAGCAGCAATAAAACTCTTAAGTAAAAAATAGAATTTCTATAAATTTTAATAATGTTGCTAAATAATAATCGGGTAATCTAAATAATATTATTATCACCAAGAATGTAAAATAATATTATTATTTAGATTACCCGAATAATTATTTGAGCTATTAGAAAAACCATCAAGTTTAGAAATTAAATGACACAATGGTAACTCGTTAACATGTAGAAGACAGCCAATTAAATGAATTCTTCTTTTCAATATTCTTTCAAGACAAGCAACTAAACCATTATCTTTACCTAAAATAATATAGTAAAATGAAAATATACAACTCAAATAAAGATTTATGTATTATCTTTTTTAATTTTTCAGACAGGCATTTTTGAAGAAAAAATATACCTGTATTAACACTTGTATTGTCCAAAATTATTGCCTGGATACTTTTATCACTCTTAAACTCCTTGAGAACATTACAGGTAAATTCAGCAAGATCTTTTCCTTTACCTTTTTCTTTAGGTACATCTATGTGCTTTAGATATTGACCTTGCAACTGGTAACAAAACTAATTTGGAATTGCGATTGAACCATATTTCTTTTAAACTACAAAGCGTTCTTTGAATAATAATATTTTTGTCTTTAATACCATCTAAATCTTTTAATTTGTAGAAAAATCTTGCTACATCACCATAAGTTGCTAGATCTGTAATAGGAAGATCAGAAGGGCTACCCAAGGCCGGCGCGATAGGGGTGTGTGGGGGTGTGTGACACCCCCCCCCCCATCAATGATTTTTAGTGGGCAAACTGGACCCTTAGTCGGCAAATCGGACCTTTTTAGACTAGTTAGTCGGCAAATATCGACCCTTTCGATATAGGTTAGACAGTCGGCAAATGTCGTAATGGCAGTCGGCAAATTTTGGAAAACGAGGACCTTTTTTTTTTTTTTTTTTTTTTTTTATTAGTCGGCAAAAGTTGTAATGGCACCCCCCCCCCCCCCACGTGACACCTACTCGCGCCGGCCCTGGGGCTACCACCATATAAATTACACCGTCTTGTTCTTTTTACAGGAGGCATTTTTTTATTATTGTAATAAATTAAGCTTGATAATATAGTTAATATATATTAATGATTTTATAACTCCTTAAAAATAACAGTAAAACGCTTTCGCAAGGTTCAATCTACAATTTGATACTCTACTTTTTGGTTTGTTTAAGGCCGGATGTCATAATAAACAGGGTGTCAACTCAAAACAAACTTAAAAAAATGTATGAAACTATTTTTAAAAAACACAGTTGAATAACTGGAAAATGTATTTTTTATAATCATTGAATCAATTATGCACAAAAAATATATTTTTTAGTTTTTTTAGTATGCCTTTCAAAACAGTCCTTTCTAGTTCTTTCAGTTTATCTAGCAGAGTGAACACCCCGATATATCCAATAAAAATGGCGACTAATAAGAAATCTTTTAAGTTAGAATTTTAATGCTTATTTTTAAAATAAGATAGCTTCTACTCAACTTTAAAAGTTACTTTTTTCGCCAAAATTCCTATTTTTTTATAAGGTACTACTTACTCCAGCTTGAAGTAATAAATTTCCAGAATTTGCTGGTGTCTAATACACATACACACACACACACACACACACACACACACACAAACACACACACACACACACACACACACACACACACACACACACACACATATATATATATATATATATATATATATATATATAAATTATTATGTATATATATTCACTTTATTTACATATATATATATATATATATATATATATATATATATATATAAAATATATATGAAATACCTCCTCCAACCAAAAATTTTATACGTTGAATAAACGCGATTTTTAGAGAAGATAAGATACGTTTAAATTCATAAGCTTATTCAACGTTGAAAATGTAACGTTTTAAAAGCAGTTTTTTTTTTTTTAACGTTGATAAAGCATTAATTTGGAAACGTTGTTAAAGTAGGTTTTTGCGTAAGTTGATTCGGCGGTGAATCAACGTTTTATTTTAAGAAGCTAAATTACGTTACAATTTTAACGCTTATTCAACGTTTCAATTTACCGCGATTTAGTATACAAAAACAGACATTGATTCAACGTTGAAAGCACATTGTTTTTGTGACTGTAACGCTTTTTCTGCGCTGCGACCGGTTTTCAACGTTGATTTAACGCTGACATGTTTGCTGGGTCTAACTGGAATTCAGATAATCTTGACCAGATAATCTTGACCAGATATTTCAGATAATCTTGACAAGTTGAATTGAAGCTATATGAATATATTCAGAGGCAATTCTACGAATAAAAAGAGGGGGCGGGGGTGATTCCTCAAAAAGTAACAACTAGCTTTAAAAAAAAGGTCCTCAAAACAAAAATTTTACCGACTAAATAGTATCAAATAGCCGACTAGCCGACTAAATTCGTAAAAAAACCAACTATAACTTGAAAATCATCTTTTTGGGGGGAATGCAACACCCCCTCTTTCTATAAAATCGCCTCTGTAAATATTTATATATTTATTTATAAATATTGGATATATGTATATATAAATATATATATATATATATATATATATATATATATATATATATATATATATATATATATATATATATATATATATATACATATATATATATATATATATATATATATATATTTATATATATATATATATATATATATATATATATATATATATATATATATATATATATATATATATATATATATATATATATATATATATATATATATATACATATATCCAAAATTTCTTTTAAGCACAAAAAATGTAAATATTTTAATAAGCAAGACAAACTTTTTAATTAATAAAACCATTTTATTAATTTTAAACAACACATGTTTCGACTATCACTAGTCATCTTCAGTTGAATGTAATTATCTATGTACAAACTATTAATTTAATTACTTTAAATTATTAATTTGAAAATACGACAAAATCTGTAAATAATACGACAAAATCTATAAGAATTACAAGTCATACTAAAAGAACGAATAGGAAGTGACAAAAAAATAGGTTAATAAAAATATACATAGAAAATAATAACTAAACAGAAAGTGTCATTTGGACATGGTTGACTTGTTTGTTCAAACCAGGTTTTAACCATTCTATGAACAGGCTTTCTTGAAGTTTTAATTCGAACTTATTAGATGCTGAATCTAAAACAGAAAAACACTTTTCATTTAATTGCATAAAACAATTTTCATTACCATAGAGATGTTTATAGATATGTGATTTTTTGTCTCTCTTATAATGTTCAGTTATATAGTTTCGCCTATATAACAGGAGTTACATCCTGCGCATACGAATTTGTAGACCACGAACGATTTGAACTCTAGAGAAATAGCATCTTTAGAGAAAAAAAAAGTTGAAACTTTTAGTGAGACAAAAACTAGTTTAAAATTTACAGAACAGCAATATCTTTTAACAATTGAATTCAATCTTTTTTTAGTTAATTCCAATATTTTTTCCTAAAAACGGTAGTTTAAAATAAGATGAAGGTTCTTTGATTTTTGGTTGAGATAGATTGTTCGTTTTAATTTTGTTTAAATAAGATTCATATATTTTCGATATTAGCCAAGATGGATACATGTTTTCTTTGAAATACTTTGAAAAGGTTGTTTATGTCGAAGTCTAACATCATATATATATATATATATATATATATATATATATATATATATATATATATATATATATATATATATATATATATATATATATATATATATATATATATATATATATATATATATATATATATATATATATATATATATATATATATTCTTATCACTTTGAATATATATATTCTTACCACTTTTTTCTTGCAAACAACTTTCTTATTAAAAAATACATTTATAAATTTGTAAATAATGTTAATAACAAGTAAATTAAATTTAAACTTTAAATTCATTATAAATCTTCTACACGCCGAAAATCTTAATTTTATTTTGTTTATATTGTATTTTGTTTATTAGTGTTTATCTAAGAGCTATGGACTAAATTGGAAATCTTAACCAATTCAATAAATGTGGGTTTATATTATAAAACTTTTTTATACATGTAAATATCTTCACAAAGTTGATCACAGTTAAAAATGTTAAATAACAAAAAAAGCTTTTGAAAGACTTAAAAATTTAAAATGACCGGTTCTAGGAAAAAATCCCCCGGCAAAACCTCCTCCTCCCTTAGAAATAATTCCCTGAGAAAAAATCCTACCGGAAAATATCCCACCCCCCCCCCCCCCAAAAAAAAAAAAAAAAAAAATTTTTTTTTTTTCACCTTAAAATTATTAATATGTTGTTATGTTTATTTCTCTATTTATTTTAAATATTTATATAGAATACTTCATTTTTCATCAAAATGTCGAGTTATGCGCTATATCTCGAAGGTAGCGAATGTGAAACCCTAGCCCTAGCCCTGACGAACTTCAAACTGGTAAAATGTGAATTTTTTTGCGAATTATTGTCGTATTAGTTGTTAATGATGTAATACTTTATTTATCGTTTACCGTTAAATAGTTAATTTAGCGGTATATTTTAACGAAAAATTTATTTAAAAAAAATAAAAGGAAATGAAGTGAAACTAGACGAATACAATAAGAAAAAGTATATTTTTTAATTATTTGATTGACTGCCTGCCAAACCAAACTCTCAGTCGATGTAGCAGCACTCCGTTGCGAGTTTACAGTTAAAAAGTAAATTTGTTAAATAACATTTGAACTTTGAACCAACCTCTGTTGATTGTATTGAAAAATAGACTAAGCTACAAAATATAGACAGCGTATTGTTTTGACTTAATTACATCTTTATAGTACTTAATTAAATCTAAATCAGTGTAATTTGTTTTACTATATATTGTGTTTAATTTTGAGAAAAAATTGAAGGCTTGAAAAGTTAAAGGTTGTACAAGTCAGAAAAACATGAAGATGGCAGAGAGTTCCAAAAGATTGAGGTGCGGGGAAAAATCTAGACGAATAAAAGTTTTTAAAACATGCAGGGACATCTGTCCCTGCATGCTCTAAAATAAAACACTAAAGTCATAAGACTTTTCTGAATAACGAGTCAAGAGAGACTGAGTTTTAGTTAATGGAACTAGAGGCGATGGCTTCTTTGAGTAGCGATCATGATAGTATTTGTAGGAAAGAGAAAAAGATGCAACTTTTTGACAATGGGAAAGAGGTTTAAGCTTAGCAGATAGAGCGGGTCCAACTACAAAAATTGTATTGTGATTTATTATTCAAGTACAATCAATCTACACACTCCACTCGATTCATACCCAACACCTCAAATCGACGATTTGATATTTAATATAGCTGCTCATAAAGTCTTCAGTACAATTGACCTCAAATCGGCTTACCATCAGGTAAAAATACGACCTGAAGATTACAAGCTAATTGCATTTGAAGCAAATGTCAGGCTAATTGCAGGTTGCGCAAATGCTATACCAATTTTTCAGCGGGTTATGGACGAATTTATTCAAAATATTAAACCAGAAAATACATATGTTTACCTCGATGATATAATTATTGGTGGAAAAGATGACCAAGAGCACGATAAAAATCTTAGCCGTTTCCTACACGCAGCTCAAATCGCCAACGTAGAAATAAACAAAGAAAAGAGAAAATTTAAAAAAGCTCACATCGAATTCTTAGGCCATATCATTGAAAATGGAACCTTAAAACTCGATCCTAAAAGATATGAAGCTCTTATAAATATGCCAGAACCAAAAACCTAAAAAGAATTAAACCGAATGATAGGTTTATTCGCCTACTACACTAAATGGATACATAATTGTACCGAGTTTACTCTACCGCTTACTCAAGCAAGAGACAACTTTCCAACGAAGAGCTTGACTCCACAGGCAAATGAAGCAATTAAAAAGCTCAAAATTAAACTTGCAGAAGCTTGTCTAGCCTCCCCCAATTTCAAAGTTCCACTAACTATTAAAACAGATGCCTCTGAAACAGCACTGGGAGGAACGTTACTTCAACTAGGCAGACCCGTGGCCTTCTTCTCAAGAACACTATCAAACGCTGAAAGAAAACACGCAATTGTAGAGAAAGAAGCAGCTGCTATTGTAGAATGCTGTAAAAGATGGAAACACCTAATTAATTTAGTACCATACATCATTATAATTATAGACCAAAGATCCATTTCCCTTATTTTCAATAAACAGATTTCAACAAAAGTTAAAAACAAAAAACTAACTCGATGGCGTTTAGAATTAGTAGATATTAATTATACAATTTCATACAGACCAGGAAATCAAAATAAAACACTAAAGTAATAAGATTTTTTTGAATAACGAGTCAAGAGAGACTGAGTTTTAGTTGATGGAACTAGAGGTGATGGCTTCTTTGAGCAGCGATCATGATAGTATTTGTAGGAAAGAGAAAGAGATGCAACTTTATGACAATGGGAAAGAGGTTCAACCTTAGCAGATAGAGCGGGTCCAACTACGTTTACAATGCGTTTTTGCACCTTATTTTAAAAAGAAAGTGCATCATTAGTAGAGCCAGCCTAAATACGAATACAGTATTCCATACAGGGATGAATAATAGATTTGTAGAGGTGGAGAGAATGTAGAGAGAATGGAATCAGTAGAGAGAAAATGGTGAGCACGATTAAGACCTTAGCTGATGCTAATTTAGCTATCAATTGTATATTTGGTTTACATGAAAGGTCAGAAGTAATATAATCAAAGATAACCAAAGAAGTCGTAAAGAAGAGAACTCAGTGAGAAGGTTGTTATTTGTAAATATAGGAATGTCGAGAGTACTGCGATAGTTGTTTGCAGTAAATAATTTAGTTTTATTGAAGTTTAAATTTACAAACCACTGTGAGCCCTAATATGTTACAGAAGTGAGATTCAAGATCGGCTCTCTTTTCTAAGCAATCAAAAAAAGAAGACTTTTTAAGAAATAAAATAGAACCAAAGATAGAATCTTAAGGTACCCCACTTGTTACTAGAAATAAAAAAGAGTGTTGGAGTGAATTCAATAAAGCGGTTAGAAAGAAACAATTTGATAATCTCAAAAACTTGGCCAGATATACCATATGAAACAAGCTTATAGAGAAGACCAGCATGCTAAACTTTGTCAAAAACCTTAGATATTTCAAGAGCATTAACCCTAGCCTCTCCGCCTCCATCTAATGCAAGCTAAATTTTTCAGTCACAGCATTTAGCATATCAGCCGTAGAGCAAGAGGATCAAAAACCGTATTGATTGTCTGACAGTAAGTTATTTGACTCAAGAAGGGATTTAAAAAATTTGTTTATCGAAGACTCAAAGACCTTGCTGATAACAGAAAGAAGACTAATTGGACAAGACTCAGCCAAACACTTTTAAAATAGTTTAGAGAGAATTAAAGAGAGTTGAAAAGAATGTTGTCTGGACCATAAGCTGTAAAAGAATTTAATTGAGATATGACTTTAGCAACGGAAGCTGGAGTAATTTAAATGTCTAACAATGGGTTAAACTGTTTAATTGGAATGGAAGGAAGAGAATGGCCATAAGATTCAAGAGACTATTTGCAAAGAACTTTTCTACTAATAAGTAGAAAAGTTCTTTGCAAATAGTTCTGCGCTATCCTTGGGAGAGGTAATAAAAATAGTTCCATGAATGTGAGATGGAATGTTAATGAATGAACGCTGTAGAAGTTTTTTTAAAAGTCTCTAGAGTGAACTGAGAATAATAGAGCTAAGCATCTGACAGCACCTTTTTACCTCAATTTCTTGCAATAATAAATAGTCGTTTGTTCACATATTGAGTTGTTCTTTTGATAAAGATAAAAAAATGTTTACAATTAGATATAGAAGCTGCACAAGAGAGTAAAAAAAATGTAGTAGAATAAGGCTTGACTTGAAACCGACGAGAAGGGTAAAAGTTTTCATTCTTGCCTGAATCCAGGAGGTTACGCTGAAGACGTATTTTTTGCTGATAAGGAAAAGACATCAACTCAAAGACTGTCACAAAGAAAATCACGAAAAGAATCCCAGTCAGCTTTAGGGTAGTAAAAAGTACAGTGAGTTTAAAAAAGGAAGTACGAGATAAAAGATTTAAAGAGATCATAGCATAGTCAGAACCACCTCAAGGAGAAAAAGGAGAAATTAAACACAAGCTAGCATCAGAGACCAGACATAAATCAAGGAATGAAGGCAAATGATAAGGGTTGTCAGGAAAACGAGTAACAAAGTTGTCAGGAAACGAGTAACAAAGTTGTCAGGAAAACGAATAACAAAGTCTCACTAAGAACAATCAAGTCTGGTGAATTTTGAAAGAGGTTAGATGCAGCTCATGGGAAGTTGCTTCGCAGACCACGTATATTAGTAAAAGATATATTAAAAAAATTAGGTGGTGGAGCCCTTCTTTGTCTATTAGGCTGGCGTAGATGTAAACTTGTGTTACATTGTTTCCTGCCTAGGATGACGAATGCTGGATCTTTTTGACTCTTCTCATAGATTTTTGCTTGCGCCTTCATGAAAGTGGCCATGCAACTCTTATTGCTATCTCGTAATGAAAGTACAGCTCTAAAACTCAGTTAAATGATTCTAAGATCAGCTGGTAGTTAGGTTTCCAGAACTCTATGGTAGCTCTCAGAGAGGCTGATTCCATCAACAGCTGTAAAATAAAATAGTATTAACAGTGCCATGTTGCGCATAAATGGTGTTCATACTTTTGGTGAGCATTTTCAAGGCTAATTAAGAAGTCCTATGTTACAACTTAGGGTTAGTTAGCAGGACTGAGAAATATGCATAGCTCATTGCTAAGGAGACCGTGCTCTATCTATAATAGAGTCAAGTTCTCTTTAAATTTAAAACATGCCAAAAGTAACCCAAAATATTAAACATAAAAAACCATGGCTTTCTACGAAACAGATGCTGGATGCAGTTAACATCTGCCTAAGATGAGTATTTTTATTGAGACAATTCAATTCATATATATTCTGAAATAGTTGTCACATTCACGGAAGTTTACAAATAGTACATGTACTAATCTTAAGTAAAAACCTTGTAAATAAAAGCTAATAAATATATTGATTAATGCAAATAGTAATATTAATCATCCACAGCAGTAACAAAACGAACATTAAAAGTTGAAGGAGTAAAAATACTAATAAAGATAATAATAAAAGTTGTAGTTGTAACAGTAAAAACAACACAATGATAAAAGTAAAATGATTATAATAAAAATAAAATGACAGAAATAAAAATAATTACAATGATCATAAGGAAAAAAAAAAAATAGTAATTTAGTATTAGTCACATAAATACACACATATACAGACACATACAAATACACACATACAAACACACATACACACTTACGTTCATAAATACATATAAATACCATCTCTAGCCTTTACTCAACCGAGAGCCCAAAGCAGGGGATTTATCTTTTCTTTAGCTAAACCATATACAAGTAGATTTTTTGTCGTGAAACTATAACAACAATATAAGTATATATATATATATATATATAAGTATATTTATATATGTATATATATATATATATACATATATATATATATATACATATATATATATATATATATATATATATATATATATATATATATATATATATATATATACATATATATATATATATATATATATATATATATATATATATATATATATATATATATATATATATATATATATATATATATATATATATATATATATATATATATATATATATATATATATATATATATATATATATATATATATATATATATATATATATATATATATATATATATATATATATATATATATTTATATATATATATAAGTATATATATATATATGTATATATATATATATATATATATATATATATATATATATATATATATATATATATATACAATGTAAAAAAGGAATATGTAAAAAAGGAATATATGAAGTTTAAAAATCAACATCAAAGGCATTTTATAAAATCGTTAGAATAACATAAATATCTCTACTACGAACATAGTAGATGTACAAGCCTTCTTAATATTTATCATGAGTGCTTGCAACATGAACCTTTGTTTATTCCTAAAAAGTTTAGAAGTGATAACTTTCATTTTATGTCGTATGACGTAAAAAATGGGATAAGTTACAGCGCCTTAAATCTGAATGTGAGACTCTTACAATAAGAAAAGATAATTTTCTATTTTCATTAAAAAACCTTGAGGATGAAGTAACTAGTATTATTAATAATCATGCGTCTAGCAAAGAAGTTAAAGAAAAATTAGTATTTCGATACGAGGAATGTTAAAAAGAGGATATTAATCGCATTGACAAAAAATGGGCCAAAAAATTAGCTTTTACTAAAACAGCATATGAAAAAGACAGAAATAATCAAAATTCAAAAAATAACGAACAAGAGGATAACCACCAAAACCATAATATCAATTGCTTAACTTCCTCTAGCTCAACCAATATAAATAATAATCATAATCAAACATCAGAAATTACAACTTCAAAAAACTGGTCAAGCCCAATCCAAAAAAAATCTCTATACTAGTATTCCACACAATCTAGGTATAGAAGCATTAAAGTACTGGATTGAAAAATATAAAAGTTTAATAGATAAAAGATTTACACTTGAATTTATCATTGAATCAACATACTTTATTTTAAAAAACCAACAACTTTCTATTCAACGACCAAATGTTTCGGGAAATTATTGGAACAGCCATGGGTACGAATTTCGCTCCAGATTATGCATGCCTAGCAATTGGATATTTAGAAGAAATAAGACTTTTTCCTAAGATTTTACCTAAATACTTTTCCGGTAAATATGTAAATGACATACAGGAATTTTATTATATAATATTGATGATGGTTTCTTAATCTGGCCAAATTTAGATATCGTTTAGTTTAAAAACTCTTTGACCGAAATAGATAATTCAATCAGTTTTACAACAGACATGGGCAGAGAATTTATAATAGATGGTAATACTTATAATATTATTAATTTCTTAGACATATCTATCATTCTTGAAAACAACAGAAAAATAAAAACGGATATTTATTATAAAGAAACCAATACTCACGACTACTTAAACTACAACAGCCATCATCCATATCATATAAAAAAGAACATCCCAAAAACAACGTTTAGCAGAACTAAAAACGTGGCTAAAAGAGTGCGAATATCCTAATAATATTATTGGAAAATCATTTCACAACGCGAAACTTTAAGGGCCAGCTCCCCAAAATCAATCAAAAGAAGTTTTTCCTTTAGTTGCAACTTTTTACAGCAATCTGGGCTGCCAACCTTTTATTACTAAAACAAATCTTTTGCTTAATCTATCTTCAAATGAAAGAGGGGAAGAAGTTTTTTCTAATGTCCATCCAGTAATTGCGTATAAACAATCACCCAATCTACTGAGAACACTTACATCTTTAAAAATTCAATCAACCAGTAAAGAAGTAGGATTATTTAAATGTAATGATAATCGTTGTAAAATATGTAAATTTTACCTTCAAGAAGTTAAATCATTTACGACATCAAATGGTACTATATGGAACATAAAAAGCCATATTACTTGTAATAGTAAGAATGTAATACACTATTTAAAATGTTTGTCATGTAACAAGAAAGCTACATACACCGGAAAAACAAATAACCTACGACTTTGCACTAATGGGCACATTTCTAGTTGCAGAACTGGGCAATCAACAGATAGGTTTGATAACCATGTATACCATTGTCAACGTGCGCATAACTCCATTATAGAACCTTTTTTCCAGCTTTTTGTGGAGCTAAAAAATGAAAAAAACTACATTTCTTATGAGAAGCATTTTCACAACCAAAAACATGATACTTTTAATTGACATTTCAATATAGATTACAATAGTTGCTAACAGCAACATTAAATAATAATCATTTACTGTTTCTAAAAAAATTATATTTTGTTCTTATAATAACAAAAACATCACTACTGATAATTTTTCTAAAGGCCTCTAGTGCTAAAATATTAAAATTTATAATTAGAGTAATTTTTGTAAAATTAAAAGAAAATATTTCGTTTATTGTTTATTTTGTTGACTAATTTTTTTATTTATTGGTTATAAACATCAAGTTTATTTCAAGTTATATACATATATATATATATATATATATATATATATATATATATATATATATATATATATATATATATATATATATCAAACGGACAACATTTTAAGTATATAATCAAAATAATTTTTTAATAAGAAATTAATAATACAATATTGATTTTTTTTTTTTCTAATATAACCAGGCTTGTAATACAATCTACAGGAAGGAAGAAACACTTTGAAGAGCTCTTGACTTTTGAGTTGAAGAAAAATCAAATTTTGTTGCAGTTTATAGGTATGATAACAAATCAGTTAATTTAGTTTCGTCGATGAAATTAAATTAACTGATTTGTGATACATGATGCGTCATATGTAAGCATTGAACTACGCTTACACTGTTCTACTACGCTTACTACTCGTTGAAATTGATTTAAAACAGCCTAGAACTGTTCATGTATAAAACTAATGAATGGGTGGCATATCTATGCCACCCATATATTGGTTACAAAAACATTAGCGCAATATTACCCGCAAAAACTACGCATTAACAACAACAATTTGAGTCGTAGAAACCCAAAAATATATGTATTATCTTGGTGTGTATAAAGCATAAACCATATCAAACTTATCTATATAGAAATGGTGAATAAGTGTGCTTTGTATAATGTACAAATCAAAATTGAGAACACGATGACGGTACTTTTATATTTAGCTTCATGCGATTCAAATTGCTGTAGCTAATGCGAGGTTTTTGTATCTCCATGATATGAGGATTTGTGGACCTAATTCTAAATTTATGCAACTGAAATGCTTTTTTGGAAAAGCTAATAAAAGTCTGATTAAAACAACATTATCTTGTGGAAGACCATCCTTAGATTGCATTTTGATAAATAATTACCCGTTGTATCATAACTGATACAACTCAAAAAAGACCCTTGTTATCATTTTTCTGTCCCATAGGTTTTTGCTCCAACTATCTTATGCCTTAAGGATTACTTGAATAAAAATAAGATTTTTTTGGAGTCTTTAAGCTGTTTTGGGTATTTTAGGATAAATGTAATGAATAAATATCGTACTTGCACTTAACAAATCTTACAAAAATAAATATGGATTTTGCATATTTTGATTTACCCTTATTATAAAACAAAAAGTTTTGTTAAAATTTAGTATTAAGCAACAAAAACAGCAAATTCATCGTGTTCTGAACTCGCGCTCATTGTTGTTTATTGTTGACAAATACAAGATCAATTGCATCAAGACTTACTTCTAAACCCTAAAAACGGATGAATGGAACATAACTTCATTTCTACTATTTTTTAAATTTAAAAATAAAAATACTTAAAAGAAACATTTTTTTGTGCTTTGATACAATTTAAAAAAAAACACTTAAATATATTTTAAAATCACACTTTAAAAGCCAAAACAATATTTTAAAATATAAATAATGAAAAATTTCATTAATGAATAAAAAATCATTTTATTTAAAAAACAAAAAGAAAAAAAGTAAAATTAAATAAATACAAAGCAAGATAAAAAAACAAATTATCGTATTATCATCGTGTAAAAATAATTAAAAACCATGTAAAAATCATCACAAAAAATAATACAAAACAGCAAATCAACTCAAATAAGTACTAAGATTACACAATAATGGCGTCATCTACAACAGGTTCGTCATCAATGTAATTATTAGGTTTTGATTGTGCAGTTGGACCTTTCGCGGGATATCCAAGATCGTCTGTTTTCACATCAGAGTAATGCGAGGGAGTGTGTTTAGGCTTTGGACCATCGCGCCCACCACCTTGACCAAGTTCAGCATACTGCTGCGTAGGAGGTTTCTTATCATCAGATATAGCGGAAACAGTACTGGCTGCGTAATGGCTCTTAAAAATCAATAAATATTTATTTCACCTTGAAATAAAAAGACATTAAATTAAATAACTATAAAACCAATTAAAAGAGATAAAACATTATTAAAATTTTGATTTTATAATCTTTTTTTATAGACTATTATGTTTAGCATTATGTTTAAAAAGAAAACTGTCGATAACGCTAAAGTGATTTAGATTATTGCTTAAATGGTAATACTATTTGAGGTTGACAGGGTTGCCACCATTGTTTAGGAACAAAATTCCCTGATTTTCCCTGATTTTTTTCTCCAAAAATTTGCTTTTTTCTCCCTGATTTTCCCTGATTTTTTGCTAAAACTTTGCTTTTTCCCCCCTGATTTTTCCAGATTTTTCCCCTTAAATTTTGCTTGATATTTCCAGCATTCAAATGCCCAAACTTAACATTAAAACTTCCCTAATAACCACAGAGCATTTTTACCTCTAAAGATACATTTACAAATCAATCAATTTGCTTGAAAATTAAAATAAATAATCAAATACTTCAATCAACATATGAAATTTTTTTTTGAACCAGGGTATATTTAAAATGGATCAGTTCAACAGGCATTGAAAACTTGTCAGACTTATCTAGGGTATAAGATAACGAAATTCAAAAAAAATGTAATATAATGAATGTAATATATTTTTAATTGTATGTTTTACATACATCGTTTAATACTTTTTGCTTTTCTTCCAAATATTTCCTGATCTAAAAGTATTATCACGCTATTTAGTCAGAATTAACTTATCTTTTGTTTCCCCGAACCAGAGTTGTTAGTCCTTGACCTGAAAATTTTGGCTTTGGCATTGATTGTTTTGACCTTGGCCTTGAAAAAATGATAATAAAATGGTTTGTTTTGGCCTTGACCTTAAACTCTTGGCCTTGGCCTTGTAACTTTTGGCCTTGATTTTGGCCTTGGACTTATAATGCATGGCCTTGGCCTTGGCCTTGATACTTTTGGCCTTGTTAACAACTCTGCCCCAAACACTTGTCATAGCTCTCTCATTTTGGTTGCTTACTTTTAGAAAGAGTCTCCCAATACTTGGTTAATTTTTTTAACATTCTCCCAAATTAAAAAAAGTCTATCTGCAACTTTTTGGTCTACAACTCAGCGTGTTGAGCAAAATGTACAAGGAAAACTCTCACATTTAGTAACAGTTACATAATCAGTTCTTCTATCCGAAGAATGATAAAAAAGGTGTATGATGCTTTCATTAACTTCTTTCTATTCCATTCAGCAGATTGAAAACCCGATTTGAAACCATGTATTAGATGAAGGTTACAACTTCCAACGTTAAGAAGTTTAGGTAGCTCTTGTTGATCATGCTGCAATTCAAGAAGATTAAGAAGGGTTCACAGTTCACATTTGTACCTTCCATACTTAGTTGAGTTTATACTTTTAAGTAAATTCTTTGCTGTGAGGTGACCTAAAAATTTAAAGTCAAAGTATCTGGATTCAACACGATTTAGATTGCTGTTCCAAATTTAGGTCCAATTGGCCCTTTTAAAAGAATCGTTCAGGCTTTCATCAAATAAAAGAGTATAATAAGGAGATTTTTTTATATTATCAATTAAAAGTCTGTAAAAATAAGACCCATTACTAAAATTAATTATATAACCACGTTTTGTTACTCATTTTTTCAAGATTTAGCAATATTGCTATTAGGGATCATTTTCTGATAAAGTAGACATTTTCATTACATGAATTCAATGAGAAATTATTCAGTATTGCATTTAAAACAGAGTAGATTTCTGTACAACTTTTATCACATTAATCTACTGTTTGAAGTGCTTGCTTTTTAGATGTGGACTGTGCAGGCATAAAGAAGCAAGGCTTTGACCTTTGCGCATGTTTTTTGCCATCCATATGACTTATCATAGCTCTTTGCATATTTGACAAATCAAATTCAACTAAGCATATTTTGCACTTTGCTGACTTTTTTACACTGCCTATTACCAGCCACTTTTCAAACAAAGGATCAATTAACCATTTTTCTTTGAATTACGTTGCAAACATTAAACTAATGTAAACACAATATGATTAATTTTCTTTAAAAAATGTTAAACATTAACCCTGGTACCCTTGAAAAGAAAGATTTTTATTAGAAAAAATTTAAAAACATTAAAGAAAAATTAAAAAGTTCCCTGATTTTTCCTGATTTTTTCCTTAATCAATTATTTCCCCCTGATTTTCCCTGATTGTATCTAAATTTTCTTTACTTCCCTGATTTGGTGGCAACCCTGGGTTGATTCAAGTTTTTTACAAACCATTTTCAATTTTTGTAAATTTTTAAGAAAAATAACTAGCAAGCTAGTCCTTTAGTTCAACAGGTCCAGTTGAAACGTCTTAAGACGAAATTTCAGAAGCAATTCAATTTTCCAGGTTAATTTATGAAAAAAAAATTGAAAGATAAGATACCCACTGAAGCGTCATTTACATCAGGTAAGAGACATTTGAGCATTATCTATTTTTAAAAATTACTGAAATGATAAAAACATGAAAGAAAAAAAGTTTGATAGTTTATAGCCTTAGACAAGAAATATCGCCTACGAATTAATTAAAAAGAAATAATAATTATTTCACAATTTTATAAAACATCGATATCTGAGAAAAATTAAGGACACAATGATTCTAGTTACAATATTGTACTAAATCTTGTTAATACCATAAATAAATGGATTCGAAGAAAAAATTTTCAATATGTATGGATTTAAGGAATACTAATTAAGTTTATTTCAAAACAATTAGTTCTATCAAAATAAAATAAAAATTATAAATACAAACTTTATTTAGAAAAGAGTACTGTATTACAAGGAGTACTATCTAAGTTTATTGCATGACAATATCACAATCACATATAAATATAATATAATATAACAATATCATAATAACAATTCACAAAAAGTATTTTTAGCTTCTGTTTTAAATGGAATTAGAAAATGAGATGCAAAAAGAGCCACAAGAGATACAAGATGGAACCCATAAACAAAAAGATAATGCATTATCCTGTGAACAATGTAAATCAAATATACATCTATTATGCCGCATGCAGAAAAATAGCAGCGGTAAATTTTTACGTTTTTTAAATGCAAAATTTATCCATAAGAAAAACTTTAAACTATTAATAAGAAAAGCAGTTAAAATGAAACTAATGAAAAAAGCAAAAAACCCAGAAAATCAGTTTTCTAGACATGTAGTTTTAACTACAAGGAGCCAACTTAAGAATCAGAGTGGAAACTACATAGTTCAATATTGATTCCAAAATTATTTGAATTCTAAGAGGAAATAGGCAATTCCAAACTTTTAGATTAATATTATGTTTGTATATTATGGTTGTATCTGTTTGTATATATCTGTTTGGCCAATAATTAAAAAATGCCCTCAAATAACCAAAATATTCTTCCATATAAAAATAAATAAATCAAATGAAAAGATTACTTACATATACCTCTTCATTTTTTGGTTTAAGGATCAATGATTCTCTAAAAAAATGTGTTAATAAACATCATTATCAAAAAAAGTTATTTCTAATAAAATGCTTTTAGTTGTGTTCCTATATACAATTGCAGCAAGTAACAACTATTTTTGGGATACAATGTTTCGTAGAGATGCCACAAATAATGAATTTGCTGAATACCAAATACTTGGCTTGGTTTTAGGCTGAAGCGTCAAATACTTATCGGGTAGGCACAGAAAAATCCTGTCAACTTTAAATTGAGATTTCTCTAAAACCGCTAATGTCTTTTATTTTTTTAGTTCCTTATATTTAATTGTGTTGATAAAGTTTTGTTTAACAATCAATGATTTGCAAAATGTTTCAGAAACAAATTGAGGTGCGTAAAAAAGATATGAGTTTTTTTTGCAAAAATCTATTGACTTCATATCGCTTTATTGCTAAACGTACTAATGTCCCAAAACCTACAGTCATATAATAAGATTACTCAAAGCTTCGAAACAAAACCTGGAAGTGGAAGAAAGAAAACTTTGCATAAATCCAAAAAGGTAAAGCTAATTTTTAGTTCAATAGCAAGAAATCCGAACCAGTCATAGTGAGATTTTGCAAGAAAATTCAAGACTTCGCATTCTTAATATCAAAAAAATACTTAAAAATGCTGGAATTGAAGCATTTCATAAGAAAAATATGCCTAAGAGAAACTTAAATGGTGAAATTAAAGGAATTTGATGCACAAGAAGTTGGTCAAAATAATTGCGGAGTATGTGCATAATTAAAGATGGCAAAACATATTTCAAGGCAGCTTTTTCACAACTTCCTGGTCAACAATTTTACTATGAGAACAAAAATAAACCTGTCAATGATCAATTTAAACATATTTGACAAGAAAAAATTTGCATCCAAGTTCCTTGTGTGGCAAGCAATTTGTAGCTGTGGTATGCTTCCTCTTGTTTTGCACTAAGAAGACCTTGACTACCGATCTCTACATCAAAGAATGCCTCAAAAAAAGACTTATGCCATTTATAAAAAAAACACAAATACCAATGTCTTTTTTGGCAAGATCTTGCTGCTTCTCACTACTCTAAAAAAGTTCTACAGTGGTCGAAAGATAATAATGTGAAAATTGTTCCTAAAGATGTGAATTCTCCAAATCGTCCTGAAGAGCGCAAGATTGATGATTTTTAAGCAAAAGTTAAAGAGGTTCTTTATAAGACAGGTGGAGTAGCAAAAAAATCAAAAGGAACTCCAAAAAAAGTGAAAAATGTTCCGGAAAAGTGGACCATTTGCTGTTAAGGTAAAAAGAGATAAAATCTGCAAAATGATGGCATCAACCTGCTATAAAATTCGATCTCTTGCCAAACAGCCCATGAAGCCCCTTGAAATTAAGTTAAACCTTAATTTATGAAAACACATTTAATAAAAAATTGAAACAAAAAGCATTTAAGATTTTAGAGAAATCTTAATTTAAAATTGACCGGATTTTTCCGTGTTCACCCCAATAGTGACATTAAGCACATTTTTGTGGGCAACAGATTTTCATCAGTGAAGTGGGAAACAGAATTTTATCAGTAACGTGCTTTAACTATTTGTTTCTTATGTGTGTCATATTATTTATTGAATATTACATCAAATTAGTGTGTTTTACTTTTAGTTTTGAGGATAAATGTTGTTCAATTCAAAAATAAAAAAATACTGTTGAGTTGATAGCTTCACAGAAAATGAGTCTATTGCTAAAATAGTAATAGACAATATTAATAAATAAAAAATAATAACAATAGGCAACTGAAAAAGTAGTCAAACCCATATTAGGTCATAAACCCATATTAGGTCGAATGTCATTTAAAATACGATTATTGTTATTTAAAGAACCATTTTAATCAGTTTCATTAGTGTCAATTATTTAGATTGCTTTATAATATAAAGATTTGCTTTATATTTTGAAAATGTTTATTAATAATTGCTATAAGTCATTTGTAGATTAATAGTAATATAAGTAGGTCATGGAGAAATTTTAAGTTACAAAAGCAAAGAGCTGCAATTAAATTTCATTTTAAGTTTAATCTTTTGTTTCCTTATAAATTTTTCATTGAAATGTATATGTTTTTGGTTATAAACAGTTTTTTCTTGAAGAGTAAAAGCATATTGTAAATATTAAATTTTTGTCATGTAAATAAAACAACATTTTTTGAAAAAATGCCAACTTTTAGCTGAAATAACTAAGCATCTTTATTCAAAACCAGGGGTGTGGAGTGGTAAAAAAAAAGTACCTACTCCGACTCCAATCGTTGAAATTTTTAGAGTACAACTTCAACTCCAACTCCAAAAGTAAAATATTTCATTAACAATAAAGCTTTATTTTCAAAGTAAAACAAATAAGGTTATGCATTTAAATTCACAGTAAAAATAATAACTTACAATAATGGGTTTATTATCATATGATATCGGAAAGTACTAATTAAATTAAGTAACTATATTATTAAAAACAAAGTTTTAATAAATTTTCATACTTCAATACTTATCTAATAAAAATTGACAAAAAGGAGATTAAAAATTGACTGTAACATTTTCTGCTGCGGAACACTCCATACATATATTCATGCATACATACATATATAAACAATACCATTTACTGATTGTGTTAAGATTACATATGTTGCATAAATGTATTTGTGCAAAGTTTTAGTTGTTTAATATTTTATGAAAGTGTTGTAAATTTATTGAAGTTAACTTATGTGTCAAGTGATATGAACTAAAATGATATAAACTAAATTTTTAGATTTTGAATGTAAAAAATACCAAAAATAAATAAAGGCCTTTTACACAATCCAAAAAAAAAAAGAGAGTTATGGAGGTTATCATTATGAATTAGTTAAAATGAATAAATACACCTACAGACAATTGTTTAAATTTTATTACTACCCAAATTGTTTTAACTTTGAGCCAAACATTTGGGTAATTGTTAAACATGTCTTGTGTGTCTTGAAATCTATATGGTTGTCTATCAATCCACAATTGCCTTTAATAATTGATTATTCAATTAAAACAATAGTTAAAAACCTATTTGCAACTGTCAAGGACATAAATCATAAATGTGCAAAGGCAAATATCAAACAAAACCTCAATTCTAAATTTGATAAATTATTTGACATATTCTTTTGTTGCTGTTTACTGTACATTGTGTTATGTGACAATGTTTGGAGAGGATTGGTTTTTTTAGATAACATTGACTTTGGCTTGGTGGATTATCTAGAAGAGATGATAAGAAGGAGTCTTCACACAATAGGTTGTAGCCTTCATCAAAATGAACTCTCACTAGATGAAAAAACATCTAGTCCACAAAATTTTAATTGGAAAATTGGATGCTCCAAAAACAATAAGATGTTCCAAAGAAATTCATTGCAAACCTTAAGTACAGTTTAAAGCAATTCAAACTTCAATTACTAAAAGCTATATTTCAGATGAGATGCTAAAGGATCTTAGTCATGATAAAAGCCTTTTGATATTTTTATACAGGTATTGCAAAAGTATTAATTAGGTAAAATATATAATAAATGGGCTAGTTGTGAAATAGCTAAACTATGCTCAATGGTTAACTTTTTCAATAGAAATATTTGCTTATACGATCAAGATCTCCTAATGCAAATCAGAACATTTGGATTTGAAACAATACTCACTCTCAAACAGAAACAAACTTTGTAATATTAGTTAATCTATTTATTGCAGCTCTATACAAAGCTTTTTAAAAAAGTATAAATAATAATTTAAAATAAGTAATTACCTAAATATAAATTATCATTATAAGTTTGTATTATAAGTTTTACGCTAAAGATTTTTGTAAGTAAGAATATTTTTATTTTCAGAAATAAATTTATAAAATGTTATAAAAAAGAAAAAAAGATTCTCAAGTGAATCAGAATGTTCTGAGCTGGATGTCTTTGATTAACATTACTGATCTGACTTATAAAGAAATGAAACCTCTGACCGCAAAAGTTTTATCTGATGAAGAAATTTACACTTTCATTTAAAGTAAACATAATTATTCAAGACCTACCCTCTCATACACAAAATGTTGAAAGGTCTGTAAATATAATTTCTGAAACATCAAACAGCTATAAATGGATTTGAAAAATAAATCTATTCTAACAAAACTTCTTAGCTCAAAAATGCGTTATAGGCTTGTGCCGAATGGATATTAATCTTAGTCATGTAATTACTTTTTTTACTTTGTTACATGCTTGAAATGATTAGTTTTAGTTTTACATAATTTTTAATGGCTCGTTTAATGAATGATTATTTCAGTTAATTATTTGATTACTGTAAAATGAATTTGAAACTTAAATTAACCTGAAAATAAATCATAAATGTATATGTGAAGTTTTTTTTTTAATTGTTGTTTTATTAAAAATAATTTTGTCAACATTCTCATGAAAAATACTTCATAAAAAAAATAATAACCTCTATCAATATTTTCTAACCAAAACTGTGAGTTTTCCCTTAGCGTCACAAGTTTTTTTGAGTGAAACCTTATAAATACTGGAAAATATAAAACCACATGCAAAAAGTTAAGATTTTTCTAATAATTGTTGATAAAGATAATGATAAAATTCAATCGGTAACCCGCAAGTCGTCATAAAACTAAAATCCTTCCAACTATTACTTTTTTTTTCAGATACTTAAAATTTTATCCCCTAATAATGGACTACTTTTTAGAAAAGTAGGAAAGAGCCAGTTTTAAAAAGGTATGAAAAAAAGTCAACTTTAATTTAATTTTAACAACTTTTGATTATTTAAAAAAAAAAAATTAATTTAAATAGTTATTGGGTAATATAAAATTCATACACCAATTTCTAAAAAAGACAAATTCTTTCATAACATCTTGTCAATAAAAGAGCCACTCTGTACTATGAATTGTGCTTTTTTTCTATAACAAACAAGTCTTTTAAGAGTAATAATATGTTAACTAGACTTCTAAAAATCAGATTGTACTTCAGATTGTAAATCAGATTGTAATCAATTTTATAGTAATCAAATGTGTGTGTGTGTGTGTGTGTGTGTACAACAGAAGGGTAAAAGTGAAAAATACCTTTAATTAGTCCTAAAAGTCATTATAATCTAATAAAATTTTATGGTAAGGTCTTAATAACGAAAATTAAATTTGCTAACTAAGAGTTTAAAAAAAAAAATAGAATGAGATAAAAATTAAATGACACCATTCCATTTTTAATTGATATTTGAAGTAATAATATTCAACTTTTTAAAATAAAATGATGAAACCTTAGAAATATCTCTATATTTTCCTTGAAGCAATTAGATCTAATTCTTTAAACTGTGTTATGATTTTAAAGACATTTTGTTTTTTTTAATTTTAAAGTAAATTTTGATTTTAAAGGTCGTTTTATTAATACAAACTGTAAACGTACTAAATGTAATTTTAATGACAGTAGATTTGCTGGATTTTTTCATTAATATAAGTATTTCTTAAAACTTCTCAAATTTTTTATAAACTATTTTATTTTCAAATTCATAATTTTCATTGTCCTTTTACAAACATCTGAAAAAAATTGAATTATTAATTTAATTGAATTATTAATTATTATAATCATAAATGTGATTTACTTTTTATCTTATCTTGCAGATTTATGAAATTAGAATTTATTTAAAAACTTTGGCATATAAAATTCGCCGAATGGTCACACACGAGCAGTGAACGCCTGAGGGAAGAAATGAAGTACATTAGAATAAAGGAAAATTATTTATTAGACAAAGCATATTTTGACAGTTGTCAAGACAAAAATAAAGATTAATATAGGAATATTTAAAATAAATAAGACAAGCTATACAACCAAAACAGTACTCAACCATAATAACAATAAAAAAATTAAAACAAATAAAAACAAATAATAATAAAAAATATATATATATATAAAAATAAAAAATAAAAAAATTGTTTTATAAATACCAATATGAACTAAAATATACAAGAAATACATAACCAGTCAACAATTTGTAAAACAAAAAACCATTCAACAAATTAAAAATATGCTAACAACAATGAAAGGACTAATAATGGAAAAAAACATTAATGCTTATGTGTAAACATAATTAGTGTAGTGATAAGTAATAAACATCTCCTCAGAGTCCCGTCTATTATTACTGGCGTTTCGATGAGGATCAGCATTTATAACTAGTTTATCCCGTCAGACAAACGTCATCGCCACTTATTACACACTCTTCCCTACTTTCCTAAAAAGTAGTCCATTATTAGGGGATAAAATTTTAAGTATCTGAGATTGCCTATTGGTTGCCAAAATTAAAATTTTGTAGAGTAAACTATCATAATTGCCAGCATTGTATATATATAATTAAATATATATACTGAAAAGTGCATTTATATATAATAAAAAAAGTAATAGTTGGAAGGATTTTAGTTATATGACAGCTTGCGGGTTACTGATTGAATTTTATCATTATCTTTATCAACAATTATTAGAAAAATCTTAACTTTTTGCATGAGGTTTTATATTTTCCAGTATTTATAAGGTTTCACTCAAAAAAACTTGTGACGCTAAGGAAAAACTCACACTTTTGGTTAGAAAATATTGATAGAGGTTATTATTTTTTTTATGAAGTATTTTTCATGAGAATGTTGACAAAATTATTTTTAATAAAACAACAATTAAAAAAAAAAAACTTCACATATACATTTCTGATTTATTTTCAGGTTAATTTAAGTTTCAAATCAATTTTACAGTAATCAAATGTGTGTGTGTGTGTGTGTGTGTGTGTGTGTGTGTGTGTGTGTGTGTACAACAGAAGGGTAAAAGTGAATAATACTGTTAATTAGTCCTAAAAGTCATTATAATCTAATAAAATTTTATGGTCTTAATAACGCAATTTAAATTTGCTAACTAAGAGTTTAAAAAAAAAATAGAATGAGATAAAAATTATAATGACGCCATTCCATTTTTATTTGATTTTTGAAGTAATAATATTCAACTTTTAAAAATAAAATGATGAAACCTTAGAAATATCTCTATATTTTCCTTGAAGCAATTAGATCTAATTCTTTTACCTGTGTTTTGATTTTAAAGACATTTTGTTTTTTTTTAATTTTAAAGTAAATTTTGATTTTAAAGGTCATTTTATTAATACAAACTGTAAACGTACTAAATGTAATTTTAATGACAGTAGATTTGCTGGATTTTTTCATTAATATAAGTATTTCTTAAAATTTCTCAAATTTTTTATAAACTATTTTATTTTCAAATTCATAATTTTCATTGTCCTTTTATAAATATCTGAAAAAAATTTAATTATTAATTTAATTGAATTATTAATTATTATAATCATAAATGTGATTTACTTTTTATCTTATCTTGCAGATTTATGAAATTAAAATTTATCAGCATTGTTGATAAGTTAAAAAACATTGTTGAAACATAAAAAAACCAACCTTGTTGGTATGTTTTTGTTTTAAGTGTGAAGCAAAAACATAATGATAGTAGTGCAGTGTTAAAACATACAAATATTATAAACATTAAATGATACAATTTTATTAAAACCTGTATGATATTAAAAAAAAATTACACTTACTTTGGATTTGATGATGGATGAGTTTCTATAATATAAAAATAAATAAAATTCTATAAAAAATCTTTCCCAAAAAATTTCAAACAAGCCTTTCCAGGAAAGGCGCTCAGTTTTTTGTCTTGTATGACCACATGCGAGTATAAAACAAAGAAAGCAAAATAAAAAAATAGGAAAGTAAAATAAACTTAAATAAAAAATAATAATAATAGTTTAAATAATTTGTGAACTGTTTTTATTTTTGTTTCTTCATAGTGGTTATTATTTTCAGCAACAAAATTCAGTAAGTCAATACAAAAAAAAAAAAACATTTTTAAACATTAAAAACGATGACTTTCCAAAATTTTATTTGTTTGTTTTTTTTTAAAGAAGAAAACAAAAATATGTTCCATTATCTGTTTGTAAAATATATTTGTATAATTTTAATGTTACAAGTATATATCAAGGGTTGAATTAAGCGATCACGATTTGCAAACTCTGGAAAAATATTCGGTCTTCAAAATTTTAGTTTATTCAAAGCTGTGTACTTTGTTTTCCAGGAGTAAATTATTATAAGTTTGTGAAAGCGAGAAAGTTATAAAAAGCAAAACAAAACAATAAACTTATGACTACAAAAGTAATAACACTCTAACCACTAACTGCATTATAAAAGTAATAAAACTATAATAGTGTTATTAACTTTATAAAGCACCTATAACTTTTAAATTTCATTTTTTGTTCAAACAACATTAGTAATTCCAAACTTTAATTAAAGTAGAAAAGCATCTAGAAAAAAGTAAAGTGGATATTCAAATATTAAACAACTTTATAAAAACGTACTTTATAAAAAGTTTAACGTTATGAAAAACGTTACTAGTAGTCCGTAAAAACGCGCTTTAATTTTATTATCAACCAATTTTTATTGTTTAATTTTAAAATTAACGCGTGTTTTTACGGACCATTAGTAACGTTTTTCATAATGCTAAACTTTTATTACGTTTTTATAAAATTGTTTGTCACGTTTTTATAAGTTACTTAAGTTTTAAATATTATTTGAATATCTACTTTATTCTTCTAGATGCTTTTCTACTTCAATTAAAATTTGTGATTGTAAATGTTGTTTTAACAAAGAATGAATTATAATATAAAGTTATAAGTGCGTTATAAAAGTAATAAACTATTATATTGTTATTACTTTTATAATGCAGTTAGTGACTAGAGTGTTATTACTTTATTGTAGTTGTAAGTTTTTTGTTTTATTTTTTATAACCTTTTCGCTTACAAATTTAAGTTGATTTGCCCCTTGAAAACAAAGTACACAGCTTTGCATTAACTAAAATTTTAAATACCAGATATTTTTCCAGATTTTGCATTTTGCAATCGCTTAATTTAACCCTTATTGTTACATTAAAATTATACAAATATATTTTACAAATACATTGCAATTTATACTTTTGTTTTCCTTTTAAAAAAAAGTGAAATAAAGGAAAGTCATTCTTTTTATTGTAAAACTGTTTTTGTTTTTTTTTTGCTTCGCCTTTTCTAATTTTGTTGCTGAATATAACAACCAGTCTAAAGAAACAAAAGTAAAAACAGTACACATAATATTTAAATTATTAAATTATTTCTATTATTTAATTCTATTTTTTTCTATTTTAATTTCTTTTTCCTTTTTTCTTTTTTTTTTTTTTGAAAATTTTTCCGCAATGATTATAAAACTTGAAATTGTCCATGACCAATTTGTCTAAAATAAAATACTTGCGTGTGGTCGTGTAAGACAAAAAAACCGCATGCCTTTCCTAGGAAGGCTTGTCAAATGTAACAAAATATTATAAATTATAGAAAATCTGGGAAAATTAGTGATAGGAATTCTATAACAAACAGCAGAAATATTTCAACTTAATAATTAAAACAATAAAAGAATTTAACTCATAAAATACTTTTTGTTTTAAGGGTCATAGTTGAGTAAAAACTAAAGATGGTGTCTCAATCTTAAACAGGGGTTAACTATATCTAACTATGTCTTGAAGACTTTGAGGATAAGCAGCAAATTTCTGGTGACAAGCCTTGCACCCCTTTATCTATTACTAGCCCTAGAAATAATTATTTAAGGTTACCGTAAAACACTGATTGGCTGAAATGAAATATATTGAAAAGAGCAATCAAATTTTCCAAACAATCACATATAATTTTTGTAAATTTCACCTAAATTTTGTAAGCAACAAAAGAAAATTTTTTTTGATTAATAAACTGCATAAATCAACATTAGTTGATTTATGCACTTAATGACACAATATTTTATTGGGTCATAGTGTTATAAAGTCTAATAATCCACAAAAAAAAAAATGCTGATTTAAAAAAAATTATTCTTTAAGAATAATCTTTTAACAAAATACAAAACAAATATTTTGCTTTTAACTCTCATACATTCTTTGTTTTAGCTTTAATTTTTTTTTTTTATTATTTAATTTAGTTTAATTCTAATTCGCCCAAAACAAATGAGAATTAACAATCCACTAAGTAAAAAGTAAAGTTTTTTTTTGTTGTTGTTAAATAAAACATTTTCCTCAAAAAAATTAAACCCTTACTTTTAACTAAAACAACCACAATTTATAGGCACAATTTTTTTGTTACAATTTTTTTTATAACTGATTTATAATAATTAATCAACAAAATAACTATGTGTTTTTATTAATATTTGCAAAAGAATAAAATTTTTACATTGTAAACATTTTATTAAGCCTTAACTTTAAAGTTTTAATTGCGTGTGACTCCTAATTGTATTAAGTACATTGAACAAAGCACACTTTAATTGTAAAAAATGCATTATACAATTAAGAGTCACACGCATTTGAAGCCATTAACTTTAAAGACGAGATTGAAAATTTTAAATAAGTATAAAATTATAAATAAACTGTAATGTTATACATATAGTCAGAGTAGGAGTATGGTTTAAATTTAAATAGATAAAATGAAATCACTGACTAGCTTAAACTAATTATTTTCAGAAGGTCTATTGGGAACTTCAACTAATAATTTAATAAAAAACATGAACACCGTATTTTTCGTTAACTAACTGCAAAGATGCAATATAAACTGCAATTTAAAGTATAGTTACAAACCTTTAGCTTTATTAATGCTTCAATTGTTCTTCAAAATCAATAATAAAAAAAATGATTAATTCTAAGAACAAAGCCAAAAACAAAAATTTTTAACAGATTCTTAAATTATTAACCGTAATACAGCATTTCTGCATAAAACTTAAACGATTAAAAATTTAAAAGATG
This sequence comes from Hydra vulgaris, assembly GCF_022113875.1. Taxonomy (NCBI): domain Eukaryota; kingdom Metazoa; phylum Cnidaria; class Hydrozoa; order Anthoathecata; family Hydridae; genus Hydra; species Hydra vulgaris. Next base: position 15,379,851 of record NC_061159.1, on the reverse strand, counting down.
CAACCCTCAGAATTAGAAAAAATGAAATTAGCAATAAATTGCGGACCTTAAACTGTTAGAGGTCGGCATAGGGTTGTCAAAAAAAATTTGATACAAAGGAGCTACCATAAAACATAGAAATGAGGTTGGTAATTTTTTGCCGACCTTAAACACTTCAAGGCAGTTAGGTTGGCAGTTAGGTTGACATTGCCGAATGCCGACCCTAAATCCAAAGGTTGAAGATGAGATTGTAAAATTGTAAAAGTGTTACTCATGTTCATTGCCAAAATGAAAAGTTTAAAAGTAATTCTTGTACAGTTATAATCATTGGATAAATACAAATCCTGTGGAAACGAGTCCATCCATATACCTGCTCCTTAAGTCTGAGTATTCCTATTGAAGATATTTTTAAGCTATCACTTAAATCGTGAGTAGCACCAAAAGCATGGAAAGACTCAAACATAGTTCCGATTTTTAAAAATCGCGATAAGCTTGATCCTTCCAACTATAGACCTGTTTCTCTTTTGTCAGTTATATGCAAAATTTTAGAAAGGATATTAAAAAAAACCATCATTCAGCATCTTTTAGAAAATAATTTGATATATAAGAATCAGCATAGTTTTTTACCAGGTAAATCTTGCTTTACAAATTCTCTAGCAGTGGATCAAGATTATCTTATTGATATCCTCTTTACTGACTGTTCTAAAGGATTTGACAGAGTTCACCATAGAAAACTTTTATTAAAAATTGAAATGTATAAAGCATAGATCATCCAGGTCATATTTTAAAAATCTGGAAAGTCATTAGGGTAAAAAATCCGGAAAAAACCTGGAATATATTTTCTCTTATATTTGATTTAATTTTGGTTTCAGCTAAGTTGTTTTTAATTTTTTTTTAACTTTTCTTAATTTTTGTGTGAGTGATGAATGAAAAAGCCTAAAAAATAAATACATTACAAAAATATATTCCTAAACTTGTATGTATGGAAAACATTTTTGATATCCGGAAAAACTAAATGTTGAGAAAAATATCCGGAATTCCGGAAATCTCCAGAAAAAGATGATCCCTGATAAAGGAATTCATTCTTAAATGGATTGAGTCTTTTTTATCAAATAGAAGGCAAAAGAGTTGTTCTCGAAGAAATTGCTTCTACGTGGCTTAGTGTTTTAAGTGGTGTACCACAAGGCTCTGTTCTGGAACCAATTTTGTTTTTAATTTATATCAATGATCTTCCAGATAAACTTAAAAATAAATGCAAGCTCTATGCTGATGATTGCAAAGTTTTCCACATAATCCGTAATAACAGTAGTAATGATTTACAGGATGACATAAGTTCTATTTTTAATTAGTGCAATGACTGGAGTATGCAACTAAATATAGAAAAATGTAAAACAATGCATGTCAATAAAAGTAAGAAATTAAATAAAAATATCAATGAATATTACATTTCTGATTATCAATTGAGTACTGTGGAATGTGTAAATGATCTTAGTATCATGTTTAAAGGCAATCTGAAATATGGTCATCATATATCGGCGTGTGTTTCTAAAGTAAATAGAACTTTAGATCTTATCTGACACACATTTTCATTTTTAAATGCTGATATTATTAAATTGTTATGTTTCGCTAGTATGCCCTCATCTAGAATATGCATCTTCTATTTGGAATCATTTTTAAAAAAAGACATTAATCTTATCGAAGTAGTTCAACATAGAGCAATAAGACTTATTCCAGGATATTCAGAGGTTATTTATGAGGAGAAATTAAATAGACTTATAATAACAACCTTATCTATGAGAAGAGAAAAAAGTGATTTAATTAACTTTTTTAAATGTCTTAATAATTCTAAAATTAGCTTAACACAGTATCTTCCTTAAGGAACTTTTGTCGACCAACTGGGCCAGCTGGAAGTGTTCATAACTATATCCACAATCATAGATATAATTCTGAGACCTGTAGACACTCGAGTAGAAAGAATTTTTTTCCTTTTTTTTCGTGTTATTTTAATTTGGAACAATTTGTCGTTTGATGTCAAACTTAATAAGTCAGTGTTTACCTTACAAAAAAAATCTTGATGAACTTCATTATGTGAATTAAAATTTCAAATTGTAGTTTTTAAACTTGCTGCTAAAGTGGATAACAACTCAGTGAACATTTGCTCACCACAGCAATTGAATAAATAAATAAACTTCTGGTAAATTGTTAGGTAATCCCCACTGGGGTCGCAATCCACAGATTGGGAATCACTGCGCTAAGAATAAATTAGTAAATCTTTTTTCTTCTTAGCAGGTGGCTTAGATACTGTTTTCTTATTGAACTTTACTTTTTTCCCACCAGGTTTTTTCTTTACAAAAAGAAAATTGCAATTAAAATGAGTTAATAGATAGATGGATATTATTTTTGTTAAAAACTATCATTTGTTTTGGGTAACTCAAAATGATATGAAAAAATATTCTTTCTTAGACAAAAGTAAAAAGTTTTACTTTCTTTGTGAGTGATTGAGATTCTAATTTTTTTATTAAATAAAATTGTTTGTTGTATTTTGTCTGTATTTATTTTAAAGTTATAACTATTTTATATTTTTTATTTCATCAATTTAAAATAAAAACTTAAAACAAAAAATATTACATAGTTTTGATGTTTAATGATCCAAACTTTAGTGATTATTAAACAATTTAAGTAAAAGTAAATAGTTACTTCGCTTAAATTTTTTTGATCGCTTATTTGGACTATAAAAAAAATATTAACATTTCTAGTTATTATTTCAAATTTATTTCATTCAAAAAAATTCAATTCATTCATAAAATTTTGTTAACATTTAGTTAATTAAATTTTTTTTTCTGACTTTAAAGTCATAAAAAATTTATGATATCAAAATACATTTATTCTGGCAATTAAATTTTTAGTATTTTTTATCATTCTATAGTTTTGCTTTTTCAATATTAAAAATATTGAAAAAGCAAAACTATAGAATGATAAAAAATACTAAACATTTAATATAGCTTTTTTTATAAAGTAAATTGAAGAATGTAAATTAAATTTTTTTTTCTTAACAAAAGATTGCTATGGTCTCAAAACTAATTTTATTCCAATAATCAAAAACATTTAGTTATTAACTTAATAATTTTAACTTTCTATTTTTGAAGGTATTTTGAAATATTTTATTATTAAGTTTGCCTTGCTTACCGATCAGAATAAAACCAATATTGATATTGGTAGATCAAAACATCATTTATTTTAAAAAGTAGACAATAATTGATTGGCCATTATATTCAGTGCTATATTAGGCTGGCATATATGTAAGCCTGGGTTACATCTTTCCTGTTTATGATGACAAACAATCTTCCTGACTCTGCTCATGGGTTTTTAGCTTGGGCATCCTTATAATGGCTTTGCAATTTTTTTAGTCATCTCCTAATGAGAGTACAGCCCCAAAACTCAGTTTAATGGTATTGAGATTGAGAAACCTTACGACTGGCTGGGATAAGGTTTCCCAAATGCTGTAGTAGCTCTTAAAGAGGCTAATTCCATCAAATCTGTAAAATATATGTCAACAGTGCCATGTTGCATATAAATGGTGTCCCTGTTAGTGCTTATGGTGTGCAATATCAAGACAACATAAGGAGAACATTTTTATGACTTTGGATTAACTAGTAGGACTGAGGGAACAATTTTTTAACTTAATTAAATTTTCAATTAACACTAATTATGATTGAGTCAAGTTCTCTAATAACTTAAAACACAATTAGCTACATATTTAACATAAAAAATCACACCATCTAAATGTTTAAACCAATCTTTTACAGATACAGATGGTTTATTAATTAACATTTCACCAGTTAAATCTACCTCCTACAATATTCACCAGACCTACTTGCTCTTTGTGTAACTTAAATTCAGCTGTTTCATTTTCGGATCTTAGTGTTGATGGCTAATATCTTTTGAATTGAAAAAAGTCAAATTGTCACCTGTTTAGCCTGAGCATATATTGCTATATGTATCAATTCACCTATTTGTTATGAAATCAAGTTTAAATCCTCTATATGTTTACTACTAAAACTCAAATTTTTTTTCTTTAATTTCTGACTCAGATATCTTTCTCACACTCTTATTCCGATCAGTCAATTTTGTGACTCATTTCCTAGAAAAATCTTAATTTTAAAAAAACATCTTCACTTCCAACAAGACTACAGTTTGGAGTTACTGAAAGAGAAAAGATGAAATTTATAAAGCAAGATAATGATCAACAGACAATTTAAAAGATTGATATTAAATTATATGAATTAGGAAAAAAAGATGAAAAGAGTGAATTCCAAAAAACAGAAAAAAAAACTAGATAAAAAAGAATTTTTGGAGCACTTAGGAACAGTCACAGTAAAAGGATGAGACTTAACTGAATGACAAATAACATGCGAATAAACTTTAGCAGATGGCACAAGAGATACTAGCTCCATTAGAGTATTTATAGAAAAGAGAATTATGACAATGTGACAGTGATTGAAGGTTGGCTGCAAGAACAGGTCTAACTATGCTTACAATGAATTTTTGCACATTGCCTAAAAAAGAAAGAGCATCATTTAAAGATCCGCTTCAAATATAGAAAAAAAATTACATACAATAATGGATAAGAGATTTATAGAGATAAAGAATAGAATCAGGTGTAAGAAAGTGGCAAGCACAATAACGATAAAATTTTTAGATGAAATACGAGATTTTATGACCTGAAAATAATGGGCTTTGAGATTAGACAAAACCTTTTTACAATGATTTCTAGCAATAATATGCAGACATCTGTTTTTTGGATAATTGTTTTACTGAGAGATAAAAGTAATAGTTATGATTGGAAATTGCAGCACTATGAAAGGAAAACCACAGAGAAGAGTGAGGCTTGACTTTAAATTGTCAAGAGGGAATAAAAAACTCCATGCCAGCCTGAATCCAAGAAGTTACATCAGAAGCACAATTGTCAGCAGAAAAAGGAAAAATTTCTACCCAAGGGCCATCACAAAGAAAGAGTGGATCAAACTTTAGAGAGATCAAACTGTGATCAGATACACCTAAGGGTGAATGTGGAGAAACTGAGCACTGACTAAGATAAAAAACAAGACATAAGTTGAGTAAAGAGGGTAAATGATTCCAATGGTGAGTTGGAAAGTTGACTATTTATGTTAGAGAATGAAAAAGACAAAAATTGTGGGCCTTAACGCCTGCAGGGTTACTGACACTAAAACTAAGCCATTCAGTGTGATGAGCATTAAAGTCACCAACAACAATGATATTAGTTAAAGGATAAAGAGAAAGGATTAGTTAATTTGAAAAAACACAATATCTATTAGTAAACCTTTTTTATAATTTTAAACAGCTACAAACCAAACAAGCCATATTTATATCAAGTAAATATGAATTATTTTGGTTGTAAATATATATATATATATATATATATATATATATATATATATATATATATATATATATATATATATATATATATATATATATATATATATATATATATATATATATATATATATATATATATATATATCACTGTTTGAAAGCTCTGAATTTTTATTATGTAGCATAGTTACTTTTGATTTTGATACTTTTACTTTGATTAAGTTTTAATACATTTTAATAATTGAACCTGTCATTTCGAAAAGAACACAAGTCCAAAACTTTTAACAGTTAGTTTATAAATTTAAATTAAAAATTTCTGTATGATTTATGTTCTTTTTATAAAAAAGTTACATAAATTATATACATTCTTCATTTATATACTTCTATATATATATATATATATATATATATATATATATATATATATATATATATATATATATATATATATATATGATATATATATATATATATATATACATATATATACATATATATATATATATATATATACATATATATACATATATATATATATATATATATACATACATATATATATATATATATATATATATATATATATATATATATATATATATATATATATATATATATATATATATATATATATATATATATATACATATTAGGGTGCATCACCACATTAGGGCAAAAAATTAGTTGTTTATTTTTGAGCTGTCTGTGTTTCCAATGTGTTCCAATGTGAATAATAATAACTTGAGTGAAATATTTTCCAAATCTTAGTAAGTTTAAAGGTCCCCCAGAATTTGAAATCCAGGAAACCAACCGCAAGACACAAAGTCGATCGACTAGTAAGTTTTTTCATAAAATTCAATACTTATTGTCCTTTAATGAGAATAATGACTATAGTAATAAACCTAAATTGTTTTAATTGTATAATGAAGGCAACTGAACAGATAAAACCAAATTTAGATCACTAAAATCATTTTCTATTCAATTTTTTCTACAAAAAGCACAAAATCATTAACCAAAAAATGCAAAAATCATTGACTACTATGACTAATAGTCAGTTCTTTTTTAATAAAATTCAATCCTCATTGCAGTTTAAGGTCTTATTAATGACTAATTAACTATAGTAATGAATCTTTATTTGTTTTAATAGTAGTAGAAAGATGTCAAATGAATCCAAAATTAGATGAACTGTTAATGTTTATTCCTTCTTGCATCGTTTGCGTCGCAAATTTGGTGTCTCTTTCCGATCTTTCTCGACCACTTAAAGAACGTTTTGATAATGCTCATCCGATCGTGCAGTTTCAACAAAGTCCGATGCCAGCTTGACACCCCTCTCGGCACAATCATTCACCACGTTCACTGGTGCACAATTTTCAACACTGGCAATGTAAGCAGGTGCCTTTTCCCATTCATCGACCGAAAGTTCCAGAAAGCTGGTGTCTAATTGTAGACCGTAAACTGTAAACCAGAAGTCAACTCCAACCAGATCACTCAGTTGTGTTCTATGATCAATGGACAATGGAAAATGTGGCTTGCCCCATCCGTTGCCAAATCGATTCATTGGAGCTTGCAGATCACTTGATGGTTTCAATTTGAGCAAAACATCTGCAAGAGCTCGTTGTTCCGTTGATGGTACAAGCTTACTGAACAGTGCAAGTGGCACCATTTCCTCAGTGAGATACCACAGGTGCCGATTCAGAGCTCGAATTGCTGACTGCGAAATCACCTTGTCCACAGTCTCGTACTCTAGTAAACGTTTGTAAAGCTGTAAATCATTGTATGGGGAATCAACTGTGTTCCTACATGTGAGCCACCACACACTGTAAACATGAGTAATAAACGTAGTGAATGCTCGTATCTTCGGCACTTGGTGACAAGTAGGGATAGTTCCTGCTGGTAGTTCCGCAATATGTTTCTCTAGAAGTGCAATTTTCAGGCCGTTGATCAGCTTTGCCATCCAACGAACCTTGTGAAGAGCACCTGGCTTTCCGAATTTTACTTCAACCTTGGAAGAAGATAAATAAACAAGTGTGAGCTCTGTGAATTCACGGTAGTCATCACGCAGGCAATCTACATCTTCAATTGCACGAGCGATCACCTCATCCTTCATCTTCGACAGCAGCTGTTGGGCCTCCACGTCATGATCAGTTGGACAAAATGGCAGTATCTGAGATGAGTCGTGTGGCACTGTGACTTCTGGTGACTTTGATGCTTCTATCTTGAGGTCAGTAAACACGTGAGATAGAAGTACTTCACCAATGTGATGACAACATCCTGACCAGAGGACAGCACATTCCAGCTTATCTTGAATGGCAATGCAAGCTGCAGTTAGGTGACCTGTATTTGAGCTCGTTGTGTCGAATGTCATATTAACAATTCGATCATTACAATGCCACTCGATCATTAGGTTCATTGTTAGCTTGACAATGATTTCTCTAACAGATTGATCTGTACCCTTGAAGTAACTAGGCACTCCCAGTAGCTTCAACTGCAATGCATCACCAACAACCACTGTCATACGTTCTTCAGTGACACAATTATTTGTTAGAGTTGGTGTCAGCTTTCCATCCCAATGCAGAGTACAGAGTTTTGGTGGTTTCCAGCTATTGTGAATTTCTGTAGAAATTTCGCGTACAACCTTGCGTCGTGCGCGACCTGCAGTTGCATACGAAGAAGCAACCATAGATACATCGCCACCAGACTCAGCTATGACTCCTTGTGTGAATGCAGATTGTTGTGTTGGCTTCATCTTTAGACGTGTTGCTAATGACACAAGGTTTGGTCGGCTTAGCAAATCTGGTGGTATGAATGACAATGTTCCTTTTAGTTTTAAACGGTTTGGTTTTTGTAGCTCCATTTCTTTTGATGGAGATCTAAATTCTGATTCCATGTCATCTTCAGAAGCAGACTCGCTTGACTCACCACTACATTCGTCAGTTACAACTTCTGGCAACACAGTCTTGGTTGATGCTTCAATCTCACCACGAGCACGCTTCAGGCGTCCTAATGCTGCAACATCACGACAATGACACCGATTTATCTTCTGAGCAAGCGCCTTGTCAAATACCCCAAAACTTGCGGCTCTATCAGTTTTCATTGACTGCAGAAATGCAAGATCTTCATCATTGTTCATAAGACTATCCACAGTGGCCGGCCAGAGTTGGAAAGTTGTTGCCAACATGGACTGCATCTCAAAAAGCTTGTGCTGAGTTGCAGGTGTTTCACATCGACTTTTATCGATCGAACAAAGTTTATTGTTATCATCAAGAAGTTTCACTATTTTTTCGCATGCTCTACGCTTGGTGACCATTGGGATGTTAGCTTTTTCATACAAAGCTTTAACCTGTTTCAGAACTATCTTGGCAGATGTGAATCTTGATGTTGCACCGAGTGATCCAGGTCGCTTACCATGGGTAGCCTCTTTACTGCGATACATCATGCATCTCAAAACTTGCAAGCAGGTTGGCAATCGGATACCAGTGATTAGTGCATCATCAGTACAGATTGCAGCACCTATACCAAACAACTCTGTAGCTCTACGAGTCTGTAGCTTCTTTTTTGAGTCCAAGACAGGAGTATTTTGGCGACTTGCACTACCAGATGATGACGAATTATCATCAAATTTGGGCTGCTTAGGTGTTGTTGGCTCAACTTCAGCTTCAACTGCTTCATTTATGTTTTTTAAGGAATTAGGGTTCTAAAAAAAGAGAATAGTGTTGTAACTGTTGTTATTAAGTTATGAACTTGGTTTATCAAATTAGCAAATTATTTGAATATTTTGTGTAATTTATTATTCATTTTTTGGAATATTATTTGAATTATTATTTATTGGATTGCACAACATTACAGATATTTCACATTGCTTAGGTAATGCCTAACATGTCTCATAGGTTTAACTATATATATACAGTATACATTATACAATTATAGTATCTACATAAACAATGAATTACTGATTTACTGCATGTAATATGTATATACACAAAATAATGCAGAAATTAATATATTTAATGGAATTGTAAATTTACCAATTGTCACTGGACTGGGTTAACTAATATATAATTAAATTTTATTTTGATTTTTTGAGCAGACTTGACTATGTTTATAAAATTACATTTTCAATCATGGTAGCCAAAGAACATAAATATAAAGACAAAGCTAATAATTATAAAAAAATTATTTAGCACTTAATTTTGGTATATATATATATATATATATATATATATATATATATACATATATATACATATATATATATATATATATATATATATATATATATATATATATATATAAATATATATATATATATATATATACATATATATACATATATATACATATACATATATATATATATATATATATATATATATATATATATATATATATATATATATATATATATGTATATATATATATATATATATATATATATATATATATATATATATATACATATATGTTTATGCGATAGTGGTGTAGTGGTTAAGCGCTTCATGAGCGAGAGGTTCCAAGTTCGATCCCAACCATGTCACTGATAGTATCACGCTTAACTTGTTTCTCCGCGCAGCGGCCTTGTTCATCAAGGTTTGTGTTTTGGAGTTATAGAATTATATATATATATATATATATATATATATATATATATATATATATATATATATATATATATATATATATATATATATATATATATACACACACACACTCTTGCATGGTTGTCTTTAAGTTTTTACCATAAAATGTCAGTTGTAGATTTTTTTTAATTTTAAAGACCGAAAAAACATTTGATTTTTATAATAATTTGATTGACTGCCTACCAAAACCAAAGCCTCAGTTGATGTAGCAGCACTGCGTTACGAGTCAGGCTACTTGTTAGGTAATGTGGCAGCACTCTGTTGCAAGTCAGGCTATTTATCAGTCGATGTAGCAGCACTCTGTTGCAAATCAAGCTATTTGTCAGTCGAGATAGTACCACTCCCTTGCATGTCAGGCTATAAGATAGTTGATGTAGCAACACTTTGCAAATGTTTTACAGTTAAAAAATAATAAAAACATATTCAGAATGTTTTTATTTTTAAAAAATAAAATAAAAACATTCAGAGTGTTTTTAAAAACATTCTAGTATTTTAATTTGTATTTTTGTTTTTTAATTACTTCCTGCAATTAAACTCATGTGTTTAGACATAATCTAACCTTAATTTTGTCAGCTTTAAAACCACAAACAAGCGAAGAGCCATTTTTTACCACAAACATGTTTTCTTAGCCTACAAATATTAGGGTTCTAGGGTACCGTTAAAATAAAATTGTATTTTTTCAACATTAGTTCATAATTGTTATTTTTTTAACATAATATCTCTCATATTTAAGTTTTATAATTTTCTTATAATTTTCCTGTTTGGCGGAAGATTAAATGGCATTTACTGTTATAATTTACAGCTTAAATTATAGCTTAAAGTTGTAGCTTAGTTGCAGTTGTGTAATTAGCAGTTGTAGCTTAGTTGCAGTTGTGTAATTAGCAAGTTATGATGTACAGAGCAAGTTAAGTATTTAATACCATTTAGATATTACTTTTAATAATTGTTTTTATTGAAGTAAAAATGCAAAATTACAATATTTAAACCACTTTAATTAGTTGTAGAAAACTATTTAATTTGTTCATGCTGATGATAAACACGCGGTATTTTTAAAGAGTATTGGATTTTTATTCTAAAAAACTATAAAACAACAATAAGACAAACTGTAAGGTTTTGACAATATAAAGAGCTTGTATTAATATAAAACAACTTAGTGACACTGTTGGTATTGCTGTTTTATAAAGTTAAGTTATTATAACATTAATAACATTAAACCCGTTTAAAATAAAACGAATAAAATAAATAGAAATGTTTATATTAAAAAAAAAATTGATAAAAAAAAAAATGTCAAAGCAAAAATACATTAGATACATGTTTTTTATAATTTATTCCTATTACTATTAAAAATCTAAGTATGATAAACGGACTGTTAAAAATTTAAGTAAAATAATTTTTTCATTCAAATGGTTTTTAAGTTAATGTTTTTATTCAATTTTTTCGTTCAAATTGTTTTTTAATAAAAAGTTAGAAAAAAAATTGGTTTAATAAATCAATTTATATTTTGTTAAAATTAAGTATATACTTAAATTATTTTTTTGGAAAAAAATATCCCAGAACAGAAGTAAAAATAAAGTAAAATAACTTATTTCTATTTAAATTTTTTAAATTATAATTTTTGGACTAAAGTTTGCAACAATTACTTATCTAATTTTTGCAGTAGAATGTTTCTACTTTAAAAACTATTTTCAATTAAAAAAAATGTACTCTTTAAAATGTTTTTAATTTAAATAAAATTTTCTTCCTCTTTCTTGCTTGCACTATGTTCTAAATCTGATATTGTTACTGTAGCTAGATATGTTTAACTTTCAGGAATGCCCCTTGCTATGCCACTGGGTATTACAGATGCCACTGAAATATTGAACATTAAAATTTTTAAAAAATTTTTCTATTTTTTTATATTTCAATTTTTAATCGCAAAAATATTTGAATGAGAGAACTTTAGAAAACTTTTTTTAGATATACTCTTTTGCTAAAATAAATTTCTTTTTAAAAAAACTCCTAAAAACAACTCGGGTATTTATAGAAATGTTTAATCTTGATATTGATAAAATATTGATATATAATGATAAAATTAAATATAAAAAAAATGGTATAGAGTTTTTCATATTCTTTTGACATTTCTTGTTAAAGTAATTTTTAGTTAGAAGCTTATATTATGTGTTAAAAAAATATAAGATATAAACAGAAACATTTGTAGGGCTAACTTTTGCGAGTCTTTGAGTATATTAGGTAAATTGATATAGTTGATAAGTTAATATTCAAGAAACTTTAAGTTACTGTAGTACCTTAACTGATTATTTTGATTCAGTTTATGAGTAAATTTATTGTGAAATACTTTATCCATTTAGTAAATCTAAGTAAAAGGTTCAGGGTTATTAAAAGGGTCTTTAAAAGGTTCAGGGTTGCTAAAGTGAAGTAAAAAAGTTACTGGTTTCTATTACCATTCATTAATTATTAGAAAATATTTTTAATAAAAACAAATTTAATCTATATTTTAATATACTTAAAGTAATAAAATTAATAATATGAAATTGTTGATAAAACAATAATTTTAATTATTATTAATAAGTTAAGATAAAAATCAGGCTGTTGTGTTACAAGAAGTATGAAGAAAAAATTTGCTTTTAAACTTTTCGCTTTAATAACTTTTTAAAATATTATAGGCTTCCATGCAAAGAAGTTATTTAATTTTAAAAGTACTTTACGTTGAATGAAAATCTCCTCGCGAAAGAGCAAATGATCATGCAAATAATCATTCAAAAATGATCATTTAAAAGATAAATTTAGCGTGGCGTACTTTAAGATAGCTAATAAAAAAAACTTAGAAAAAAAATGTGTGTGTGGTGTGTGTATGTGTGTAAAACAAGACAAATATAATCATTATATATAATTTAATGAACAAGAAAACCTACTTTTGTGTCGATAAAATAAAAAAACTAAAATAATAACAATGGCGATGAAAACTAGAACGCCAACTATAACTCCAACAATTAATCCTGAGTTTTTATTGTTAACAGCAAGACGTTCTCCAGGTTCAACTTTAACACTAAGATTAGCTGAAGCTAAAAATAATTGTTTTATATCAAATACATCAGCAATTACTTTTTAAAATGTTAAATTATTTAAGATAATTTTCATTCGAAACCAATGTACACATTGTAAGCAGTTTTTAAAATAAGTATATAACTAAATTAAAATTTATTTTAATAATTTTGAGTTTTTTATAAATTAATTCATTAAATTTATTTATATATTTACAAATCCGAAATGCACAAGTTATTCTTCTACAACTTAAAAAAAAAATTAACTGAAACTGTTGAAACTTTGCAAATTGGCACCAACCAAAGCCAAGTACAACCACCTCTAGCATCCACCTTAACCATTACTAGCATCTCTTGGTGCTGCTTAACTCTAGTTAAAACACCATTAAGTAAATAAACACTAAAATGCATTGTTGTAAAAAAAAAAAAAAAAAAAAACTTTTTAGTTTACTTATTATTTGAATGATATGAATACAAACCATGTTTTAGTAGTGCAATGTGAATTTACAAAAAATGTATTTCAGTAGCTGTGATATGGTGTTTGAAGTTATTTTCTTGCTATATTCATTTTGGGACATTTTGCACATTGTCAATATAATCATGAGACGAGTTTCTAATAATAATATTTTTTATTAGAGTCTTTCTTTAATCAAAAGATATACAATTGTTGCTTTTAATTTCTTTTACAATAGAATAATCATTTTAGTTATGAAAAAAACTTCTCCTTAATAATATATTCCATATTATATATATCTCCTTAATAATATACTCCAGCAAAATTTTCATTTTGCTGGAATATGTTATCAAGGAGAATTATAATTTAAATAAAATTTAAAACTATTAAATGTTTACCATTTGACATTTTTTTACTTTGGTAAAAAAAAAAAGTCAATTTTTTTTACCAAAGTAAAAAAAATCTTTTAAAATTTTATTGCTTGTTAAAATTTTTTTGGTTTTTTCAAACAAACAAAAATATTAAAAACAAAAAAAAAACTACAACAACAAAAATCATTAAAAGCTCAATAGTTTTAAATTAGAAGTAAATTAAAAAATTAGATGTGAGTCAAGTAAAAAATAAATAAATAAATAAAAAACCACACTTTTATTACTACTCAAAATAAAAAATACAAATTATCCATTATTCTCTACAAAATGTTTAATTTACAATGCATATAAGATTGTACAATCATGAAAAAAATAATTTTCTATTTAAAAAACATCAGCAAAAAAAGATATCACTAAAAAAATTTTTTAGTAAAGATATATTAAGTACAATCACAAAATATCATGAATCATTAATTATATTAAAAACCAATAAGAATATCATAAAAAATCTCATTCAACATTAAAATGCTGAAAAAAAAGGAGGAAAAAAAGGGAAAATAATTATTTTTATAGTTTTAAAGGCAAATTTAAAGAAATTATAATAAAATTAATAAAAATTAACTAACAAATGGTAAGATTATCTTATCACAAAATGATCAGAAAAATATAAGAAACTACTATGCAAATGATATATATATATATATATATATATATATATATATATATATATATATATATATATATATATATATATATATATATATATATATATTAGAAATTTTTTTAAACAAAGTAAAACCTTCCAAATAAAGTATACTAATTTTTGGAAAATAAAAAAAATGAAACAGGAAAATGGAAAAACTTAATATCTATTCAAAAAACTTTAAATAAGATAAATAAAACTTTCTTACAAATTTCCAAATAATCAAAACCCAGTAAAAAATATAAAAAAGAAGTGAAAATATTATTTGAAGAACCACACTTCTAAAAAGAAAAAATTGGTTAAACTAATTATAACAATAATAAAAACAAAACATAATCAAAAATTTAACTGCCTAATTCAAAAAAAAATTTTAACATAAAAATATAACTACTGACCTTTTGACAAAAAAAAATGTAATAAAACTTTATTTACAAAGAAAGTGGCATCTGTTATTCTTATTTTTTAAAATTCTGAAGAGTGATCTGACCTGTCTAACGACTATTTTACTAGTCTTCTTTTTATCATAAACAAGGTTTTTAATTCTTTAGTTTACAAACACTTTATCTCTCATCTTGAATCTAATAACTTTTTGAATTTGATTTGAATTTGATTTAAATTTCACTTTAAAGTTTGTATTAATTCACACTTTTAACTAAATGTTGTTTATCATTTATACAATAAAATAAAAAGTTATTAGTTAGGAAACCACTGTTTCCTAACTAATAACTTTTTATTAGTTAGGAAACAGTGTAACTAATAAGTTTTTATTATACCCCTCCGCCTACTCTAGAATTCAAAAAACACAACCTTGACAATTTTTCAATAATGGATAACAGACAAAATTAATTCAAATACATAAACTATACTACTAAGGTTAAATATAGAAGTGCAAAATATCATACAGAATTATTGATTCAAAAACCTGGCACCATTAAAAACAATTTTACAGAAAAATTACAAGGACCACCAGTACTTGGAAGTATGAAATAAATAAAAGAAAAAACCTTCTAAAATTAATAGCATTTTAGAAGACAAAGCTAATCAAATAAACTAAGACTTTCCAGTATCTGCAACAGATTATTTTGAAATATTTTATCATAATACAAAATATTCACACTGTTTTATTTCAAGTATATATTGTTAATCCCTGTAAAGTAAATTAATAGTGCCAGCTAATTGTACTAATACTTTGTGAACAATCCACAAGTACATTGTGATCATAAGAACAATAACTTAAAATCATAGGAACTACATTTTGCGATCATAGTAACCAAGTTGTTAAATATATTATATCAGGCTTTGTAAAAATGTGCTTGCATTTTACATACAAAATGGTGTACGCATTCAGCACTTTTATGTTAAGCAAAAACTTTTTTATTTTGGAATATTTAAATTATCTTTTAATATCACTTATTTAGATGCTCAGAAAATTTTGTGTAATATAAAAAAGGATTTACCACAACAGTGATTTTTTAAAAACAGAATATTTTATAAAACTTTTTTTTTTAAATTCAAATACTTTATATTAAACATGATTTTAAAAATTTTAATTTAGTTTTGAAGGAATGTAAAATAGTTTCACAAAATTTATTAAAAAAATATAATTTTTTATTGTCTACTAACTAATTCATTACGTAAAAAATAAATCTCCCCATCATAGATTAAATTCAAAAAGCAAATTAAAAACTTTTTTCTAATAAAATAAGAGAAATACTTTTGTTTAAGAGAATTTTTTTCACAATTGTATTTAAAATGTTTTGTTTCTGATTAATTCAATATCAAGTAAAGTTCTTTTGACATATTTATGAATATAAATTATGTTTACAAATATCTCACTTGTGACTAAAATGAATTCTTTGTAACTAAAATGAATCTCTATAAAAAATCTTATTTGTAACTAAAATGAATCTCTATGAATTGTTAATCATCAATTAAAAATATTACATTAAAAAGATAAAAAATAAAAAAAATGAGTTGTCATAAACAAACAAAATATTATATTAAGTATAAGATTTTAACAAATAAATTATAAGGAAATATAATCTTTTTTAATACCAAATTTAGATTTCATCAGTAATTTTTGTTAAATTAGTTTAAATGATTTTTAAACAATTTTAGTTTAAATGATTTTTAATTTTAAACACGGTTTAAAATTAAATTTAATTACTTAAAGCGCAGTACTTTAAAATACGCTGATGATGCAATTTAAATTTTAACAATGTAAATATCATGTGTTAAAGCTACATTTATTAGTGCTGCAGATTTTTATTACATAATAAAATCTCATAATAAGAATGATATCATGTCATAATGGTGCAATGGAGTGTTTCAACCTTTTGGTAGTCATATTTTGCTAGTTTCTCTGTAACAACAATATCTTGAAGTTGTTAAATTTATCATAACATTATAATGGTGCAATAGGGTGTTTAAACCTACTGTAATCACAATCAATTTGTTTCTCTGTGTAACAGCCTTCCCTACCTTAATTTGAACAAGACAATAATGTAGGTTTTCAAGTTGATTTTAAACTAAAAGGTTAAAAAAGCAACAACAGAGATATGATAAATTAAATCATATATATATATATATATATATATATATATATATATATATATATATATATATATATATATATATATATATATATACATGATTTAATTTATCATATCACATATTATTATATATATTATTATTATATATACATATTATTATATTACTATTAAAATCAATCAATAAATTGTTTTTAAATAAATTTAAAATTATCAGTTGCGTTTTTGCTTATTAATAAAATGATTTGAATTTAATTAAAGTTATTATTTTGAAAGGAATTTCAACCAATTACTTGATTTTCAAGTATTGAATTATTTTTGTATTTATTAAGTTCAGTCATAAAGAACAATTACTAAAATAAAAATTCAAACAAAGAAAAAAGTAAAAATTTTGACTGTCCAAAAAAAATAATTTATCACTGACTCCATGTGTTAGCCAGTCCAATTTACTGCTCACAGATTTCTTATTTAAAATTAAGTTATTTTTGGCTAACTTGGCTTAGGCCTTGTAATTCTAATAATTTATAAACACCAATCAAAACTTATAAGCATGAATACATGCATTTATGTAACTTTGCTTATATACAAAAATATAGAGATGTGTATTAAAACATTTACACACAAAATACATATAGCATATTTACATTAAAAAAATACATATTTATGCAATATAAATAGCTACCTTTATTAAACAATTATTCCATCATCAAATGTTTCGGAAGGTGGTCGACTATATCTACGAGACACATCATCATATGGTGGAGGATTTGAAGGAAGTCTATCTGAAGTTGGTCCTCGAGCTGGATAGCCCATGTCATCAACTTTAATTTCAGCATAATTTGAATTAATTGGATTTGGTTTAGGACCAGTTCGGCCGCCACCAGCACCTAATTGGGCATATATCATCTGATCAGGATCTTGAGTTTTTTTAGATGGTGGATAATCTTTCTAAGTTCAAATTAACATATAATTACCTCAACATAAATAATCTAATATATTACTGAACTAAAACAATGTAATTTAAAACAAAATCTAAGTAAACATCAGTTTTTTAAATAATCATTTAATAAAATCGTTTTAAAAACCAATAATGATTAAAAACATAAGGGGTTTGCAATACCATGTGTATTTGTTTTTATTTTTCTATTATTTTTTTAATTTTTTATTTTTTATGATTGGAAAACTAAACCAAACATAATAGGGTTATGGTGTGTATAGAGTTGCAAAAAAAACCGTTTTTTTTTAATTGTGTTTTTTTTGCAAAAAAAAACATGTTTTTTTTGTGTTTTTTGTGTTTTTTATGGTTTTTTTTGTTTTTTAGATTAAAAAAAAAATTATTTACTTTTATTTAATTTTTATTTTTATTATAAATGTAATATAATATATATTAATAACATGATATATGGTAAATATATAGTACATCATTTAAAAGATTTATTTTTAATTAATAACAGATTCTGTATTCTGGCTTTCTTGTTTATTAAGGTCTTCTATTGTAAAGTCAAATCCGTATTGCATCCACAACTATTCACAACTCAGAAAAATAAAATTGCATCCGTATCCGGATGGATACGGATGCAATTTTATTTTTTTTTTCACAAGTTCCAATTGAGTCTTTCTTGGAAAGAAAGACTCAATTGGAACTTGTGGAATAGCAGATGATAAACATATTTTTTTCTCTTTTTTCATATCTTGAATAGGTAAGTTTTCAGGAATATCTTCTTCCATCATTAGTTCAGTTTGAACTTTCTTCTGTTTAAAAGGCATATCGTTCAAATATTTGTTTTTTATTTGATCGCCACATTTCATACATTTTGCAATGTGCTCAGTCATTCGAGTGCCATTTTTTGATAGCTTTAAGCTGCAAAATTTGCATATAACTTGTTGAATTTTAGAACCTCCAGATTCTAAAGGTGCCTCATTGAACAATGTAGCTACAAAACATTTCTTTCTGCCTGGCATATTTTTTTTTAGATTTCTTTTTTTTTTTTTAATAGTAAATTAAAGTAAATTTTATTTAACAGTTGGTTTAATTTTGTATTTTGCAATGCAGTGTTATTTCATTCATTTTTATGAATGAAATAACACTGCTAAAATAACATTTTTATTTCCTTCATTCAGTAGTATTATACTTACAATCAACTAGTAGCTAATAGTATAGTTTTTTTGAGATTTATTTAAAAAATTACTTTTTTAAATATTTAATACTGTTTTTTTTTAATATTGGTGATTAGTTTGTAACAGCTATTATATAAGTTAATATGCATTTTATTAAATAGAAAACATTTGTATTTTGTAGGTTTAAGGGCACTGGAACTGTTTCAAGTATTATTATTATCTAAAATTTAATGAATACTAAAAAAAAGCAAAAAAAACTATAAAAAACATGTTTTTAGAACCAGTCTGTTTTTTTTGCAAAAAAAACGTGTTTTTTTTAAAAAAAACACCGTTTTTTTTTGGGGTTGCAACTCTAGGTGTGTAATATTGTGAACTATTATATAGTCAATATAAGTTCATACTTTATATATACAACATACATATACTTACTTCATCAGAACTTTTTCTTTTATCTTTTAACGGAAAAGCATCTGGTCTTAAAATAAATATTTAAATTTAAAAAATAAAAAAATGTTTAAATAAAAGTTTAATTTAATACTAATTCAAAAAAATTATTGTATTAGGAAAAAAATAACATACTTGATTGACTTGTTTGGTCCTAATTAATAAAGGAAAAAAAAAAAATTAAAAAATCAAAAAATAGAAATTAAAAAAATAATAATAACTTTTAAAACTTATATTTATACTTAAAAACTTCGTTATTAGTTATTAAACTTTTTAAATTATTAACATATATAAAGAATAATATAAAAAATTCAACTTCAAAATTAATTGGTATTTTATTAAAATTATTTAAAATATATATTTAAAAGATAAATATTTAATTTAGTGATATTAAAAAATCCAAATAGAAGTAACATAGAAAAATTAATATAGAAATCAAATTTATTCTTAATTCTTAAATATTTTCAAGCAAAACAAATTGATGAAGGCTAATTAAAATTTAGTTTAATATAGAGTTGTTCGCTGAAACACAAGGCATGCACTATGGTAGATAAAGATGCAAATTTTGCATCTTGTGACAATTTTTTCAACAAATCTTTCTGTTAAATCTTTAACTAACATGCAATGATGTCACACCCTAGTGGAAATATTTTTTACGAAAAAAAAAAGTACACCAGAAACGAATTACATTTTCAAAACCAACGTACCTTGTTCTGTTATGACCTAGATTTTGAAAATATTCTGTTGATATCTAAAAAACTAGAAGAGGGTTAAACAAGCTGGTCCAGAATTTTTAGTGTTTAAGATAGATAACTTCCAGAAATGGTGCTTTCATAAAATTTTGTAATAATCATACTGATGCAAAATAAGAATGTTTTAGAAAAAATTGTGACGATTGGAGACTGGAAACAATATTAAACCTAAAATTTGGGTCTTTGTGTCCCATGTATGGTTTCAATAGGAAAAAATTTTTTTTTATTTTTTCAACTAGGTTAAAATTAATCGACAGACAAAAATCTCTTCTTGTTAAAAAGTTATTATTGTTTTGAGTTTTTTATTTTCCAACTAACTCCAAAAAATAACTTTAAAAGGTCACAACTTTTAAACGGCATATTTATTTGGGATGATATTTAAAATTTGTCGATAAATTTTGATTCTAATAAATATAAATAAAAAAAGTCATAAACATTTTAAGGGTGTTATATTAGGGGCGTGTTCTTAGAGTTTTTATATGATTGGTTCCGATCACTGGGACACAAATAAAAAGAAGATTTTAGTTTTTTGTTGTGGTTTTTAGTGATATTTATTATAACCAGGCTTGTGGAGCTGACTGTTTTTTTTGACGGCTCGGCTCCGGCTCCTAAGAAATGCCCGGCTCCGGCTCGGCTCCTGGCTTGGCTCCTTAACTTAATGAACAAAAATTGATGGATTCAAGCTTTTTGGTATGAATTTGATGTCACTCTTCTTAGAATAATGACAAGAAGCAAGATTAGGCCAGAACCAACAAGGGACATCGAGACTTCAATAAAATTCCAAAAGTCTAGTTTGCAAGTATTCTTTAATGTAAACATCCAAGTTTATAATTGACGATGTGACAAAAGCTTAAGATTTCAAACCGCAGCTGCATATTGCTTGCCAAATTTTAATCTTTAAAAAACTCTGAAACTTTACATCCTTTGGCTCGCACTCTGTTTGATAAGCCGGGGTTTTGCATGAATGATCGTTGAATACTAATTGTGGTTTTCTTATCCTTAAAGCTACTCTTTCACCCAGATCCTTTTGCTTGTTTAATAGATAGAGAGCTCTTGTATTGTTTTATGACAATGCAAACAGTAGTTTTGCTAGATTCAGATGCCTTAGCATTAGAAATTAATGATGTAGAAGGACTTTGTAAATAGTTGTGCAGAATTTTTTTTCGTTTTTCTAAATGTTTCAATGACATTTTAATTAAGAGAAACATTTTGACTTGCTTGTTCATGTTTTTAATTAATACCATAATTACTTTATGTAATTTTGCGAAAAAAATAATTTAATAATGTTTTAGTGACAAGTTTTAAACAAAATTTATTGTTCCAAATTAAACGATCACATGCTTTAGTTTAATTTTAAAGATATCAATAACCTTTGATCATTAAATCGCGCATTAAATATTTAACAGCATAGTATCAGTATAAAAATATAATATAAAGCAATATGTGCATCACTGTAATGTTTCCATTTATAATTTCCTTTTTTTTTAATAAAGAATGTTAAGAAACTTTATTAAAGGATAGTATATTGTTGAGCACAAAATCATTAAAATATTCATTTTTATTAAGTTTTGGCATAACCGTAACTGTTAGAAAAAAATATTTTCAAAAAATAGAAGTTCAATAAATAACTCATTCAACAAATTAGTTTAACAATAAATGAATAAAGTTTGTCTACAGTAAAAAAATAAACATACATTCTATTCCGTTAAAAAAAACACAAGAGCCGAGAGCCACTCAATTTTTGCGACTCAGGCTCCACCAAAACACAGCGGCTCCCCGGCTCCGGCTTGGCTCCACAAGCCTGATTATAACAAGTTAATAACTGTTTCATATTTTACAAAATAACTTTTCACAATAATTTATATATAGAAATTTTTAAATATTCTTTTGTATGTTTTACCAAAGCGAGTTTATAAAATGTTGCGTTTTACTTTTATAAACTACTGTTTTAATTTGTATCACATCAATTTAAATAATTAATTAATAACTACTTATAGTTTTGACAAGATTTTTATGCATTATTTTAATTTGTTAATTATTATTTCACTTTTGAAATGCCGTATTCAAGGTTAAGTCACTGTCAAAATAGGAGTAAAGTTTGTTTAATTTGCTTTGAAAAAAGAAAAAATTTAAGTAAAATACAAGAAGGAAGTGTAGTTTTATTGAGAATTCAAAAATATTTCATTGACAATATTAATTTAAATGATAACCATTTTCCAAATGGAATTTGTGAAAGATCTCAAACTAATTAAGTAAAAATGGAAAAAGGTAACACCATTATAGTTTTATGTAAACCATTTGATTTCTCTAAGATCAAAGAAACTATTTTTACTAGAAATCAACAGTTTTTCCAATGTGATATTTACATTACTGCTAATAGTAATTTAACACGTGGATCAAATATAGAAAAAAGAGGAATACCAAAACTCAACATGAAAGTTTTACCCTCTCCTAGACCAGTTAAAGTTTGTAAAAGATGTTTAAATGTTATTGGACCAGGATTAGCCCACACCTGGTGTATTACAAAGAGAAGGGAAAACCTAATGAAGCAACTAGATGAAGATAAAAAAACATTAATTTCATTATCAAGTTCCTATTAAAACTAAATTATATTAATAATTCCAAAGTAATAACAAATTTTATATTGTAGATTTTTATTTAGATGATAGAGATGCCGAATTGCAATGTTCCAAAACACTTAAACAAAAGTTTGAAAAACAAGGCAATTTAATTAAGGTTGCAACATGCAGAAATTCAATTAGTATACAAAGACCAAAAACTTCTTCCAAAGCATTGTTCACTGATTCACCGATACCTACAAATAAAGTGAACTAATTAAAAAATGCATGTGGTCTCAGTAACACACAAGGTACTAAAATTTTAAGTATTTTTAGGAGTTAAAAAGGTCGCAAATCATTTGCAAAAAATAAAAGAAACAAACTGATTGCAGATGACGCCATTTTAAATGAATACTTTGACGTAAGATCTGTTAAACTTGATGAGGGTGAAAAGGTGATGCAAAGATATTCTAAGACTGGTGGAAAATATTATAAGAAAATATTGTCAAAAAAAGAAATATTTTTAAAGTACATTTGAGTACATTTTAAAAGTTGGCATTGATAGAGGAGCTGGATTTTTTAAAATTTGTTTAAATATCTTAGATCATTGCGAGGTATCTAAAGCAAAGGTAAAAAAATTCAGTTATGACAATTATTTTTTGGAGTTAATTGGGAAATAAAAAACTAAAAACAATAATAACTTTTTAACGAGAAGAGATTTTTGTACAAAATTTTAAATCTGTCGATTAATTTTAAGTTAGTTAAAGGGACTACCAAGTCCCGAGACATGTTGTGTTCATATTAAAGAGAATGTTAAAAAAAAACGTTTGAGCAAATTTTTTTTGATAAAAACTAATTAATAAATGTATTCTAAGAAAAACAAATCTTGTTGTTTAGTAGAAGCTCGTCTTCTCCATTTTCTGCGGTATTTTGAATATGTAAAATAAATACGATTTTCCAGGCGCATTATACAGACTTGATAATTTATTCAAGCGCGTTTAATTCATAGGAGTTTTAGAGCATGACGTCATTGGAAACATTCTAGAAATTCTTTAAAAATTTTACTATTAAATTTTATTCAAATAGCTAACTATAGTTACTTATTTTATTAAAAGTTTATTTTATTAATTGTTTGTTAGTTTTTTACAAATCTAACAAACAATTAATTAAACCAAGCACTAAGAAAAGATATAAAGATAAAGAATATACTAATAAAATATATAATTTGTAATTAACTTTCAAAATTTTGACTATTTAAAAAATATATATAATAAAACATTTATTTTTGTAAACAAATGATAATAGTTTAAAAGTTTTACAGCTTTACAGATGTGGCTCCGAGAATGAGCCATAATATTAAAGTATATATATATATATATATATATATATATATATATATATATATATATATATATATATATATATATATATATATATATATATATATATATATATATATATATATATATATATATATATATATATATATATACTTATAGTATATATAGTATTAAAAATGAGCCAATATTAAAGTTCATTTGATAATATATTCTTAAAAAAATTTATGCTAGATATCTCAAAACGCAACAAATCGTAAATAATACAATTCCTAAAACATTTAAACAGAATACTCTAGAACTTTATTTCGCTTAGCGTGTTTTTTGAACCAATAGAATTAATTTGTTCGCAAATTTGGCAGGTTTTTAGTGTTCGGGAATATTCTTTTTATTCTTCCGCAAGATGTTTTAAGAACATTCAAGTTAATTATGTTTCCATGTATGTCTGTAAAATATTAAATAATATATATTAATTTTTTAATTTTTAAGCCCCCGCTATAATATATATTGGATGTTATAATGGAAATATAAATAATGAAATAAGATCACCTCAATACCAAAAAATACATTTTTGAAAATCAGAGAAAAAATGCGTTAATATTTTTTTTTTAAATATTTACAAAGTAAATTAATAAAAGTGCATTATTATTTAGGTTAAAAATTATTTTATCTAATATTTTGAAAGAAAAACTTATAACAAAAGAAATCAAAATACACATGGTCTAGACGATTATTTAAAAAAAGTTATATAAAATACTATTTTGTTTTTTATACAATACTATTTTCGCAAATAAAATACTATTTTGTTTTTTATTTTATTTTTGTTTTTAATTTTATTTTGTTTTTAATTTTATTTTGTTTTTAATTTTGTTTTACAAACACATTTTAGAACTTTAAAATATAATAAAAATGAATATGATTTGGAAATTGTATGTAAAAAATAACAATCAGTGTTTTAAACAAACAAACAAAAAACCTATGACGTCATGCTCTAAAACTCCTATGAATTAAACATGCTTGAATAAATTATCAAGTCTGTATAATGCGCCTGGAAAATCGCGTTTATTTTACATACTCAAAATACCAGAGAAAACGAAGACGAGCTTCGACTAAAACAACAAGATTTGTTTTTCTTGGTATACATTTATTAATTAGTTTTAATCAAAAAAAATTTGCTCAGACGTTTTTTTTTAACATTCTCTTTAATATGAACATAACATGTCTCGGGACTTGGTAGTCCCTTTAAAGATAATATTAAAAAAAAAAATTTTTTTATGGGACACAAGGACCCAAATTTTAGGTTTAATATTGTTTTCAGTCTCCGATCGTCACAATTTTTTTTAAAACATTTTTATTTTGCATCAGTATGATTATTACAAAATTTTATGAAAGCACCATTTCTGGAAGTTAGTTATCTTAAACACTAAAAATTCTGGACCAGCTTGTTTAACCCCCTTCTATTTTTTTAGATATTGACAGAATATTTTTAAAATCTAGGTCATAACAGATCAAGGTACAGCGGTTTTGAAAATCTAATCCGTTTCTGGTATACTTTTTTTTTGTAAGAAATATTTCTACTAGTTTGTGATGTGCACAATATGGCGAGCAGCCATAGCGCAGTGGTAGCGCACTTGCCTCAGAAACGTAAGATCTGTGGTTCAAACCCCACCTCTGGGTAAGTTTTGCAACATCGGTTAGGAAGGAGGCGTGAACTTCCTATTATTTGCTCTTCCGCGGTGCTCTGTGATAAGACCGTAAGGACTTCTTGGGGCACCTTAATCAACTTGAAAAAAAATAAATAAATAGATTTGACCATTAATTTAAAACTCATTTTTTTCATTCAAAACAATAACACAGGTTTTTATCTTAATAACCCATAATTTATTATAAGGCTGATAAACCAAAATTCATGAAGGTTTTTTTTTTTTTCAAATTTCAATTCACTTTCCCAAGGCCACAAATGATACTACAGTTGAGGAGGCTACTTTTAGTTGTGGTTACAACCCTCTCTCAACTATATAAATCTAAATAATGGTCCTTGACAAACAAAGCCGCTGCATGAAGAAACAAGTTAAGTGCGGTACTACTAGTGACATGGTGGAGATTGAGCTTCTCACTTCTCGCTTAAGTGAAGAAGAAAAAAAATTTGTGTGAGGTCGGCATCAGGTCTGTAGAAAAAATGTAAAACCAAGATTTGACCATAAAGCATAGAAAAGAGGGCAGCAAATTTTTGCTGACCTCAAACAGTCCTAGGTTGGCAGTTAGATCAACATTGCCGAATGCCGACCCTAATTCAATTATTTCAGGATACATAGTTTATATGTATATACAGTATGCAATAAAAAAAAAATCATTGACTTTAAAAATCACATCATTACCGCTTATGAACAAAATTTGTGTAATTTGAAAGTAAGAATTTAGTGAGACCTCCTTTAGTCTTGATTACTTCAGCTAGACCAATTGCTATTGGTCTCTTCTGTAGTCATACCATACCACTCATTATAGCTTTGTTTAAGTCGTTTTAGTGTCTAAATGCTGAATAGTTAATTTTTCTGTAAAAAATATACCACAAATTTTCTATAGGATTCAAGATCGGAATTTGAGATGGCCACTTTAAATCTACGAGGTTATTTGTTTTAAAATATAGCTTTGATTTCTTAGTTTACAGTTTACAGTTGTTATCCTGCTTGAATATAAAATCATTTCTCACTTTCACTTTTTCAGTAGAAGATCCTGAATTTTACAATGCATTGAAGCCTACTATTTGTCATCAATTAATGTCAGTTTCCCCACTACTTTCCGACTCATACCTCAAACCATATCCTCCTCCATACTTTACAGTGCCTCAAAAACAACTCAATTTATATATTTTTCTTATTGCCACACTTTCTGTTACGTATTTGATCAGACAAGGTCATTTTTAAATGTTTTCCATTCTAATTTTTAATTCCATTTTAACATCTGCATATAACTGTATCAATTTTTTCCATTATAACATCAGCATTTTTTTGTAATATTTTGCAAACTCAAAATTGATTTTTCAAATCCTTCGTTTTGAAAAATCAAAGAAATCAGATCCAATTAAAATATCATCAAGAAAACACATTGTTTTCTTGATGATATTTTTCTGTAATACTATGTTATTTTATTCTAATGATAAAAATGTATTTTCAACTGTACTTACTAGTCAGGTTGTTTAATTTGCTCAATTTACTAATTTAATTTAATAATTTAATTTGCTCATTTTGTTTTTTTTTTTTGTTTTTTTTTTGTTTTTTTGTTGTTTTTGTTTTTTTTTTTTGCACTTAATTTTATGCATCATTAGATCAGTCTAAAATTCAATAGATTTGTAAAGCAATGTATTCACCAATACACAAATATATTCTTAAAACAATATTTGATAAAATATCTAGAAAAATTTAATAAATATTTTATCAGACAACTCATTATTTTAATTAGGTAATTTATTTTTTGCTGTAAAGGTGAGTAAAGAGAATAAAAAAGTTAGAGATTTTTAAAATATTTTTTTTTTTTATTCAATTTAAAATTATTCTTATTTTAAAAACTAAAAACTCACCCCCTATAATTTTATTTTGGTTCTTAGATGATGAAGAAGTTTCTAAAAGTTAAAGAAAATTCTTTTGAAGCAATAAAAATATATATTATAAAGCATTGTAAAAAGCAACATCATATGGATTATTTTTAACCATAAAGTTTCATAAGATTTAAAAATAGCATAAAATAGTTTACAAATTTTTATGAATTAGTGATTATATAAATAAACATGTTAAACTAAATAAAATAGGATCACAATTTTTAAAATAATGATATTGTCGGATTTAATAAAAACATGTACTTTTTATGCATAAAGAAGACTCTTTATGCATAAAAAGTACATAATTTATTTTTTTACATATACCATGTTTCAGAGTGAAAATAAATAAAACCTATTCAAAATAATAACACAATTTTATATTTACTCAGTAATTGTTAAAAATTTAGTTTAATTTAGCCTTTTAGTTACCTTCCAAATATTAAAAATATCAAAATGAGGTTTCTTTTTTCTATCAAAACTGTATGCGCAAATGTTTTTATTTCATTCTAGTTCTAGAGTGATATTTAAAAATAATTAAAAGAAAAGTAGATAAAGCAGCTGAACTTGCTTAAAAGTTAGAAACATGTAGGGATGAAACTTCGTTCCAGCTGAAATTTGTGACTTTAGTGGTTATTCCGGTTCCGGCCGAAATAACGATATTTCAGACCGGAATGCCGGAATTTATTTTTTACCATTTTTGACATAGACAAGACATGTGACACAGAATGTGTAAATTAAATCAAAAAATAATTATCATACAGGGCAATGAAGACTATAGGAAATTCTAGGAAAAAAACACAAGTTTCTTAACAAACACATTATTTTATAGTAACTTTATTTGCAGTAATCAATTATGTAAGGATTTTTATAAGTTTAGTAATATTGTGGTGCAAAAAGAGTTGCAACCTTTTTTATCATGTTACCCAGCCAACATGTCCATATGGGCCCCATGAGGTTTTTAATCTGGGCATATGGGCATGGGTTACAAGACACGGGCTCCAGATGGGTCCCATTTGGGCCAGCCCATTTAACTAATTTGACGGAATATTCTGTTTGAATTGATTACGGAATATTCCGTCAAGTGTGTTTATTGATCATAACAATCTAAAGTGAAGAAGCCTAACTAGTTTATAATTCATTGTTACATATAATTCAAGATTCTAAAAGATTTGGAGCATTGAATAATATTTCCCCTTTTCCTTTTAAAAATCAGTTAAGAATGCTTAAAAAAATGGTTCGTCGACCACAAAATCCAATTGCACAGATTGTATGTCGAATGGCTGAGAAGTCAAACACTATTAACTATAAAAACAAAATATTTGAAGGAACATCAAATATAAAAGCCATATTCGAAAAAAAAACATACATCAGGGCCTGTGCCACAAAGTTTGAATCAATGTTACTATCAGCAATACAGACAGTACAAAAGAGATAATAAATTTGTGTCAACTGCACAAGGGGACAATTGTTTTGAAATATTTGGAAAACCATCAGTGCTCTTAAATATTCTTCTTAATGAAGATAATGAAGCAATTGTTGTATATGACACATTTAAAGAATTGGAGTTGTTTTTCGAATACCTTATAAAATCCACTCAGTTAGAAATATACCTTGCTAAAAATTTGATAGGAAATTTCAAAAGTATTAGCATTTTAGAGCTTGGTTGCAAATTTGTTATAATGCCTCTAAAAAGAGACTTTGTATCAATGCCCCTTCTTCACCAATAAAGAACTTTTTTTAATTTTTTTGTTTTTGTTTTATGCTTGTTTGAAAAATATTAGTATTTTATTAATAATTTAGTCATTCCATGTTAAGTAGAGTAATTTTTTTTTTACATATCAATCTAAGAGTGTTTTGTAATTAATGGCTAAATAAAAATAGTGGCCACTTTTTTAAACCACATTGGATATTAATTAGAAATTTTCAGGACTTATGTGCCAAGTCAATAAGTTTCAGTGAGGGGAATTCGGTTGGGATGGAATGATTCTATATATGTTAAATAATAGTTGTGAAAGTTACAAAAAAAAGTTAAAAAATTGTTAAATAAAAGTCAATAAATGTAAATATCGCTGATAAATTTTCATGCAGTGAATAAATCTTAGTAGTTCAATAAAACAAGATGTAAAATAAATTTTTTATACATGGTTACTTTTCACTATTTTCTGTACATTGTGATTTTATTACATATATAATAATAGTATATATTTTTTTAAATAATTGTTATTGCATTAGCCGTATTATTTTTATCATGGTTATTGCAATTTTTGAAGTGCTGAAAATCTTATATCAAACCTCGGCGGTTATAAATGAGTACGTGAGCGGAGATATATACTTTTATATATTTTCTCTAATAAGATATATATTTTCTCCTAAAACAAACTTGGAAAGCTGTGCAAGCTGCTCCTCATTTAAATCAGTACTCTTTTTTAATTCTAATTTTTTTTTTGCAACAATATTGCCTTTTAAAAAGCATTTCAGCATATTGTGAAATTAATTTTTTTTAAATGACATTTATTTTATTAAAAATTATATTAATTATTTATTTAAAATGATAATTATACTTTTATGAGAAAAATTATACCTTTGCGAGAGCCGTAAATCATCTCGTAAACCATTTTAGGGGAGTGTGAGCGAGAGCTTTCTGCCGAAGCCTGCTATATTGATAAAATATGTTCTCTATTTAGATTATGTATGCAATAGTTGAATTTAACAACTCAGTCAGTGAAATTATACCAGTTTAATGGTTATGCACAAAAGAGGAAGATAAATGTTTTAAGCCTGAGCTTTAGCCTCTTTCAAAAGTATCAAAGCTGGTTAGCCAAAAAGCAAATCCTAATCCAGCATGGAAAAAGCGTAATGTTCGAACTTTAGGAAAGGCAGTTTATGGTAATATTTCAACATGGCATTTAACACCATATAAAACATTAACTTAAAAAAATGTTATTATTTTACACTTAAGCTACTTATGAAAGAGCAAGAAAGAAGTTAAAGCTTTCAGAAAACACATCTGATTTGAATATTACAGAAAGTGAAAACAAAGATAAAGCAACTGGTGTGCTAAAAAGGAAAAGGTAATATCTTTAGTAAAGGTGCTTTTAATTTTTAATTCAACAAAAGGAAACTCACTCTTGAGTCCTTCATACAAGGGTGGGTGGATGGTAGGGGTCCGGGGGTTTAATAAAAGGAGGTGGGTGGGAATTTTTTTATGTTATAATATAAGTATTTTTTATAAAAAAATTTCACTTTACAAATCCAAACTAATACATTTTACAAAACTATTTAAATCAAGCTTGGCTTGCAGTCAAATGTGCATTTTCTAACAGCTTTTTTATCTTAATTTCAATATGGTTTAATATTTTGATATAAGATTTATATATTGGTGAGAAATAAATAAAAAGCTTATTTTAGATAAATCGAGATTTACTTAGTCTGTGACTTTTAAAGCCTGTGTACACTGAAATTTTTTGTTTTTGTCGGTGACTGAAATAACTATTTTCTAATTTTTAAGGTCGATTTTCACTGGTTTTTGTTTATTTTTTAGTAACAAGTAAAAATTGATAAACGAGGGGGTCTTAATAAGCATGGTGTGGGTGGGAAAATTTTCCAAAAATCGAGAGTAGGAGCAGGGAAACTCAAAAGCTCAAAATCTTAGGATAATAATGTTCCTAGTGGCAGTGTCACCCAGTTGTAAAATTGATGAGGTATCTAGGAAGTGTCGATGAGGAATACTTGAAGAACAAAAATTAACTGTAGAAACTATATAGTTTCTATAGTTAATTATGTGTTTCTTTTTTAGAACTTTAAAAACCATTCCAACTCGTTAATTTTTGTTCTTCAAGTATTAATATTATTGTCTTTAACAGGTTGATTACTAACTTGATCAAGGAGGTTGTACTTTTGTGGAGGATAATGGCCGTAATAGTGCTGTAATGACAACAAACACAAATACATATGAACCGAAGTAAATATAACTCAAGATAATTTGTAAGTAATAATTTGTTTTATTTAAATTTTTTAATATTACTTTTTTTTATGAGTTACTATTCAAATCTAAATTATTTTGTTTGCAGAAACTGTAATGAGGAATGCACATCAGTAATAAAATGTGGGGGGCTTGGCTTTGTGTCACAAGACTGAGATGACAAACAAGCCAAACGTGCTAAAGCCTTTAAAAACACAAGGCTTCACCGAGAAGTACCTTAGGATATAGAATTATGAATAATATGAAATATATAATATATTATAATACAAAGCATTGTTTTGTTTTCACTACTTTTTTTTCGTATAATGTTCACTGAACAGTATATCTAAACTTAATATACTATCTGAAATCTGGATTAATTTCAAGATTAATGAACTGTTCAGATATCTGAACAGTCCATTCAGATCATCGACCAAACTATTTAATAATAAAAAAAAATGTCAATACAAAAATAAATAAGCTAACAAACTTATTTAAAATATAGGTAAAACACATTGTTCACTTATTTAGATAAGTACTGATACCCTACTGTGTTTTTTACCCATATAAAAGCAAATAATATTCATAATACAAAATGTAGGATTTTTTTATAAAGTAGCCCATATAGGCCCCATGTGGCGCCCGCGGCCAACTTTTAGTTGGGCCCATATGGGTAGCCCATGTGGGGCCCATCAAATAGCCCATACTGGCCCTATCTAGGGCCCGGATGAACATGTTGGCTGGGTAGTCTCATTTTAAATGTTACTTAAGTTTTAAATAGTTAAAAAAATATAGGATATTTCAATTTTAGCCTAAATAAAAAAATAGAAAACAAAAAAATAAATTTAAATACAAATATTATACAAGTTAAAACTTTCAACAAATAAAATATATATATATATATATATATATATATACATATATATATATATACATATATATATATATATATATATAATATATATATATATATATATATATATATATATATTTATATATATTATATAGCCACAATGCTGAGGTGCAGGCTTTCACTTTCAATATTAAAGGTAAAAAATTACACGAATATAATTCTTGTTTCTTTTTCTTGTTTCTTTTTAATTCGAAACGGAAATTTTATTTACAAATCCGGTAAATCTGGTTCCAGCCGGAATTCAAAGTTTCTATATTCGGTACACCCCTAGAAACATGTAACTATTACTACTATATTTGACTATTCTCTTGTTCTAAAACCTTTTGATACTAAAACATAGAATATATTAAAATATTTCAAAAGATTTAAGAGTAATTTAGTGAACTTCAATTTCAGTGATTTATATACAATTTTACTTGTGTGAGATAACAGTTTCAAAAAAGTTTAAAAAAAGTTCTTTTTAACTTAATAAATTTTCATTTTAGAAAATAAAAAACTCTTGGGCGCTTAATATAAGAGGGATTAACTTAATAATTTTTAAATTTTTTCCCACTCCTTAATGTCTTATTAAGATCCCACATTTATTAGTTTTACAGATAAATGCATAAATTCAATTTTATTTTTATATGCATAAAGAACAGAAGACAGTGCTTAAACAGTGCTTTATTTATTTTAATGTTTAAAAAAATGCTATTGCATTGTTTTTTTGTTTTTTTTTGCACTTAATGTTTTAGTACAGTTATCATGAAACTGACCATAATTTAATTGTGCTAAAAAAGGAAAGTAATTTATTAAGTTATTCTATTAGCAAATAAAAGAAATATGATTTTTCAATTTTTTAATTTTATCATTTTTCTAAACATCAAAATCCACATCTAAATCCTCATTCTAAACATCAAAATCCTTATGCATTGTGTAATATACTGTGTATACATATACTATGTATTGTGTACTACATTGTATCAACAAAAGAAGCTTGCAAACAACAAGCTTTTTTAAATTGTTTCATGTTTTTGTGAATTTAAAATTAAATGTTAACAGATATTAATTCAAAGTAAATAGAACTCAAAAAGTTATATTTTATAGATTTTGATTATTGATAGCTATTACCTTAATATAAATAACTTGTATTATCAAAGTTTATTTATTAATTAAAGTTTATATAAGTTATATTACTACTAAATTATATTACTAGTTTTATGTAACAGACTAAATAAAACTTGTAACTTAAATCTTTTAACTCTTTCTTTTTCAGGCTTTAAATCAACTTTGTAGTTAGCAGAAATTGTAGTCAGACAAATTATCAAGTTTTTGTTCCTCCTATAATAATTAATCATATGCATCTTAAAAGAGTTTTGACAAAACAAAAATACATCCTGGTCATTCAAATTTTCAGACAGTAAATTATTTAAAAAGTTTGGGGACTTTTAAGTGTAAAAACCTTTTGGTGAAATAAAATAAATTCAAAAAAAAAAAAAGGTGATCAAATTTACTGATTATGTTTATCTTTTACTGATGTTTATCTTTTATTTAGATAAATCAGACAGTTTTTTACAAAAAACGTGCACAGTGTTTTTAAAGAACAGAGCATTAGTGAATTATTAAAAAACACTTATAAAACTTTCTTTTTTGCCAGTTTCCTTTGTTTATGACAAGCCTAATAAAATAAGATTCTTTTATAAAGGTGAAACTTTGCTTAGTAAAAAACTTAAAAAAAACTTAAGTTTAAACTTTGCTCCTCTAAGGTATGTAAATATTAGTGAAATGACCCATGATTCACAACAATAGATACAAGATTACATAACAATAAAGTCTCAAAATAAAAAGGTGACTAGTTACTTAACAAATAAATGTTATAAATAATTAACTCTTTATTAATTTTTATGAAAATTAAAGTAGAATGTTACATTTTTCACATTTAATGAATATTAAAATTAAATAGTTAATTCAAAAATAAAAAATGTCTGGATTTAAAAATCAGGGAAGCATTTTAAAATGTTTATGTGTTGATTGTAACCTTTTATTTCCTTAAAAGAAAACAAGAACATTGATATGCTCCAGAACATTTGAGAACATTGATGCGCTCCAGAAAATAAATTCAAAAGTACCTGAGATTTTGTGGCAATATAAACATTTCATAATAAAGATAAATGATGCAAAAACACAATTGGGTTATTCTATATGAAATCACACAGTTTTTCAAAAGTGCCCCAGGGTACCACCTTAAATTTGCTTCAAATTTTGACCACCTACAGTTTTTTGTGTTTCATGAAAACTTCAGCTTGATTGACCAAACCGTTCAAAATTTATAATTAAATTAATATTGACCAAAATTTAAAAAATTTGAGTAGCTGGAGTAGATTTTTTTTTTTGATTTTTAACAGACCATAACTTTTTAAATAATGAAATTTTTTAGTAGTTTTTTATTCAGATTATCTATTTTTGCAGGTGTTTTTGACTGATTTTAAACAATTTTTGAGTTCTTGTACCTCAAAGTTGCTAAATAATGCAATATTAGAAAAATTTTTGGAAATTTGAATGTGCTACAGTTCAATACCTACAGGCAAGCTGTACCAATTTTTTTGTTACTTTTGCGTACTTAGAATAACCACTTGTGGAAAAAATTATAATTATGGGTTAAAAGTTATTTAAGCACCTGCAGAAGCCTGTTAAAATTTCACTTTTTTAAAAAAATATGATAAATTACATTCACTTTGTAGGCATAGAAAGTACCAAAAACAGTTAAAATAAATTGTGAAACTTTTTTAAAGGCAAGGTTCTATATATAGACAACCACCAAAAAAATTTAAAGTCCTATACTCCATCTTATGACATGACTGTAGCCCTATGACTTAAGGTACATTTTTAATTTTTCTTGAATAAATATAACCAGTTTTCCTTAAAATAACATTATCAGTGTCTTAACTTAAAAATGTATTTGTTTAAGTTTATGCATATTATATAATTATAATGATATAATTTACACATGGTTATAATTTACACATGGTTTGAGTGTAAAATACTTCAACTACTTTAAAGGGACTACCAAGTCCCGAGACATGTTGTGTTCATATTAAAGAGAATGTTAAAAAAAAACGTCTGAGCAAATTTTTTTTGATTAAAACTAATTAATAAATGTATTCTAAGAAAAACAAATCTTGTTGTTTAGTAGAAGCTCGTCTTCTCCATTTTCTGCGGTATTTTGAATATGTAAAATAAATACGATTTTCCAGGCGCATTACACAGACTTGATAATTTATTCAAGCGCGTTTTATTCATAAGAGTTTTAGCGCATGACAACATGGATTTTTTTTTTTTTTTTTTTTCAAAACACCGATTGTTATTTTTTACATACAATTTCCAAAAAATTTTTATTATATTTTAAAGTTCTAAAATGTGCTTGTAAAAAAATTAAAAACTTTTTTTAAATAATCGTCTAGACCACGTGTATTTTGATTTCTTTTATTATAAGTTTTTCTTTCAAAATATTAGATAAAATAATTTTTAACCTAAATATTAATGTACTTTTATTAATTTACTTTAAATATTAAAAAAAAAATTATTAAGGAATTTTTTCTCTGATTTTCAAAAATGTATTTTTTGGTATTGAGGTGATCTTATTTCATTATTTATATTTCCATTATTATAACATCCAATATATATTATGGCGGGGGTTTAAAAATAAAAAAATTATTATATATTAATTTTTATTTTACAGACATACATGGAAACATAATTAACTTGAATGTTCTTAAAACATCTTGCGAAAGAATAAAAAGAATATTCGCGAACACTAAAAACCCGCCAAATTTGCGAACAAACTAATTCTATTGGTTCAAAAAATACGCTGACTAAGCAATATAAAGTTCTAGAGTATTACGTTGAAATGTTTCAGGAACAGATGTCTTCACAGTTCTGATAATTTCATGCAAGCATATTTAATATTACGTCATGGTACTTTATGCTCAGAATCGCATTAAAACAAGTAAATACTTATAAATTAAGATAGTAACCTTGAAAGAAACAGTTGTTTAGATGAGATTAAAAAATTTTTTTTTTTAAAAAGATATTGATTTAGTTTAATATAAGTTTATTTTACCCATTTTAAGTTTAAAATCTATACTGTTTATATGTTTTTGTTGTATAATATTGTAATCAAGGTAAAAACAAATTTATACGTTAAGTGTTAAAGTATTTAATATTGATTAATAAAAATGAGCTTTCGGGAAAGAAGATTGTTAAATAGTAATATCTATATATATATATATATATATAAACATATATATATATATATATATATATATATATATATATATATATATATATATATATATATATATATATATATATATATACACTAACACACATATATATGTATATATATTATATTTATATATATATATATATATATATATATATATATATATATATATATATATATATATATATATATATATGCACACAAACACAACTATCAATGCACATTTGACACTCGAAATGTGTGAAATGCAAAAGATAAAGAGTATTCTTTAAGAACTTTTATTTCTTTCATATATATCCTATAAAACAAACATATAAAAAGTATAAATATATAAATAATATAAATTTAGCCTTAAAATAGTTAAAATAAAGTTAAATTCAAAATCGATACTTTTATTATGAAATATATTAAAGAAATCTCATTTAAACAACTGTTTCTTTCAAGAATGCTTTCATAATATATTTGTGTATTTACTTTCATTCATGGGATTCTGAGCTCAAGGAACAATGACATACTGTTAAATGTTTGCGCGCACTAAATTATCGGAACTGTGAGGAGGTCTATTGTATTATTTACGATTTGTTGGGTTTTGAGATATCTAGCATAAATTTTTTTAAGAACATATTATCAAATGAATATATTATCAAATATTATGGCTCATTCTCGGAGCTACATCTGTAAAGCCGTAAATCTTTTAAATTATTATCATTTGTTTACAAAAATAAATGTTTTATAATATATATTTTTTAAATTGTCAAAATTTTGAAAGTTAATTACGAATTATATATTTTATTAGTATACTCTTAATTTTTATATCTATTCTTAGTGCTTAGTTTAATTAATTGTTCGTTAGATTTGTAAAAAACTAACAAACAATAAAATAAACTTTTAGTAAAATAAGTAACTATAGTTAGCTATTTTAGTAAAATTTAAAAGTAAAATTTTAAAAGAATTTCTAGAATGTTTCTTATTTGTACTTGAGATTTCATTTTTACTGATTTAATAACTAAAAAAGTTTTTTTTAAGATTATGTTACATGTTTAACCCTCGATTTTAATATTTTTAGATCAGTAAAAAATATCAGAGAAAGTTGTAAGGGAAGAGTTTTAATTAAAGGTTGTGATAAAATGTCAAATTGTAGAATGCAGGCTTTCACAGGAAGACGTGCGATCTCATGCCTTTATATGACCACGCAAAAAAAAAATGTTTTAACGATTTGACCACGGCGTATTTTTAAAATTTAAAAACGCGCTACAAAAACTTACCTAAACTTATCTGAAAAAAAAATTTTAAAAAATAAATAAATCTTAACGAAAGAGAAAATAAAAAAAAATACTTAGTTAAAGCAAAAACACAAAAAAATAAATATATATACATAACGCATCTCAAACAAAACTGATCAAACTAAAATGCTTAGTCTATTTTATTTACGCATTAAAAAACCTTTTCAATCTTTGATTCAACATTTTTATATATTTTTTATTTGTTTAATTTGTTCAAAAGTTAAATATTTCTCATAAAAAATACATAGTTATATAAATAAAATAAAAAAATATTTTATAAATACTTTTTTTTAAATTAATTATAAGCGTTTTTTTTTTACTTCATTAAAAGCGTTTCGATAATATAAAAGCATTTAAGACCAAACTTATAAAGTTGTTACGGTTTTTTTTTTTAACGAAATTTTGTTTATCTTTTTAAATGCATTAACTTTAATCATTCTTATATTTAAATTCGTTAAAGAGACTTTCGTTGTCGAAGAATGTCATCGTTTATAAAATCATAACAATTTTTTATTTTTTAATGAGATTTATTTTAGAAATGAACACTTTAACAATTTATATGTTTTAAATTAAAAAAATATATACAACTGTCAATTATATTTAAAAAACAAAACTTTTTTTCAGTAAACTGTTACTTTATTTAAAATCGTTTCGCTAATATAAAAACATTTGTTAAGAAGTTTTGATGTAATTAATTTCACTTTTTTAGAATATTTTTTATATAGCGCGTTTCTAAAATGTTTTTTGAATAAGCCGCGGTCAAACCGTCATAGCAAAATGTAACTTGCGTGGTCATATAAAGACGTGAAATCGCACGTCTTCCTGTGAAAGCCTGGAATGGTAGGAAAAATAAGACTAAAAGATACTGATATAAAAGTTTTAATTCAAAGGAAAGGACACTTTCGAACCAAATGAGGAGATATATTTTCACCATGAAAAAGCCTATATTTAAAGATATGAAGCACTTCAAAAATACTGTTGTGATCCATTTAAAGTCCACAAGAAAAAAATTATCAAGGGATTGTGTAAAGTCAACATATCAATAGCAAATCAACTTAAGATCAAACCTGGTCAAAAAGTTTGTACTAACTGTATGAATGAATTCAAACTTGAACAAATTACAGAAGTTAGTCAAGATGTAGCTGCTGAAGATTTTAGTTGTTCACACCTTTATAAGACATTTCTTAATTAGAGTGTGTCTTTATTGGAAATATCTCCACTCAAAAATGTAAGCGCGACAAAATAGGACATAGAAAGCAAAAAACTAAAAAAAATCATGACAAGAATGAAAAACCTAGAAGTGTCACCATTGGATATAGACCCAAAAGATAAAGTAGGCGTTCACAGGAAGGCGTGCTATCGCACGTCTTCATATGACCAGGCAAATTACATTTTGCTATGACAATTTAACCGCAGCTAATTCAAAAACATTTTAAAAATGTGTTAAGTGAAAAATATTCTAAAAAAGTTAAATTAATTACATCAAAACTTCTTAACAAATGTTTTAATATTAGCGAAACGATTTTGAATAAAGTAACAATTTACTGATAATGGTTTTTTTTTTAAATATATTATTGACAGTTGTATATATTTTTTTTATTTATAATATATAAATTGTTTAAGTGCGCATTTCTATAATAAACGTTATTAAAAAATAAAAAACTGTTTTGTTTTTATAAACTATGACATTCTAGAACTACAAAATTCTCTTTAACCAGCAGCAGGTTTTAGAAAGGAGGGGGGGGGGGGGGAAGAGGAGGAGGCATGGGGTAGTAGTCCCCCCCCCCAGGACTTTTAGGATTTTTCAGAAAAATTATTTTGTAAATTTCCTATTATACAGAATTGGACTGTTATACTGATGAAAGAAATAGACAAAATTAAAGAAACTGACAAATTTCTTTGATTATTACACAAATGGTCAAATTGTCAAAACATTATTTTTTGCGTAGTCATATAAAGACGTGCAATTGCACGCCTTTCTGTGAAAGCCTATAAAGTATTGGAAAAAGAGCAAAAATATATAAATTGTAATGATTTAGATAAACTGTTACATGCAATAAAAAATAAAATGAAAACAAGTTTGAAGAAAGAACTAACTGAAAATCAGGAGATATTGTTAGTAGTTTAACTACTAACAATATCTCCTGATTTTCAGTTCTCAGGTTATTCTGCAACTGGTAACATGTAACCCAGTACAATCTGATACATGTCCTGCTGCCTTGTAGGATATGCTTTATTAGGCAAAGGCTAGGATGATGCAGTTTAGGATGTTGAACACTAGATCTTCTTGACTCAATGCATGGGTTTTGCTTGTGTCTCTGTTTTTATGACTAGGCAACTCATTCTATTATCTCCTAATGAGAGAAGAGCTCTAAAACTCAGTTTTAATTTAACAGTGCCATGTTGCGCATGGATGGTGTCACTGTTTATCCTTTTGGTGTGCATTTTCAAGGCAACATTTGTTAGCTCTTTGTTACGGCTCAGGGTTTATTAATAGTAATGAGGCAATTGCTTTTGCTATTAAATAGTGTTCTGAGCACTATCTATTCTTTGAGTCCGGACCTACCTTCTCTTTGTGAGACTAATTTGAGTTCAGCTGTCTTATCTTGTGATTTTGGTGTTGATGGTTATCTTCCTTTAATTTGTAAAGACTACAATAGCCCTCTAAAAAATGACTTATTGAACCAATAACAAAAATTGACTAAGGGTAAAATCATAGATATAGAAATTACTAGATACGACATAGGCAGAAAAAAATAAAGCCGGGCAAATTTTACCATAATGACGTTAATTGAGGCAAAAAAAACAAATTTAGTTAAAAACAACATATATATTATTGACATATTTACATTTTATATTTCAATTTTAAGTTATATTTTGCATTTCATAGAATGTAAAGTTATTTTAGAGCCATTTAAAGTCCATAAATAATTTTTAAATATAAGTTAATTTTAGTTAAAGTGAATTAACTTGCCCAAGATTCAACATAAAAAGATTTCTGATTCAAAAAATAAAAAATCTATTCCATAACTCTGCAATGCAAGTAATAATTTATTAAATTAGTATGCCACAAAGTAACTTACTATAATTCATATATGGTCTTATATTGCAAGATTTATATGAAGTTTATAGAAGATTAACTTTGAGTATATATATATATATATATATATATATATATATATATATATATATATATATATATATATATATATATATATATATATATATATATATATATATATATATATATATTTATGTATAATATACATACATGTTTGTTTACTATATGCTTAAAGACTTGATATTAGTATTGAAATGTGTGATAACTCTGCAATGCAAGTAATAATTTATTAAATTAGTATGCCACAAAGTAACTTACTATAATTCATATATGGTCTTATATTGCAAGATTTATATGAAGTTTATAGAAGATTAACTTTGAGTATATATATATATATATATATATATATATATATATATATATATATATATATATATATATATTATATATATATACATATATGTATATGTATATGTATATGTATATATATATATATATATATATATATATATATATATATATATATATATATATATATATATATATATATATATATATATATATATATATATATATATATATATATATATATATAGTGTTTAAATTGTATTATATTTCAAAAATTCTGTTCTTATATATTTAATATAATTTTATGTGTAGATTTTAGAAGATAAGCACAGTATGTATAACAAATCTTAGCTAATCATTTTAAAACAGATATCCTATAAAATCAGATAAAAGAACAACAAAGCAAAATAATTTCATTGCCTCTTCAGCAAATTATATTTGTTTTTTAAAAAGCAAAACATAAATTATTGATTGCATTTCAAAGATTACAGAATTAAAGTGATAATCTTAACAGGACCACCAAGTCCCGAGACATGTTGTGTTCATATTAAAGAGAATGTTAAAAAAAAACGTCTGAGCAAACTTTTTTTTATTATAACTAATTAATAAATGTATACCACGAAAAACAAATTATGTTGTTTTAGTCAAAGCTTGTCTTCTTCATTTTCTGCGGTATTTGGAGTCTTTAAAATAAACGCAATTTTCCAGGCGCATTTTATAGACTTGATATTTAATTCATATGAATCTACCAAGTTGCAGGTGATGATTGGCCATTTGATCATTTATGTTACCTCTACGATTTTGTTAATATTACAAAGTTATTTTAGATTTTATTATATCATTATAATATAAGATTATATTTTATAATTTATTAATATTGGTTACTATAGTTTTAGTGTTGATTTTAATTTTTTTACTGACTGTAGGAGTTCAACTTTTACCATCTTTTTTTAAATCCTAAAAAGTGTACACACAACTAAGTAGTAAGTACAGTATAAATTAATCTATTTTTTCAGATTATTATAATATGAATGTAAGTTAACATATTGCAGAAGCATTCATGAAGAAAAACAATACTAATACTAATAAAAATGTTTATTTATTTGTTTATTTTTTATAGAATTATTTGGTATGAAAGTAAATAAGTTAATTATACATTTACTCAAATCAAGTAATATAAACAAATAAAAAGGGTTAAATCTTTTGTAAGAAATGATCACAAAAATATTTTTTTAAAGGAAACTACATAATGATAAAAATTTAGTGTAAAATTTTTGTCTGTTCAGAGATAACCAAAAAAGATAAAAATTATTTGACAACATTTCTTAAAAGTATCGGTTGCTACAAAATGTAGCAACTATAATTAGTAACCCTGGGGTAGTTCAAGTAATCCCAGGTAGCTCAAGTCGATCCCCACCATGTCCCTGGTAGTACCGCACTCAACTCTTTTCTCTGCACAGCCGACGTGTGTGTCAGGGTTTGTGTTTCGGAATTATAGAGTTAAGAGAGGGTTTTAACCACAAATAAGTAGCCTCCTCGACAGTAGTGGCCTTCTCGGCCTTGAGGAGGTAACTAACAAAAAAAAAATTGTTTTTTATTTCTATTATATGATAAAAAAAAAATATATTTATGTTTGAAGTTCAAAATACTTGAACCCAAGTGTCATTGTAACAGCTTATGTTTGAAAATGATTAAATTTGTTTTCCATTAACATTAAACCTCAAAGTGTAATAATATATTTAAAAGTAGTTGATGTATCTGTTATTTTAACCAGGCTTGGACAAGAATGGCGTGCGATCGAACGCTATTGCAGACCACGCAAATGATTTTATTTCTTGACAACGATTGTTTATATGTTTTGATGATTTAAACATTTCAGAAATGCGCTGAATGTAGAAACTTAAACTAGGAAAAAAGTTAAAAACTAATGAAAAAAAAATTCTTAATAAGAAAAAATTCTTTATGAAAAGGAAATTATATAAGCACTATAATAAGAATAAAAAATAAAAACTTTAACTCGAAACAAAACTTTTTTTACGTTTTTAATCCCGTTTGAAATAAATCTTTTAAAACGCTTTATTATAGTTATGCAAAACGCTTTTAAATTAACAAATTACTACTAACGATGGTTTAATAAATGAACAAATTTGATCAAATATATTAAAAAGTATTTTAATATATTTGATCAAATTTAATATATTAAAATACATATTTAATATTTTTAAATTGTATAAACATTTATTTTTTCAAAAAAGTTGCAAAAAAAAAATTGTTTAAAAAAATAACGTCTTTTTAAAATAGTAATTTTTAATAACTTCATGCTCTAATTAATGTCTTGTTAAAAAAAAGGTTTCCAACTTTTTTTATTCATAAAAATAGGAAAAAAATAAACAAATGAAATGTGCCTGCGATTTAAATAAAATAAACTACCAACAAGCAATTAAATTTAATTTTAATTTGAGCATCACAACTTTATCATTAAGCACTTCACTTAACGAATTTAAAAATTATTATAAATGATTTCAACTCATTCATTCCTTTCATGATTGGAAAAAAAAAATTTATTTCAAAAAATAAAACGTTTGTTTAAAAGATTTTAAAAAATCGTAAGTTATAAAAATTAATTTATGAAAATTACAACATGCTTGAAAACTTTTCCATGAATCAACAAAGCTTATATAAGAAAATAAAGTTATTTTTTATTCTTGTATAATTCATATAAAATGTGTAAAAGCATTTAAATTGTTAAAACATCAAAACAGCCATGGTCAAGTTGTTAAAACATCAAAACGTCATTCTTGTCCAAGCCTGTATTTTAAACATGTTTTTAATATTTGTTAGGTTATAAAATGTATACCTAAATAATGTTGATAGTTGATTAAAGCTATTGTTATACACCTTTTTGACTTCCTGCTATCATTATTTGAGTATACTTCCTGCTATCATCTGTGAACCATTCTGGTTCTACCAGAATGGTTCACAGATGTAAAAGAAAACTAGGATCTAGAGCTTACAAAGACTATACCGATCAAAACTTAGAGCAAGCCTGTATTAATAATGAATGTGGAGCTATGAGTCAACGATTTGCTGAAGAACAATTTAGAATCAGTTGTTTCAGCATTAAGAGAGCTCTTTGAAGACGACGCCTTACTATCACAAAGAAACATGCAGGCCATCCAGCTGTCTTCACGC
Organism: Hydra vulgaris; assembly: GCF_022113875.1. Lineage (NCBI taxonomy): Eukaryota > Metazoa > Cnidaria > Hydrozoa > Anthoathecata > Hydridae > Hydra > Hydra vulgaris. Next base: position 15,334,897 of record NC_061159.1, on the reverse strand, counting down.
CTGAAGAAGAACAGTCATTGTGGTCACTTGTTAACACAATAAAGTTTAACTTTTGGTTACCCAATGACCTCATTTGATCTTCGAGTTATTGTGAAATCCTATTTAGATCAATTAGGGAGTGATGTTCAATATTTCAATGAAAATCTCCCAAGTGTCAAATGGGTAAAAGCCTTTATTAGAAGACACCATCAGCTATTCAAGAGATTTACTGGAAACCTTTAAAGGGACAGGGCATTTTACACTATGGGTTCAAGAAGCCCCACAACAGGGGCTACTTGAACCCAATCTTAACTACCCAAAAAAGGGGGGACCGAAGTCCCCCTAATATTTTTTTTTAGAATCATCATTACTAACTCGTAAGTTCATGATTTAGTAACAAGTTTTTTTTACAACAACAACAACAACAACAACAACAACAACAACAACAACAACAACAACAACAAAAAGCAATATATTTACCAAGAATATAGATGTTTTACAATAAGCATGTTATAAAATACAAATAAAAAAAATATATGTATAGTCTATATTCTGGATGGTTCACTCTCATATAGCCTGGCTAAATCAAGGAGAACGACCATGAGCAAAACAAAAACGAAAGAAAAACAAAACAAAACAAAACAAAAAAAAAACAAAAAAAAACAAGTTAGCTAATACATTCACATAAGGTTGCTATTATTTAACATTCATATTTATATCATATCTCTTATAACTTCTATTGCCATAAATCTTTTATCACCAACGATTCAATTATTGTTTTAATTTATCTTGATGTATCAGGTAGTATTTTAATTTAGTTTTGAGAGTATATTTTTTAATATTGCAAAATCGTATTGTTTTTTATTTATTTTGAAGTTGATTCCAGTTCATTATTGCAGAGTATTTAAAGGATTGTTTACCATAGGATTTTGTATTATATGTTTGTACACTCAGTGCACCGCTACAAGAATTTCTTGTAAATCGACTGCTAATTGCACTGCGTTGAGTAAACCATTCATCAAATATAGGAGGCAGTTTTTTATTAAGGCAGCTGTGAATAAATAAGCAATTTTCAATTTTAATTAAATCATGTACTTTTAAGATATGTAATGTGTTAAAAGATGTGGATGTATGTGAATTTTTTGGAAAAAATTCAATAATTCTGACTGCTTTTTTCTGCATGATAAATAGGCGATTAATAATACTCATATTTTGACTCCATGATAAAAGGCAATATGTGAGGTGAGAGTGAAATAAAGCATAGTAAATAGATTTTAAAGTTTTTTGTTGAATGAAATGTCTTAGCTTTGATAGAATGGCAAGGGATCTATTCAACTTATTAGAGATATTGTTACAATGATAAGTTCAGTTTAAGTTTTTGTCTAGCTTTATACCCAAGTAGTTAACAAATTTTTTACAACAAATTTTTTTCCCATTTAATTTAACTTTGATCTGTTGGTCTAATTTTTTGTGGGGACTTTTAAATAATATTAAGTCAGTTTTTTTGGAGTTGAGGGAAATTTTGTTTGCATTAAGCCAATTGCATAGTTTCTTAAGGTCATAGTTAACATATTTGTTGATTTTTTTTACAGATTTATTAAAGTAGAGAAGGTTTGTGTCATCTGCAAAGTGTTGGACTCGACAAAATTTAAATGCTTTAGACATGTCATTTATATAAATAAGAAACAGCAAAGGGCCAAGGACAGATCCCTGAGGAACACCTACTTTGATATCGTTTAAGTTTGAGCTCACTCCACCAATAGATACTAATTGAGTTCTATTAGTAAGAAAAGATTTAAACCAGGAGTTTGAAACTCCTCTAATACCATAGTAGGATAGTTTATAGAGTAGAATGTCAACATCTACAGTGTCAAATGCCTTTTGAAGATCAATAAATATACCACATCCAAACATTCCTTCATCTAAAGATTTTTTAATTTTTTCTGTTAGACAGGGTCAGGGTTAGGGTTAGGGTTAGGGGTTAGGGTTAGGGTTAGGGTTATAACCACAAATAAGTGAGAGAGTTATAACCACAAATAATCTCAGCCTTGAGAAGGCAAAATAACAAATAAAAATAAAGTAGGCAAAAAGAATCATGACTGAAAGATCCCCAAACTATTACATTGCTACTATCATGTTTAACTGTTGGCATTCGATACATAAGGCAAACCATTTACCTTTTGGATGTCTCAAGATACCATTGCTACCAATCATGCAAAACTTTGATTCCTCATTGAATAAAACTTCTAACCATTCTTTTGCAAGAAATTTTCAAGCCCAATGCAAATAACTTCCAACTCTAATTAGTGGTAACCAGTAACTTCCAAAACTTTGGAAGCGAAGATGTTTAAAAAAAAGAAAAAAAAAAAAGATCTATGGAAAATTTTATTTGGGCTAGGCAATTCTATAATAATATTAATGGTTTCTTGGCAGTCAACAACCATTGTTGACTGCAAAAACCTTGGCAGTCAAAATGCCATTCAATTCAACAGCACTTATGCGAGAATCTCAATTTGATTGTATTAACTTAATTATGTCTTGATGTTCATTAGTTATCTTTGATCTGCCTGCTTCATAAAGCAAAGAAATTTGCTTATATAGAATCTTCTTCTCTGCAGTAAGTATTATTAAATTTTTCTTTTCTCATAATAACTCCTTTGACTTTCCCACCATTTTTTAACTTCAATTTAAGTTTATTTTAAATTTAATTTATTTTCCATCAAATTTCAAACATACTGTTAATTTAATATATATAAGAAATTAATTTTCAGAAACATCTTTATGCTTTCAATAAGTGCATTTACATTAGGTATTCACATGAAAGCACAGTGGGTCAGAATACCGGTTTTGAGACAAAAACTTTTTACCTATTAGTCATATATTCACCAAATTTGGCATGTTTACTGAGATCTGTGCTTCTTATGAAGATAATATTTTTGTTATTTGGTTGCTATGGACACCTTATTTGCATTACACCCAGGTTTTTTGGTTTATAATAAAGTCAGTTTGAGACAAAATTAATACTTTTTTAAACTTTAAACAGTATTGTAACAAATTTTGGTTTTTATATTAAATGAATAATGTGATTTGAAAAATTATTGATTTAATGAACTGTTTTGTTTTTTTAGACACCAAATTTGCATAGCAACAATAACATTTGCTTTGTTATAATAGTTATTTTAAATATATAAGTTTTCACCTTGCCCTACACTACATATCAAAATAATTTATTAATTGGTTTCAACCATGAACATTTGTTTATTTGTTAATGGCTTTTTTTATGTAATTCATACAGAATAGGCATAGTCAGTATAAAAGAAATACTACGTCTCATACTGGATATGAGAGGATCAGAAGAACACATCAGCCGCCTCAACAAATCTTAATTTGTTGCTGTTCAGGACATCTTTCTTGTAAAGCTCTCTCAAAACCTTTTGAAATCTTTGTTTAGAGACTCCTGGCTCTCCTCAGATAGCATTCCAATTAGCAAAGCCATACATCTGACGACATCATGTCCGTGGATGAGTATTTGATGAAGACTTTGTGGCTTGTAGTACCATGAATAAAGTTTGTTATATTGTCTAGCAACTTGATAACAAAATGCCTGTAGCTTGTTAGGATCAATATCGAATCCAGATGAAAGTGTTGGCAGAATGACATGGATAATCTTGACAAAGTTAATCTCGAAATCGGTTATTGCACAGACTTCTTCAGCTCTCTGATAAAAAATCGCCTTCCAGTGTTTCCATCATTGCTTATTCCAGACCCACCAAACATTGGCAAGTCAACAACAAGACGAACTTCATTTCTCTGTCTTTACTGAATTACTTTCTTCCTTTCAACTATAGAAGGCTTATCCACATCATTTCATACACACACACAAGATATTTAGTAAAATAATATTTTAAATCTATATTATATATATATATATATATATATATATATATATATATATATATATATATATATTTATATATATATGTATATATACTATATATAATATAGATTTAAAATATTATTTTATTATATATATATATATATATATATATATATATATATATATATATATATATATATATATATATATATATATATATATATAGTCTTGCATGTCTCTTGCGTAGCATCAAAAAATATTTCCCATAAACTGTAGTTTTAAAGAGCGCGTTAATAAACCAGACCAGAAAAAGTTTTAAAAATTAAATTTTTTTTTTTAATTGATAGACTGCCTGGCCAAACCAAACCCTCAGTCGATGTAGCAGCACTCTCTTGCGAGTCAGGCTATTTGTCAGTCGTTGTAGCAGCACTCCCTTGCGAGTCAGGCTATTTGTCAGTCGATGTAGCAGCATTCCCTTGCGAGTCAGGCTATTTGTCAGTCGATGTAGCAGCACTCCGTTGCGAGTCAGGCTATTTGTCAGTCGATGTAGCAGCACTCCGTTGCGAATCAGGCTATTTGTCAGTCGATGTAGCAGCACTCCGTTGCGAGTCAGGCTTTAAGATAGTCGATGTAGCAACATTTACGCATGTTTAAAAAATGTTTTTTATTAAATCAATAAGAAAAACACCACTAATTAAAAAAAACTTTCTAGTCGTTATAATTGCGGTTTTTTGAAAATTTTTTAAAAAACAATTAAATTTAATGTACTTCCGCATAAATTAATTGCTTTGACATTTCGATGACAATCAAAAACAGCTTAAGAGACGAGGTAATTAAAATTGTAGTCGTAAGAAACTTTTTTTACATTAAAATGCTCTTAAAGCGACACTATATGAGTATATATATATATATATATATATATATATATATATATATATATATATATATATATATATATATATATATATATATATATATATATATATATATAATATAGATTTAAAATATTATTTTACTAAATATCTTTATTTAGTTTGCAGCCAGTGAGGGATCTAGAATTTTTTAGTGTTTAAAGAGATCCCAAACTCCCAACACATGTTGTGTTCATTTAAAGATAATGTTAAAAAAAAAGATTTGAACCAAGTTTTTTTGATTAAAAATAAATAATGAATGCATACCGAGAAAAACTAATGTTGTTGATTTAGCCGAAGCTCGCCTTCTACATTTTTTTTCAATAACTCGAAGTCTTCAAATTATACGCCGCTATCTACAGACTTTGACGATTCCTTTGGAGCGCGTTTAATTCATATAAGTTATAGTATTTGACGTCACGGTAGACTTTTAACAAATGAAACTTTATAAATATTTTTATTGATTTGTTTAGTTTTTTTGATTTATTTAGTTGTTTTTTTTTCTATTTTTACCATTTAAAAAGATACTAAAAACCTCAAATATTTTATGCTGGTTCGTTGCTATAAATTGTTATTGCGCCATATTTTTAATGTTTATAAATTATGAATATTTATTATCTCAATCAAGACTCTGATAAAAAATTGTTTTATATTAATTACCCCAATAAAATTAGTACAGCTTTTTTATTTGGTTAGACGAAATTTCGTTTCAATTTGCTTTGCACAAAGTTCAGAAAGTCAAACAAAAAAAATTTTAAAACAAGTAATTTTAATGACGGGGGTTCTAAAGTTTTTTATAACAAATGTAGGTAAAAAATAAATAACTAAATAAAAAGTTCAACATTAAACACCATTTCTTTATTATATTGCAATTGTAAATATATAATTATTAACTTGAACTAAATTTAATTATTATTTAGAACGACTAAGCAATAAAAATAAAATGCCTCTAAAATTATGCGAGATTGTGTTGTTTATTTGATAATTGTTGTTGGTAATGTTGTTTATGTTGATTATTTTCATAAATATCAAAATAGTTAACTATTTTGAAAGATTAATCTGGACTATTTTAACAGATTAAACTATTTTAACATATTAATCTGGATTTAGTTCCAGATCAATCTGTTCGTTGCATTGCTCATTGTTGATTTATTTCTAATTTAATTTTATCTCAAACTATAACTTTATGTTAAAAAAGAAAAGTTTTTATTTCATCGGGCGCTCTTTTTATAAAAGAGTAGAACAAAAGAGAAAGAAAAGTTTCACGTAATTAAACATTGAATAAATAAGAGTTGTATAAAATATTTTTTTTTTTTGCGTCACTTGTCTTTAAATAGTAACTTCTTTGAATAAATGAAAATTGGAAGAGAAAATTGCTTGAAAATTTGTATTTGTAAATTGTATTTTTAAAAATTTTTTATTTTTCATGTTAAGAGATAAATACGACACACATTTGGAAATACCAAATATTTAATGCGCGTTATGACATTTTAACAATTTAAATTACCATCTATCTTGAATTATAGCCATTAATTAATGTGTTAATTATTGAATTATTTGATAATAATTTGTCCGTATTTTTGTTAAATATTAGTTGTATAAAACGGGCGAAAATATACGAACTTCATGTTTTTTATTTGATGGTTATAAAATATTGAACAGTAAACTTATAATCAAAATTTAAAATGCCGACTTGTGTTGCTATTAATTGTACTTTTATTGCAAAATCAGGATCTCACATATCCTTTCACGAATTTTCATATCTGATACTACTTTTTTTTAAAAATGAAGTTTTTCATATATATGACTTTTAAATGAACAAAAATGCTTAATGAGTTTTTTTTTAGCCTATTTGGACCATAGAGAATGAGAAAAGCTTGAAAGGTACTTTTTATTTTTTGGGACACTAGTGTAAATAATTTTTCAGCATAAAAAATGTTTAACCAAGTAATTTAAACAGTATACAATACTTTAAACAGTATATTATTAAATTAAAAAATTTTTTTTAACATTTTGCATAAGCATCTCTTCATTATAGGTACTGAGAAAGGGTATTCTTCTGTTGGAAGTCATGGGACACTTTATTTTACGAATCTATATACCTTAGGGAATCACTATGCAAAGTTTCAGCTTTATAAAACTTTTTTTTCATAGTCACAGATTATTTGAGTTTTACTACTGGAATATGACTCATTAGTAAGCTTCCTTAAACAGACAAAATTGGCAGTAAAAAGAAATCAGATGTTTTTTAGACAATCAACTGTTTTATAGATGAGTCTGAATTGAAAATATTATATCTTAATAAATATCTTATTGAATGTACTTAAATCCATAATATAAAATATGAAAAACAAAATTATGGCTAGAACATAAGCATTACTTTTTTTGACAATAACTACAATAATGATGCCAATTAGAAGAATAAAAACAACAGCACCAACTGCAATTCCAATTACTACTCCTGTCCCTAAACCAGTGTTTGCTTGTCGTGCACTGATTTCTGAAAATGAATAATCAGCAAAAATCAACAAAAAATTTTAAATGAAATATCTAATAACAATTATAAGTAATAAAAATTAACACACTTTCTTTATTATTTAAAATTTTAATATATTAAAAACCTAAATATGTTAATAATGTATTAACTTTTTTTAAATATGTTAAAATACATATATTTTTTTCATTAATTCTTTTGCTAAGAGAATATATATAATTTTTTATTATTTTAAATACAAACATAAAATAAATGTATAAAAAACTATTAAGTAATAACAATTCACTAAAAATGGTCATCAACAATATTGATATGCCATAAATCTTAGGTCATTAGCATAGAAAAAAACATTTGATATTTAAATGTCACGTAATAAATTAAGAGACATTAAACAATTAAACAGTTTTATCAGCTAAGCAACAAGTGGACTAAAAAGTAACCTGGTTTTAAACTTGGAATGGTTATTTTAACTGCTGTTGTTGTAGTTGTAGTAGTTGATTGTGGATTAGGTATAGTTTGATTAAACGCAATTCCTGGTGTACCATTATAAACAGCATATATTCTAAAATATGTTGCATTAGCATTGTTAGCTGCTGAAAATGATGTTGTATTAATCTCAGAAAACTGATTGACAATCTGATTGGTGTTGTTAATAAATTCTATATTATATGTAACAGAACATGCTCCAGAAGGAACTGGATTCCAGTTCAAATAAATGAAAAAATTCTCCAACTGCACCACTGGTGATGAAAGGCTTATCAATCCTGGTGTAACTAGCATTAAAATAACAAAGCAATTATAATAATGATTGCAAAAATAATATTAACATTGACAAATTGTTAACAGATATCTATAGATTCCAACCCCAATAAGAAAACATAATTCCCTCAAAACTCTGATTGAAAACTGATTTTTAAAAAAGTCATCAAAATTCTTCAAAAAAACAAACTAAACATTAAAAACAAAATAAATCTTTTTTTGACAATGAAACTTGTTTAAAAATATTAGTGGCAAAGTTGGTATTAATGGTTTAATACCAACTTTTTAATTTTTATATATATATATATATTATATATATATATATATATATATATATATATATATATATATATATATATATATATATATATATATATATATATATACACATACATACACACACACACAAACACACACACACACACACACACACAAACACACACACACACACATACACACAGCTGTTTGTTTCTTTCCAGTTATTATCATTATTATCATTGCATTAAACTGTTTAACCTACTTGCTATTTATATTTATTTATGAACTGTCGATAATTTGTTTATAAACTTTGTTTTTTTCCAATTGCATTACACTGTTATACTTACTTGCTATTTATTTATTAATTTAGCTCCCACTTTAAATATGATGATTCACAGCTTTTTTCCTTTTTTCTTTTTTAATATAACTTTGTAAAGTAGTTTAATATATTTATTCTATTTCTAAACTTTGCCTTGATCAATAGGGTTCTTTGTCTGGTCTGTAGCAATAGAGTTTCGCTAATTCATTATGTCCCCACATTAAACCTTAAAATTCAATTTTTCCTCTGTTTGCTAAATGCTCTTCCACTTCTCTCTTTAATATTTGATTTGATTATAAATCTGTCCAAAAATATTTTGAGACACTCAACATCTATAAATCTACTGGTGAATATAGATCAATGCTTATGTTCTTAAAACATTGGCCAACACAATGGTTTTTCAAATGTTAATGGTACAAGGAATAACACCAAAAGTATGGTTTGATATTGCTCCAACTAATATAGTTGATATAGCTCTAACTGATATAAATTATTTAGCAAATATAACTCCAGTATTACATTAGTAACACAAATTTAAAACGTAAAACAGCTATTTTTTAGCCAAAATCAGAAAACAGGAAACAGCTGTTTTTTTGCTAGCTGTTTTCCTGTTTTTGATTTTTATTTAATATTTTTTCCTAACAGAAAATAAAAAAAAAATTAAAAAAATTTAAATAACAGTTTGATTTTTGAACGACATCTGGATTTTTAATATAGAATATACTTGTTTAGAATAATCATTAAAGATTGCAACACAAACAATTCCCTTTATAGAATTATATGAAAAACTCTATAATGGTTGCGAAACTATATATAGCATAGATAAGTTTTTTCCGGAAATTCCCGGAATTTCGGAAATTCATTCAAAACTTCTTTAACTTTCGAGAAATTTCAGGATGTTTTTTGTTAATAATTTGAAAAATATTAATTAATTTCATTCAAAAAAAGTTAAATAATCTAAATTCCGTTTTAAAAGTTTGCAAAAGTTTTTGTTGTCAGTTAATACGATCAAGAAAAAAAAGTTGTAAAATGGAAGTTAAGAGTTTATCTGACATTTCTGAGATAGACAAAAATATTAAAATCAAGTTTCACTGGAATTGGCTTTAAGAGAAAGATAATAGTGAAGAGTATTATTCTGCCTATATAAGAAAGTTAGATAAAGCTGATGAAATTACATATATAAGTTTTCAATTAAGTATTCCTTAATTGAAAATACATATACATTGTCAAAACTGTGCAACAATTAAGTCAAACCAAGCTATACCGTCGTCATTTTTTACTAAATTAAAAAAAAAAAAACAGATACATGTATATTGCCATACAGCACTCAGGATAATGTGCATACTGGCATTACTTGCATAAATAGAGTGATTTCTACCATTAAACCTATTGTAAGTTTTAGAGACCGGACATCAAATGCCGTAGCTATGACACTGGCATTTATTTGTGAACACAATCTTTCAATATCTTTAACATCCCATATGATTGAGTACGCAAAGGAAATTTCTAAAGATCATTGTGTTATAAATAATTTTAAAATGTTTAGAACAACTGCTTCGTATAAGCTGCGAGAATGTTTAGGCGAAGCTTTTCAAGCTGATCTTGTTTATGTAATGAAAATAAAAATGTTTTCTTTTAACATAGATGAGTGCTTCTCAGCAAAAAATGAGTAAGTTCTTAGTATACTCGTAGCATATTTTTGTGACAAAATTAGTAAAGTTGTAATAAAACACTATGCATCATTATCGCTTCTTACGGTAAACGCTGAAAATGTTTTTAATGCTGTTATTCATTTATTTAACAAAGACGCAATTCCATTAAGTAATCTAGTTTCCAATATATCAGATTCTACCAATTATATGAGGGGAAAAATAAGTGGGTTTGAAACAAGATTAAGAAAAGGGGTTCTTCATTTACTTAATATTGATGGTGATATTTGTCACATATTATCATGTGCACCATGTTGTCAAAGAGTTTACTTCTTTTTTTCCGCAAAGTAGTTGAAAAGTTGCTAGATATTATCTACATTGATTTTAAGTTTAACCCATATCGTACATTTCTAAAAAAACTTTGTCAAATAACAGGTGTCACACAACACTCCAAAGCAAAGAGTTTCTCATCGGTGGTTGTCTGTTTTAGATTGCGCTCTACCTATGCTTGAGATGATGCCTGCTTTCACCTTAATTTATTCTACTTGGTTATCAAAACTGGACATCTCTCTGTATAAAGATGAAAGTGACAAAATATTAAACAGGCTATGAAATGAAAGTAAAAAACTAATAGAAAAAATTAAATGCAAAATGCAGTAGAAAAAGCTAACAAAACAAAGTGCAGAAAGAAAGGCTAGGATTGCTAAAAGTTTATTTTTCTGATGTAATGAAACCTTACTTTATATTAATTTATATATTGAAATTCTTCCCATTTTTAAATCATTTGTTTTAACTATTGAACAAAAAGAACCGTTAGTCCATCAAATTTATGAAGAGCAAGTTGAACTGGTGAAAACAATTTTAACTTGTTTTATTAAGCCAAAAATGATAAAAAATATAACAGGAACAAAGTTAAAACCTAAAAGATAAAAAAATGTATCGCTATTCGAATTACATATACCTTGAAAGTAATGCTGAAAAATATTTGGCAAGAATAGTTATTTGAAATCCTGACTTTGAATCATCGTTTTTTAAGACCTTGCTAAAAGCCTACCATGAATCATCAGTTTACTTAATAAATTTCCTTTTAACAACCCTTTATTAAAATGCCTCTCTGCAATTGACCCAATGTCTTAAGGTCACGAAGTTACAGAGAGATTGTTGAAAAAACTCCCAAATTTCTTTCCCACTGTAAATATAAATAAAGTAGTATTTTATTGAGAAGTTATGCAACTTCAGATAGATAAAGCGCTTCCACCCGTATTTGCTGATGGTAAGCCCGTACATCTTGACTATTGGTGGGCAGATATTTTTAAGTGTAAAAAATATGTAGAGCTAAGTAAAATTATCAAGACATGTCTAAGTATAATCAGTAGTCCTCACATTGAGCAATCATTCAGTATGATGAACACCATAGTTAACAAAAAGACAAATTGTCTTGATACTTCAATGTACTCAGCTATAGCTTAAGTCAGGCTTGGTCAGGAAGGCGTGCGATTTCACGGCTTTATATGACCACACAAAAAATATTTTGTTTTGACGATTTGAACACAGTTTTAACATTTTAATAAATCGCTGAAAACTTAACTTAGTTATAAAGGAACTTAAAAAACAAACTTATTTTAAAAAAAGAAAAGAATCTTCTTAAAAAAATAATGAAAAATAAAATAAAAATAGCTTATTAATAAATAACTAAAACAAAAATAAAAAAAATAAACACAAACTTGACTAAAATAAATAATAAACAATTAGATAATTATGTTTGAAACAAATAACTTTGAATCTTTACTAATGTTTTTATAATGTAAAAGTAGTAGTGAGTTGTCTGCTTTGTTACCGCACCATATTAATTTATATTAATAGTAAAAAAAAAAAAAATAGTACTAATCAACAAAAAAATGTAAATAAACGCCTTTGTTTTTATGAAAAAATTCATAGCGCATTAGTGGTATTTTAAAAAAAAACGATTAAACTTATAAGGTAACTATTTTTAATAACGCTTTTTTTTTTTAGGGGGAGGGAAATCCTTTTAAACAAAGTAACAACTTCCAACAATTTTTTAATAAATACGCATTTAAAAGATAACAGCAAAAAAAAAAACTTTACAATTCTTCATAGTATTGTAAACAAAAGAAAAATATTTTCTTTTGTCAGTAATCTAATATCAGAAAACAAATGAGGAAAAGTGAAGACGAAAACAAAAAATAATGAACAAAACTATTCTTTTAATTGATTTAATTTGTTAATAATTTAATTTTTTTTTAAAAGAAAAATGCATTAATACTTTAATGTAAAAAATCATTAGTAGTTAATTCTTACTTTATTTAAAAGCGTTTTAGTAATTAGTAAAGAAAATTAAATTTAAAAGAAATTTAAAAGAAAATAAGTAAAACATTAGTAAAGATCAAAGTTTAATTCAAACAGCTGTCTTTAATTCAAAAATTTGTCTTTTTTTCTTCTTAACAAAATCTTTTCGAGTGTATTAATTTTAATGACTCTTACATAAAGTTTATTAAAGAGACAATCCTTGTTTAAAGGCATTGCTTATTTAAAATTTAAATAATTAAAAAATAAATAAGGTTAATTATAAAAAAATTCTGCATATTATTTTATTTATTAATTGTATTATCTTATATATATTTAAATAATATAGATTAAATTTGTACAACTTTTATCTACACTTTAAATTAAAATGTTAACAATAACTGTTGCTTTATTTAAAAGCATTTCGCTGATATAAAAACATTAGTAAAGATAAAAGCTTTAAATTTATTTTTGACATGACAAAATTTTTTTTTGACGTAATTAAAAATAATTTTTTGCATCGCATTTTTAAAATGTTAAAAACCGTGGTCAAATCGTCAAAATAAAGTTTTTTTTTTGTTTTTTTTTTCAATTATTCACCTCCCCAAGGCCCAAGGTGGCCACTACAGTTGAGGAGGCTACTCATTTTTTTAAATTTTTTTTTAATTTTTTTGTTTTTTTTTTAATTTTTTTGTTTTTTTTTTAATTTTTTTGTTTTTTTGTTGTAAATCGTGGTACAACCCTCTCTCAACTCTTTAACTCCGAAACACAAACCTTGACAAGCAAGGCCGCTGCGCGGAGAAATTAAGTTGAGCGTGGTACTTCCAGGGACGTGGTGGGAGTCAAACTCCGAACCTCTTGCTTACAAAGCGAGCGCTCTTACCACTACACCACTACCACATCAATCAATACCACTATCTGATCAATAAGATAAATTTTAATGCTTTGCTGATGTTGCAAACTGCCATAAAGCCAATCAAAATTGTTGTTGAGACACTAAGTCTTAAAAGTTCAATGCTTTTTCCTGCTGATACTTTTATTGGCTTTATGCTGAAAATACTTTTGAGTTTAAGTAACAACATTGGGAAGGAGTTATATGAAAATCTCAAGAAGCAAATGAGTGAAAGATGGAATAACGATGTGATGAACTTATTATGATCACTGAGAGATCCTAGGAATATTCTATCAAGAGGCACTTTGTTCTTTGCTGTAAAATTAGCAAAAAATTTTTTTTTTGGTTTTCAAGAAGAACTTCTGATTCTTGTGACTCTGAAAAATTGTTTGTCAATCCTTAACAAAAAATTTTTTGCAATGTTTTTAATAAAAAGTAGTAATTTTTTAAAGTTTAGTAAAAAACTTTTAAAAAATCTATATTCTATATTTATTAATACAGAATGTTTTTTGTAATATAGATTTTTTAAGGGTTTTTTTTACTGAATTTATAATATAAAACATTTGCAAAAAAATTTCTTATTAAGGATTGACATTTTTTTTAATATCTCAAAAAATGTCTTAATATTTTTGTTATAATGATAACAAAAATATCAAGACATTTTTTCGAGGTATTAAAAAAATTGTGCCAATGAAATAACAATCTATTTGTATTTTTCTAAAAATTACTTCATTAATTATTAATCTTTGCTTTTCTTATTAGTTAAAGGTATATAGATACCTTTACCTTTAAGTTATGCGGAGGAAGGGGGCCAGCACAGTAAAAAAAAATTACCTGTTACTCGCAATTTTAGAATGAAGACAATTTGTTAAATTTCTTCTGCGTGCGATTCAATAAATTTTTTTCATAAATCAAGTTATATTATAAGGTAAAGAAATCACGAGTAGACTATAACATCCGCTGATGACACTAATATTACGTTGAATATATTTATATAACTGTGGTTTCAATATGCACGCGCACAATACAGATTACGTTAAATAAATACTAAGGCATGTTTTAGTTTAATGACAGTCTCTATTTTTTACTAATGAATATGTATTTTTCTTTATAAAACAAGACAAACTAGTATATAAAAATCTTGTATATTTCTATTCTCTCTAAATTTTTTAAAGTTCAAATATGGATTGTATTTTGAAGGACAAAAGATTTACTTTAAAAACTTTTAAATCATGGGACTTTGCTGATGCTTTGTAGATGCGATGATCACAGAAAAAAAGTTACATTATTAAAATCAAATGTAAGTAATGTGATCTATATCAAAATAAAATATTATCCAAAAACAATGGTGCCATAAGGGCAGTTGCCCTACGGTTTATTAATAACTCAAGTCATGTTAAAATATTTTAACATGCTACAATATTTTATTTAAGTTGATACATAAATAAAAATAAAAATATAGTTCAATAAATAAACTATTATTATTTTAGTTGAGTTTTTTTTTGTTTGCACGAATAAAGTTTTGCGTAGAAGTATTTGTTTTTATTTTAAGAATAATTAACAAAAAAGTTTGCATAATTAAGACTATATTTAATTTAATTTTTTTTAAATTTCCTAAAATTTAAAAAAAAAAGATTTAATCGTTAAAAACGATTTTTCTCTAAAGTTTTGTTTCTTTGTGATTTGTTTAAAATATAAAACATTTTTACAATAACATAAAAAATTTATAAATTAAATTCCTGGCGAATGCGTTCTAAACTATGTATCAAAAATATGCGCAAAGCAGACAAAACTTTTTTTTATTTTTATATAATGCAAGTTGAAACGCTTAGCAAAATAAATTTAAAAAATATTTAAAAACCTAAATTATTCTTTGCTAGTCAAAACAAAATCGCTGTTTAAATAATTAACATAGGTTTTTGTTTATCAATGTTAATATTTTTTGTTTACTCCAGAAATTAAAAAAAAAAAAAAAAATCATTATTTTTTATTCAATAACGATTTATAAACAATAATTATTCAAAAACAAATTTCAGAAATAATTAAAAAAACTATATTTTTTTTTTACTAAATAATATTGAACTAAAATTAAAAATAAAGTAACAATTAAAAACATTTCAAACTTTTCATAATAAATTTACATTTAAAACATTTATAGTTATTTGAGTTAACTGTTAAATTGAACTATTTAGCGTTTAATTATTTATTGCGGTAGTTAAAACACTTAACATCTATAACAAAAAATAAAGATAATTTTTTATGTTGCCAAATATCACGTTAAGCTAATGCATTAAGCACTTTTTTATTTAAAACAAGGCCTGATAATGTAAACTGTTTTGTTGGTTAATATACAATAGACAGAAGTATAAATATAACCTAAACTCTCAGGTTTCAAATAGATCCTAATAATAGCCATTCGTTTGACCAATTAAAAGCCACGGCTCCTGTTTGTAACCGATGTGGCTATTATTATGACAATAGTTTAATTTAATGTGTATATAGACTATATTATAAACTATGTTATAGTTAATATATATCATAAATACATTGTGTATATATACACAATGTATATATATATAGACTATATGTATGTATATAGACTATATTATAAATTATATTATAGTTTAAACACAATAAATTAAACTAATGTCCTTATGTTAACTATAATTATTACTAATTTTACCTAGTATAAACACTAATTAATTTTTGATTTACAGTGTTTATTATAAGAGTTTACTATGTTTGTAATGTTTTTAAGTATGTAATTTTATATTATATGTTTGTAAATATTTAAAATAATGGTTTATACACTTACTATTCAATTTATATCCAAAAAAAACAAATTATTTTTTAATATTTACTAGCTACATAATAATTTTAAAAACAAAAATGCAGTTACATACTTACAAACATCACATAATACATATATACATACTATGTGAATATGAAATATAAAATATAACATAGTATATATGTATTATGTAATGTTTGTAAATATGTAATTTTATATTATATGTTTTTGTATATTTGATTTGATGCTCAATAAGCATACCAATGAAATTCTACCTAAATCATATCTAATTATGTTTGTATTCAACGATTGTACATATGTATGCTTTGTCTGTTATATTGATGCACAGCATATTTTATGCTTGTATGTGTATTTGTTTGTGACATCTGTGTATGTTATGATAATATATTTAGATTAGATCTATGCTTTTATATTTTACATAGAAGTAATTAAAAAGTTTCTTTTTGTTAGATTGTCTTAACTTGAATAACAAATAAATACTGCTTTTTTGTTCATTATCAACCAAAATAATATTTTTAAAGGGATCCCTAAGTGCTATAAAGATATGATCTCATATGAGCATAAAAAAAAAAATGTTTGATGTATATTATTTTTTCTAAAACGTAATAATGAACTAACGAATTTAATTTTCAAAAAAACGCTTTTCTTCGATTAAAAAAAATGCGTCTTGTCCAAAGTTTATTGACTCTATTGCCTTAAAAAACTAACGTTTGTACGTCGAATTAAACAAAGTAGACAAAATGTCATTATTGCAAACTTATTAGTTGGTAATTAAATCTAAAAGTAAAGTCATTTTTTTTCAACTAACACATAATTACTTACTAAAATAAGTTTTGTAGCATTTTGTGAAAATATATTTGTATATTAAAAATTTTTTTATAATTTTAATTTATATATTTGTGTTATAAGGGCAATTCCACGGCCAAAAATGAATAGAAGTCAAATTTTAAACTCTTTTTAGTCAGTTTTTAACAAATGAATATTGATGTAGACACATCCCGATGGGAAATGAGCTAGCGACAAGGAGCGACTAGCTAGCTTTATAGCGATTTTTAAGCAATTTTTTTTTTCTTATTTTATTCTTTACTAATGTCACTAACATCTTTAAAAAATTGATTTTTAGTGTTGAGTCTATTATAATTATGAGAATAATTGAACTTTAAACATTGCAATTTTGTAGCAATGTGTCGCTAGCTACATATCGTAGCTTTGTAGCTAGCTGCAAAATATTTACAAATCTATAGCTGGTTGATAGCTACATACCAAAATTTTTTTGATAGCAATTTTATTACGATATGACGGTAGCTACAATAGCCTGTGAGTCTTTAGCTTATTAAGCTAGCTTTCCTTGTAGCCAAATCGCTGTCTTTATCTTTACAAATATCGATAGCTTTTCGCTAACTTACAAAAGCTAGCGATCCTCGTGGCCAAATCGCTGTCTTTATGGTAATGATTATAGCTGGCTATTTGCTAGTCGATTTCCCACTGAGATGAAAGTTTATTTAAAATATATTTCCTTAGTAGAAAAATAAATTTATTTCAGTCATTTTTATGGTTTTAAAAGTGACGGTTACTCTCATTTTTGCTTGATAAAAAAAATAATTATTGTAAAATGTTTTAGTTAAATTAACATTTATGTTAATTTTGCTATATTTTTTTTGGTTCAAATTGATAAGGTTGAATAGACATTTTATTAGAAATTAAACAAGACAGGGCTCTAATTAACGCAAACAAATCTAATCGCAAAAAAAAAAAAATTTTTTTGCGATCTCCCCCTCCCCCCTCTCTTATAGCTTGCGCTGATTCTATTTCAAGTTTTCCAATAAAAGATGAAACAAAAAAATTTGGTTTAATAAATCAAATTATACTTCATGTTTAAAATAAGGCTCAAAAAGGTTAAAGTAAAAAATTTGCTGGTTTTTATTAGCATTTTTATACTGTTTGAAAAAAATAACTAATAAAAAATAACTAATAATATATTAATTAATAATTATTAGAATTAATAATAATAATAATTAATTTCTTTTTTATTTTTTTATTTTTTCAAACAGTATAAAAATGCAAATAAAAGTCAGCAATTTATCTTTGTTTATCAAAACATGAAGTTTTGATAAACAAAGATAAAAACCAACTTTTCAACTTTTCGCTTTAACGACCTTGTAAAAATTTTCCACGCAGAGGTTTAAAGTAATTTAAATTCAAAAATGTTTTACGTTGAAAGAAAATCTCAGCGCGAAAGAGCAAATCATCTATTCATCTATCTATTCAGAATAATAAATTTTGTGTGACGTTCTTTATGATAAAAATATTACTTTTAAGAATTGCTAAAAAAAATGCTAAGCTAGAAAAAAAGTAATTAAACCCAAAAAAAAACAAATCGCGAAAAGATTTTTTTTAAGAAAAAGCTAATCACGAAAGTGTGAAAAGCAATTGTGAACGCGATACTCTTAATACGAGCCCTGTAAGACTTTTTTATAAGTTCTAAACTATTTAAAACTATTACTTAACAACTTTTTTTTAACAACGTCTTTCAACCGAATTCTATTATACTGTTTTTGCAAAACTAATTAAAAAAACTTGATTAAAACTTAACTATTTAATCACAACTTTTTTTTACTTGAAAATCGAAGTAGATATTCTAAAGTTGTTGTGACATACTAACGTGATTTTTAACGACTAACAATCTAAAATCAAAATGGAGTTGTTTTTCCAATTGCTTTTTGTTAGCATGCATTTATTATTACAATTTAGTGAAAAAGAAAAAAAACTTACATCCTTTTTTTTATGCTCTTTAATATGAGATCATATGTTAGGAGCACTTTGGGATCCCTTTAAGTTAAGTATAGAATATTTTACTTTTAAAAAAATAATCTTGGTTTTTAGTTGTTCTAAATTTGTTTTAATCGTCTGTCTGGATAATACTTTTTAATATATAACCATTTTTAGATATGTTGATTTTAGGTAATATAAGTGGCTCATAATAGGTGCCGTTTCCTAATTTACTGGTTACCATTTGGTCAACCCGGCCATTAATTGGTACACAAAATCTCTGTTTAAATAGATTTTTCTCTGAATTAAGCATGTTTAAAAACTAAAAAAATTCTAATAAGGTGAAGGCATTAGTCATTAATAAAAAATTTAAAAAAAATATTCACTTCTACATTAAGGCATCCTTCACGGCTATCTTTAAGAAATTTGTGGCCGTTAATTGGTCACTTTGCCCGATTTGACATTTATTAAAATAATTTTTAATAAATCTTTTTGTATATATAAAAGGTTTG
>NC_061159.1:15270362-15312862 GCF_022113875.1 Hydra vulgaris | reverse complement strand
CGAACTTTACCGTTGGCCGCTATATAAGTTACTTTAAGAAAACTAATTTATTTAAGAATAGTTAATTGTTAAAAATAAGTACTTTCGTTGTATATACAATACGTAAATACATTACGTAGCATATACAATAACATGTTTTTTTTAAAAAAAAAGAGATATTGAAGTTAAATGTAATTAATAAAAAAATGTAGTTAATTTAATAGTTTTTTTTAATACACTGTTTTTTTTTTATAGACTGATTTATATTTTTTTGTAAAAGATGCGTTGTTGAAAATTCATTCATTCAAAAGCTAATTTAAAAACGCTATAGCGTACTCTTTAAAGCGTATTACTACTCTTGTAGTAATACGCTTTGATTATTATTGATTAGTAAACGATTGTTGATTATTATTGATTAGTAATCAATAATAATCAACAATCGTTTTATTAAGTAAATAAAATACTTTATTATATATAAAGCAAATTTAAAATAATTGCTACAATTCAAGTGACGAACACCAGAATCTCTGTATTTGTCCACCAATTTCTCCCATGTGAAATCATCGAATTGATCTGGACCAAAAAAAAACTATTTGCATAAGCTTGTCTAAACTACATGGTTGCAATCTATTCCATTGCTTCGTTGCCAATAGACCAAGTACAGAAAAACCTCTCTCAATGTTAGCAGTACTTGATGTGATTAAAAGAGAGAACTTAAACAAAGTAAGTAACTAGATATAAGATATAGAAATAGATGTAAGATATAGAAATCGTTCTTTCATTAGAGCAGCATATATACGCAAAGATGAAATCAAGTTTTCTTCTTTGTATTTTACAACATTACAGGATTTTAGCTTTTTACTTTGAATTAATTTGTGAATTTCTTCGTTTCTCTTTTCTTCTTTTCTTTTAACTTCAGTATCAAAATAGTTAAAAAAACATTTAATATCAACTTCTGTTACTTGTGATTTATCTATTAATGGCTCCGCAGTATTTGTTTCATTCTTAAAAGATGAGGACTGTGACTCTCCGTAAAAACCAACCAGCACATAAACACACTCGATTCTTTTCTTAAGATCACATTGTAATGACACATTAAAGACGTCAAACGCCAGAAACACATGATCATCCGAGGAAAACGCCAAATCTAGTTCACTAGAAACGTCTTCCAAGAAAGGGACTTTAATTTTATGTTTAAATTTTTCGATCTTTATTTCAATATCATTTGCAGCATCTGTTTCCAGCAAGTTGTTTGCTCTCAGCCTACGTGAAATATTATGAAAGTTTGAGTGCTCTTTAAATAAATGGTCGTCGCTTACTTTTGTTGAGGGACTGTTTGAGAAGTTTAAATTTACTTCCAATGTCTGCATAAATTAAATTTTTTTTGAAGAAATAAAGAAAACCTGTTTATGTACGATAACAAATCAGCTAGCAAAAGTAAAAAACAAGGCAGTGTCAGGATTTAAAAGTTCATCTCTCAATCCCTTAACCTCTGGATCAGCTCCTTTGTTAAAAATGGCATCTCATGCATCAATGAAACACAAATATCGCGATACTAATCTTTTAGATGCTTCACCATGTGACAACCATCTTGTTATAGCGGCCTTAAGTAGCTTGCAATTTTTCTGTCCTAAGGCCTCTTGAGCTTCTCCGAAAACAGAATTTTTTATGGAGGAATACTTAAGCATTTTCCACGATGACAGCAGGAGACTATCGACATCTTAAAGGTGTTTGAACTTGGGCAGAAGATGAACAAAAACTACGGCTAATTTATGATTCCGGCAGTTAACATACTTGGTAAGTGGAACTGTGTCGAAACCTCCTCTGCAGCCCTGTGCGTTTTCCGCTCATGGTGTTTGTTCCATTCATTCCGTTGAACCTCATTTGTTTAATATCAATCCCTTTAGTTGCTAAAACACCGCATATTAGTTTAAACAATGCCTCAGAATCTTTGCTACCAAAAATCTCCACCAAACCTAAAAATTCTTTTATAACATTGTGATTGTCAGAGTTTACATAGCAAACAAATATTGAAAGTTCGGCACGGTCAGAAATGTCAGTTGTTTCATCTGCCATTAAACTGAAATCTGAAGCAGCAAGTAAACGATCTTTAAATCCATCTTCCAAGTATTTGCTAAAACACTTTATAAATGTATCTGCTGTTTTTTTTTAAGAGTATGTGGCACGGCTGCTTGAATCACACAGATGCTTCTCAATATCTGCATTAGGCAAATCTTTTAAGAATTCCACTGTAACTGTAAAATTCTCTGCCACTGCCCTTTTTTTTTTTGCAAGATAGTATCTCGTTTTCATAAACTTCTTTATTACCCTCCTATTTCTTGCTTTTGCATTAATAGTTTGACATCTCTCACCATGAACCATCTGCTTATATATCGTTCCTTTTACTAGCATTTTTTTCATTTATTTTTGCTTGGCAGTTGCATCAAAGTGTTTTGTTGACTGTTTATATCTCTCAAACATTCTGGTTGGATGTTCATATAGCTTCACAGCTTCTTTTACCCAATACCTACTTTTTGCACTATATTCCAAACAAGTTTTGCACAACCAACCTTGCTTTGCCGCTGAATACATAGCAAATCCAAATTTGGTTTCCCATTTTGCTTGGGTTTGATGTTCAGCGAGATAAGTTGTTTGAAAACTTTCAGGAACATCATCTATTACTACTTGACATAAATTTTCTATCAGTTGCTCCTCAATGTCAGATAAATAATCTTTGGAGTTTTCAACTACTTCATCTATCATTTTAATTGATGACTCTTTACTATTGGTTTTTAGTTCATTTGCTGCATTATTAGCATTTTTGAAAAACGTGTAAAGCATTGACTGTTGACGTAGATTATTTTGCGGAAAAATTCTTATTGATTTATATGTTGATGCTAACATATTATTTATAACATATTATAACTGGGTTCCACCAGTTGATTTATTATGCCCCATGTTTACTTTATTAAGTTGTTTAAACTTGTATGATTTTTAATGTATAAATATAAATTGCAAACAAATAAAAATGTAACATTAAAAAATGCTTATGTAACAAAGTCAAAAAAACGCTTCTTTAAATGAGTTAGTTTGAATTATAAAGAAATGTCTTTTAGTCCATTTAAATTTAAAATATTTTTTAAATGTATAAAATAATTTCATGACTATATTACTTTCACTAAACTGGAATTTTAAAGTTAAAACATTCTTTGAATGAATCTTTTCAAGTCCTTAAATTTTTAAAACATTCCGTTAAGTTCGTGATAAGGTTTGAAAGATGTTTTAATTCATTTTTTTTAAAACAAACGCTCAATTAGTAAGCAATTGATAGATTTAAACTAATAACGACATGTAATTCAGAAAAATTTAATGATAAAATTATTATCGAATTTTTCTGAAAAAAAAATGAACTTGCTCAAATAAACAGAATATTTGTTATGAACTACGTATATAACGTTATATAAAGTTATATAACAACTCAAATTAACTAGTTGTACATTTTTTGGGCGCCCATACCGGTAAAACGGTACTAAAACACGTCTATGTTCTTCACTGTATATATATATATATAAATATATATATATATATATATATATATATATATATATATATATATATATATATATATATATATATATATATGTATATATATATATGTATATATATATGTATATATATATATATATATATATATGTATATATATATATGTATATATATATGTATATATATATATGTATATATATATGTATATATATATATGTATATATATATATTTATATATACATATATATATTTTTTTTTTCATTACAATTTAGTTTTATAAAAACGTTATGCTTTTATGTTTCAAAGATTTAGGGGTTGTTCATAAAGTACATATGCTTTTTTTATGCAAACTCAGCCCCCCCCCCCTGGTTTTGCCATACGCTTTTTTGAGTACCCTCTACCTCCCCTAAGTATACTTTAGCATATGCATGCATTAAATATTGTGGTGAAATCAAATTTTAATGTATTAGGTGTGCATTACAGCTATTTTTCTTCTAAAATTTGTAAGATTTAACAAGATTTCCATTTAAGCTTTTCCATAGAAACCCTATGCCCCAAGTGCGTCAAATACCAATTGAAATTCCATAGTTTTTCTTTGCAGGCTTGGTCGGAAAGCAGGAGCAATCACTCTTTATGTACGAAACAAAAAAAAAATATTTTTGGGACATAAACATAAAAAACTTGAATGCTCTTAAAAATCTGGGTGCAGAAGAATAAAAAGAATACTTTCGAACTCTAAAAACCTGCCAAATTAACAAACAAACTAATTCTATTGGTTCAAAAAATATGCTGATCAAGCGAAATAAAGTTCTAGAGTATTCTGTTGAAATGATTTAAAAATTGTATTATTCACGATTTGTTACGTTTTGAGATTTCTAGCATAAATTGTTTTAAGAATATATTATCAATTCTATGGCTCATTCTCGGAGCCATAATCTTATAATCTTATAATCTTATAAGCTTTAATCTTATAAAGCCGTAAATCTTATAAACTATTATTTGTTTACAAAAATAAATGTTTTAAATATATATTATTTAAATTGTCAAAATTTTGAAAGTTTATTAAAAACTATAGATTTTATTAGTATATACTTATTTTTTATTTAAAAAGTATGTATTTTTTATAAAAATGTAATTTGTGTATCTGTTTTTTATCGATTTAATTTGTAAACAAAGACTTACAAAAAAAATTGCGTTTTAAAGAAAGTTAATAATTATAAAAGTTATTAAAACTAGTTATGTAACAAACATATAAAAAGTTTCTAATTACTAAACACAAACAATGCATAAAAAGTAACTTGTGGATGAACAATCACCGCGCCTGGGGTCACGACAGAACACAAATATATATAGCAAGTTATTAGATATAAAGAAAAGTTTCTAGATATTGGTTTACTAAATCTAATTATTTTAGTTAAAGTTGCCATTCTTCAAAACTCGCTATACTTTTTTTTGCTTTAAATACTAATTAGTTGATTTCTATCTAGTTAATTTAATTTCTATAGTTATTTAAAGATTTAATTATTTTATTTGTTTATCTTACTAAGAAGAATTGTTTCATATATGTTAAACTTTTCAAACAATGTGAAATAAGTATTAAAAAAATTTTTATTTATAAAATAATTTAGCTTAGATAAAACTTAAACTTGCAAATGTTGATAAATAAAGAACATTTGTTTCCTTTTTAAACAATCATAAGATGTTACTTTGTATAAAAAACGCCGCTTAATTTTATAAAAAAATTGTAAAAGAGTGATGTTTCAAAAATATTTGTTCTAAACATAATTTATTTTGCTTTAAGTTTTTTCGCGTTTAAAGATATTTTATTTTCCTAATTTTTTTTTTTTTTTTTTTGTAACTGTCTCTCATTGGTCCAATTAATTTTTAGCGCATTAATTTTCGCTTTTTGAAATATTCTCAAAATGACTAAAAAATCTGGTCAGCTTTTCTAAACTAATTATTATTTCCGTGATCAGCAATCGAGAGCGATCGCTCCCACTTTCTGACCACGCCTGTCTATGGTTTTTTTTCATGGGGAAATTTTCCAAATGAGGCATAATGGGTCTGCTAATAATAATAATAATAATTATCAAAAGTGGTTTCTAAAACACTAATATCTTTAAACATGTTTATATTGAAAAACTTAATTTTTTTTATCTAATGCAGGCTTTCCCAGGAAAGGCGTGCGATCGCACGCCTTGTTTGTCCACGCATAGAATAAGTTTTTCAGAAAACGTGACCGCGGCAATATTTCGTGTGAAAGCGGAAATTATTCACAGAGAATAAAAAATAATATTAAAAAAAGGAAACGAAGTCTAAACAAAGTATAAAATTGAAATTGGATGTAAGAAAAATATTTTGATAATAAAAAAAAAAATTTAAAAAAAAAAAAAATTCTTGTAACAAAAAAAAAAAAAGTCTTGAACATTTTTTTCAAACTTTTTATACTGTTTTTGTTTGCTTTTTTAAGGGTTGCTATTTTCAGCTACAAAATTTGATACAAGTCAAGGGAAAGACGACGATAAGTCGTAAAGTTTTCACGAAAATAAAAAGACTTGATACGTAATTTATTCACGAACTTTATCAGACAATGTATTAAAAAACTGATTCATTATTTACGCTAGACAAATTTGGTTAAACTTTTTCATTTATTTTTACAAAAGTTTATGTAAAGGCGTTGACTTTATTCCCCAATACTTTGACAAGAAAATAAGTTGCTGTTTTAATTATTAAATATATTATTTCAGATTTTAAACATAACAAAATTTTAATGTGAAAAAAGTTCTTTCTCGACTTATTCTAAACTGATTATACTGAGTCAATGCTCGCCTTTTATTACGTTGAAATTATTCAATTGCATAATTTTGTAATTACGAAAGAAGTTAAAAAAATTATTGCATTGCTTCTGTTGTCATTGTTACGAAAACAGTTCCTTCGGGACATTATTATATATTAACACTCGTTCACAATGTCAATTAATGATTGCAAAATAAACAACTCAATCGTTTGACAATAAAATTTTCTTTCGCTTAAAAAAAACAACAACATATTTTACTAATAAATAGCAATCATTTTCGTGTTTTCTTGCGTATCAATACATTCAAACATTTAAATCAATACACTTAAACATTTAAATGTATTTACAAAACATTTAAAAATTGTTTATAGTTCTATCGTGAATTTTAAAGTATTACTGACTGATAAAAGTCATAAACAAATTTACATTAAAAAGTCCTTTTATTTTCTTTAAACATTAATCTTTTTCTCTTTGATTTGATTTTTCTTATTGATTTGATTTTTCATAGCTAAAATAACTACCACCCTAAAAAAATAAATAAATAAAATGTAGGTAAATTTTTTTTTAATAATATACATTAATTTTTTAATTTTAAAGCACAAGCAGATTTCTGTTATTTACTTTAAGATTGCTTGCATTTTTGCGGTATTTTTGTTTAGCTTTGTTTTGGCGCGAATTCTTGAAACGCATAATAATAAAATGTGGTCAGTTAGTCAGAAAAATTTATTCTATGCGTGGACAAACAAGGCGTGCGACCGCACGTCTTTCCTGGGAAAGCCTGCTAATGATATTAGATAAATATTTGTTCTTCATGAAATGTTACTTCATAGTTTTAATTTGGTCTTAAAGGATATAGAGACAGGATGAATAATTTGAATAAATATTGAGTTTTTATATATTATTTTGAATCCTTAAAACAAAAAACAAATTAAAAAAAAGGATATTTAAAGTGTATATAATAACATTATAAAACTTACATTGAACAAAAATTGTTGTATTTCTATAAACTGTTATTCCATTTCCAGAAACATCCAGTAGCAAGACACTTCCACAGTCTTTGGCATAAAAAGCACTCAAATTGTAAACATATTTATACATATTGTTAGTAAAGTCAATGTAACTATTGGCATTAAATGCTTGGTTTGCATGCGTTATTTTGCTACTAGGTTTTGGTCTACCATATACTGTTAGTTCTACAAACAGTTCGTTACCATCGTTTACAAACAGCACCTCAGGAAAACTCAAAATTACTGGGTCAGCTAATAAATAACAATACCTCATATAAAATGAACAATTCTATAAATAAATTTTAAAACATTTAAAATTGTGACTTAAGATTTGAATAAAACATGAATTTCTGTTAAACGCTTAATTGAATTTAATCAGACTAGCAAATTTTATAATCTCATTTTCTGATTTTTTTTTGGAAATTTATTTTTACAACTGCCAGACCTATTTACAATGTGTACATCAATTTCATTGTATAACTTAATTAATCATCAACATCATTGTCATTATTGACGACATAATTATCTTCATCAACATCATCATCATCATTATTAGCATAATCATCATCATCATCATTATAGTATAACCATCATCATCACCATCATCATCATTATCATCATTATTAGCATAACCATCATCATCATCATCATCATCATCATCATCATCATCATCATCACCATCATCATCATTATTATCATCATCATCATCATCAAAAAAATAATAAAAAACTTGATACAAACCTTTAACATCCAAAGTAAAATTTTTGTTAATAAAATTAACTATTGTACCAATCTGTTGCATTAATGTAACTGTGAACACCGTAGAATCATTGGCTCGCAAATTATAAAAGTTCAATAAATAGCCCGAGTTTAACTGATGACTAGCTGAAACTCTGTCACCGAAAATAATTCTGCCTTCTGGCACTACTGTAAAAGAACTTGGAGATGCTGCTGTTGCTATGAATATACTTTCATTATAAAACCATTTTATGAAACCTATTTGATTATCAGGTATATTTAAAACTTGGGTTGTTATTGTAACATTGTCTCCTTCTTTTAAATCGGTCTTGCTAGCAAAAATATTTAAAGAAGCACTCTTGACTAAAGTAAAAAAAAGAAAAGCAGAACTTAAACTCTTAAAGTATATTTATATTCTTAAAAAATTTTGATATTTACATTTTTAAAAAAGATATTTAAAAAAAATGTTATGTGTACAGAAAATTATAAAATAACAAAGTCAAGTGAATCACACAAATGATATAGCTGCACACTCAATAGTTTAGGAAATGATTATATCATGCAAAAAAAAATTTAAAAATATAAGTATATATTTAAAAAAAAAAAAAAAAATTTTAATATTGCTTAAGGAATGAAACAATAAATCATGAATCTTGCAATAAATTTGATTAGTCATCCAATAATCAATTTCATTGCAATTTATTATTTATTTTTGGTGCACTCAGTCTACAATAAAAAATAAGCAAAAAACATAATGCAAATGTTCATTCTCTTCTTAAGCACATAAACCAACTTTAGTATCAGCGACGTATTCACGTGGATAAAATATGGAATACGATACAATTGGATTTAAATGTAAAATGCATATTTTGATCGGATTAAAATATGAACAATTAGCACTTTCAGGGCTAAGTGTTTCATATTGCAATTAGTTTTTCATGTGTTTCATATTGCGATTAGTTTTTTGTTAAAAAAACTATTTTCGCAAAATTATCTTTTGAATAGTATGATAATTTGCTCACTTGCACTTTGATTTCTATTCAACAGAAAGCAATTTTGAATTTAAATTACTTTAAATCTCTGTGTGGAAGCAAATAATATTTTAAAATAAATTTAGTTTGATTTACTGAATGGATAAAGTACATCGCAATAAATTTACCTATAAACTAAATCAAAACAACCAGTTAATTTACTACAGTAATTTACTTAACTACTAAATTTACTTAATATACTAAAAGACTTGCGAAAATTAGCCATACTAATGTTACTATTTATATATCATATGTTGTTAACACATAATATAAGCTTCTAACTAAAAATTATTTTAAAAAGAAATCTTGAATAGGTTATAAAAAAGGCGATATTTATACTTTCATTTTATTTAAAGCAATATCTAGATTAAACATTTTCTATAAATATTTTTAGGAATTATAGTTTTTATAAATAGTCTAATTGTTTTTTTAAAATCTATTTGAACAAAAGAATTTTAGCCTTTCAAGATTCTTTTATTTAAATAAACTTACGATTGAAATTTAAAATAAAAAAAAATTAAAATTTAAAAGAACTTTAACGCTCAATAATTATAAATTTAATTGCAGCGGCGTCTGTAATACCCAGTGGCATAGCGAGGATCACTCCTGAAACTTATGTGTGTCTAGCTATAGTAACAATATAGATTTAAAACATAGTGCAAGCAAAAAAGAAAGTTTTATTTAAATCGTACATTTTGAAAAGTTAATTGTATTTTGTTTCTTAAGAATAATTTTAAAAGTAGAAACAATCTATTGTAAACATTAAATCAGTGATTATTGTAAATGTTGAACCAAACATTAAATTATAAAAAATTTAAATAAAAAAAAGTTAACTTATTTATTTCTGTGCAAAAAAACTTTTTTTTAAAGAAAAATTTAAGCATATACTTAAAGGGATCCAAGTTTTTTTAATTAAAAATAAATAATGAATGCATACAGAGAAAAACTAATCTTGTTGTTTTAGCCGAACCTCGCCTTCTCCATTTTACTCAAAAACTCAGAATCTTTAAATTATACGTCACAATCTACAGACTTTGGCAACTCCTTTGAAGCGTGTTTAATTATTATAAGTTTTTGTATTTGACGTCACGGTAGACTTTTAACAAATAAAAAAATTTAATTAAAGAAAGCTGCATTTTTCTAATTTAATTCAAAAAGTATGTTGCAGTATTTTTTAAGATACAGCAAAACAAATTTGTTTGTATTATTTTTCTAAACATGGCAAAAAAAAATTCATAAAAATTAAAATAATAAATTATTTTTATTTTATAGAAGGAACTTATTTTTTACAGATATCTTAGTTTTTAGGTTTGTATATCTTACTTAGATTTCTTTTGTTTTTTAATTAAAACAAATATTAAAGCTTTACTTACGAATCTTATGATTTTCTTACTTGTATTTTACATTATATAGAACGTTGTATATACCGTCTCATTTTTGTGCAAGAAAGCCCAGTATTATACTTTCTGAATCTTACTTATATTCATTTAAACAATGGGAACTATTTTCTAACTTCTCTGGTCATTTTTACACTATGACATTTTTTGCCTTCTTGTTGAAAAAAAGTATTTATTATTAATTACTTTCATTAACTGAAAGTATTAATTAGAGATATTTGATGAACTGTTAAATTTTTTTATCATAAAAAACTTTTGATTATGCTGATTTAATTTAAATTGCCAAATTTGCTAAATTGGATATGGATAAAATGAAAATATCATTACATTTTGTATTTGATTTTTGATAACAAAACTATTAAAATGTCGGCAGCTTCATACCAATTAGAACCTGTTAAGGTTATGAAAAAAAAGTACAAGAATACACTAAACAATACAGTTGACAGTAGTATCAGATATGAAAATTTGTGAAAGAATAAGTGAGAGCCTGGATTTGCATTACAAGTACAACCAATAACAGCACCATTTAGCATTATAAATTTTGATTATAAGTTTACTGTTCAATATTTTATAAACATCAAATTAAAAACATGAAGTACTAATATTTTTGCCCATTTTATACAATTAACATTTAACAAAAATATGGACAAATCGTTATTAATTAACGCAACAATTAACACATTAATTAATGGCAATAATTCAAGATAGATAGTTATTTAAATTGTCAAAATGTTGTAACGCCTGTTAAAAAACATATTTTATCTGGTATTTCCTAATTTATGTGTCGTATTTGGAATTTGTCTCTTAACATGGAAAATAGAAAAAACTAACAAAATTGACAGAAAGTTTTCAAGCAATTTTTCCTTCCAATTCCCATTAATTTAGAGAAAAACTACAATTAAACTTTTCTTTCTCTCATCTAAAAAAAGAACGAGTGACGCAAAAAAAAATATTCTATACAACTCTTATTCAATCAAAGTCTAATTATGTGAAACTTTTCTTTCTCTTTTGTTCTACTCTTTTATAAAAAGAGCGCTAAAATAAAAAATTTTCTTTCTTAACATAGAATTAAACTTAGAGATAAAATCAAATTAGAAATAAATCAATAATTAGCAAAGCAACTAATAGTCCAATCCAGGACTTTTAAAATATAATCAACATAAGCAACATTACCAACAACAATAATCAAATAAACAACACAATTTTTTTTTTAAACAAAGCATAATTTTAGGGGCTTTTATTGCTTAGTCATTAATATTTAAATATTTACAGTTGCAATATAATTAAAAAAATGATGTTTAATGTTGAATTTTTTATTTAGTTATTTTTTTACCTACATTTGTTATAGAACCCCCATCATCAAAATCATTTGTTTTAAATATGTTTCAACATGATTATTCAAACTAAATTTTTTTGTTCGACTTCCCGAACTTCATGCAAAGCGAATTCAGACAAAATATTTCTAATAAAAAAGCTGTTACTAATTTTATACGGGTAATTAATATATAACAACTTTTTTCAGAATATTGATTGATATAATAAATATTCATCATTTATTAACATAAAATATAGCGCAATAGCAATTTATAGCAATGAACCAGCATAAAGTATTTTAAAAAAAGGTTTTTATATTTTTTTAAATGTTAAAAGTAGAAAATAATTAACTTAACAAATAATGAAAAAATTTGTGAACAAAAATAAAAAATTTTCTAGAGTTTCATTTGTCAAAAGTCTACTGTGACGCCAAATACTAAAACTTTTATGAATTAAGCACGCTTCAAAAGAATCGTCGAAGTCTGTAGATTGTGACATATAATTTAAAGACTCAGAGTTTTTGAGTACAATGGAGAAGGTGAACTTCAGCTGAAACAACAAGATTAGTTTTTCTC
The DNA here is from genome assembly GCF_022113875.1 of Hydra vulgaris. Lineage (NCBI taxonomy): Eukaryota > Metazoa > Cnidaria > Hydrozoa > Anthoathecata > Hydridae > Hydra > Hydra vulgaris. Next base: position 15,300,480 of record NC_061159.1, on the reverse strand, counting down.
GGAATACATTCATTATTTATTTTTAATTAAAAAAACTTGCTTCAAACCTTTTTTTCAACATTATCTTTAATATGAACACACCATGTGTTGAGAGTTTGGGATCCCTTTAAACTTAAGGAAAAATAATTAGATTTATTCGAGATATTAGACCAAATTTTTTTCTTTCACTTTTAATTGCAAAATGATTTAAATGAAAAAATAGAATGAAAACATTAATTTAAAAACCATTTAAATAAATAAATAATTATACTTGAACTTTTAATAGTACGCTAGATCAAGAAACAATAAATTATAAAAAAATGTGATATCTAATGCTTTTTTGCTTTGATCTTGTTCGTTTTGGTCTATAGATTATAGACCCTTTTACAGCAAAGCGGCGCAAGGAACGAGGGGGAGAGGGGAATTTTTTTTTTTTTTTGCATTAATTTGAGCCCTGATTTATATTTTGATAATTCCTTTAATAAAAACATTAATTTTTTTTTAAATATATTTATTATTATAATTAATATGAGTTTCTCCTTTGGGAATTTTTCATAACTATAATTTACAATGCGATTAAACACTATCAGCTTTAAACATTCTCATTTAAATAATAGTGAAATTTTCAGTAAAAATGTGAATAAACATTTATAAATAATAAGGTAAATAAAAAAAAAGTTATTTGAAAATATTACTAATGTTATTAGTAATAACATAATAAAAAAATATTTGCAATAAGATTATAACAACCACATTAAAAAATTTTGATTTGGATTTAAAGACTTGATTTAAAGACTTGATTTGAAAAGTAAGAGAAGAACAACAAAAAAAGTTAATAACTTTTCAATGAACTTTAATTATTGGTGTTTTTTTGCAAAAGTTTATAAAATATGTTTAACTTATGTAATATAGATCAAACAAAGACATCTTGTAAAAGCCACAACAAAAATTTGTCCACATATAGATCTTTGCACAATAAAAAAAACAACTGGACAAAAGTCAATTTTTAAACCATTTTAATTTTAACCAAACCACAAGACACAGTACAAGTTTACAAAGAGGTAGGTCAGCAGTTGATTCCTGGAATAAAAAAAATTGAAATCAAAATTTATATTGGGTGTGAATCAAAAGAAAGTGTTATCCTTAGTATTAACAAATCTTTACTAGAACATATGTTCAACACTTAAAAATCTCTTGATTACTCGTGTGAGTTTATTGCGGGTATAAAGGGTACATGGGAAAAAATATATATATATATTTTAATCTTAACAATAGTTAGTGAATAAAGCATATAAATGAAAATTAGCGACAAATGTTGAGATTAAAGCCATCAATGTAACATTAATGACTATTTTGGTTAATTATTTATACTTTTATTTCGAAAAAACATAATTTAGTGCAATTTACGCAATTACTTGATATTAGGGCAAGGTATATTATATATACATTAGGGTTATGACTTTTTATCAACCCCATGCTCCTGTACTGTAGTTTGATAAACTTTTACCTAAAAAGCATGAAATTAACTATTATTTGCATATTTTTTCTTAAAAGTTCACCCTGCCATTAAAAAAAAAAGTACTACTATGTTTTCAAATGTATTTAGAATGTCATAGTCATGTAATACAAAAAATTTTCAATCTAACAATGACTCAGACCTTGCTCTTTCTTGTTGCACAGAAGGAACCAAAGGTGTATTTTGTCTTTATTTTTGCATGATGAATAAGTTTCCTCCATTACTTTGATTGCGAGCTCTGCGCATTGATTAGTTCTGGGTACCTGTAGTATGGATGGCTCTCGTTTACAGTGATTTTTCAAAGAGCTTAAAATCTTTTCGTATGGATTATTAAAGTCCTTTTTGTTGTACAGTTGGTCTGTAAACCAATGGTCTGCCTAGCCATATGATATATATTGACTTTCTGCAAAACTTTCCTTGTTGAAGAAATTAAAATAAAGGCCAGGATCACTAGTATAGCTCTGGAGTTATACTCACATTGCTGATGTTGGGTATTTTCTGAAACCTGATCAATGGAAAATGTCCCCTTTTCCTCAAAAAATTGGAACACTCGAGTGAGATGAATTTTGCTTTTATTATGTTTCCTGCTTGGTTTAGGAGTTGTCTCATCTTCATCATTGTTTCCATATTTACTGTTGTCAGCCTCAAAGTTAGAATCGCTAAAATCAGGATAGTAAGATGATGAGTTGGATGACTCATTAGAAAGTTTTTGTCTTTTAGAGGGATGGATTGTTTCTTTACTGGCCGCTTGGCCTGTAGAGTATTCCACTGTTAGATAAATATCACTTTGAGCCACATCAAATTTTTATTTGTGATGAGTCTGGGTTGTCATGCGTCCATAAGACATTAAAAGTTATCTCATCTACAGGAAATCGGTGTGCTTCATCAGTGACAAGTGGGGAAAAAGGAGTCAATCGCTTGTCGAAAGATAACAATGTTTCATCCACTTTAATAATATCAAAAATTTCATCAAAGGGTTTGTAGCTTTCCCGCTTGATACATCATAACATTTCAGTATTTTATCAAGCTTTGCTCGTATAACTTGATCAGAATTTGGCGACTTCTTTGGAAATTTCTGCTATTCCCTCCTTTCTTCCTTTGATTTTTAGTCCAAGGAAATAGCGCCCGATAATTTGCTTTTGAAGAGGCATTCTGCACCTTTCTTCCAGTGAATATTCTTCTGTAGGGACTATTCCTCTTCTTTTATGAGAGTATTTAAATTTTACCAGGTCATTGGTCCAGACATTCTTGTTCTTCTGAATGCTACTATCGCTAGGCTTGTACAACGCCATGCGTTGCTTCTGTAATAACTATAAAATTAGATGAGCAGCTATACATAGTCTAAAATGTTCTAGAATATTCCAGAATATTCTATATTGTTTTAGTATGTTCTAAATTGTTCTAGAATGTTTCAAATTGTTCTAGAATGTTCTAAATTAATCCAGAATGTTTTAAATTGTTTTAGAATGTTCTAAAGTCTTCTAAAATATTCTGTTATTTTCCAAAATGTTTTAAAGGTTTAAACACTTCTAATCTATACAAGTTTTAAATGATTTGAAATGACAAAACGTAATTTGAATTGCAGGGTGACCTTTTTTTACAACCGAGAGGAATTGAACATGTTTTCAATGTTTTCTAATAAAAGTTCATAGATTTATGACACAGGAAATTAATTTTTTTTTTAAAGTCAAAAAATCATAACCCTAATATATATATATATATATATATATATATATATATATATATATAAATATATATATATATATATATATATATATATATATATATATATATATATATATATATATATATATATATATATATATATATATATATATATATATATATATATATATATCAGGGCCTATTCAAGGTAAAAAAATTGGGCAGTGGTACTCCCTCATTTCGGCGGACTTTAGCAGAAAATCAACGTTATTTTTGCGAAAACAACATTTGCCATAAAAACATAAAAAAAAAAAAAAAAGGTTCTCAAATTTTAATTTAAGCGGCGCCCAAATACGGTTGAAGCTGTCGAAATGGTCTAGAATAGCTCCTGTAGATATATATATATCTACAGGAATAATTTTTTATTATTATTATTATTATTATTATTATTATTATATATATATATATATATATATATATATATATATATATATATATATATATATATATATATATATATATATATATATATATATATATACATATATATATATATATATATATATATATATATATATATATATATATATATATATATATATATATATATATATATATATATATATATATATATATATATACATTATTGTTACATTACATGTTACATAATTTTAAGATAATTATTTATTATTTATAAATATTTGATTATAATTTTTAATACTGTGTTATTAATTATAGATTGAAATATTCTTAGTGTTCTAAAAAACTAAGAAAAAGGATATTTTATATCCCCCTTCCCTCATAGCTTGCGTCGCTTTGCGGTAATGTAGGAAGGGGGGTGGCGTTAGTATAAAATTGTATCTTTTGTACATAATTGTTATTTTTTAACATATTTTTCATAATTAAATTTTATCTTAAACTTTTATCATTACGCTGAGTTTAAATAGGGTTACTGTTATAATTTACAGCTTAACTTTTAAGTTAAAGTTTAAGGAGCAGTTGCAGTGCAAAGAGCGAAAGGTATTTAATACTATTAAGATATTACTTTGTGTAATTGTTTTATCTTAACATGATACTTAAAAAAGTAAAAGTAAAAAACCAAGAGTAAAAAACAAACATTACAAAATTTAATCCACTTGTATTAGTCATAGAAAACTATTTAATACGTTCATGCTGACGATATAACACCTGTTATTTTTAAAGAGTATTTAATTGTTACAAAAGCTATAAAACAAACTGCAAAGTTGTTTTAAAAATATAAATAGTTTGTGTTAATGTAAAACAAATTCGTGACGCTGTTTTGTTGTTGTTTTATACAGTTTATAACCTTAAAAAAAAAACATAAAATGTGTTTAAAATAAAACGAAGCAAATAAATGAAATTGTTCTAATTAATAAATTAAAAAAATATCATAATAAAACTTAATATTTGCGCAAAAACACCCCGATAGACCATACAAGTCTGTAATCAATTGACCAAAGAGGACTAATAAAAGTTTAAGTAGAATTAAGTTTTTCATTCAAATGGTTTTTAAATTGATGTTTTCATTCAATTTTTTTATTCAAATTGTATTCTTATAAAAAGTGAAACAAAAAAATTGGCATAATAAATTGAATTACAGGGCTCGAATTAACGCAAAAAATCTAATCGCGAAAAAAAAAAAAAAAAATTATCCCCCCCCCCTTAAACCTTGCGCTTCTTTGCGGTAATGAGGGGGGGGAAGTTGCGTTAGTATATAATTGTAACTTTTGTACATAATTGTTCCACTTTTAATATATTATCTCTCATATTTAAATATAATCTTATAATTATCTTGTTCGACAGAGTTTAAAATAGCGTAAGTAACTGTTATTATTTACAACTTCAGTTATAACTTAAAGTTTAAGTTGCAGTTAAAAAAGTAAGAGAAAAAGCAACATTGCAATATCTAAACCACTTTAATTAGTCAAAGAAAACTATTTAATACATTCGTGCTGACATTAAAACACGTGTTAATTTTAAAAAGTATTTAATTATTAAAAGCTATATAACAACATTAAAACAAACTGCAAAGTTGTTTTAAAAATATAAAGAGCTTGGGTTAAAGTAAAACAAATTCGTGACGCTGTTTCGTGTTGATTTATACAGTTTATAAAAGAAAATGTGTTTTAAATAAAAGAAAGCAAATAAATAAAATTGATCTAGTTAAGAACAAAAAAAAAATTCATATTTGCGCCTATAGACCTATACGAGTTTATAATATATGGACCAAACGAGTAAGATCAAAGCATAAAAACATTAGTTTTATAAATTATCGTTTCCCGACCAAGCGTACGATTAAAAATTTAAGTATAATTAAGTTTTCATTCAAATGGTTTTTAAACTGATGTTTTCATTCAATTTTTTTTTTTCTTTTTAATTGTTTTCAAAAAAAAATTAAACAAAAGATTTTGTTTAATAAATCGAATTATATTAAGTATAAGAATATGCTTAAATTATTTTTTTAGAAAAAAAATTTTTCAAACAGAGGTAAAATAATTTATCAAACTTAATTTAAAATTTTTATAATTTTTATTTTAACTTGCAATTTGCAATCACTGCTTTGATGTTTACATTAGAATGTTTCTACTTTTAAAACCATTTTCAAGAAAAAAAGTATAATTCAAAACGTTAAAAAAATTACGATTTAAGAAAAAAAAACTTTCTTCTTTTATCCTTTGTTTCATCAAACTTTTTTCAAATTTCAAATTTCAATCACAAAATTATTTGAATAAGTGAATTTTAAGGCTAAGGTTCTCTTGATAAATTGATTTCTTTTTAAATAAAATTCCTGAAAACAATTGCGCATTTATAGAAAATGTTTAGTCTAGATGTCGCTATAAATAAAATGAAAATATAAAAAAATGGTGTCGCATTTTTCATATTCTATTCGACAATTTTTGTTAAAATAATTATTAGTTAAAAGCTTATATTATGTGTTAACAACATGTAAGATCTAAATTGAAACATGTCTATGGCTAACTTTAGCAAGTATATTAAATAAATTAATATAATTGTTAAATTAATACTTAAGTAACTGTAAGTTACTATCTTAACTTAACTAGTTGTTTTGATTTAGGCTATAAGTTAATATATATTTATATATAATTAATATAATTTATATATATGTTATTATACTTAAAGTAGTAAAATAATTATATAAATTTGTTTATAAAATAATAATTTAAATCATTATTATTAAGTTAATTTGGAGCAACGTTTCTTTTAAAAAAAGATAAAAATGCTGTTTTGTTAAAAAAATAGAATGAAGAAAAAACTATTTTTAACTTTTGTCTTTTTAATTGCTTTTACGCAGAGAATAAAGTAGTTTAAATTAAAAAGTGCTTTACATTGAATAAAAATCTCCGCGTGAAAGAGTTAATGATCATACTTCTATTCAAAAGACTAACTTTGCATGACGTACTTTACTATGAAAACATTACTGTAAAGAATTGCCAAAAAAAAAAGCTAAATTAGAAAAATAGTAAATAAACAACTAAATAAGTAAACCAATCGCGAAAATATATGTTTTAAGAAAAAACTAATCCCGAAGGTGTAAAAAGCAATCGCGATACCCTTAATTCGAGCCCTGAATTATATTTCTTTATGTTTAAGAATATGCTTAAAAAGGTTGAAGCAAAAAATTTGCTAGTTTCTATTAGCATTGATTAACTATCAGAAGAAGAAAATTAATAAAAACAAATTATATATATTTTAATATACCTAATGTAGTAAAATTAATAATATAAAACTGTCAATAAAATAATAACTTAAATTATTATTAATAAGTTAATTTGGTGCAACATTTTGGAAAACAAAGATACAAATCAGGCTGTTTTTTTAAAAAAAAAAAGAATAAAGAAAAAATTCGCTTTAACGTCTTTTCTATTTTAACTTCTTTTTTATTTTTAATCAGGTTATATAACAGGCCTTGCGATAAAGCGTCGGGCGATGTGAATTTTACGTCGTCCAAAAGCGATTTTGCGTGTAGCTAGGGCTATTTGCGTCGAGCAAAAAATTTTTTGTTTGAGTATATTTAAAGATATTTTTGAGCGGAATTTTAATGAAGTAATTTACGATTATTTTAACATTTAATAAAGTATTTTAAAAACCGCATGCAGTTGAAATAAAAGTTTGAATTAAAAAAAATTAAATATGCTCATTATTTACAAGTAGAAAAAATTCAGATTAAAAAAAAAGTTTAAATCTTTTAAGCTAACATTTTATTAAAATTATTCAACAATAGCAAAGTTGTCGATAAAATTGAACAAAAATACTTTCTTTTAGTTTTAGATTTTTAACTTAAATAATTATTTTACGGGGGTTTGTTAGGTTTTAAAATTGTTCCATAGATTTAAAAATATTTATTAACTGTTAGACGTATTTAAAGTATTTAAGAGTAATTTCGAGGAAACATTTTAAAAATTGGTGAGCGCAAATAAAAAAAAAAAAAAGGATTAATATTAAAACGTATTCTACTTGATTCAATAAAAAAGTGCTGTTATTAAAATTTTTGTAAAAAGTAACTCAAAAAAATTACTTAAATAATAGCGATCGCTTTTATGTTAAAAGTTACCGAAACTCAACGAAGCGTGCTCAAGAACAGCTGCTGAAAAATAAAACGTCAATAGTTTTTCGAATAATTTTTAATACTAATTTTTAAGAATAATTTTTTCGCTGAAATATTTTTTTTATACCTATAAAATTTTTATTCTAACATTTTATTTTATTTTACTAGAAATAAAATTCCTTGTTAACATTAAAAATCTATTCAAAACGTTTGTTTAAGTTTTTTATTAATACGAGAAAAAAAATTAAATATTAGCATATTTTATAATCTTTTTTAAATTTAAGTTAAAATGTTTTTTATTCGTTTAGTATAGACAAAACGTGACAAACGTCGAGAAAATAAACAAATGTTTTTACATTTTAAAAAACGAAACATTCCAAAACATTTTTAAATAATAACATAAACGATTTAAAGTAGTTTTGCGGTAATTAAGTAAATTGGTGAAGTTAATGTTGATAAATATGAAAAGCAAATAAAAAGAATTTAATGACGTCAAAAATCACGTCGTGCTTATGCGTCGCGCAGTTCTTATTCATCGCAAGGCCTGTATAATATCTTTGATGATTCACGAGTGTGTTCTATACATTTTGATACAAGTTGTTTTGACAAATCTAACGAATAATTAATTAAACCAAGAACTAGGAAGAGATATAAAAAATAAGAATATACAAATAAAATCTATAATTTGTAATTAACTTTCAAATTTTTGACAAAACATTTATTTTTGCAAACAAATGACAACAGTTCATAAGATTTATCAAAGTAACAGTTCATTTGATAATTTGATAATATATTCTTAAAACAGCATATGTTAGAAATCTCAAAACGCAACAAATTGTAAATAAAACAAAAGCTAAAACATTTCAACAGAATATTCTAGAACTTTATTTTGCTTAGTCAGCGTATTTTTGAACCAAAAGAATCAGTTCATTTGTAAATTTGGTGGGTTTTTAGTGTTCGCAAATATTCTTTTCATTCTTCCGCAATGTGTTTTAAGAACATTCAAGTTAATTATATTTCCATGTATGTCCAAAAAACAAAAATCATTTGTTGCAAACATAAACTTAAATGTTCTCAAAACGACTAAAAAACCTGGCCAGTTTTTTGCAACTAAATATTGTTTCCGTGGTCAATATTCGAGTGCGATCGCTCCCGCTTCCCGACCAAGCCTGATGTGCCAATCATACACAATCATTTAAAAATAAAAAACTTTTAAATGCGACCACTTACAAAATATTTATGGGAAAATAAAAAAACGCTCAAATAAACATGAACTATCAAAAAATTGCAGTTCCCTCCCTCCCTTCCTTCTGGATAATTCCCACACAACGCCACTGAATATACAAGCCCTGTATATACAGCACTGTATATATGTATATACAGCCCTGTATATATGTATATACGTGCTGTATATATGTATATACACCACTATATATATGTATATTAAGCCACTGTTGTGTATATGATTACACTTGGCTCAGTGTGGGATTTATGTATTGTGGATATGTTATTCGTTTGCCGCAAAAAAAAAATGTCAAAAAAATTAAAATCTTTTAGGGAAATGCAATAGAAAAACTTGCAAGTTCAACATGGAGTCACTTAAGGTCCATAAATAAAAACTCTACTTTCATGCGGGTTTTTTTTCAAAACGTAGAGCTATTGAAAATATACAGCAAACTACAGAGATTTGCATTCAAAAAAAATCTATTACCAAACTAAAATGTAAGCAAATTTTTTTTTAACAAATAGTTTAAAACATATTTCATTTAGAAACTTAAATTGAAAAACAGTTTCTTATTTTATTTTTTAATTATATAATAAATTCATATTGTCATATCAGCATGAGCTCAAAAAAATGTGAAAGTTTTAAATAAAACTCATATTAATAGTGGAAGATTTGCAGGAAAAGCCTCTGATTTACCCGTAAGCGATCTACCAACCTACAAACAGGTCATTCAATACAGTTACAAGGTTGAGAAAGAATTATTTAATGGACAGAAAATTGACTGTATTAATTGTGACAAAAGTCAATAGTGACTTGCAACATCTTTGGTGTAGGGTCAATCCAAATCTACCTCTGATAAAAGATAAACCCTTGAAAAATAAAATATTGAAAACATTTCTAAAAGTGTTTTTGCAGAACAAATTCAATCTGAAAACCATAAGTCTAGTATAAACTGGCTAGAAAAGAAACTTGAAACATTGATTGATGTGTCTGCTTGCCGGTGCGATCTTCCAATTATTGATGATTGTAATGATAGGTAAACAAATATCTTTTAAAGTTTTTTATTACAACTTTTTTTTAATGTTATGTGAAAAATATTTTGTAAAGGTAGATGAAAGTTTACTACCTCATCTCTCTACCTTCTACTAAGATATTAAAGTAAGGCCTACAACCGTAAATAATGGATGTAAGCCTATGTAATAAATGGTTTCTATATTGTTTTGATTTTATAGTAAAAATAATATCCAGGTCAGGTCAGGATAATCGAGACCAATCTTGCTACTGGTATCACTAAACCCAGTACCACCTGCCACAAGCCCTGCTGCCTTGCAGAGTGTGCTCTTCTTAGGCAAAGGCTAGGAGAAATAAACTTCGACTAAAAATTCCCCTGCCTTGGGGCTCTTGGTTGAGTAAAGGCTAGAGATGATGTCTCGATAAAAACACTCATCTTGGGCAGATGTTAACTGCATCCAGCTAAACATCCCCTGTCTTGGGGCTCTTGGTTGAGTAAAGGCTAGAGATGGTGTCTCAATAAAAATACTCATCTTGGGCAGATGTTAACTGCATCCAGCTACTGTCTTGTAGAAGGCCTCCTAGGCAAAGACTTTAGGGGTAAGCAGAAAAATTCTGCTAACCAGCCTCGAACTCCTTCTTGATCTATTAGGCTAACATAGATGTAACCTGTATTACATTGTTTCCTGCCTAGGATGATAAATGCTGGATCTCCTTGACTCTACTCATAGAATTTTGCTTATGCCTCCTTGATAATGGCTATGCAACTCTTCCTGTTATCTCCATATCAGGGTACAGCTCTAAAACTCAGTTTAATGGTTCTGAGGCCGGCTGGTAGTAAGGTTTCCCGAACTCTGTGGTAGCACTCAGAGAGGCTGATTCCATCAACAGCTGCAGAATATCAGAGTATTAACAGTGCCATGTTGCGCATGGATGGTGTCCCTGTTAATGCTTTTGGTGTGCATTGTCAAGACCACATAAGGAGCCCTATGTCACGACTTAGGGTTAATTAACAGGACTGAGACAACTGCATAGCTCATTGATTAGAAGACTGTGCTCTATCTATGAATGAGTCAAGTTCTCATTAAACCCAAATCATGACCAAAGTAACCAAAAATTTGAAACCTAAAAAACCATCCCCACCACCTAAATATTTTAATATATCTTTTACAAATATTCGCGGTCTACGAAGCAACTTTCCATCAGTTGAGTCTTACCTCCTGCAAAATTCACCAGACTTGCTTGCACTCAGTGAAACAAATTTAAATTCTGCAATTCCTTCTTCAGATGTCAGAGTTGATGGGTACTATCCTTTGATTCGTAAAGACTCCAATAGTCACATGCTAGGTTTAGGGGTATACATACGCATTAATTCCCCTATTTGTCGTGAAATCAGGTTCGAATTCTTTGACCATTCTTTTATGTGCACCTAGACCATTGACCATTCACACCTAGACCATTGACCATTCACACCTAGACGTTGACCATTCTTTTATGTGCACTTTTATGTGTGCCTAGCACCTCTTCACTCTTTCACCTTTCTCTTTGTTCTTTATCGTTCTCCTTCTTCCCATGATTGCACTCTTTTAGATGTTATCTCTGATTAAATTGGCCATGTCCTCTCTCTTTACCCCTCTGCCAATATATTGTTGTTGTTGGTGATTTTAATGCCCATCACACTGAATGGCTCGGCTCTAACACCACTGATCATGCTGGCACTAAAGCATTTAACTTCTGCGTTTCTCAATCTCTTACTCAGATAGTTAACTTTGTGACTTGTTTTCCTGACAACCCTAATCATTTACCTTCACTCTATGACTTATGTCTTGTCTCTGACCCTAGCTTATGTTCAGTTTCTCCCTTTTCTCCCTTAGGTGGTTCTGACCATGCAATGATCTCTATAAATCTTTCTTCTCGTACTTCTTTTTTAAGCTCACCTTATCATCGCACCACCTACTACTACCCTAAAGCTGACTGGGATTCCTTTTGTGATTTTCTTCGTGATGGTCCTTGGGCTGATGTTTTTTCTTTCTCAGCTGACAAATGCACCTCCTACGTAACCTCCTGGATTCAGGCTGGAATGGAAGCTTTTATTCCTTCGCGTCGGTTTCAAGTCAAGCCTCATTCTACTCCATGGTTTTCTCCTTCTTGTGCGGCTGCTATATCCAATCGTAATCATTTTTTTCATCTTTTTCAAAAGAACAACTCTCTTGAGAACAAACGGCTATTTATTATTGCAAGAAATCGATGTAAAAAGGTGCTTTCTGATGCTAAACTCCATTATTCTCAGTTCACTAAATCTCGCATCTTATCGCAGAAGTTAGGCTCTAAAGACTTTTGGAAAATCTTCAACAGCATTGTTAACAAGGGAAGATCTAACATTCCATCTCTCATTCATGGGACTGATCTTATTACCTCTCCCAAGGATAAGGCAGAATTATTTGCAAAGAACTTTTCTTCTAATTCCACTCTTGAATCTTATGGACATTCTCTTCCTTCCATTCCAGTCAAACAGGTTGACATATTGTTAGACATTCAAATCACTCCGGCTTCTGTTGCTAAAGTCATATCTCAATTAAACTCGTCTACAGCTTGTGGTCCAGACAACATTCCTGTCACAGTCTTGCAGAATTGTTCTCCAGAACTATCTTCAATTCTCTCTAAACTATTTAACAAGTGTTTGACTGAGTCTTGTTTTCCTGCTTGTTGGAAAATGGCATCTGTGGTTCCAATATTCAAAAACTCTGGAGAAAATTCTGACCCCTCCAATTATCGTCACGATCAGTCTTCTTTCTGTTATTAGCAAAGTCTTTGAGTCTTTGATCAACAAATTCCTCACATCTCATCTTGAGTCAAATAAACTACTGTCAGACAATCAATACGGTTTTCGATCCTCTCGCTCTACGGCCGACTTGCTAACTGCTGTAACTGAAAGATTTTATCGTGCATTAGATGGAGGCGGTGAGGCTAGGGCTATTGCTCTCAACATATCTAAAGCTTTCGACAAAGTTTGGCATGCTGGTCTTCTCCATAAGCTTGCTTTATATGGTGTTTCTGGGAAAGTTTTTGAGATTATCAAATCATTTCTTTCTAACCGGTTTATTAAAGTCATCCTTGAAGGCCAACACTCTTCTTTATTTCCAGTAACTTCTGGGCTTCCCTAAGGTTCCATCCTGGGCCCTGTTTTGTTTCTTATCTACATAAACGATCTTCCTGACAACCTTTCATCTAAAGTAGCTCTTTTTGCTGATGACTCAACTTTATACTCCTGTCTTGACAAAAAGTCTTCTCTTTTCGATCGCCTAGAACAAGCAGCTGATCTTGAATCTGATCTCACTTCAGTAATAGATTGGGGCTCACAGTGGCTTGTGAATTTCAACTCTAAAAAAACCCAATTGCTTACAGCAAACAACTACCGTAATATGGTCAACATTCCTATATTAATGAATGGCAATCCTTTTACTGAGTCCTCCTCTTTTCGTCTTCTTGGATTATCGCTTACTACTGACCTTTCATGGAAACCATATATACAATCGATTGCTAAATTAGCTTCTGCTAAGGTTGCTTCTCTTTATCGTGCTCGCCATTTCCTTACTTCTGATTCCATTCTCTACCTCTACAAATCTCTTATTTGTCCCTGTATGGAATACTGTTGTCATATTTGGGCTGGTTCTTCTAACGATTCACTTTCTCTTCTTGACAAGGTCCAAAAACGCATTTGTAAATGTTGTTGGACCTGGACTATCTGCTAAGCTTGAACCTCTTTTCCATCGTCATAAAGTTGCATCTCTTTCTCTTTTCTACAAATACTATCATGGTCACTGCTCAAAGGAGTTATCATCTCTAGTTCCATCAACTAAAATTCATTCTGTTTTTACTCGTCATTCAGCTAAGTCTCATTCATTTACTGTATCCGTCCCTGCATGCTCTAAAAACTTTTATTCATCTAGTTTTTTTCCCCGCACTTCAATCCTTTGGAACTCTCTCCCATCTTCATGTTTTCCTGACTCATACAACCTTCAACTTTTCAAGTCTTCTGTCAACTGTTTCCTTGCTCTATAACTCTGTTCTTTTTTTTTCCTAGTAACTCCCAACTTAATAGTGGTTGCTTGCAGCCTTGTTGGGAGTGAATGCAAATAAATAAAAAAAATATATATATATATACTTTTAGACAAATTAAATGACAGAAAAATTTCATAATTAAACACAGTTTGCTGCTCTTTTATGAAGTTATGTTAAAATGATTATTTATCACTAATCATTTGACCATTAATTTATTCTATTCACTTTAAATTTAAATACTTTCAAATTTAGAATATTTGACTTATTTTAGGTCCCTGTTCTGGAAAGAGAATACTTAAAGGATGCAAGATAAGATCAAAAGGAAGTTGGCTGTTAGGCAATGTGGACTAAGCGGAGGCAACAAGAAACGCCAAAAAGTATATTAGAGAGGAAAATGAGGCCACTAGAAAGCTAATTATACAAAAAAATCTTCAAAAACATCAGAATTCCATTTGAATAATAGTTTTAGTGCTGATTCTTCAAGTTTAGATACAACTGAAAGTGAAGAGTTTGAGGAGCAAATACTTAGTGAAAGAAATTACAAAGAATTAACTAATTTAGCCAAGGCTGCAATAAGATACGAAGTAAGCGATGCTGCAGCAGCTGCAATAGCAACAGCTGTATTATTTGACTACGGAATAGTAAGTAAGAGTAAAAAATCTCAGATAATTACAGAATATAAGGTATTTTTTGAAAAAGCATGAGTGGCTAAATCAATTGAAACCAAGCATCGCCAAAAGGTTTTAGAAATAAAGGTAATTATTGTTGATAGCAAGAAAGACAAAAATTCATTAGTTCAAGTGATGAAATACAAGAGTAATGGAGACCCTTTCTTTTATCGAACCACCAATGATAAACATCGCCTCACTTTTACTTGTGAAAATGATCCATACTCTGGAAATTATATTACACGTGATAATAGAAAATGGTAAATGTAGTACTATGGCTTTAGCAACATTAAATGTGTTTTCTGAATATGATAGTGTTCAAAGCTTAGAAGCGATTGTTCTTGACAATACAAATTCTAACACTGGCGTAGATAATGGTTTAGTTGTCAAATTAGAAAAGCTTTTAAATCATAGCATTCATTTAGTTGGATGTTTGCTTCACCAGGGTGAGCTACCTCTTCGGCATGTTATATCTGAAACAGATGGACAAACTAATGATCCTAAAAAATATAAAAGTCCAATTGGTATACAAGCGTCTAATATATTCATGCATGAACAACTTTTGGTTAAGTTTATTCCTATAGATTCTGAGATAGAGCTTTATGTAAATTTGCAATCTGAGTACAGACCAGCGTAAACTTTATGAGTATTGTATTGGAATAGCTAAGGTTCCATTTCTGTCAAGTATGCTAATAAAAAACCTGGTCCTATCTGTCATGCACGCTGGCTAACCCTTGCTTTAAGAATTATGATGGTTTATGCAAGAACTGAGATACCTACACATGATCTAAACTGTATCACAAAGTACATAGTTCAAGTCTACTTTTCAATGTGGTTTGCTGTAAAAAGTTCAGCGCATTACAAAGATACACCAAAGCTCCTCCATAAAACAATACAGTTAGTCAAAAAACAGGATGACAGAATTGAAAAAATTGTATTGAAAAATCTTTAAGGTAAATCCTATTGTTGCTGTCAAGAAAATTTTCTTTACGCTATCCTGCTAGACGATAAAAAAGTTGTAAGAGATCATGCTCTCAATCAAATCTTGGAGATTAGGTTATCTAGGGAAACAAATCCAGATTTTAAATCTAAAATCAAAGCTAAGACAATTATAACCTTGAACTTCAATGCTGATGTTTGGACAGACTTAATTGAAGTTTCTTTAACACAAATCGAATCTCCCACTTTAATTTTTATTTCTTCAAATGAATTACACAAGGTATTCAAACCGGCAATAAACTTTCTCGAACTGATTTGCCAAGCAATTCTCAGTTGGTGGAAAGAGCTGTAAAACTCACATCTGAAGCTTTTAAAAAGGTTTATGGATGGGTGAAGAGACATAACTTCAAAACAAGAGAAATGTGAAAAAGTCAGAATATTGTATACTTTTCTCAGAGTAATTTTACAATCTTGTATAATGCAAATATAATATATATTGAAACAATACAAAACTATAATATATAATATATCAATATTATTAATATTGAAAATTTTTTTTATGACTCTGACAATTAAGACATATATAAAATTGAGTTCAATGTATTCTTTTATGAAAAGACATTCAAAAATGTTATTACAACATTAAATTTGGTGTAAATTTCATTGTGAGGCCTATAAAATTGTTGAAGTATATGCTAAAAAGACTCTGGCCCAAGCTATTCTTAAACACCAATAATTTTAAAGAACTTTTTATTAACAATCGAGTTAATAACTAGAAAATTTGATTTTCTAGTTTTGAATTTAAACTAATAATTAATAGAATTTTTCATAAACATCTGCGACTGAAACTTTTTACGGACCTTCGTTTCTACATGACATTAGCCAATAAGCTTTCATAAAACATCCTGAATATCTAAGATATTTATGATTTTGTGAAATATTTAATTAATTTAAATGTTTAAAAAAAAACACAAATAATTGAAAACTTTAAAATGATTTCCCAAAATGATTATAACTCCAAGTTGTATAATTTTTTCGGAAATATGTTTATATTTATGGCTTAGATAAATCCCAAAGTGAGCCAACATGCTTTGGAAAAAAAAGTATGTATAGACAGTGGCTTAATATACATATGTGCTGTATATATGTATATACACCACTGTATATATGTACAAGCCGTATATATACAGCACTGTATATATACGCCACTGTATATACAAGCACTGTATATACACTGTATACACTTCTTATTAAATGCTCTTTCGTGGTGCTCTGTGATAAGATCATAAGGACTTCTTAACACCTATAAAATTTAAAAAAATATATACAAGGCCGGTGCAAATAAGGGGGTATAGACCCCACCATCCTTCCATCAATATTTTTTATCTCTTTTAGTAGGCAAATTTAGCCATTTTAGACCAGTTAATCGGCAAATAAAGACCAATTAGTACAGACACCAAACTTAGAATTTTAATCAGTCTGTAAATTTAAAAAACAGACAATTCTAATTGAAGGACGAGGTCTAAGTTTCATAATTTTTGTTTCTTAGGGGGGAGGGCATAACCCCTATTTCCTCGTAAAAAGCAAACATTTTCAAACTTTACGTATTATATAGCGTAATTTTACGTTTACGTAGGACTTGATTTTTGCCACTTAATACTATGGGAAGGGGAGTCAACTTGTTTTCAAAAATCCCCTCCCCCCTTCCTGCCAATACATATATTGGATGTTATAATAATAGAAATATATATTATCTAATATTTTGAAAGAAAAACTTATAACAAAAGAAATCAAAATACATGTGGTCTAGATGATTATTTAAAGAAAAATGAATATTTTAAACAAACAAACAAAAAAATGACGTCATATACTAAAACTCCTATAAATTAAACGCACTTGAATAAATTATCACGTCTGTATAATGCGCCTAGAAAATCGCATTTATTATAAAGACTCCATATACTGCAGAAAATGGAGAAGACAAGCTTTAACTAAAACAACAAGATTTGTTTTTCTTGGTATACATTTATTAACTAGTTTTAATCAAAAAAAAATTTGATTAGACTTTTTTTTTTAACATTCTCTTTAATATGAACACAACATGTCTTGGGACTTGGTGGTCCCTTTAAGAATTGCCAAAAATTTAACTAGAAAAAAAGTAAATAAACAACTAAAAAAAAAAAACTAATCGCGAAGGTGTGAAAAGCAATAGCGATTCGTGATAGCGATACGCTTAATTTGAGCCCTGGAATATATTATTTTTATTTAAGAGTAAAAAAATTTCAAAAAACATAAAAAAATAAAAAGCTGCGTCTACTACATCAAAGTTCTGAAATTTGATATAAATGAATAGATCCTTAAGTTAAGAGAGACAAAAAGTTTTTTCCATAGAATTCTTATTAACCTAAAATTTACAGAAGCTTAAAGTTTGCTTGAAAAATAAGGGGAAGGGGAGTAATAATAATTTTTCCATTGATTATTACCCTTCAACTTGTAGTCATGCTGCAATGCTGAAATTTGATTTCAAAAGAGTTAAAAGCTGAATTCTTAAATGATATTATATATACTAGGGTGGCCCTTAAAATAATTTTTTTTTTAAATTGTCTGCTCTCACCCTATAAATGTGTTCTAGATGATAAAACAAAACTGGATTTAAAAGTTTTTTTGAATAAAAAATATTTTTTGTGGTGCCCTAATACCCTTGAGCATTTAATAGGACCTTAATAATATTAAGAAAAACGTTTTTATATATGTCTTGTTGGGTCTCAAAAGAAGCAAAGTTATATAAAAACTTAAAAAAAAAAATTGTTTTTTTATAAAAAAAAAATATTATTTTAGACTTTTGTGATCAGAATTGACGTTTTTAATTTAAAATGAAATAATGAACTTAACAAGAAAATTAAAAAATTTTTAATTATAATTTTAGCGATATTTTTTTATAAGATGATTATTTTTAAAAAATTTATTTAATTTTGCTTCTTTTGAGACCCAACAAGATAAACTTTTGAAGCACTATTTTATTGATAATTATAGGGACCCGTCTGATGTTTAAGGGTCTTGTGCTACTCCTTAAAATATTTTTTATTCAAAAATTTTTAAATTTTAATATTAGTTTATCATATAGAATACATTTAGAGAGTGAGAGCAGACATTTAAAAATGAAGTTGTTTTAAGGACTACCGTAATGTATACTACATTTTGAGATTTATAAAATGCACTTAATAATGACTTAGAAAACTCAAAACTTTACAAGTTAGCTACAGAAAAATCTGACTGATAGTCTTTTGATAAAGCATCAGACAGAACATTTCACATACAAGAAGAGCAATTTTAGTCTATACTAAGGCTTTGTTGTTTATGTTAAGCTAAAAAAAAAAATTGTTGGGTAATATTTAAATAACTCTATTAATATTTTTGAGCCGTATTTTAATAAAGTAACTAACGTTTATTTTAATGATATTTTAATGAAGTAGTTAAGGTTTTATAAACTGCGCAATGTTGTTACAAAAGTTTAAATTACAAATAAATAAAAAATATTATTCACAAATATATTAAATTCAGATAAAAAAATGTTTGAATTTTTTTAAACTACTTTTATTAAATACTGAAATACTCAAAATATTAAGCAACAGAAGAAAAACTTGTCTATTGTAAATGTAAGTGAACATAATATTAAAAAAATCTTAAAAAATGAATCTTAGCAAATTAATCTAGCAAATACATAAATATTTATTTAGACTATGTTAGTTTTAAAGTTGCATTTTCTCAGGTTTTTTTATTTGTTCATTGGAAATACAGCAACAACCAGCAATAAAACATTACTTTAAAAAACTGTACATGCAAAAAAGTGTTTTTAGTACATGCTTTTAATAAAACTGCATCTTGACAGACACAGCATTCATTAAAAGCATGTACACTTAAAATATGCTAGATTATATAAAAAATATATTTCTCATATTTAACCATGTAATTCTTAGGTTTAATCAAACTGATTTTAAATTTTAGCATGACTATTATTGCATATTGCTGAATAAATAATAACTTGCTGAATAAATAATAACTTTAAATAATAACAACTTTACTTTTTAGCCAGATTTATTTATTGTTTAAACCTATGGGACTTTTATTCAATTTTTTTTATTTTATTTTTCTAGAAACTAAATTTCTTGTAAACTAAATTTCTTGTAAAAAAAATCTACAAGTTATTTAAATAACGCAAGTGTTAATCATTTTGTAAAAAAAAAATTTATATAAAATAGCTGGTAAAAAAATTAACTATTTCTCAGTTTTTATTATCATATGTTGCTATTCGACGTTTTTAGTTTATTACTTACTGACTAATACAAAAAAAAAATTATTTTAGACAAAACATGATTGTGTCGAATTTCAAGACTAATACCAATTTTTCTCAAAAAACCAGTAGCAAAATAAACATTCTATTACATTAAATAATCATATTTATTTTAAAGAGTTTATTATTCATCACAAGGTCTAGTTTTATGAAAAGGGCTAGATATAAAAGTAATATAAAAAAAATTTTGAAATTGGTTTTCTTAATGATTAAATCAAATCTGAATTGATTCATGAACTGATTGATGAAAATTTTGTTTTAATGTTTAACATTTAAAAATTAGTGTTGAAGAAGTTATTTATCAGTCAGGTTTTTAATAATTAATTAATATTAATTTTTAATAATTAATAATAACTTTCCTTATGAAACTGTTTTTTTTTTGTCTTTGGCTAGATAGTAGAAAAGTCCTGTTTTTGTAGTTGGTACATCAATTTTGCAAAAAATGTGAATATTTGAAATAAAGGGTATGTACTGGTGACCATTTAAAGGGTATGTACTGGTGACCATGGCTTGGTCGGGAAGCGGGTGCGATCGCACTCGATAATTGACCACGGAAATTGTATTTACTTGCGAAAAACCGGCCAGATTTTTCAGACGTTTTGAGAACATTTAAGTTTATGTATGTTTCCTTGTTTGTCCCCAAAATAATTTATTTATTATTTTATCGTAAATTTTAAAATATTTTGTTTTACAGACGTACATGGAAACTTATATAAACTTGAATGTTGTCAAACATCTTAGTGCAAAAAAATAAATAAAGAATATTCGCGAACACAAAAAACCCGCCAAATTTACAAACAACTAATTCTATTGGTTCAGTTAATAAATAACTGAAATTACTAAAGAATTCAAGCGAATGTTCTAGAGTATTCTGTTGAATTATTTTTCAAAATCGTATAATTTGAGTTTTGTTATGTTTTCATTGAGATTTCTAGCATCAGTTGTTTTAAGAATATACTATCAAATGAACAATTATTTTAATACAATGGCTCATTCTCGGAGTCACATCTACATCTAGCTATAAATGTTTTAAACTAACATTTGTTTACAAAAATAAATGTTTTAAATTTGTATTTTTTAACTTGTCAAGGTTTTGTAAATATATTATAGATTTAATTAGTATAATCTTATTTTTTATATATAAGGGATGTATTTATATGTATGTAATGCATTAGAAATTGGTTTATTAACTTCAATTATTTTTGCTTCAGCCATTCTTACAAACTCGTTATACTCACATTTAAAGTTACATTTTTCTGTAAAATACTAGTTAAAGATATAAAGCCCACTCACTAAACATCATCAGCGATATTGTTAAGCAGTTCCGCTTCCTCCTTACAAAGTAATTTAGCGTTTTTAGTTAATTTCTATCTAGCTAATTAAATTTCCACAGTAACTCAATGATTTAGTTATTTCATTTGTTCATCTTACTAAGAAGAATTGTTTCAAATATGTTAAACTTTTCAAACTATGTGAAGCATAAAACAGGTACTGAAAAAACTTTTTTTATTTATAATTAAATTATGTAGCTTTAGTTTTATTGGTTTAATCTTGTTGGACTTTACAGGGCCGGGGGCTGCATTATTTTGGTGGCCTTTTTTATGTGCGACAGCGTAAAAATGACTTAAAAATACCGATAGGTCCTCTTGACTATTTCTCGGCCCATAACATTGTGTCCCGGGACTATAACTCTACTACCCCCCCCCACCTCTTATTTCCAGCACTGGAAATAAGACATAAATATATAAATAAAAATTATATATAATCTTTGATAAATTGAAGAACATTTGTTTCTTTATTAAACAATCATTGTTAGTACGTTGCTACTATATACAAAAAATGTCGCGCTTTTTTTTAAAAAAAAATTATAAAAGAGCGGCGTTTCAAAAATATTTGCTCTGATCGTATTTATTTTGCTTAAAGTTTTTTCGCATTAAAAGCTATTTTTCTTTTTTTAACTGTCTCTCATCGGTCCAGTTTATCTTAATGCCTTTTTTGCTTATTTTTGAAATGTTCTCAAAAGGCCTAAAAAATCTGGCCGGCTTTTCGCAATTAAATATAATTTCCGTGGTCAAATATCGAGTGCGATCGCACCCGCTTCCCGACCAAGCCTGATTTAAACAATACACAGGGCCATTTGGACACATAAATTTGATGAGTATGTTTTTTCCTTCTAGATTAATGTCTTTAATGACTACTATCCACCGTATTTGTTCATAGGAAACAAGCATAGTTACTTGGTTATGCATTTACAAATGATACCTGAATGTTCCCAAAGTTTTTGGAAACATTCAGGTAGCATTTTCAAGTGAATTTAGTGCGAATTAAAGCAAATTCTTTAACATTGCATAGCTGTGTGCCTATCTAGACAAAATAGCATATGTATAATAATATATGTATTTATTCAATTTTACTTATTTTGTTATACAAATATTTTATTAAAAATATTTGGAAAATACAGGGTGGCCACTCAAATTTGAAAATGAAACTCCGTGACTTTTCCATGACTCTTCATAAACTTTTATGATAAACCACTAACCTGTAAATTATTAAGTACTTGCCATGCACTAAGCATTTGGTAAAAAATTCTGAAACCATGTCTGAAAAAAACTCTTTTTCTTTTACTTCTCTGATAACAAAAATATATTTTTGCAAAAAGGACTTAAACTAGACATACTAGTACCTTTCTTTGGACCCTAAAAATATCACAAGCAGAAAAAATAATAATTTTTAAAAGTTCTATGAATTTTCCATGACTTTCAATGAAAATTTAGGAATTCCATGGCTTTTTCCATAACCAAATAAAATTTTATGACATTTCCATAATTTCCATGAATGGAAATCATGGTAATTATGAACCAGTGGTCACCCTGAAATATGAAAATTTTTTTGACTATGTTTCCACACATATAAAAATTTAATTGAGTTAAATTTGTAAATAAGAAAACAATGATTTTAAAATGGTTATAAAAGGTTTAATAAAAAAATATTTTATTTATCTTTAGATAGTGAAGTGGGACTTACTCATGGTAACTACTTGTTTCAGGTGTTTGCAGTATCTAATCTTTCCTGTTCCTTAAAAGTATTTTTCACAAAAGATAAATCTTCTGATGATATAAAAATGAAAGATATGCCTTAAATATTTTCATTGTAATATTTGTACAATGCTTGTTGAGATAAAATATGATTATATTGTAGCCTAGCGTGCTGAGCAAGACCTATAGCCTAGCGTGCTGGTTTATTTAGACTAACTGGCATTAGCCTTTAAACTTAAAGTCATAGAATCTACAGTAGCCTCTTTCCAGTTATGCAGTCATCAACTCAGTAAATGCTTTTAATTGATTAATTGTGATTTCATGAAAATTAAATTGTTCAAGTCTTCATTTTTCCCTACAGCATTGTGAAATGTTAATAAAGTACTTATAAAAAGACAACTCAACATAGAGTCATTATGTATAGATAAAAACATTATTACATTGTCTTTTTCAAAAGTTCAGAATCTGAATAAAGAGATAATATGCTTTCATTGTAATATGTCAAATTCCTCCTTTGTTTTTACTTCATGTAATTGTAACCATCGCTTACTCTCCTACAGAACATGGAAAATGAACTAACTTTTTTGATTTCTTCTATAATAGTCTGATTTTGATCTGTTACAATTTAAATATTTTTTAAACCAAATTGCCAAAAAAAAAAAAAAAAAGCAAGTAAAATAATTAAATTTGGTTGACAGCAAAACAGAGAGATAGAAATTGCCTAAAGAAAAAGTTGTGTCAAATGATAGTTGCTAAAGGTATTTGGACAATTTCAGCACTTGTTAAAAAATCCTTGTTTTAAAAATCAACTAACATAAATAAAACATAAGAAAAAATAACTTTAACAGCTAACTTTACTGTTGTTTACAAAAATTTTTAACATATTTCTTAAAAAGCATACAAATAAATCAAAACCTAAACAATAAAAATTAGCTTTGATATATAAACATTTATAACAACTTTGTACTAAATGTCACAACAAAATGTAAGCTATTATACTATAATAGAAAACCACATAGAAATTTAAAAAAGAAGTTTGTCAGGTTTTTCAAGTTGTGGTATTGTGAAACTTTATAAAAAAAAATCATGACTTAAAACAATCAATTGATTTTTAAAGAAAACTGTTTTAATTAGTTTTCTTTGTTTCTGCAAAAATTTCATGTTAAAAGATGTTTTGAGGCCCTATTATAAACTAGGCCTCCCTTGCTGTAGAGTGTCAAATTTAGGACATTATCAGGGCTTTCAATATAGAACTTAAAATTTATGATTTTTGACAACAGGAAAAATCATAAAAATTGAGTAAATCATCTTTTGCAAACCCAAAACATTCTACTGATTGTCATATTAGCAGTTTGGGTTTATAATTTTACTATACTTACCAGTCATTGAAGCATTAAGGGTGAACAATTTCAAGAGCAAAATAGATAAATTATCTAGTATTATATCGTATTAAGTTATGTAATAATTTAAGTAATAATTAATAAAATAACTTACCTAAATATATTGATGCAAAAAATATGGCAAGAGATACAATTTTCATTTTTAGATTAAGCTAAAAAATTATTTTAATATAAGTGTGTGAATATATATATATATATATATATATATATATATATATATATATATATATATATATATATATATATATATATAAATATATAAATATATAAATATATAAATATATATATATATATATATATATATATATATATATATATATATATATATATATATATATATATATCAAGCTTGGTCGGGAAGCGGGAGCGATCGCTCTCGATTGCTGACCACGTAAATAATATTTAGTTGCGAAAAGCTGGCCAGATTTTTTAGTCGTTTTGAGAACATTTTAAAAAGCAAAAAAAAAAAAAGCGACAAAGAATAATTGGACCGATGAGAGACAATTTCAAAAAAAAAAAAGTAGGCAAATAAAATATCTTTAAACGCGAAAAAACTTTAAGCTAAATAAATTACATTTAAAACAAATATTTTCGAAACATCGCTTTTTTATAATTATTTTTATAAAATTAAGCGATGTTTTTTGTAAAAACTTACGATTGTTTAAAAGGGAAACAAATATTCTTTATTTAACTAAGTTTGCAAGTTTTAGTTTTACTTAAGCTAAATTATTTTATAAATAAAAACGTTAATTTTTTTAATACCTATTTTATGTTTCGCGTAGTTTAACATATTTGAAGCGATTCTTCTTAGTAAGATAAACAAATGAAATAATTAAATCATTGAATTACTATAGGAATTAAATTATCAAGATAGAAATCAACTAAAAAAGTTAAAAACACTTAATGACCAGGAAGCGAAACTGCTTCACAATATCGCTGATGATGTTTAGTGAGTGGGCTTTTTAATTTTAATTAGTATTTAAAGCAGAAAAAAGTATAACGAGTTTTAAGAATGGCAACTTAAGCGAAAATAATTAGAGTTAGTAAACCAATATCTAGAAACTTTTCTTTATATCTAATTATTTGCTATTATATATTTGTGTTCTGTCGTGTTTTGAGAACATTCAAGTTTTTTATGTTTTCATGTATGTCCGTAAAACAAAAATTCTTTGTTTCGTACATAAACTTAAATGTTCTCAAAACGACTAAAAAACCTGGCCAGTTTTACACAACTAAATATAATTTCCGTGGTCAGTATTCGAGAGCGATCGCTCCCGCTTCCCGACCAAGCCTGATATATATATATATATATATATATATATATATATATATATATATATATATATATATATATATATATATATATATATATATATATATATATATATATATATATATATACATATATATATATATATATATATATATATATATATATATATATATATATATATATATATATATATAATATATATATATATATATATATATATATATATATATATATATATATATATATATATATGAGTGCCACAAAAAACAACTTTTTTTGAAATAGTCTGCTGCCACCCCCTAAATGTGTTCTATGTAATAAATTAACACTAAATTAAAAAAAATTTCAGGGGTTGCTTAAGACCCTTAAACATCAAACGAGTCCCTAATATTTTGAAAAAAAAAGTTCTTCAAAAGTATCTCATGTTGGGTCTCAAAAGAAGTGAAATTTTATAAAAATTTAAAAAATAATAATCATTTTTTATAAATGATACTAGTTTAAATTTTATGGCCTAAAAACTATAATTTTTTGACAAAAAATTAAAAGTATATATTTTCAAAGTTTTTTTTTTAAATAAACTTTTTTAAATTGTGTTTCTATAAATTGTTTTTGTTATTTTTGAAATTTTCATATATATATATATATATATATATATATATATATATATATATATATATATATATATATATATATATATATATATATATATATATATATATATATATATATATATATATATACATATATATAAATTATTATAGTATTATTTGCATTAATAATAAAATATTATTAATGCAAATAATACTATAATACTTCCGTGGGTTCCTAAATTAATCCTTATTCTTAGACGTGAGTTTCAAAAAGTTGACATAAAATCAGTTTGGAATATCTTTACTAAACATTTTATGCCAAAACAAACACTTTCAGTTATCCCAAATAATTATTCTAGAAAAATCAGGGAGGTAATTGAAATAGACAGGTTGCAATGTTGCTACCCAAAAAAGAAAATTCTAAACCAGTATAATGGCAACCTAGTGATGACTCACCATTGAAAACTATTTTTTGTTAAATATAAAAAAAACTTTTATAATATTTACACAGCAATAACATTAATATCCTAAATTATTGTAACAATTTTTTGTTACATTTTTAGTTTGAAAATGGTTCCAACTATATGAGCCGAAATAACACAATTTAAAACTTGAGATAATGTCACTTTTTATGATGATGTGTTTTCAATTTTATATATGAATTTTATCATAATATTAAGATAACATTAAATATATATATATATATATATATATATATATATATATATATATATATATATATATATATATATATATATATATATATATATATATATATATATATATATATATATATATATATATATATATAATATAACCTTACCAAAGTCAAACGAGACTAGTAAAAAAAAAGTTTCATTCAATGCCTTTTTTTAACATTAAAGCAACATTAAAGGATCCCAAACTCCCAACACATGTTGTGTTCATAATAAAGATAATGTTGAAAAAAAAAAGATTTGAACCAAGTTTTTTTGATTAAAAATAAATAATGAATGCATACAGAGAAAAACTAATCTTGTTGTTTTAGCAAAAGCTCACCTTCTCCATTTTACTCAAAGACTCTGAGTCTTTAAATTATATGTTGCAATCTACAGACTTCGATGATTTCTTTGAAGCGCGTTTAATTCATAAAAATTTTAGTATTTGACGTCACGGTAGACTTTTGATTAAAAAAAATGTAATTAAACAAGCTGTGTTTTTCTGCTTTATTTCTATAAGTTTGTTTTAGTATTTTTTTAACATAGAGCAAAACGAATTTATTTGTATTGGGTTGAAACATAAGTTTGTAGAGTTTTGCTTTAGAGTTATTTTACAACGATTCATTTTGTTTTTTAGCAAAGTGTATACATTCATTCGAAAGAGCTCTTTCTCGTCTACAAAACAGTTTTATTTGTTTTTTTGGATTTAATTCTTCGTCTTTTTTCTGGCTCAGAAATGGAATACCCAGGAGGAAAAAATCAGCATTTTCGACATCTGCTTTTCTTTGCTTTTCATTGAGGTCAAAAAGCAGCCAAAGCCGCTTGGAACATATGCAGTGTGTACGGGGAAGGTGTCTTAGGTGTGTCTACTACACAAAAATGGTTCGCAAAGTTTAAAAATGGTGACTTTGACCTTAAAGACACCCCTCCAACCAGACGACCTGCAGAATTTGACGAAGAGCATCTGAAGGCACTATTGAAGGAAGATGGTCGCCTAACAACTCTGGAATTGGCTGAAAAATGAACATCAGTGCAATGACAATCTCTCACCACCTTCAATAAATTGGTTTTACTCAAAAACTTGGAGCATGGGTACCTCACGAGCTCAACGAAGAAAACAAAGAAAAACGCCTTCAAATTGCTGCTTAACATCTCCCCTGCCACCGAGCAACACATGGACACAAACAGCGCTTTTTGTATCGAATCATCACGGGAGATGAGAAATGGTGTCTGTACGTCAATGTGAAGCAAAGAAAGGAGTGGGTGGCCCCAGGAGAGACGCCGAAGCCAAGAGTCAAGCAAGATCTTCACCCAAAAAAGGCCATGATCTGCGTTTGGTGGGACTGGGAAGGCATTGTGCACTGGGAAATGCTCAAACGAAACGCCACTGTCAACAAGGAGGTCTACATTGCCTAGCTGAACCGTGTAAATAAGGCTATTTGGCTGAAAAAAACCGATAGACAAGGTCAAGTCATCTTGCTCCACGACAGTGCCAGCCCCCATATTGCTCAAGTCGTCAAAACAGCACTCCAAGAGCTTGAATGGGAGGTTTTTCCGCATCCACCGTACTCTCTGGATCTTGCACCTACCGACTATCACCTTTTCCGTTCTCTATCAAACCAAATGAGGGGTGTACCTTTGATGGCAAAGAGGATCTTAAAAACTAGCTCAACAACTTCTTCAACACCAGACCGACCAATTTTTGGCGAAACGGCATCAACGAATTGGTCGAGAGATGGGAGGAGGTCGTAAACAGTTACGGAGAATATATCATTGATTAATTTATTATTATAATTATTGTTTTTTATTCAAATAAATCTTTATGAAAAAACTCGACAAACTTATGTTACAACTCAATATTATTTTTCCAAACATGACAAAAAAATTTCATAAAAATTAAAATAATAAATTATTTTTATTTTATAGGAGGAACTTATTTTTTACAGATTAATACAACTTATTTTTTAAAGATTAAATACAAATTATTTTTTACATCTTAATAATTTTTAAATTTATATATCTTACTTATATTTCTTTTGTTTTTAAAATAAAACAAATATTAAAGCTTTACTGAATTTTATGATTTTCATACAAGTATTTTACATTATAAAGAACGTTATATATACGATCTTTCGTTTTTGTGCAAGAGAGCGCAGTATTTTATATTCTGAATCTTACTTATTTTCATTTAAACAATGGTAACTATTTTCTAACTTTTCTGATCATTTTTACGCAATGAAATTTTTTGTTTTCCTGTCGCAAAAAAGTATTAACAGTTACTGTCATTAACTGACAGTATTAATTAGAGATATTTGATGAACTGTTAAATTTTTTTATCATAAAAAATTTTTTGATTACGCTGGTTTAATTAAAATTGCTAAATTTGCTAAATTAGATAAAAAAGGAAATATCATTAATTTTTGCATTTTGTTTTGATAACAAAATGTTGGCAACTCCATACCAATTCAAACCTGTTAAGGTTATGAAAAAAAAGTACAAGAATACACTAAATAATACAGTTGACAATAGTATCAGATATGAAAATTTGTGAAAGGAAATGTGAGATCCTGGTTTTGCATTACAAGTACAACCAACAGCACAAGTCGAAATAATAAATTTTGATTATAAGTTTAATGTTCAATATTTTATAACCATCAAATTAAAAACATAAAGTATGTATAATTTTACTTGTTTAACAAAATTAACATTTAACAAAAATACATATATTTGGCATTTGTCTCTTAACATAGAAAATTAAAAAATTAACAAAAAAGTTTTCAAGCAATTTTCTCTTACAATTCCCATTTATTCAAAGAAAAGTTACAATTAAACTTTTATTTCTCTCGTGTAAAAAAAAAAACAAGTGACCCAAAAAAAAAAATCTATACAACTCTTATTCATTCAAAGTTTAATTATGTGAAACTTTTCTTTCTCTTTTGTTCTACTCTTTTATAAAAAGAATAAACGATGAAATAAAAACTTTTCTTTCTTAACATAAATTTAAAGATAACATAAACTTAAAGATAAAATTAAATTAGAAATAAATCAACAATGACCAGAGCAACTAACAGTCCAATCTTGGACTATTATGATTTTGATGAAAATAATCAACATAAAT
>NC_061159.1:15180362-15262862 GCF_022113875.1 Hydra vulgaris | reverse complement strand
TTAAAAAAAGAAGAATTCAATTAAGGGGATCATCTAAATGCTGGTTTGAAAAAGAACTAGAACATGAAGCTAAAAAATCGTATGCTTCTGGAAGTTTTTAGACTGTTTTTTATCTTTATATTTTAAGAATGCTGTTTTCTCAATATGTCATTTTTTGCTATTTACCTTTACTTGGAACAAGATATTTTCAGATCGGTTTAAGATATGGAGCTGAAATTTTCAGCATTTGCAGTTATAACTTAGATCTAGAGACTGAACTAAAATCAAGACATAAGGTGCTCTATTTACAGTGTTATTACTCATTGTTCATGATTTTTTCATGTAGGCCCCCTAAAAAGTGGTATAAGTTATAGCAAATTTTTATAATTGGTCTTTCTACTTGTGCAATGAACTTCATTTTAGTTCAGGAACTTTTACGCCGATAAAATTTACAGCCGCTAGCATTTTACGCCGGTAAAAAGTTTTATAACATTGACCCCTGGACGATCTATGCTAGATGGGTCTGCATGTCATAAATTTAAATCTTCTTTGCAGAGTTTTATTGGGGGAAAAAACCTACCCACTAGGAGCCGTCAAAAAAAAAAATTGGAAAGATGTTTCATATCGAAATAATAGATTTTGAAGGGGTTTATTAGGGGTGTCCCGGAAAACATTTTATTATTATCCGAACTGATATTGAATACCCGGATAGCTAAAAAATATCCAGTCGGTTAATGTAATTCATATCCGACAACATCTCTATATATTATAGACCTTTTCGTTATTACTTACGTAATGCTAATATAATTATTAAAGACATCATTATATTAATAGTTATTCATAAAGTCTTTAAATGAGTTTAATGTGGTTTTTAACAACACATTAAAAGGTTCTCAGAAAACCTCATTTGTACGCAACTATACAATAATATTATTAGTCAAAGAAAAGGCTGTTGATTAATTAATTGTAATTGGTTTGTTGATAAAAGGAATCGTTGCATGTTCAAATTGTAAAGCTTTTTTACATTGCAGCATAATACCACGCAACACCACTCGTATTTAAACCAATTTAAAATTAAATCGTGTTTTTTGTTTAATAAATTTCTTGATGAATAATATTTTTTATAACACCGTTATTTTTACATGTTTAAAAAAAAAATTATTTAAAACACCCTGTTTTAGAAAGTTACATAAGAAAAAAATTTCTCTGTACGTAAAGAGCCAATTTAAACGCCCTATGGTGTTTTAGCTACTTACATATTAATTTTTCAGGTAGTGGAAGTTGGGTTACAGTAGATCGAGGGGCACAGTGAATAAGAGTCATTTTCTCAAAGGTTAGAATTTTATTCATCTTAGTAATGTAATCATTTTATGTACTCATATATCAGCTGTCTTTATTTATAGTAGTTACCACAAAGTATTTGACTACCGGTTTTTGGTAGGTAATTTTTGTTTTTAGCTAACTAAAGTAAATTTTCTTACCTTCCTTATGTTTGTTAAGGAGATTATGATTGAAATAATTTTAAAAGTTGAAGTTTTTCATTCGAATTATTGATATTTCCTTTTAGTAGTTTAGCTTTTCTTTTAACAACACTCATGTTCCAATAAATTAGACTTAAACTAAATTTGTTATGAAAGGGCACAGTGAATCGGGGTACAGTGAATAGGTTGGTTCACTAATGTCCAATTAATGATCTTAAAGATTAAATTTATGCATTTTTAACAAACAAACTACATGAAAATGAATTTATTAATTTTAAGTTTTTAATAATATTATTTGAATAATTTTTTAATTTTTAATACTTTTATAAGTTTTGCTATCAATAAAGTTCTTTTTTTTCGTCTTAATTTTCAAAAGGTCTATTTTTACAGTGTCTTTAGCCTTATATTTATTTGACTATGCTGCTAATCACTATAATTATTTCACAGCTGTGTTCATTGATTCACTGTGCCCCAGTACTGGGGCACAGTGAATAACGTAACGCAACTCACTCTAAACCTTTCTGTGAGCCGATAGATAATAAATATTTGGGTTTTAGTAATTTATCATCATGAAAAACATATATCTCAGTCCTTTCGCCTTGAAAAAATAAAATACATATTTTAACTTTTGCTTAATTTTAAAAATAAAATCCGATCGACTATGCCCTAACTTAACATATATTTCCAAAAGTAAACTGCACCACCACAATAGTTTCTACCTTAACCGGTCAGATCTCACTGGGTGATGACAAATATACCAACTTATAAAAAAGCATAAATAGTAGTTCTACCAGTTCTTATCTAAGATGGCTAACCACTATTAAAAATCGCCAAAAAAAAAATACACTCTTTCATTTTTTTTAAAGGTTTAACTTTATGCACAATCAAATAAAAAAAAATATTTGGTTGTTGTTTAAGGTCGAACCCTTATACAGCAATATGTTTGCCCTTACTTAATTCTCTTGAAAGGTTTGGAGTTCCAAAAAAATTACAAAAGTTACTAAAAATGGTCTTAGCATCAGTTAAAAGTTCTTTTAAAAAACCTACAGATCTCGATCTCGACATCAAAAACTAACCTTAATACAGTTTTAATGTTAGAAGAACAGAAAATGATGGAGAATTTAAAGCCTCTTGTTCTTTTTTTAATGTATACTGTTTTTTAAAGGTTTTTATTTTGTTTTTGTTTTTGTGCTTTACTCCATTTGAAAATTCCCTACTAACAATAAGTTGAAATTTTACAATCTTAGGGAGGTACGACACACCCGCCCCTCAAGCATAACCCAGAAGTTGCGCACGATCTTTCGTCTTTAAAGAAAAAAATAAACTTTTTATGTAAGCTAGTTAACTTGTCGTGAACTAGCATATATAAAAAATATTATCCTTTTAACAATGTACCAAATTGGACTTACACGTTTGGCTTCCCCGAAATTGAATTTGAGCATGTAGGTCAACTTAATTTTTATGACAAAAAAATTACAAAATTACACAATTTTTATGACAAAAAATGACAAAAAAATCTTTGCGACAGAAAAGAAAGGTATAAAAACGAGCATAAAAATTTTTTAAAAGATGAAACTTGATAGATCTTGTTATTTTCATAAAACTCTTATTACTTTCACGTAATCCCTTCCCTAATATTTCTGAAAATTAATACTATTTTTCAAAAGTATAATTAACAGTTGTGTAAAGATCTTAACATTTGACTCCTCCAACAACTATTGCATAACCTTAATCATACAATAACGATTGTGTTGGGATTGTAATTGCATAAACAAAGGGGGTTTTTAGCTTTATAAACAGATAAGACTGTAATTAATTTTTTTAAAGAGAATACAATTATGTATATAAAAACTTTTTTTTTTTCAAATAAATAAAAAGCTTGGAATCAATATTTGTCCTCCAGCCCTGTATTTTTTGCCGATGGCCCCATATACAAATATTTTTGTAATGACTTGCTTAAGACATCCTTACGGACACTTAAACTGCTGCTGTAAGCAGACAAATTGAAGTTTTAATTACAAAAGGTAGTAATTATTGGAATAAAGTCATTTCTTGTTCACAGTTATTTAAATATTAAAACTTAACAACTACGCAAGTTAATGTCATAGTATTATTATTTCTTCATAAATATTACTCAAGATAAACTTCTCATAAACAATTGAATCACGCATAGCAGTAGTAAGTGGTATTTTTTTTCTTTTATATGCACATTTATTATACATGTACAATATTTGTTTATATGTATATTAAGGATGCGCCGAGCGTAAAAAATATCTTCAAACAGTACTTTTAGACAACTTTTTTTCAAGACATTTTTTACACTACTCCAAGATTAAAAAATTAGTAATGAAACATAAAAATTGTAATAAATAAAAAACATTAAAAACATAATAAATAAGGTAAAATAAAAAATAAAAATAAAAACATTAAAAATAGGGTAATTTTGGCAGGGTGATAATTTTAGCACCCCTTCAAAGGACACCTAAAATATTTATTTGTTTGGTTGTTCAAATCGTGTTTGGGTATTGAAGCAAGGTAAACAATATTCCTAATAAATAAGGTTTAAACTTCCTTTTTTTTGTAATATAGGTACGCTGATTTACGATTGTTATCTTTGTCTAAACATTTTTATCTTTTTCAAATGATAAATGATTTTTTTTTATGAACTTGTAGCGAAAAATTTTTATTTTTTTTACTCACTAACATTTTAATAACGCGCTGAATGAAAAATAATCTGAATTATACCTTAAGTGAAAGTTACGTTAAAACTTTTAACTAATGTTTTTATATTAGCGAAACGCTTTAAAATAAAGGAACAATTTATTGATAAACGCTTTAAAATAAAGTAACAAATTATTGATAACTAAAGTATATGTCACAGTTCTATATAAAGGGGGAGCAATTTTCATAGCAAAAAAATCAATATTCCTGAGACACGAATCGATGCCTATTATTTATAAGATAAAAGTAAAAAAATATTTTTTGATTTTGATTAGATCTTAAGGTTCCTCTTTGGATTATAAATTCTTGACGGATACTAATATTTTTGAATTTTGTTTTAAAACCATATCAACCTTGAACTCAAAAAAGGCAGGAAAAAATGCTTGTTTGATAAATAACAATTTTATTAAAAAAAAATTTTAGTGAAAAAAATATTTGCAAAAATATACCTTGAAACCCCCATTTTGTCGAAGACTGGGATTTCAAGGTATAAATAGAGCTGTTTTTATGAAAAAAAACAGCTCTATTTTTTATTTTTTATTTTTTAATTAAAACAAACAATGTTTTCAAAATCAGCATATTATTCTGCTTCTTTTGAGTACCAGGTTGATATAGTTTAGAAGGAAAAAAAATTTTTAACAGTATAGTTTGCAGATTTCCACTTTTTTTTTATACAAGTAAACAAATCGTTGAACAGCAAGTCTAAAACCAACGTATTTATATTTTGCAAATTTTGGCTAATGCTACAATATATATGCTGCGTGGACTACTAATTCTTGTTAGTAATTAAGTTACTGCAAGTGTTAGTAATTAAAATTAAAGTAATTAAATTACAGTTAGTGTTAGTTATTAAATTACTAACAACTACCAATAATATGTTGTTTATATGCTATGCAAATTAACCTCAGAATTCTGAATCTCATTTTACTACATAGCCCCAATATTGTGAACTTAGCGCAAATAAAATACTGTTAAAACAAAAATGAGTAGTTGCTATGCAATATTTAGTACCATGGCAACCAATTTAAAACATGTGATATCTGAACAGGAATTTAAGGGGATGAATTTAAGGGAATAATCAACTCAAACTTGATTAAAGCATCATATAGCTTAAACAAAAATAAGGCAGCACATGGTAATTATTAGTTATAGTGCGGCAAAAAATAAATTTCTTAGTGTTTTTTTTTTTTTAATTTGTGATTTTCAAAGTATAACTGAAATAACTTGCTATGACATATTTATTTAACACATTGGTTTTTCTTATCTTTAAATACTCTAGAATAACATGTACTAATTATTCGTAGATGTAATTGAAATATAACAGTGTTGATGTCACCGTAAATTACTTATTTATAATTTTTTTTAAATTTCAATATTGAAATGCTTAGAGTCATGGTAACAAAGGGATTTAATATAAATAAATTATCAATAAATTTCTCCTAATATATGTAGATACTAAAATTAAATCAGTTTTCAAAATTAAGACAAGACAACTAAAGTTTTTCCCATTTTGTCCACCTACTGGTCCGCTGTGCAATGGGTAACCGACTAAAAAAATAATAAAACAAAAATATCCTCGATTTTATTGTGCGGTCCCTTATGCGTTAGGGCAACCGAACATAAAAGGCCCGATAATAAAATTGCGCACCTGCTGCTGGGTGAGCCCTGCTGTTAATACGGAACTGACGGTACATTTAATTGCTTTTTTATTACACTAGTTTTATTACGGTAGTGAACACCTTTATTACGTTCACTGAAATATAACGCAGAACAGAAACATGATAAAAATAGTTTTTTTAAAATAAACAATTAATTAATACGAGTGTTACGATAAGTTATATATATAAGTATTTAGATACAATCATAAAAAGTATTTTGGCTTTATCTAAAGTGTTAAACTATATTGTTTTTGGACAGAAATTTAATTTTCTCAGAAACAGAAATTATGTTCTGACATACCGTTCAATTAAAAGCATAAAAATAAAATATCCTGTACAGATACAAGAATATCTCAGCGGAATACACAACAATGCTCTTAATAACTTAAAGTAAAAGTATGATATTGAGAATCTTTTTCCAGCAATAAATTACATTATTAGTTACAAAAAAATAAAATAGGAAACCAAAAAAAAAAAGAAAAAAAGAGCAGCATTGAGTTATTCTTTTTTTTGCAAGCAGAACTGTTAAAAAAGCACAAAAATTTTATTTATTTTTTCTCTTTTCATTTCATTATTGAATTTGTATAAATAATATAAACGAGATCAAAGCACCAGTACTGCTTAATTTTCATTTTGACAGATATGGCTGGAAAAAGAGATAAAGACAGAAGATTATCTAAAAGATCTTTATTTGGAACGCAAGCGTTTATCAACATACATCGTCAAAAACGTTTTTCTTTATCTCAAAGAAACATAGAAACTGTAGATTCTAGAGGTCAATCTGGCGGCAGTAATACATATTCAGGTATATTCGTAAACATATTTTGTATGATGAGATATGAAAAAGTCTAGCTAATGAAAATAGAACGTAATAATAATAATATTATAAAATTATAACCGATAAAAATACTCTAATACAGTCATTAAATCGGTCTTTAATTTGCGTTGATACGTGAAATATATTTTAACGAATTTATTTTTATATTATAGTTTCGAACTCTGATACTGACGATGATCAAATTATAAAACCAGTTTGTAAAATGAAGCCATTGTCCATTAAGTCACTTTTTTCATTTGTTTCCGAAGCTAATAAATATATTTGTTTGATGTGTCCAGAAAATGGAAAACTTATATGTGGGCCTGAGCCAAATCTGCGAAAACATATATTTCATATTCATAACAAACCGGAGTACCTTTACAATTCTCAAAAAAAAAAAAATTGCTCAAGATCAATTCCTCGAAACGCAGAACAGAGATGAAATAGATAAAGCCATAATAAATTGTATTATTCAAGATAGCCGCCCTTTCAAAGATTTTCATAAACCTGGTATGCAACTCCTTCTAAACATTCTTGCTCCGCATTACAAGCCGCCTCATAGAAAGACAATAGCTAATCAATTAAGAAAACGGTATTATCAATACAAGAACGATCTTAAAGCTAAGCTTAAATTAGTTGCCTATATAGCACTAGGAACAGGTTTGTGGAAAAATCGAGTTAGATCGTATTGGCTTTGCATAACAGCGCATTACTTAACAAAAAAATTTAAATATAAATCAAAAATAGTTTGTTTTCGTAGGTTTTATGGAAAGCAATTAAGTAATAGACTTACAGCAATTATACAAAAAGAAATTAATAAACTTGAAATTGAATCTAAAATTATTTCAATTACAACTGACAACGCTGAAGATATTAAAAAGGCGATGGGATCTATTGCTTTACGACTTTCATGCATTTGTCATAATTTAATTTGTCATAATTTAAATCTTGTTTTGAACCATGGAATCAAATTGTGAACTAAACCATCACATAACTTATTAGATAGCTCAGCAGATGTAGATGAAGATCTTATATATTACAATAATTATAATGAAAGCGATATCGAATCAAATGGAAATAGTTCATCTGACGATCAAGAAGAAATTGCATGCACTTATGACAAAGAAGACGTTAGCTCAGATGATGAGGAAAGTAGCGAGGAGGAGAAGGCGTCAACCAATGAAAATGTTGAACAGTTATTCATTTATTCATCAAGCATATTATTCAGGTTAAGAAAGACGATAGCTAATGTTAAACAATCTTCTGTTTTGCAATCATTTGTTTTTAGTGAGATTAAGAAGCAGGGACTGAAATTAAAAAACTTTTCGTCAGATTTTCATGTACGTTGGAACTCAACGTTTTTGATGATTAGTAAGATAATAAAAGCGAAATATGTTTATAATAAAATTACCATAGATCCTGGCACTATCGATGGGTTAACAGAAAAACAGATTAATAAACTCAAGAAACTAGCTTTTTTATCAGATGACTGGAAGTTCCTAGACATTTTACATTATAACCTTGCTCCATTTTTTGAAGCAACTAAACTTCTCTCTACTAAAAATTTTCCAACACTTTCTTCAGCAAAATTCGTCCAAAATACGTTACTGAACTTTCTTGAAAATGAATCTTCCGCTAAATGTTTTCTTTTACAACCATCTCCTACGGTGGAAAGAGAGAACATGTTACGAGCTAGTCTTCTCAAGTTCATGAAGGTATACTTTGTTGAAAAGATGTCTACAAAACAAAAGCTGCAAAGTTTGCTAGCATGTTTCTTTGATCCGAGAACAAACGAATGTCTTACAGAAAAAGAATATCAAGAAGCAGAAAGCAAACTTATGAAAAAATTTGCAAAGTCAGCACTCCGACAATATCCTCGAAGATCAACGCATACAAACATTTGTTTGCAAAATGAACAAAATTATTCGAGAAGTGGTTAATTATAAACCTAAAATTTATGTTTGTTAAAAAACATTTGTTTTTAAATTTATATAAAAATTTTACTTTTTTTACATTTTCAGTGTTGTTAAAAAATAGATTACATTTCAGCTAATATAAATACTTGTTTTCATTTTTAGATATGATTGATTCAAGTAATGATGTTCAATTTCATGTTTCACCTGAAGTTCCTGTTAAAACATTGTGTGGTTTTAATCTGTGCGAGGAAAAAACACAGTCAAAGCGAAATATAAAAGAAGAGTTATCCTTTTTCATTTATACTATAAAAGCAAAAACTTGGAAATTCGATGAATTTTGGTACAAGTATGAAAACGATATTCCAATGTTAGCCTCTAAAGCAAGAGAGGTATGTACTTCACCTGCTAGTTCGGTACGGCCAGAATCCTCATTTAGTGTTGCTAACTTTATTCATCGCAAAGAAAGAAGTAACTTAAGCTCGAGAAACTTGCGGTACTCGATGCTACTTAAAGAGAAGAATTGTAATTTTACTTTAAAACTTTGTATTTAACTGAAAATGAGTAAAGTATTTTAACCAGTATTTTAAAAAGTATTTTGCTTTTTTGAACCATCCTACTAAATTTGTTATATTAAACAAATTAAAATAAGCGGTTGTTGTAGTTATAAAAAGTTATAAATTTTTTTTAAGTTAATTTTAAAGTTACTTTTACTATTTTAACTTTAACTTTTTTAATGTTATTTACATCAGTTATTTAAATATTGTTTTTAAAAGACTGTCTGGTTTATTGTTCTTGCTTTGGAAATGGCTCTGCATTTTGCAATTTTGTTCTAAGTTTTGCATTTTGGCTTCTTTTATTCAGCGTGGTTGTTGTTAAAAACCAATCTAACCAAAATCAAAGTTATTTCTTGAAATGACTAACTAGAATAATTGTTAGATAATAGAATAATAAAAGAATAATTAATGTCTGGAATAGGCTATTTGAAATTAGTTAATTCCAGACAACAGTTTTATGAATAGATATTAATAAATAAACAAAAACAAAAAAAAAATTTCATTTCTGTTAGAGTGGTTGTTACGACCAGGACCAGGGTGGTGAAGGGGGTATCACACCCCAAGCTGTTATATATGCATTTGAGTTAGCGCATTAGCGTTAACAACAACCACACTGATTAAGAGAAGCAAAAAGCAGCAGCATAGCTACAAATATGCACGACTCTTTTATGGTAAATTTTTATCAGGACCATTAACTTATTTCCTCCCGACAAAAAAATTAATACTAAAACAAATAAATAAAAAAAAATTGCCTTTTTAAAGGTTTTTTGCAAAAATCATTCTTTCTAAAAAGTTAAAGACCTCAATTATTAGAGAAAAACAAAATATTAGAGAAAAAAAGGGCATTACCCTCTTTGCAGGAAACAAATTTAACATGCAATTTCATTGGGACAACCCAAATGCTGTCATGATAAAGTAAGATCAAAGTAAAGTCTAAAAAATAAAGTAAAATAGTTATAAAAAAAAAATAGATTCCAAAAAGTGGAGTTCTCCAGTGGGCTCTGAAAACAATTTTAAGATTTACTTTTATTAAATTTACACATATGCTGGAAGTTTTAGAGCTCTAGCTAGTCCGGAAGGTAGTAAAAAATCAATCGCAAGATTCCGGGACAACTGATAGCCGACAAACATCTTGTAAAGTCAAAATAAAGTTTGAAAAAAAAATTACAAGTTTATTCTAAAGCGCTATTTTAATTGAATAAGATTTTATTTGTCCTATTGTCCTCAGGGCCGGCGCGAGTAGGTGTCACGTGGAGGGGTGCTATTACAACTTTTGCCGACTAAAAAAAAAAAAAAGTCCTCGTTTTCCAAAATTTGCCGACTGCCATGACGACATTTGCCGACTGTCTAACCTATATCGAAAGGGTCGACATTTGCCGACTAACTAGTCTAAAAAGGTCCGATTTGCCGACTAAGGGTCCAGTTTGCCGACTGAATCATTGATGAGGTAAGGGGTGTCACATGAGGGGGGGTGTCGACATTTGCCGACTAACTAGTCTAAAAAGGTCCGATTTGCCGACTAAGGGTCCAGTTTGCCGACTGAATCATTGATGGGGGGGAGGGGGTGTCACACCACCCTATCGCGCCGGCCTTGATTGTCCTTGTGCGGGTTGGACACCAACACAACAAAAAGTAGGTTATTAGGGTGCCCACAACCTATATTAGAAGATTAAACAGCTTTTCTTACCATCTTTTTTCAATAGAAATTTCATAATATATGATAAAACGCAATATAATTTCATTATATATGATAAAACGCAATATAATTTCATTATATATGATAAAACGCAATATAATTTCATTATATATGATAAAACGCAATATAATTTCATTATATATGATAAAACGCAATATAATTTCATTATATATATGATAAAACGCAATATAATTTCATTATATATATGATAAAACGCAATATAATTTCATTATATATGATAAAACGCAATATAATTTCATTATATATGATAAAACGCAATATAATTTCATTATATATGATAAAACGCAATATAATTTCATTATATATGATAAAACGCAATATAATTTCATTATATATGATAAAACGCAATATAATTTCATTATATATATACCTCAGGTCAGGTCAGGTTTTCCTGCTACTGGTAACATGTAACCCAGTACAACCTGCTCCATGTCCTGCTGCCTTGTAGGATACGCTTTTTTAGGCAAAGGCTAGGAGAAGTTAACTCCGAATTAAAACACCCCCTGCCTTGGGGCTCTTGGTTGAGTAAAGGCTAGAGATGGTGTCTCGATAAAAATACTCATCTTGGGCAGATGTTACATGCATCCAGCTGCTGTCTTGTAGAAGGCCTCCTAGGCAAAGACTTAAGGGGTAAACAGATTCTATCTGTTGACCAGCCTCGCACCCCTTCCTCATCTATTAGGCTGGCGCAGATGTATTTTTAATGCATTGTTTTCGGTTTAGGATGTTGAACGCTGGATTTTCTTGACTCAATGCGTGGGTATTGCTTGTGTCTCTATTTTTATGACTGGGCAACTAATTCTATTATCTCCTTATGAGGGTACAGCTCTAAAACTCAGTTTTATGGTTCTGAGGCCGGCTGGTAGTCAGGTTTCCCGAACTCTGTGGTAGCTCTCAGAGAGGCTGATTCCATCAACAGCCGAAAAATATCAGAGTACTAACAGTGCCATGTTGCGCATGGATGGTGTCCCTGTTTGTACTTTTGGTGTGCATTGCAGAGGCCACATTTGGAGCCCTTTGTTACGGCTTAGGGTTTATTAATAGTAATGAGGCTATTGCTTAGTTGTTAAATAGTGTACTGAGTACTATCTATACTTGAGTCAAGTTCTTTATAAATTTAAAATGACTAAAGTACCTAAAACTAAAAAACACAAAAAACCATCGTCATCACCAAGTTCTCTAAACCTATCATTTACTAATATTCGTGGTCTTCGAAGTAACTTTTCTTCTGTTGAGTCTTATCTCATGCAAAGTTCACCAGACCTGCTTGCTCTTTGTGAGACTAATTTGAGTTCAGCTGTCTCATCTTGTGATCTTAGTGTTGATGGTTATCATCCTTTAATTCGTAAAGACTCCAATAGTCACATGCTTGGCCTAGGCATTTACATTCGTAAGAAATCACCCATTTGTCGGGAAACTAGGTTTAAATCCACAGACTACTCTTTTATGTGCTTTCGTTTAGCACCACTTCACTCTATCACCTTTCTCTTTGTTCTATATCGCTCTCCCTCATCCCAAGACTGCACTATTCTTGATGTTATTTCTGATCAAATTGACCAAGCCCTCTCTCTTTATCCATCGGCCAATATCGTCGTTGTTGGTGACTTTAATGCCCATCGCACCGATTGGCTTGGCTCTAGTGTCAGTGACTCTGCTGGCGTTAAGGCCCTCAACTTTTGCCTTTCTCAATCTCTAACTCAAATAGTCAACTTTCCAACTCGTTTTCCAGACAACCCTAATCATTTACCTTCTCTACTCGACTTATGTCTTGTTTTGGATCCTAGTCAGTGCTCAATTTCTCCACATTCACCCTTAGGTACTTCTGATCACGGTTTGATCTCTCTAAAACTATTATCAAATTCTTCTACTTCATCAGAATCCCCCTATCATCGTACCACATACAACTACCTTAAAGCTGACTGGGACTCTTTCCGTGATTTTCTTCGTGATGGCCCTTGGGTAGAAATCTTTCGTCTTCCTGCTGACAAATGTGCTTCTTACATAACTTCGTGGATTCAGGCTGGCATGGAATCTTTTATTCCCTCTCGACGATTCCAGGTCAAGCCTCACTCTTCTCCTTGGTTTTCCTCACATTGTGCTGCAGCAATTTCTAATCGAAACTGTTACTTCCATATCTATCAGCAAAACAATTCTCCAGAAAACAGATATCTGTTCACTATCGCCAGAAACCATTGTAAAAAGGTTTTGTCTGACGCCAAAGCTCGCTATTCCCAGGTCATTAAATCTCGTATCTCATCACAAAAATTAGGCTCTCGAGACTTCTGGAGAATCTTTAACAGTATCAATAATAAGGGCAAATCTGTTATTCCTTCTCTCTTGTATGGTTCAGACTTTGTCACCTCACCTAAAGACAAAGCTGAATTGTTTGCTAAGAACTTTTCATCAATATCATCTCTTGATTCCACCAGTTGCGTTTTACCTGACATAGCCGTCAAACAGGTTGATCCCTTGCTTGACATTCGCATCACTTCAGCTTCTGTATCTAAAGTAATTTCCTGCTTAGACTCTTCAACAGCTTGTGGTCCTGACAACATTCCTGTTGTAGTCTTGCAGAGGTGTTCTCCGGAGCTTTCATCCATACTTTCTAAACTATTTAACAAGTGCTTATCAGAGTCTTGTTTTCTATCATGCTGGAAAGCAGCATCTGTTATCCCTATTTTCAAAAATTCCGGAGAGCGATCTGATTCATCTAACTACCGTCCCATTAGTCTTCTTCCTGTCATAAGCAAGGTTTTTGAATCTTTAATCAACAAACACTTAATCTCTCATCTTGAATCAAATAACTTACTTTCTGATCATCAATATGGATTTCGGTCTTCTCGTTCTACAGCTGATGTGCTAACAGTAATAACCGATAGGTTTTACCGTGCATTAGATAGAGGTGGAGAGGTTAAGGCTATCGCACTTGACATTTCTAAAGCTTTTGATAAAGTTTGGCATGCTGGTCTTCTCCATAAGCTTTCTTCTTATGGTGTAGCTGGTAACGTCTTTAAGATTATTGAGTTCTTTCTTTCCAATCGTAGTATAAAAGTTGTCCTCAATGGACAACACTCTTCTTCACATCCTGTAACTTCAGGGGTTCCTCAAGGTTCAATCCTTGGCCCTATACTCTTTTTAATTTACATTAACGATCTTCCAGATATTCTCACATCTAAGGTGGCATTATTCGCCGACGACACTACCATTTACTCTTGTCATGATAAGAAGCCTACACTCTCTGATTGCTTGGAGGGGGTATCTGAGCTTGAAAAGGATCTCACTTCTGCTACAGCATGGGGCTCACAGTGGCTGGTGAACTTTAATTCAGATAAAACTCAATTTTATTCGGCCAATCGTTATCGTAATAATTTAGATCTTCCTATATTTATGAATGGTAATGTACTAGATGAGTCATCTACCATTCATCTTCTAGGATTAACTCTTACTTCTGATCTTTCTTTTAAACCGTATATCAAATCCATTGCAAAATTAGCACCTGCTAAGGTTGCATCTCTTTATCGAGCTCAACACTTTCTTACTCCAGATTCTATTCTCTATCTCTATAAATCTCAAATCCGTCCCTGTATGGAATACTGTTGCCACATCTGGGGCGGATCTTCTAATGATGCTCTTTCTCTTTTAGACAAGGTGCAAAAACGAATTGTAAACATAGTTGGACCTGCTCTGGCAGCCAATCTCCAACCTTTGTCACATCGTCGTAATGTTGCTTCTCTTTCTCTTTT
This sequence comes from Hydra vulgaris, assembly GCF_022113875.1. NCBI lineage: Eukaryota > Metazoa > Cnidaria > Hydrozoa > Anthoathecata > Hydridae > Hydra > Hydra vulgaris. The sequence goes on along the minus strand of NC_061159.1, from coordinate 15,248,276 downwards.
CTACAAATACTATAATGGGCACTGCTCTAAAGAGCTAGCGTCCCTTGTGCCATCTACTAAAATTCATTCTCGTGTTACTCGCCATTCAATTAAGTCTCATCCTTTTTCTGTGACTGTTCCTAAGTGCTTCAAAAACTCTTATTCTTCTAGTTTTTTTCCTCGAACATCAGTTCTTTGGAATTCGCTTCCTTCATCTTGCTTTCCTGATTCATATAATTTGCAATCTTTTAAGTCATCAGTCAATCGTTATCTTGCTCTACAGATTTAGTCTTTTCTCTTCCAGTAACTTCCAACTCTTATAGTGGTTGCTTGCAGCCTTGTTGGAAGTGAAGATGTTAAAAAAAAAAAAAAAAAAAAAAAATATATGATAAAACGCAATATAATTTCATTATATATGATAGAACGCAATATAATTTTATTATATATGATAAAACGCAATATAATTTCATTATATATGATAAAACGCAATATAATTTCATTATATATGATGAAACGCAATATAATTTCATTATATATGATAAAACGCAATATAATTTCATTATATATGATAAAACGCAATATAATTTCATTATATATGATAAAACGCAATATAATTTCATTATATATGATAAAACGCAATATAATTTCATTATATATGATAAAACGCAATATAATTTCATTATATATGATAAAACGCAATATAATTTCATTATATATGATAAAACGCAATATAATTTCATTATATATGATAAAACGCAATATAATTTCATTATATATGATAAAACGCAATATAATTTCATTATATATGATAAAACGCAATATAATTTCATTATATATGATAAAACGCAATATAATTTCATTATATATGATAAAACGCAATATAATTTCATTATATATGATAAAACGCAATATAATTTCATTATATATGATAAAACGCAATATAATTTCATTATATATGATAAAACGCAATATAATTTCATTATATATTATTATTATAGTTGTAGCCGTAAATTTACATAGAATGTACACGTACAGCGAGCAGGGGAAACACCCCACTATAAACAACCAGTTTTATAAATATTTGTTCCAAACTTTTTCCACAACCAGGAGTCTAGTCTATTTTTGAAAGAAAGTACAGTGGAGTACAAAGTTATTTGCTCTGGTAGATTGTTCCAGTATTTTGCTGATCTATTATACAAATGATTATATCTTGGAAGACAGTTTAGAACATACTCACGCCTTATTTTAGAATGGTGACCACGAGACACGGAGTTAATATATTTTGGTAGATATTTATCATTAACTATATCAAAACGATGTATTAATTTAAAAATTTGAATTAAATCGCATCGAAAGCGTCGAAACTCAAGAGATGGTAGGTTTAATCTTTTTAGCCTTTCGCAGTATTGAAGATGCCTCAAGCTGTAAGCCCATTTTGTAGCTTTGCGTTGAACAGATTCAACCAAAGCCATATTAGCTTTTAAAAAAGGAGCCCAAATGACAGATCAACAAAATGACACTCCATATTCAAGATGTGGTCTTATAAATACTTTATATAATTTGAGAGCCATTTTTTCATCAATGAAAGTGAATGTCTTTTTCAGCATACCGAGAATTTGTAAGGACTTAGAGACAACTGTTTGAATATGAGCGCTCCACTTGAGGTTAGATGTAAAAATGACTCCTAAATCACGTTCTTTAGTAGAGCTTCTTAGAGATTGGTTGATTCCTTGGTTGAAAAAGTAATTGTAATGGGGGTTGTTTCGACCGTAATGAATGACGCAGCATTTTGAAGTGTTTAGCTTAAGTAACCAAGTGTTTGACCACTCGTATACCAAGCGTAGACGTTCCTGCAGATCAACAAAATTAGATTGCGATAAGGTTTTAGAAAAAAGTTTAGTATCATCGGCAAATATCTCAGAAGTTTCAGTGAGTTTTGCGAGATCATTTGTGCAGAGAATGAAGAGGAGCGGGCCGAGAACAGAACCTTGAGGAACACCACTGAGAACATCAACCCATGCAGAGCTGGTATTGTTAATTGTAACGCGTTGCTTTCTGCCCACTAAAAAAGATTTAATCCATTGTAGGAGTTTGCCGTTTATTCCAAAAGATCTTAATTTTAACAAAAGTCTGTTGTGAGGTACAGAGTCAAAATAGATTACAAGTCAAGATAGATTACATCAATAAATTGGTGAGATGCTATGGAGGACGAAATGATATCAAAAGTTTCTATTAGGTTAGTTACGCATAATTTATGATAAAGGAAGCCATGTTGATTTGCAGAGAGCATTTTATTATCGTTAATGTGCTTTAAAATTTTTTTCTTTACAAGTTTTTCAAAGATTTTACAGGCAACAGATGTTAGTGAAATAGGTCTATAGTTTTCAGCAAGTAATTTATCTCCCTTTTTTTTATAGATCGGACTAATATTTGCTAATTTCCATTGAGTGGGTACTACTCCAGAATTAAAGGATTTATGAAAGATTTTTTGTTAATGGAATTGCAAAGCTTTTGGCACATATCTTGAGTATTAAGGGATGCAAGCCGTCAGGTCCGAAGGATTTATAAGGCTTTAGATCGGCAAGTTCCTGAATAATATCTGAGATAGAGAAATCCAAGTTTTCATTATAAATGCATTCAGAAAGAATACCACTTTTATTTAGCAAAGGAAAATTTTCAGAGCTTTCAAGTGTAAACATAGATTTAAATTGAGAGTTCAGAAGATCAACTATATCAGGAAGAGCTTCAACAATTCTGCCTGAAGTATCTTTGAGAGAGCGAATTCTATCTTTTATTTTTAGTTGTTTGTTGATATATTTGTAAACGATTTTTGGGTTGTTTTGGGATTTTGATATTATTTCTTTTTCATGTGCTTTTTTTGCTTTAAATATTTCAGTTTTTACTGAACGATTAAGGCGATTGTATTTTATTTTAAGCTCACTATTCTCCCATTTGGTAGAGCAGTTTATATACCAAGCGGATTTTTTTTCTCGGATCAGGTTTTTAATATGTGGGGTAACCCAAGGATCATACTTTTTTTTTGTTTTATTAATCTTGGGAATAAAATATGTGCAAGCAGTGCGATAGTTAGAAATTAGTATATTGAACATTTGATCTGCAGTTTTATGCAGGAATAAAAACTCCCAGTCGATTGATGCAATAAAGTTAGATATTGAATCGTAATCACCTTTTTTGTAATTAAACGATTGAGATACACTTTCGGTAAACAGTTCTGAAACTAAGAATCTCCAAGTGATACTAAAATGACCCTTAGTGGTGTTACCTAGTATAGTACTAGGAGACAAGTTTAAAATAGAATTACTGTTGTAGGTAAATAACAAGTCCAACATATTATTTGAGGAACCATAATCAGTCTGGAAAGTAGGAAATGTGATATGTTGAGTAAAAAGGCTGTTTTGGAAAATATTCCAGAAATCATACTCGGTAGGATTGTTTGGATTAAAAGATTCAATACCATCGTTAGACCACTTTATATTCGGGAAGTTAAAGTCACCGACAATCAAACAGTCATCATAGGGCTTTTTAATTAAACTATGAGCTAATTTGAAGGATTCAGCGACATATTTTATTAAACTGGCATCATTTGGTCTGTATATACAACCGATAAGTATATGTTTGTTGTTAAATTTTACAGATACCCAGACTTGTTCGAGAAGATTTGTATAAAATTGGTTAACTTCATGAGAGTTAAATACGTCTGTAATGTAGATAGCTACACCGCCACCTCGACGTCCGTCTTGACGATCTTTACGATATAGGCTATACCCATCGATATTAGGTACTGAGTCATTTCGAAACCATGTTTCAGAGATAGCAATAACGTGATAATCAAACGTTCTAGATATTGAAATTAAATCGGCCATTTTATTATCGAGAGATGTAGCATTAGTATAATAACAATTAACGCTATAGTTTGTTTTTTTGTTATGAAGATTTTTACTTTTGTATTTTAAGTTTGCTGGTAAAAGAGTGGAAGAAGGGTAGTAATGTTTATGTAGTGGTTTGTATATTTTTGAGTTTGACGACTTCGCTGCTTCGTATACCGTATCTAAAGGGCGATGTTTTTAAATTGATATATGATAAAACGCAATATAATTTTGATGATAAAACGCAATAAAAGATTAAATCTGATAAACACTCCTTTTATCATATAAATTATAACTTATAGTTTATATGACTTTTAATTTTCTAAAAACTGTTGTAGCAGTCGATGTTCTTGCGGGTACCAAAAATATTATATTGCGTCATATTACCATAACAAAATACTTGATTGAAAAGGCAAATACAAAGAAAGAAACTGGAGAAAAAGCGCGCTTTAACGAACAATGACTTAGTCAGGGTTTACACATGCATGAATTACCCATAGCTAAGAAATTATGCTCCCTTCCTTCCCCGACAAAGTTTCATTATGGCCTTTAACCTATTTCTACTTAACAAAAAAAAAAGAAATAAAAAATCAATGATTATTTACCAGCTTCTGTTAGCACTAATGCGGCAGGGTTCCCGTCTCTACTATACTGTTATTCCCGCATGACTATATTTGCCTCTAATTATAATAGAACTACCGTTTCTGATATACGTGAAAAAAATTTTTTTCCTGATGCCCCACCACATACTTGCCCACATACCTGAAGTAGTACCCAGAAGTGCCCTCAAACAGAAAATGGATTTGAATACGCTACCTATCTCAAAATTTACGTTAAATCAACATTAAATGAATGTTCTTTAAGAAAGTAAATAATGTAACTTACATTTTACTTACTTACAAAGTAAAGTATAAAATTTCGATGAAAAAATTACTTTTATTTGTAAAAGTAAATAACAATTTTTTTCAAATTACTTTTATATAAGCTAATTAATGCTAATTAGTTACTTTTACACGTAAAAGTAATTTGTTGTTATGATGTAGTTTTATTTTACTTGGTAAAGTAAGTGTTATGTTTTTTAAATATTATATTTACGTAAGTTTACTTCATAAACTGGACCCTTAGTCGGCAAATTGGACCCTTTTAGACTAGTTAGTCAACAAATGTCGACCCTTTCGATATAGGTTAGACAGTCGGCCAATGTCGTAATGGCAGTCGGCAAATTTTGGAAAACGAGGACCTTTTTTTTTTTTTTTTCAGTCGGGGCAAAAGTTGTAATGGCACCCCCCCCCCACGTGACACCTACTCGCGCCGGCCCTGTAAGTAAGTTACTTTTACAAGTAAAAGTAAAAATGCAAACAACTTTTACTTGTAAAAGTAAATTACTTTTTCAAGTAACACTTACTCATTTAAAAAACTTAACTTAAGTAATTAAGTTTTACACGTTATATAATTTACGTAAAAAAAAACGAATTACTTTTAAATGTAAGTAAGTTATATAATTTTATATAAGTTATGTAAAGTAATTTGCGCTTAAAAGTAATTCGCGTTTTTACATCAAAATAAGTAAAAGTGCCATCCCTACCTTAAATGTATACGAACTAAATGTTTATAATATTTTATGTTTCATGTTTAAATGTAAAAATAATTTATCTCCTGATGTATTTATAAACCTTTATAATGAAAAACCTATAAACAATTACAATCTTCGCAATGGAAAAAATTTACAACAACCTTTCTGCCAAACTAAATTTGAACAACTAATTATTTCTTATCGCGGTCCTTATTTATGGAATAAATTAGTTTTGCCAAATTTTGATTTGTCATTGAAATCGACTTTAACTTCTTTTAAACAAAAATTAAAAGAAGTTATCTTTTCAACATAAAATATTTTTTCTTGTTTTTAGTTTTTTTGCTTCACATATTTTATAATTTATCCAGTATATTTGTATTTTAAATGCACAGTTATATACTGTTTATGTTGATTTTTATTGCTTAATTTGATTTTATTGCTATTATTATTATATTTGATATTGTAAAGGGTTTCATGATAAGATCGTATGATCTTCTGGAAGTCCTGCCAATTATATTTGTAATAAAGCTATTCTGTAATTTTAATTTCTTTTCTTAAAGGCAAATATATATATATGAATATATATATATATATATATAAATATATATATATATATATATATATATATATATATATATATATATATATATATATATATATATATATATATATATATATATATATATATATATATATGTGTGTATATATATATATGCTGACAAAACCATGCTAATTCCAAATAAAAGTATTCAAATATTTTGTAAATCGCCTTAACTACACCGAACACTGCTTTACAAAAACATCGATCAAAATAGCGGAATAAACAAAAACTAAGTTTCGGGTCCATTCTTTTAAAGTTCTAAAAATTAATTTATATATTTTTTAATTTTAGTTAAATTTTAGAGCGGTGTGCTTGATTCACGGGGTTAGGTGAGGGCGGCATATCTTGGTTGATTTCAATTAAAAACGGCTAAAATAAATCATCGTTTCATTTACACGTGAATTAAGTACAGCTCCGCCACTTTTAGAACGTATGTAACTGCTACTACATATTGTATATATAAATGGCTTACTTCGAAAAAATGCAGAAACTTTTTCGTCGCCTAAAGATATACAAAATTATCTCAATGTAATTACTTAATAAAATAATAAGCTAAATATCTCAGTATTATTGAGGTATCATCTCTTTTTATCTCTTTAATTAATTAATGTTAAACAAAATAAAAAGAATACTTTAACCTTCTGTATCTTGGCTGTTCATTTCTAAAAAATAATCTTAATGTTTATTCTTGGGTCAAAAACATATTAACTTCAAACATATTAACATGGTAATTATAAACTAAGTTTAATTTTTTAAATGAAGATTACAATAATTAAACTTCTAGATGAAACTTACTTGTCGTCCTTCGTTTTGGTATTGTTATAATCGATATGAAGAGAAAGAGACCACATGGCCGAGTTTTATTGGTTTTAGAGTACAGTTGGCGCACATATCATGATACAAAAATCAAATGGTTTTAAATCTATTAATTAAGCTGTTTTTATTAACGGATTTGGTGGATTTAATTAGATAACCGCAAGGTAGTTTTACAGTGGTTTAAGAGTTGGCGTACATTTCGTAATACAAAAATCATTTAATATTTGTTTATATCTTAATATTCGAGCATTTCTATTAGCGGATTAGAAATTTTGTGGGTTTTCTGTATGTCACCTTCAGATTCAAGATCAGCTGCTTGTTCTAGAAAAAAATCAGCTGCTTGTTCTAAAGAAGCTCTTTTTGCTGGTCATCAGCAAAAAGAGCTACTTTAGATGAAAGGTTGTCAGGAAGATCGTTTATGTAGATAAGAAACAAAACAGGGCCCAGGATGGAGCCTTGGGGAACTCCAGAAGTTACTGGAAATAATGAAGAGTGTTGGCCTTCAAGGATGACTTTAATAAACCGGTTATAAAGAAATGATTTGATAATCTCAAAAACTTTCCCAGAAACACCATATGAAGCAAGCTTATGGAGAAGACCAGCATGCCAAACTTTGTCGAAAGCTTTGTTGAGAGCAATAGCCCTAGCCTCACCGCCTCCATCTAATGCACGATAAAATCTTTCAGTTACAGCAGTTAGCAAGTCGGCCGTAGAGCGAGAGGATCGAAAACCGTATTGATTGTCTGACAGTAGTTTATTTGACTCAAGATGAGATGTGAGGAATTTGTTGATCAAAGACTCAAAGACTTTGCTAATAACAGAAAGAAGACTGATCGTGACGATAATTGGAGGGGTCAGAATTTTCTCCAGAGTTTTTGAATATTGGAACCACAGATGCCATTTTCCAACAAGCAGGAAAACAAGACTCAGTCAAACACTTGTTAAATAGTTTAGAGAGAATTGAAGATAGTTCTGGAGAACAATTCTGCAAGACTGTGACAGGAATGTTGTCTGGACCACAAGCTGTAGACGAGTTTAATTGAGATATGACTTTAGCAACAGAAGCCGGAGTGATTTGAATGTCTAACAATATGTCAACCTGTTTGACTGGAATGGAAGGAAGAGAATGTCCACAAGATTCAAGAGTGGAATTAGAAGAAAAGTTCTTTGCAAATAGTTCTGCCTTATCCTTGGGAGAGGTAATAAGATCAGTCCCATGAATGAGAGATGGAATGTTAGATCTACCCTTGTTAACAATGCTGTTGAAGATTTTCCAAAAGTCTTTAGAGCCTAACTTCTGCGATAAGATGCGAGATTTAGTGAACTGAGAATAATGGAGTTTAGCATCAGAAAGCACCTTTTTACATCGATTTCTTGCAATGATAAATAGACGTTTGTTCTCAAGAGAGTTGTTCTTTTGAAAAAGATGAAAAAAATGATTACGATTGGATATAGCAGCCGCACAAGAAGGAGAAAACCATGGAGTAGAATGAGAATTGACTTGAAACCGACGCGAAGGAATAAAAGCTTCCATTCCAGCCTGAATCCAGGAGGTTACGTAGGAGGCGCATTTGTCAGCTGAGAGAGAAAAAACATCAGCCCAAGGACCATCACGAAGAAAATCACGTAAGGAATCCCAGTCAGCTTTAGGGTAGTAGTAGGTGGTGCGATGATAAGGTGAACCCAAAAAAGAAGTACGAGAAGAAAGATTTATAGAGATCATTGCATGGTCAGAACCACCTAAGGGAGAAAAGGGAGAAACTGAACATAAGCTAGGGTCAGAGACAAGACATAAGTCATAGAGTGAAGGTCACCAACAACAACAATATTGGCAGAGGGGTAAAGAGAGAGGAAATAGTCAATTTAATCAGAGATAACATCTAAAAGAGTGCAATCATGGGAAGAAGGAGAACGATAAAGAACAAAGAGAAAGGTGATAGAGTGAAGAGGTGCTAGGCGAAAGCACATAAAAGAATGGTCAAAGGATTCGAACCTGATTTCACGACAAATAGGGGAATTAATGCGTATGTATACCCCTAAACCTAGCATGTGACTATTGGAGTCTTTACGAATCAAAGGATAGTACCCATCAACTCTGACATTTGAAGAAGGAATTGCAAAATTTAAATTTGTTTCACTGAGTGCAAGCAAGTCTGGTGAATTTTGCAGGAGGTAAGACTTAACTGATGGAAAGTTGCTTCGTAGACCGCAAATATTTGTAAAAGATATATTAAAATATTTAGGTGGTGGGGATGGTTTTTTAGGTTTTAAATTTTTGGTTACTTTGGTCATGATTTGGGTTTAATGAGAACTTGACTCATTCATAGATAGGGCACAGTCTCCTAATCAATGAGCTATGCAGTTGTCTCAGTCCTGTTAATTAACCCTAAGCCGTGACATAGGGCTCCTTATGTGGCCTTGACAATGCACACCAAAAGCATTAACAGGGACACCATCCATGCGCAACATGGCACTGTTAATACTCTGATATTTTGCAGCTGTTGATGGAATCAGCCTCTCTGAGTGCTACCACAGAGTTCGGGAAACCTTACTACCAGCCGGCCTCAGAACCATTAAACTGAGTTTTAGAGCTGTACCCTCATATGGAGATAACAGGAAGAGTTGCATAGCCATTATCAAGGAGGCATAAGCAAAATTCTATGAGTAGAGTCAAGGAGATCCAGCATTTATCATCCTAGGCAGGAAACAATGTAACACAGGTTACATCTACGCCAGCCTAATAGATGAAGAAGGAGTTCGAGGCTGGTTAGCAGAATTTTTCTGCTTACCCCTAAAGTCTTTGCCTAGGAGGCCTTCTACAAGACAGTAGCTGGATGCAGTTAACATCTGCCCAAGATGAGTATTTTTATCGAGACACCATCTCTAGCCTTTACTCAACCAAGAGCCCCAAGGCAGGGGATGTTTAGCTGGATGCAGTTAACATCTGCCCAAGATGAGTGTTTTTATCGAGACACCATCTCTAGCCTTTACTCAACCAAGAGCCCCAAGGCAGGGGAATTTTTAGTCTGAGTTTATTTCTCCTACCCTTTGCATAAGAAGAGCACACTCTGCAAGGCAGCAGGGCTTGTGGCAGGTGGTACTGGGTTACGTGATACCAGTAGCAAGATTGATCTCGATTGTCCTGACCTGACCTGGAGTAGTTAAAAGGAGTTACTTCCCGCAACAGGACTTTGAGAAAACCAGGCATGACCTTTTGGAAGTGCATTAGGAAAAACACTGCATCTAACAAAATACAGGAGTCTAAGGTGAGTGTAGGTTTTGTAGTTGGAGTAAGTAGTTAGTTACTGAGCTCACGCTGCATTAGAGTATAAACAGAACGCAAACAAACATAAATCAACTTACGGGTGAGTCAACACCGCGCCAGAGGTTCAGACAGAACACAAACATACATAAAAAACATAAAGTAACTTACGGGTGAGCGAACACCGCGCCAGAGGTTCAGACAGAACACAAACATACTTAAAAAAACATAAAAGTCATAAACATAAACATAAACATAAAGTAACTTACGGGTGAGCGAACACCGCGCCAGAGGTTCAGACAGAACACAGACATACATAAAGAACATAAAGTAACTTACTGGTGAGCGAACACCGCGCCAGAGGTTCAGACAGAACACAAACATACATATAACGTAGATTACAGGTGAGCCAATACAGTAACTAAGGCACCTTTAACTATATGGAAAAAAAAAAAAAAAATTACTGTAGGCATGACTGATATAAGATAGTACTGATGACAGGAAGAACACTCCTTCCAGCCTTTGCTTAGATAGCAAATCCTGCAAGGCAGCAGAACATGGAACAGGTTGCACTGGGTTACATGTTACCAGTAGCAGGATGATCATGAAGACCATACTCCTGACCTGACCTTAGTATCTCTATCATGATATATGCGCAACAAATTTCCAACAGCGTTTTCTTGTTTTTAGAAATTTTAAAAAGCGTTTTAAAAAATTCTTTCCCCTTGGTTTGTTATAGTATATTATATCTTTATTTATATGTAATGCGTATACATCTATATGCATTTAAACTTGTTTTTCTTTGTTTTCTAGAAAACTGGAAAAGATTTTTAAAAAAATTGTGTAAGCAAAAGGTTTTGAACCCAAGCGAAGCACTTCAATCGCTTTGGAATGCTATATCATCTTTTTACACTATTTAATAAACAGAAAACTTATTAAACTTATAAAACAACATTTAATGCTTTAAAATAAAGAGATATTGTCGCAATGAAATTTTCAAGTAAAAATAAATCGGTAAAATTTGATGTCATCTACTTTATAATAATACTGATTGATAATTAAAGAACTTAAAGTTTACATATTATTAGACTTTCGTTCACATAGATAAAATACAAATCATTACGGATTGGGGTTCCGAAAAAAAAGGTTAATACACTACCGTCTATAATTATTGGAAAAGGTCATATTTTTTAGTATCAAAGATATCAAAGTTTGGCGAAAAAGTGAAAACAATATCTACCTGAATTATATGTTATCTTCCTATTAGGTTTACAAATAAAACTACCCTGATTAGTTTATAATTTGTTCAAAACCCTGATTAGCTTTTAATTTATTTGCCTATTAATCACCCTTAACAACAATAACCGCCATAAATATATTTTTAGCATTCTACTTAACGACTTATCTAATTAGTCTATTTTGTCACTAAGTTTTTTCGAAAAAAAAAAATACACATGTATTAACTGTATATCTATTTATTTATCTATTTAATTTAATATATATAATATATAGTTTAATATATATAATTTAATCTAATTAATATAATTGAAATACTACTAATCAATTTACTGATATTTTTTCTATAGCATTGTTAAAAATGGTCATATTCTGAAAGGTAAAGGAATTTATTGAAAAGAAACTTGCACAAAAGAAAAAAAAAAAAACTAAATAAAAATTATTCGTTTCAAAAAACGTTTTACGAAGAGTTTTTCCAAACAATTTTTTTTTAATTGAAATACGTCATATGCATATCAAGGCGTTTTGAAAAACAGTTGCTGCATATATTTATAGTAAACAAGTAAATGTAGCAAAATAAACTTTTAATTGTCAAAAGAAAGTTTGAAAGTTTTATCTATCTACGGGCTTTTTTTATTTTTTTGCCTTCACAGCACCATCTTCTGGAGTAGCAGGGCTGTCTAGTTGAGTTTTTTTTCTATTAAGTTTCAGACAACCTTTTTTTCAGACCATCCGCAGCTTATTAGGACTAATTACTTGAGCACATTAATAACATAAGCGTCTCAATTATCATAGATACGCTACAAATTTTTTCTTCTGGTGATATTTTTTTTTTTTTTTTTTAATGTTTTATGAAGTTTTTGCTTTCTTAAAATCTTTTCTTTTGTGAGTGCATAATATCGTTACGTTACATATGTTTGTATATAATCTTTATAAAACTTCGAAAGTATTTTGTATTTTAAAATATATAAAAAAATTAAAAAAAATAGCAGTCATTAGTAGGAGTCGAACCTCTAATTCCCTGTTCAGATGTTTGCCGCCTTATCCACTCGAGCTACACCGGCATATCATAATTCGTAGATTTTGTAATAATCTAGTAATTTTTTTTAGGAAAAAAATGTTAGATCAAAATTAAAGAGAGCTTGACGCAATGTAATTTTCAAGTAAAAATCAAACTGTAAAACATGATAAATGTTTTAGTATGTTTTAACATATGCTTTAAAATTACTTAGTTTAAAGTTTACGTACCTTAGATATTTGTTCATGTTTTCTTATAGTGCTGCGACTCTTTCTCGCGCCAATACCTCGGTTGCAATGGCTGCCAAGGGTTTCGTCTCAAATACGCTCCAAGGGACACTACTACTACTACTACTACTACTACTACTACTGACTACTACTACTACTACTACTACTACTACTACTACTACTACTACTACTACTACTACTACTACTACTACTACTACTACTACTATTAAAACTATTAAATTCGGCAATCTTATATAGAAGATATCTTTTTTAATAACTGATATTTCATCAAATTTGAGAATTGGTTTATTTGTTTAAAGTAGAATTTAAACAAATTTTTTCATTAAATGTTATATAACAAATCATGTTTAATGAAAAAATGTATATAGTATAAAAATGTATATATATATATATATATATATGTATATATATATATATATATATATATATATATATATATATATATATATATATATATATATATATATATATATATATATATATATATATATATATATATATATATATATATGTATATATATACCCAGCAAACATGTCAGCGTTGAATCAACGTTGAAAACCGGTCGCAAAAGATGTTGCGGAAACGTTGACAAAGTAATCGATTTTGCAAAGATATGTAACGTTGTTAAAGAGATGTTGATTAAACGTTATAGCGTCACGTTTAAAAAACGTTACGAAAATGTCGCAACTAAGCGTTGAAAAAGGGTTACTTAAAAAGCGTTGCATAAGCGTCGCAATTTAACGTTGAAAAAAAGGGTAGAAACATGATTCCATAGCGTAAAGTTAGGTGACGTAATATTTATTTTTTGGCGAATAATTAAGTATTTAAGATGCAAAAAGCATTGTTAAATTATTTGTTTTATGCAATAGTTTTATGTATTTAATTATTTAAAATATATGCAATAGTTTAATATATTTAATTATTGGTCATGCGTGGTAAAATGTTTTTATCAAATAGTAACTCAATACAAAATTTGTGAAACATGATTTTATACTATAATACAAATGTTTTTATACAATTTATATTTAAATCATGATATAAGAATATTATTTGTGATCATAATATCAAAGTGAACCGCGATTGTTAAGATATTTTGATAATAAAGAAAACTAAATCATAACATGTTTACTGTAGTTGGTTTGTTTATTAGTCATTTTGTGAGGATGGCTAAGAAATTATTTCTAAAGTTATAACAAGCACATTCTTGAGTTTTATCTTTATTTTTTAATCTTAGTGCTTCTACTATGATAAGACACTTTATGCAAACAACAACAACAAATAAAAGCAATAGGAGCAACATTTATTTTATAATAACAGTAATAATAATGAAAATAATAACAATAAAAATACCTAAAATATCATAAATAATAAAATCATAATATCATTATATTATCCAGGTTTATACAATTGTAATTGTTATCTCTAAAGCTATGGTGATGGTTTATATTTTAGCCAATTTAAAAATCAACCTGTTATACACAGGGTATATACAAATGAAAATACCATATTGAATTCTGGTGTATTTTTGAAGAACATTTTTTTTCAAAAAGTATTAAAGTTTTTGTGTGCAAGAAAAGAAAACTAAAGATTTTCAAATTAAAGAAAAATATGCATCATGTTTTCGATAATATTTTTGTGTATCTTTTTACGTAACATGGTTTGATCAATTTTTACAATGTTCCCCATCTAAATTGGCAGGAAAAAAGTTTATAAAAAGTATACAGTTTTATAGCAAGTTAACAAATCTACTTTTAACGAAGCTTAAAATAAAAAATTTGCAAAATAGTGTATGTATAGATTTATGTTCTGTTGTTGTTCATTTACTATAAACAAGTATATGAATTTGGAAATGGAAATTTAGTTCAACGCCAATAGCAATTGTGATAAAGTAATTTAAGATCATTTAAAGTTCAGTCAAGCAAGCACCTGAAAATGGTCAACTTTTTGTTTAATATAGATTGCTGATTCCAAATACAAATTGCAGATATGATCCAATACTTTATGTCAAGCAAGGTTCAAATTTTAAACCAAACAAACTTACTATCTGTTGATCTTCTACTTTGTTTTGAAGTTATGAGTTCAGATAGATATGTAAAACATTTAGTTTACAATTTTTTTTATAGCTTTTAAGCTCAAACTAGTAACCAATGATGTAATTTAAAAGTTTTATTTTTACAAATTTTAATTTGAAAGGAGAACAACATACATTATTAAATAAGCTATAATTTGAATGCATATATTTAAATATAGGGAAGATCAATCAATCACCCCTTTATATGTATATATAAATATATATATATATTTTTTTTATATATGTAAGTTTTGATTTATATGTAAATCTGTACAAAGATATAATTTTATATAGCTTTATATTTTATTAAAAGTATGTTTTAATTATATTTTAATATGTTTTAATTTATGTTTTTAATATATATATATATATATATTTTTTTTTTGATACAAAAGATGTTTTGTTCAAAGCAGATCAGCCAACCATATAAAGGACAGATAAAACTGACCCTCATCTCAGGCTTAAGGGTCAATTAATACAATTTTTCAAAAGCTTCTTTTGAAGTATGCAACCCTGATGTCTTGATGGGCACAATCACATGGAAGTAATGTAATATTAAATTAAATATTAAAGCATAAAATTTGCATTTACTTTACTTTGCTCTAACATCAAGTAATAATAAAAGTCCCAAACCATATTCAATTAAAAATAGGTTTTTAACTTGTAAGTGAATCAAATTAAATTAAACATTTTATTTTTGTTTTTTAGATGTTACATATAGTGTAATACAAACGGGATAAAATAATATCAAACAAAGTTGCTTGGTAGGGTATACTGGATCCATCCACTACTTCTAAAAAATATTTAAAAACCACTATATAAAATAAAAAACAAGAGAATAGTAAAAGAGTTCCTTTTATTTACATATTTAAGCAAACTGTTGATATAAAATTTTAACAAAAAAACATTTTAATATTTTTTTATAAAACAAAATAGGGGTAATTTCTACACGTTTTCATAAAAAATTCGAACGTACTTGAACGTTTTGTGTTAGCGGGGAGGTCATACATAACATTTAGATCGCAAACTTTAGGGTCATCCGCATTTACCCCACACATTGTGCATAAAATTGGTTTGTTTGCGGCATCACTCATTGTTGTTTTTTTCATGTCTTTTCCCTTCCCTTTACCTGAAATGAAGACAATTTTCGGCTTGGTTTTAGCCTAATTTTCTTTAGTGAGCCTAGCAATGCATTTATCTGAAGTGAGGCTTTCACCACACTATTTTTTTTATGGCCTTTCCTCTCGTCTCCATTTGCCGCTTCCCTAGTTTTTCATGAAAAGGTGTGAGATTTGACCCATGACTAAAATTGTCTTATTTGGTTGAAATTATGAATAATTATATATCTAATACCATATACAGATATTAATACTACTAAATTAACATGTTGCCTAAGGATATTTACAAGCAAAGGTTCAAATTGTGAAATTAAAAATTTTATCGTCTCTGTACACATTAAACACATCCAAAAAATAAACAATGATTAATAAAAGTATGATGATCAATAAAAATATATTTTAAAATGTATTTTAAAGTACATATATGGTACTTAGATTGAAGATGATTTTGGATTTCCATAAAAAGTTTCATAAACAAATTTCTAAATCAGTATGGATACAGGAAGCATATACTTAGTGAGAAAAAGAAAGTTGGCAATCAAAAACATGAGCTAAAAGTGGTTCAAGTTTTTTTAGTTTATCTGTATTGCTCCATATCTTTTTAGAGGGTGGAATTTCCCCGGGGATAGAATTACCCCAGTCTAGCCTACAATTGTTTGAAATAAGTTTATATTATTTGCGTATTTAATTGCGACATTATTTTTGCCAATGCATTGTTTAATTTGATAAAGTTAGTACATTAACTATTTCTATTTGGTAACATGTTACTAATAACACAATTCAACTTTTTATCGTATTCCATAAATTTTTTTCTAATATTGAAAGTAGCTTATAATTTTCAAAACTTTTAAATCATTTGCTAACATCTTTTAAAGAAATCTTTGTTGCAAGCCTTAACATTTTAATAAGGTACAAAGTAGGCGCTTTTTATCCCTTAACTTAAATGGTACTAAGTTCCCGATTTTGGCAACCTGGTTAATAATACTGATTCATGGTGCAAATAAACCAGGTATATTTATATATAAGTGGTTAGAGAGCTTGCTTTATAAGCCGGGGATCTGGGTTTGAAATGAGCCTTTAATATATTTCGCGTCACAGTAAGGAAGGGCGCGTGAACTTCCTGGTTAAATCCATTTCCGCGGTGCTCTGTGACAAGACCGTTAGGACTTCTTGGGGCACATAAATAACAAAATTTGATTGCGATTCAATAAATATTTTAAATTTTGATTGCGTACATGCCACTAGCTGAAGTAAAATTAATGTCATTGTTGTTTTACATAGCCCATAGATTAGTAAAAAATTTTTTAAAACGTCCATAAATTCAAATAAATGTCATTAAGTAAAATTTAATGAGGTTCGTAGTCAGCTAAATTTTGAAGTTGGCTGGCCGTATATATACTAATTACTTCCTTTTCAGCTTAAGTTCTCTTTGTCTTTTTAATATTTCACTACAGATCTCTCGTATAAACTATATATTCAGTCCATGGGAAAGTCACTAGTAATACCTACTATGACCGGACCCGGGTCTTGTTAAGTCTGTTCAACATAGACTATTTCTAAATTATTTGTTTGGCCTGTTTATTTCATTAATTTTTAGTAAACGGTCATTTGCTATCATTTACTAAAAATTCCTTTTGTTACTCAAAATTTAATTTCCTAAATATTTTAACACAAGTAAAGAGGTTCCTCCCCTCTTTTTGCTTTAATGGTGGCCTGGTGAGTAGGTTTTTTTTTATTAAGAGTAATCAAGTTTTTCTTTAACTAAAATAATAAAAATGTAAAACACTGATTTACATTTTTATTTACAAACAATTATTCTTTCCTCAAAAGTGTTGCAAATGCAGACTAAGCTAACTAATTAGTTAAATATGTAAATAAAACATAAGTAAATCAATATTTGACAAATGCGCAAAACTACAGTATTCTCCATGTTTTTAAAAGTTTTTAGTTACGACCCCCCTCCCTTTACAAAGATCCCCTAAGACACGTACAACAAATTATTAGGCTTTAATAATTTGTTGTACTTTAATTAAAATTAAAAAAAAAAAAAGTGAACTAATTGCATATATATAAATATATCTTTTTACCTAACAAAAACTTAACGGGTGGTTACTAAAAATCCGGACAAACTTTCAAGTGCAATTACTCCCAAAGTTTTTATGGTAGAGATTAAATAAAACTATCATTAAAAAGAGTTTTTAGATATTTATTTATTTTAATTAAGTTTGTCTTCAACCAGTCTGTTTCTTCGGATTCGGCCAACTCTAACACGAGTTGACCCAAAAAGTGAAAATACAAGGTTAAGGTCAATTATTTTCAGGCAAAGCTTTATTCTGGTTCGTAGTTGTTTCACGTCTTTTGCTTGCCAGTTACTCTCATACACTTTGCCTTTCAAAATAGCCCAAAAGTTTTCGATTGGGCGACACGCCGGTACGGCTGGCGGATTGTCAACTTTTTTGATAAAATTGATGTTATGAGTCTCGTAGCAGCTGGTCACGGTTTTGGCATAATGCGATGAAGCCAGGTCCGGCCAAAATATGTAATTACCATCGGCATGATAAGCGTTGATGAACGGCACTAATCTTTTCCTTATACAATTCATTTCATAGATGGCTTTATTGACTGCAAGGCCGCTGGGTATAAAAAATGGTTTTGAAACACCTTTGTCAGAAGCGGCCAGCCAGACAAGCACCTTGGGTTCGAACTTGCGCTTTTTGCGATATTTAACACTTGGTGGAGTCTTGTCTCTGTTGCTAGAGTAGTAGGTGCTGTTTCCATTAAATGTTGAGTGTGACAGCGTGAAGTAAGACTCATCGTCAAGGATGACCGATTTTCCTTTAAAAACGCGATAAAGACGATCAATGCCAGTTTTGATTCGCTCATTCTGGTTCTCTTGTCGATGAGGTATACCCTGTTTTGTATAACCTTTGATGTCAGTGTACTTGGCAAGAGTTTTATTGATATGTGAATGACTGCATCCAATTTTTCGACCAGCTTGCCTCATCGAAACTCGGTCACTGCTATCAAATATGGCTTTCAGGCGCTTGATCTTCTTAGGGGTCATGATTTTGGCCACACGACCACTTCCTTGCACTCTTTTGTGCCCAGAATCATTCTCAACACGTTTGATTATATCATAGATAGTGCTTCTTGGGATTTTTTCAGCATTGAAGTGAGCTACTGTGAACTTTTTACCTTGCAATTTATTATTCAAATAGAACTCGTAAATCCGTTTTCTTACCTCTTCTTGCTTGGTCATTATTATTTTTTAATTATTATTATCTAAAAAAAAAAAAAATTAATTTATAGAGAATTAAATAAGCTATAAAATGGATATAAACATGAATAAAAAAGATTTAGCTTGTGGCATTTAAAATTCAGTTAAAGTTTGTCCGGATTTTTAGTAACCACCCGTTACAAAAGGAAATCAGGTTTTTTTTATAAATCTTATAAATGTGTCATAACGTAAATCTAAAATAAAAAGTAATGGAATTACATCATAATTACAAAAAAAACACCAAATTTCAAAATAAGTAACTATAAATTGGTAAATCGATTTCATAAAAATTGAAAATCGATTTACCTATTTATAGTTACTTTAATTGCAGTTAATATAAACTTTTATCAAAAATGTAACTATAAAATCTGTTTTGAAGTACAAAAGGATTAACAAAAAAAAAAATCAAACTAAGATTTAAATTGCACTTTTAGCAAATTGTTGTCTTTGTTTTTAGTAAATAAATAAAACCAGTAAATTCCAATAATGAAACTACCTATGATTCATTTTTAACAATAGACGCCAACGGGAAGGTAAGCCAAGCTGTCTATCAACACAAAACATCACAACAGTAACATTACAGCAATAACACATAGCAATAAAATCCAGTGAAAATAACTAAATTAAAATATAAAAGGCAAAATTAAAAAAATATTATAGAGTTATATTTATCTTTTTATTAAACTTTAAATAAGGTATATTTGTTTTTATATTCAACATTAGTTATTCAATTATTTCAAATTTAGGACATTAAAGCACGCTAGATTTAAAGATTTAGGTTGCATACTCTCTCATACACATTACGCTAAACATTAACAGACATTATTATGTGTTTTCAGAATAATTTAAAAAGGATAGACAACACAACCTAGCTCTAAAGCAGTAACACTGCCTAGCATTAAATGCTGCTAAGTCACACCTCTGCTATAAGTACACCTCTAGGCTGGCAAGGTTATCAAACTTGCTCAACATAATACCAAGCCACACCACTTTGAAAACATAGAAACAACTCAATATAAACATATATACAGCTATAAACAAATATGACTTTATATAAGACATATAAGCACATTTTATATTAAATGACAGATATATTTATCAAAAACTATGGGAAAAAAAAATAAATAAATAAAGTTATACATGCTCACAACCTTTAACAGTAAATTTTCGAAATAAAAATCTAAAGATAATTAATTAAGAACAATAGAAAGTAAACACTATTTGTGTTCACTTTTTACCTTGATAGGATGTTTAACAATTGTGAAAAACAAACTATTAAATGCTCTAGTTTTTGAACATGCAACATATAGTTGGCTATGAGAGAAACACGATTTTTGAGATATATCTTTTGTCTATAAGTTTAATTTGGCATTATGTAATATATGGACAATCCCTAAAGTAAAATACTTGAAACTAAAAAGATTTTCTTTATTACAATATTTGAACAACCAAGGGACAACTATAGTTGAACAATTTAAAGAAATATATCTTTAAATAGCAACTCGTAAAATATATCTTATAAATGGTCATTATCAATTGTAGTATTGAAAAATGCACAAGAGCTCAGTAATAACAGGAGTTTTATCAATTCTCCCTGTACTTACTGTCATTTAAGTCTCATCTAAGAGAGAGAGGAAGTGTTTTAAAAGCAGCATGTTAAAAAAAGTAAAAAAGATATGCAATAAAAAACAGTAACTGATTTTATGCTACCAATAAACAAAATTATTTTTACCTGAATTAAAAGTTATTTTCCAGCATTGCTTAATTAAGATTCAGCTTCTCTCTAACTATTGACTAATGATTAATAAAGTAAATTTCACATCATATTAAATTTACAAAATTAAAACCATGTTTCAACAGTAAGCAAAATAATCAAGTGATGACAAAGGCAACTAAAAAAAAAAAAGAACAAAATGTTTAAAAAAAAAAAAAAAATTTAAAATTGAAACTGTTATTAATTGTTACTATAAATAGTAAAATTCATACCTTGCTTTATTCTAAAGTGTCTAATGTAAAATCAAATTAATAGACATCAACACCGCTTGACAATGAATTCTGGCAAGTAAGTTTTCTGTTCATCGAGCAGAATTTCTTACATTTCAACGACAATTAATTTTATAAGGCCTAAATCTATCTCTTTCATTCGACAACAATTTTTTTCAAGTCACCTATTACCATTTACACTAAAAACATCTTCGAGCCTAATATTATACATCTGTTATCATTAAACACATTACCAGTGATTATACTACTGTTACAAATGAATAAATGAACGTAAAATAATTTTACAAATTGTGATCTTTTCTAATCAAAGACTTTTATTTTAAATTAAGATTTATTGATATTCATATATTTTTATAAGTTTATATAAAGAAGTTGTTCATTAAAAATATAAAACAAATTTTTTTTACATTATTTTTAATTTAACAAAGAATTTAGACTACAATGCACAAAGTTATTTTTACCTTCAGACACAATCTTAATGCACAAAAATAATAAATGCAGAACCTTTTTTAAAAAAAGAAGCAATGTCAGTCTAAAGTAATATATGTATGTATGTATGTATGTATGTATGTATGTATGTATATATATATATATATATATATTCAAATTTTTTTTTTCTTTTTTATTTAAGATAATATTTATATAGATAGAGAAATATAAAATATACTGAAATATAGGCACATTTATGTATATAAACTTACCTGTCAAACAAATTACAGTCAGCTTTCCATGTTAAATACATAAAATATATCTAATATAAAATAAACTCAATAAAAAATAAAACAAAGTATTAAACTTACTCAAATCAGTAACAGTTCAACTGTCTAAAAATTTTTATTATTATTAATCCTTCTATTTAAAAAACAAACAAACAATTGATTTGAAGTGACTAAAAAGCACTTCAGCTCTTTCTAATTGTACTAAAAAAAAGAACAAATCTTGCTTCTCTAAGTTGCCTAGTTCTTAAGAATCCGAAAAAGTAAAAAACGAAAAACAAACATTTATTTTTTTAAACTACTCTATTTAAACAAATTAAATTAAACAGATTAATTCTCCTTGAAAGCTGAAAAACTTTTCAGCTCTAATTTACTTGCAGACCTTGCTTGTAAAACCACTTGAATAAGAAAAGCATTTAAAAAAGCCTAGAAACTACTTAAAAAAGGTATATGCAACATTGAACTTTAAATGTTGACTGGACTAATTACCAGCAGATATTTTTAAAAAATTCATAAAAATTTATAATGATTTGTTTTTCTATAACAAATAAATACACCATATGATAAATCTGAAGTTAAAAAATGTAACGAATAAGTAAATACAAACAAAAACATAATACGTGATTTGAAAATCAATGTACCTGATAGAGATAAGCTGTTGTGATACCTGAATTGTAGTTGTTAAATATTTTTATTTCATGATAAACAAAATGTATTTATAGCGAAATGTACTGGTTTTATTTATTTACTAAATGTCTTGAATGACTTTTAGTAAATAAATAAAAGCAGTGAGTCCTAGTAATGAAACTACCTATTAATCATTTTTAAACAACAGACACCAACATAAAGATAAGCCAAAGGTGACAACATTAAGCAAAAAATTATCAAAGATAATGTTATGTATTTTTTAGTATAGTTATATTAAAGGCTAGACAAAACTTAGACCTAAAGCAGTAACATTGCTTGAATGGTAAGGTTGACAAATATTGCTCTACAAGTTTGCCAAGTCACACCACTTTGAAATCAAGGAAACAACATTATAAACATATATACTAACTATAAAACACAATATACTTTTTTAATGTTATATAAAATATAAATATATAAAGAATATTTTTTAATTTTCCTATTCCTAATTATTTTTCTTAAGAGAAAACATACATATAGATATAGAGAAATATAAAATAAACTGAATCATTTTGATTTAAAAAGATCGATTGATGTAAAAAGAATTTAAAAACACATAAATTAAAATAACATTTTAAAAACAAAAATTCCTTACTTATATTAGATATAAATAATAAATAACTGACAATAACATAAAAATTTACTTAAAGTTATTTGGAAATAAGTTTAAAAAAAACAATAACTCAAAAAATATATTATAGACTTAAACCTTATACTAAATAAACAAATAATTTCCTAATCACATAAACTGTTATTATTTTGTAGTAACATCTTTACTTACATTAAGATTCTTTAAACAACACAAGTTTTGGACGTCTTTATACTTAAGTAATAAGTATCCTAAAAAAAAGCCAATAACTTTGTACAGTGATAATATTCCATTGATAGTGCTCAAAAACAGACCATTAGGTTTTATTAGGGCTTACGAATAAAAAGAGAGTGAGAATAAGCCTACATAAAAAAATTTTAAAAAAGCCTTAATTTGAAACTCTTTCTCGTTATCTCCTAATATTGTCCATATAGGTCACACCAAAGGGAGTTTTTTTCTATATTAATGTATTGATCTTATGTAACAATCTTACCTAATAAGTGGTTTAATTGCTCAATTTGCTGATGATACAATTATATACTCCAGTTTTTATAAAAATCATAAATATTTGAACCACTTATTTAAAGTCATCCTTAAATGCCAACACTCTTCTTCATTTCTAGTAACTTCTGCGGTATCTCAAGATTTTATCCTAAATCCTGTTTTGTTTCTAATCTATATTAGTGATCTTCCTGGCAACCTTACATCTAAAGTGGCTTTATTTGCTGGTGACTTAACTTTATACTACTGCCATGACAAAAATTCAATCTTGAATCTGATCTAACCTCTGTAACAGATTGAGGCTTGCATGGCTTGTGAATTTTAACTTCAACCAAACTTAGTTATTTACTACAAATAACTATATTATACAAATAGCAATACTGTTGACATTCCTATATTGATAAATAGCAAGCCCTTCACTGAGTCCTCTTCTCGGATTATCATTCATTTATGACCCTTCATGGAAACCATATATACAATTGATTGCTAAATGCAAATGCAAAAAAAAAAGCAGCTGCTAAAGTTGCTTCTTTTTATCGTGCTTGCCATTTTCTTACTCCCGATTTCATTTCTACCTCTGCTAACCTCTTTTTTGCCCCTATTTGGAATAATGTTGTCATATTTAGACTGGTTCTTCCAATGATGCTCTTATTTCTCAAGATAAGGTCCAAATATGCATTGTAAATGTAGTTGTGTAGTACCTGCTCTATCTGTCAAGCTAGAGCCTCTCTTTCAACGTCGTCAAGTTGCATCTCTATTCTACAAATACTAACATGGTCCCTACTTAAAGGAGCTTTCACCTCTAGTTCCATAAACTCATTTTTGCTTGACTCGTCATTTAGCAAAGTCTCACCTCTTTACTGTATCTGTCCCTGTATGCCATAAAAAATTTTATTTGTTTAGTTTTTTCCCCTTAATTGAACCCTTTGGAACTTTCTCCCGTAATCATGTTTTTCTAACTTATACAGCCTACAAATTTTCAAGTCTTGTGTCAACCGAAATGTAACTCTTTAACACTATTCTTTATTTTCTAATAACTTAACAGTTATTAGAACTTTAAAATAACAAAAATGTGTCAACTCTGAATGTAACAAATACATTATAAACAAATTTAAAATAACAAAAATGTGTCAACTCTGAATGTAACAAATACATTATAAACAAATTTAAAATAACAAAAATGTGTCAACTCTGAATGTAACAAATAAATTATAAACAAATTTAAAATAACAAAAATGTGTCAACTCTGAATGTAACAAATACATTATAAACAAATTTAAAATAACAAAAATGTGTCAACTCTGAATGAAATACATTATAAACTTGTTAAAAGAACACACAAGACTTATTTGGTGTACAACTTATATAATTAGACACCAAAAGCATATGAATACAAATAATTTTATTTGATAGGAAAAACTTTTTATTTGATCTTATTGGACACACATTATTTTGAAATATTTCTTTTAAGGCAATGATCTCTAATCTTCTTTGCATTTTATCAACACTTTTAAGAAGGCCAGAATTGTATAAAAGCTGACATACCAAATAAAGATAGATGGATATCAAAAGGTAGATAGGTGCTAATGGTAGAAAGATATCACAACAAAGTAATACAAAAAAAAAAAATCTTGAAAAATCATCAACGAATTCATCAAAGCTAAATTCTTTAAACTTTTTCTTGAAATCAATTACTGAAATGCCATTGACAACTTTTCTATGCAAACAATTACACTTTTTAACTACAGTGGGTTGCCAAATTATTAGGGACACTTTACTTTTTAAGTAATTTTAAAGTACAAACTACTTTAATGAATAAATATGTATTTTATTGTTATTTTTTTAATTGTTTTTATTGGTAGAGAGTTTTATTTAGAATATAAAACAACATTATTACTTATTCATTGCTATTTATTTTTTTATAAAAAGTTTGAAAACATGACAAATAAGGTAATAATCTTAATATTTTGTAATGCCACCATTGTGCTGGAGACTGAGGTTGCTATTCCACTCTCTTATAAGGGTTTCTATCAATTGCTGCTTGGTAGTGATATTTTTTTTTGGCAATTTTCTGTTTTATGAACTGTCTTAAATTTTCTATAGGGTTAATATCAGGTGAATTCCCTGGCCATGGCAAAACATGCACTTTTTTTTCAGTTAGAAATGCTGTAACACTTCTAGCTTTATGGGACGGTGCTGAGTCATGCATGAACATATACTCTTCATTACCAGGGAACCATTCTTAGACCTGGAGCAGGAGCCTGTTTTCCAGTAATCGCTTGTAGGAAGGAACCATATGGCAGGACCAATCCTGCTTCATGGTTCCTTCCACAATGTTAAGGCAGCCCATACCCTTGGTTGAGATCACAGACCACACCCCTACACTCACAGGATGTTGAACCTTTTCCAAAAGGCAGTCCTAGTGAAATTTTTTTCTGGGCATCGTCGAACAAATGAGCTTTTGTCCATCAAAATTTGAAATGCTGATTGGCCCAAGAAGCAGACCTGTAAAACATTTTAAAGATATTTGACCTGCAAAATATATCAAAGATATTTCAAAAATAAATATTTATCCTTAAATTTTTCTGGTTTCTTACAATATACTAAATTATATTTACTCTACTCCAGTCTTCAATAGTCATATTCTGGTGTTTTCTAGCCCATTCCAGTCGCTTTTTTTTCATGGCTTCAGTTAAACATTCTTTTTTTGGTTGGACGATAGCACACTAAATTCTCTTCAACCAACCGTCCCTGAATCGTCCTTTTGGAGACGTTAATTCCTTCATTGTTTATAATTATAGCTAGTTGAGCCACACTTTTTTTTTTGTTTTTAAGACAGATGTCTATAAATTATGGTCATAACATGGAGTAGTGATCTTTTACTGCCACTTTTGCTGACATGGTCTGGTTCTAGAGTCACATTTGCACCATTTTTTTTTTTAAATTCGACTCACTACTGACTTTGAAACGCTTGCAACCTCTCTCTGAGAATGTGTAGAATGAAGAAGTAAGGTTTTTACTTTTCTGTTTTTTTTTGGGGTTAAGTCTGGAGACTAAAAAAATTAACGAGAGATATTTATTTTATAATATTATATATATATATATATATATATATATATATATATATATATATATATATATATATATATATATATATATATATATATATATATATATAAGAGAATATTTGTATATCAGGGATTTATGCATTGCAAAAAAAATAAATAAATCACTCTACACAGTTTGATCTTGACATCTTATTTAACTGGAAAAAAAAAAAGGCTAATCAGTTTTAATAAAGATAAATGTGAAATCATGCAATTTGATCTAAAATAAAGTACACTTTAATATATATAATGCTACAGAAACAGATATCATTTTATTTTACAATAGTACAAGCTTCCTTCTTCCTACTTCCAATGAGATATTTTATTGATTGCTAGTAAAAATGATTGATAGATCAGTTCTCTTCATTGATACACTTAATAACTTCAGCAGACTGTGAAAATCAGTGGCGAGTTTTAGAGTGAGCATGGGGGTAGTTGCCCCCGCCCCCCATTGGGATTGACTATTATAGGTAATTGACTATTATAGGTAATTATACATATATGAACTTGATTATTACACTAAAGTATAAAAAGTTAAAGAAAGTCACTTTTAAGTGAAAAAATGCGGACCTTTTTTTTTAAAAACCATTTTAGCCACTCCTTGGTGAGTGACAAAACCCACCCCTGGTGAAAATATTGAAGTTTGTATGAACAATATTACATATATTAGGAATAGTACAAGAACATACCGAGTATATAACAAAACCATCAGTAGGAGCAGGCATTTAAATTTAAGGCCTTAAGTAATCTGGATCAAGATACTATATGATATACTATATATACTGAACACAAGAAAGTTTATACATATTTTAAACAATATTAAATCTAAAGTTCCTAAAGAACAGCAATAAAAATAACAATTAAAATTTACTACAACCTTATTGTTGGTTTAAATAAATGGAAACATATTAATATAAATGTTAAAATTTAATAAATGTTATATGACAAAACAAGTTAAATAACATGTTTGAAATAATAAACTAACTTTAAGATGTTTAAAACAGGCAAACAAGAAATGAAAATTAATTTGGATAACTCTTTAATGTTTTTTTTCTTTTAAAATCTATTGTTTAATTTTATCTACACAAAAAAGAAAAAAGAAATCTTACATCTCTAGTAAAATGACCAGTATGAGAACTTTTTGAAGGAAAGCAAACTGGAAACACTCTTTCCCTTACTACTTTATTCTTGACAAAGCATCTTTAATACGGTTTGAGAATTGCACTCTTCTAAATTTAGTATCCTCAGCAATCTAAAACAAAGTTTATTTTAAAAAGAATTAGCATAAATTAATTGGTTATATTTTAAGTTGATGCATGTATGTCTTGAATAATTAATATAGGACTGATTTAAATCTCATTTCAATAATATAAATTAAACAAACAATGAAATAAAACCTTAAAACTTGGGAACTTTTAAATTTTTTAAATTTTTATTTGAAAACTACAGTTAAATTTCTTGGTGACCAAGAAATTTAAATATAGCATATAGCTTTTTGAAAAACTGTGATCTGATACCTATTAAGAAAATTAGACAAAAGAACAAAAATAAAAGGTTTAGACATATAATCATTAAATACAGGAGCTATTTTAGAAACAACTTGATAAAGAAAAACATATTATAATAATAAATGAATTTTATAAAATTCTTTAGAAGAGGCTTTTCTATCATTCCCGTGCATACAATCAAGCACTTTACATCCTAAAACCATAAAGGGAGTACCATTAAATGATATTGAATCATCTTATTTTGTGGTGTTTTGCAGAAGAATCTTTAAAGATAACAACAACAACAAAAATTTTAAATAATAACTATACAAATATAAAAGAAAATTAAAATTTAGCAATTGCATTTTAAAAACACTTAATTAAAATTGTCATACCATATTTCCAGTTTTTAGCAGCACTAATAGTGCTGCTAAAGGAAAGGAAAGAAGGAAGTTGAGTTACTGTAGAAACATACGTTGAAGTACTTTTTTTGATACATAGCTACGAAACAGAGGCTGTATCAAAGTTTTCATGGCATGAAAACTTTGATACACTATAGCATGAATCATGCTATAGTGCCACTAAAGCATGAAAACTTTGATACAGCCTCTGTTTCGTAGCTATGTATCAAAAAAAGTACTTCAACGTATGTTTCTACAGTAACCCAACTTCCTTCTTGAGAAATAACAACTAAAAAAATTTAAACAGTAACAACCATACAAACGTGGAAATTGATAGTTCATTTAAAGCGTGCTTGTAGAGGAAATTCCTTTTTAGACAAAATATTTTAAATTATGAATATAAAAAGCTTATATTATATTACTCGTTTAAAAACATTCGGAATGTTTTTAAATTTTTAAATTTCTCAGGGATGTCATTCCTGAGAAATGTTTTTAAACGAGTAGTAAAACAAACATCAACTTAAGCTTTTTATATTCAAAATTTAAAATATTTTGTCTAAAAAAGTTAAAATGTCTTGTATTACCTCTACTCAATGTTTTTTTTTCTAATAAATTTAAATTATTATTATCTATAATAATAATAATTTTTTTACCAATTTAAATTTAATCTTCGGTGAAAACGTGCTCCACATTTAAAGAATATTAATTATTTCATAAATTAAATTATAAATGCAAAAATTAATTATGTTAACTCTGTCCTGGACGTGAGGCGGGACAATTGCGGAACATTTTACGGGACCTAACTTTACGCTATGGAATCATGTACTTACCTTGAAATAATGTTAACGTTTTTAATTCCATTTCTGCGCGCGCATAAATTTTATATTGTATTTTTTGTCAACAATGATTGAAACAATGACGTTGAAATAACGTTAAATAATCAACGTTTAAACTGTAACGTTGATTTAACGTTGAAATAACGTTAAATAATCAACGTTTAAACGGTAACGTTGATTTAACGTTGTGACTTCGTTGAACAACGTTGAAACAACGTAATGATGCCGGCTGGGTTATGTCTTCTACTTGCTCTTGTCATTCTTTATATTTTGATTTATTTTATTAAACTTGGAAACGAGAATATTGTAAAATGCTTATATATGACGATTTTAAAAGTTTAAAAGTTTTTCGTATTTTCTTACGCATGCGTACCTAAACATAGCGCTTTTTACTAATTTCTAAACGACCGTGAAAAAAAATACCAAAAAACAGCAAAAACAGGTTTCACGCCGGCCAATATTGTGGGCAGGGAACAAAACAACCCTAGTTGAAATTTTTATATGGTGTTTACAAAAAGTAGAAGAGTGTTTTAAGTTGAACAGAATTTTTTTTTACAAATATAAATTCAGGCATTTTGAAGTCAAAGTTCTATATTCAATAATATAGTAATAAAGCATAGATTTGAAGACATTGTCAATTTTCATTAGAAAAACGTGTATTTATGTCCAACATCAACGCGTCAAGTAGAGGAATGTAAATTGAATCGTGAAGGTATATTTTCACGACATGTCTGTCGTTGTACTATTCTTTTGTAGGTAAAACTACCATTTTTTTCAGTTATTGTTTTTTCTGCGGCTCTAAAAATTTCCTTAAACATTTCTTCGCAGTTTTCTATTTTATGTTTTAAAACAATTAACAGGTCTTTAATATAGTTTTTTGTTTTATGTAAATCTAAATTTTTTTTTGAAACAACTGACTGAGCCCATTTGTTAAGGAAAATACATGTACTGCACAGCCTAAAGATACAATAAAATCACTTTCTCTAATTGATAATAATAAAATTCTTGCTTTTATTGAAGATGTTCTGTCATTCCATTTAGATATATTGTCCAGTGCATCAATTATTTGTGGAAGCTCAACACTAAACATCAGCAAAGCATCATGTCTCTCAACCCATCGTGTTTCGCAGAGTGAAAACAGTCGTGAATTTAGCATTTTTTTAATAATAAAATTTCGTTTGGCAGAAGCATTGAAAAAAGCAACAACTTCGCTAATAACCCTTAAACAATTTCTTATTGCTTGAACGATGGAACTCTTAGATAAAGTTAAATTTAAAGCATGATTATAACATGGACACCAAACAGCATTTGACGCAACTTGTTGAATTTCAACTACCTCTCCTTTTTGTAATGACAGCATAACACTACAACCATCTGTTCCCACACCGACACATTTTTCTAAAGAAAGGCGTAACTTTTTTTTTCAACATGTTTATAACAGAATAATCAATGGCTGATTTGATGATTTTGATCATGCAAATCAACAAATCCAACAAAATCTTCTCAAACTGATCCATCAGCCATCAAATTGCGTAGTATTGTTGTCATTTATGACTGATGTGATGGATCAGTTGTTTCGTCAAACATAATAGCATAATAATTTGATTCTCTAACACGACTCACTATTTGTTCACATATTTCTTCTCCACAGCATTCAATTAAAGCATTTTGGGTAGTTTTGCTAATGTATGTTGCAGAAGCTCTAGCTGTTTTCAAATGGTTTTCTAAATTTAAATTGCCACAGTTTACTCTAAATTTTAGCAACTCTCGAAAATTATAGTTTTTAAAAAAATACCTTCCTGCTTCAACAGCTTCCTTGTGATATGTTGCTTTTTCGTGAATTGTTAGATCTCTGTCCTTGCCAAACAGTTTAGCAAACACCTGTAATGGTTGCTTAACTAGCTTCTGAAGTGCAACTTGTTTGTGAGATCCTGCAGTCCGATGGTGTGAAAATAAGAATTTGCAGTATAGTCCCTGTTTTCTATCTGAATATACTAATCATTCGTATTTTTTCAAATGAGAATGATTAAGATATCGCTTTTCTCGCTTATTTTTTTTAATGTGAACTGAATGCGGCATTTTGTAGTCAGTTTTTTTTTTTTTTTTTTGTTTTTTTTTAAGTTGACTAAGGTGCCCCAAGAAGTCCTTACGGTCTTATCACAGAGCACCGTGGAAGAGCATTTAATGGGAAGTTCACGCCTCCTTCCCAACCGATGTCGCAAAACTTGCCCAGAGGTGGGGTTTGAACCACGGATTTTACGTTTTTGAGGCAAGTGCGCTACCACTGCGCCAAGGCTGTATGTATGTATGAAAAGTTGATGGTTTCCATGGCAATTCTAACAGGTTTTTTATAGTTATATCATCAATAGTTGTACCGACAAAGTTTCCAATGTCATTAATAAACCCAGCATTTGAAATCTGACTTAAACATTTTTTGTGAATGCAAAGTCAGATAGAGGCTCACTTAAAATCTGTTCATTTTCTGAAACAGGCATAACTATGCCAAGTGAGATATCACTCCTTTTCTGCCTTTCTCCATCTATGTCTTTGTCTTGTAGTAACTTCTCATGTTCAACATGTTGAATAGCAATATTAATAGTAGTAGTAAAACTTGTTGAAAGTATTTCTTTCTTCGATGCTGTAAAGAATGGATCTAAACTACTCTGCAGCCGAAATGAATTAGTTCTCTTCATTGCGTCTCGAAAAAATAATAATAACTATGGCAACAATCTTTAACTTTTTGCTTTTTTTTATTGTAAACTGAAATTAAACTAATATTACAAAACTACTGATTTTGAAAATAACTTTTTTTTACTATTTAGTTTAAGTGTCGTTTGTGTCAAAAACATTTGATCAAAAACTTTACTTAATCATTCAATATACTCAAATTAATTGCTGTTACCTGCTAAATAAAAAGCACTGGTTTCTAATAAAACATCTGTTACATTAATTTAACAGGTTTGTATTACGTAAATTATTCTTTCAAAATTATGAAAAAAAAAGGAAGATTAACTGAGATAATTGGAGAGATAATTATTTAAAAGAATTTTAGAGAAGCAATCCCTAAAGTTCAGTTTATTATGTTACTTTGAATATATTAGAAGCAAGGGTTACTAATATCAAATTAATAATAAAATATTATATGCGTCATTAAAAGTAAAATAATGAAAAAAATGTTGTAATGTTTTATTTTCAAAAATAGAAACCATAATAAGTAATTAAATAAAAAAAAATTAGAATTTAGAAATTCCTATAAATTCTTTTTCGCTTTTTTACTATTTAAAAGTGACTCAATTAGGTTCTACCGCGCAAATTTTAAACCGGACTACTAACCAATATACAACGCCATTTCATAGTTACACTGGTTAAAGTAGTTTATTTAGAATTAAAGAATAAAATTAAAAGTAATATGTATAAGTAATAGTAATATGTATAAGTATAAGAGTATGATAGAAAAAGAATATAAAAAAAAATTCAAACGAATAATATATAAAAAAATTGGTGAGGTTGCTGAAAAATTGCCCCCTTGCTTGATGGTCTGGATCCGCCCCTGGCTGCGACTAGCTATAACTTAGACTTAAAATCGATTTTGAAATTTCAAGATTTTTTCTTGCATTCTTACTTTACAATGCATTGTGACGTTGTCTGGAAATTTGAAGTTTTTATGATATTAAAGACTAATTAGTTAATAATTGCAGCGATTTGATTAAAAAATTGTAATGTTAAAAACTTTAAAAAGCCTTAAGCATAAAAAATTAACGTAGAAACTGTAAGAAAAGTGAAGTTAGACACTTGCATATACTGTAAGGGTTAAAAAATATTTAAACTATTAGTCATTAACATCTTTCATATAGACTTTTAGTGAACTACATTAACTATATTTTATATTAGTAATATTAAATATTCATTTAAAACTTAGAATTTATTTTTAATTGCTCAAGGTTATAATTTTATTTCTATTTTACAAATTAGTGCACATAATAATTTCGCATAAATCAAATGGTAAAAATAATATAAATAAAATTAGTCAGTGTATTCAAAGTCAGCATAAAAATAAAATGGTAAATCAGTGTTTTCATTTTCAGATGATTCAATAATGTCATTGTGCTCATTTAAATTTCTTATTTTATTTATGTTTATTGGCTTTAGTTCCTCATTTCCAAATATGAAACATATTGTTTGGAAACAGCAAATATTTTTGTTCAAGAGTTTTACATGTCAGCCTCAGTGCTCATGGTTTTACATGTCAGCCTCAGTGCACAAACTACTCATTCATAGTAGTCTGACAATATCTAGATTTATGCTACCAATTGGAATGTACTCTGAAGAAGCAATTGAAGCTCAGAATAAAGATAATAAAAATATTTGTTTACAACACACTCGTAAATTTGATCGAAAAGCTACAATGATAGACCAATTTAATTATTTCATGTTTTTGAGTGACCCAATTCTTTCATCTTTAAACTATGCAAGATCAAAATGTAATATAAAAAAATGAATCTAGATGGAGACGCAGTTGATCTTCTTTTTCAAGAAACTGAAAAGAAAAATACAAATGATGCTAATGGCGATATTTATGCGGATAAAGAATATAATGAGTTGGATTAAAATGATGTTTTTGATGATAGAAATGAGGAACTAAATCCAATAAACATAAATGAAATAAGAAATTTAAATGAGCACAATGACATTATTGAATTATCTGAAAATGAAAACACTGACTATGTGCATTTTTTTATTCAAATTAATGACAGATAGAATAATGTATAGCCTGTATATTAAATCATTCTTGACTCCTGTTATTAGCGAAAACTCTGCTTGCTGACGAAAGGCACGATGAGCAGTATTGCCATCATTTGATGTCGCAGACCCGCCTTGAAGAGGCATGTCAACAATAAGGCCAATTTTTGCAAACTCACGCTGAACAAACCTTTTTTTTACAGCTGCTAATTTTATATTTTCAGGTCCACGTATTTGCCATTCCTTAATATCAAGTCTATAACTTATATGTAGAGTACACTTGAAACATCGAATCCATGTATGTAATGACAATAACCCAAACTCTAAGCTTTGCAAATCTGTTGAATGGATCAGAGCTTTATCTAATTTGTTCATTGATCTATGAGTACATTTGCAAATGTTACAAATTTGAGCCAATTTATTGTCACAAAATGCATTAATTGCTTTTCCATCAATCATTGTAAGTTTAAGATTGAATCTTACTTCAATTATAAGCTTCTTTTCAGCTTCTGGTTCCATTATTTCTACATCAATAATCATTGCACTTAGACATTAAAGTTTTTATCAGACATTAAAACATTACATTCATCATTGTTGTTTATTTGGACGAAAAATCTTTGTTTATACTGTTTTTGGCTACTTGCACCGTCGAAGCCCCATTTGCAATTCAAAGTCATTCCTAAACAGGATTCAAAGGAATCAATTTAAGATATTCTGTTTTTAAAAAGTAGTTAGTTGCAGCATTCAATGAACTGTAGGGTATAAGAATTTTTTCAGTGGAACTTCGCCTTTTATTCCATTTTCAGCTATATAAATACCATCAGGATAACACTTTTTTTTTTCGTCCCGAATGTTTTTATATGTAGGATATATATTTGCATTACACTTAATTGAGTTATTTCGCATAGCTTGATATTGTGTCTTCGATAAATTCATAGCTGTTAATTAATGCTAATCCTTCTAGTGTCGTATTAGGTACAATTTGCTTGTTTTTGTCCTGAATAAAACATTTTGTTTGATTTCCCGAATCTGTATTTGATAAACATTCTTTTAATACATACAGCAAGCTATATCTTTTTTTTTTAACCCCATTTCTGCTGCTTGTAAGATTTTATCATGATCATAATTTACTAACAATATGGATGCGTGCCGACGTTTAAAATTGGTAGGGCATATCTTCGTATTTTTGACATGGTCTTCCAAATGACTGTTCGTTTAAACAAGAAACATTTAAATCGACGGTTTGCAATGATTGTTCGCTAGGTTGCTGATTAATTAAAGACAAAATTTTATTATTAAGCTAAAATGGTTCGCCACTTAAAAATTTGCTTTTATTTCGAAAATATTTTTTGTTAAATTATGATCGGCATTTGCATACAAATTCGAGAAGAACTTTTTCAAAACAAGTAAAATCATCATTTAAATTGATGGATACGTTTAATTTGTTTATGAGCATACTATTATACTGATCTAAGATTTGTCTTGAAGTAAGTAGTGATGAAATAGTGTCTTTAATTTTTTCAAATACTTCAAGCCGAGTTATGTTAATAAACATTTTTAAAAGATAACTTGATAATTTATAAGATAAGAGTTTTAATAATGCTATTTCAAGAGAAAAATTAAATATCTATAATTTAGTGTAAATTTATTCAAATAATTTTATTACTTTCGGAACATAATTGCAATCAAATTGCTGCAATAATCAAGTAACTAGTCTTCATATAAACATATAGTATCATATAAACTTCAAATTTCCAGACAAATAAATTTCCACGTCACAATGCATTGTAAAGTAAGAATTCAATAAAAAATCTTGAAATTTCAAAATCGATTTTAAGTCTAAGTTATAGCTAGTCGCAGCTTATTTTATTTCGTAGTATTAAACAACCGTTATACTTCCTAAATATCATCAATTCCAATTTCAAGAGAGCGGCATTTTATTGGAATCGAATACTTAAATATTCGATTTTAACGCATTTATAGTGAAATGATTTTCTTTTTTTTTTCCTTTTTTAAAAACATTAAAATAATAAAACAAAATTTTAAATAATAACGGTTCAATGTGTTTAATAAAATTAAAAAAAAAAAAACTACATTCCTTAAACAAATATCTTAACTTTAAATCGGTCTTTTTATAAAAGCAAAAAAAGTCGTCGATTTTGAACTAAAAAGTATATCATAAAGAATACATGGTCGCAGCTGGGTTTTTTTTTTGAACAATAACTGCCGTTTAGAAAATGCAAAAATCAGATAATCAAACAATCTTCGAGTGGCATTTAGAAAAAAGAAGATGAGGAAATTTAGAAAAACACCTTTAAAATACCAACAATTCAAGACATATTATGAATAAATTAAATACAAATATATAACTAAAACATATACTTTTTATAAGCACTAAGTTAATATGTTTATTTAAAGTAAAAAAGTCTAAAGCTTTTTTAATTGAAAAAAGTTATGTAAATCTTGAGAATTAATATTTTTGAAAAAAAAAAATTTGCGAAAATTTGGCAATTTTAAAGACATTATAAATGGTTCTAGCAAGTTTGCCTTCATCTCTACACCTTTTCAAGATGTAATTGAGAAAACAAAAATTGTAATTAAGAATCGTAAGATGTAATTGAGAAAACAAAAGTTGTAATTAAGAAACGTAAGATGTAATTGAGAAAACGTAAGTTGTAATTAAGAAACATAAGATGTAATTTAGAAAACGAAAATTGTAATTAAGAATCGTAACATGTAATTGAGAAAATGTAAGTTGTAATTAAGAAATAGAAAGATGTAATTGAGAACACGAAAATTTTAATTTAGATATCGCTTTAAAGGAGTAAGTGTAAAATGGCGCTTAAAAAAAATGGCGCGTAAAAAAATGGAGCGTATAAAAATGGAGCGTATAAAAATGACGCACTTAAAAATGACGCAAGATTTGTAGCGTAAATTTAATTTTTTAGGGAAAAATTTAGGGAAAAATTTATAATTTTTGGGCAAATGAATTTAACATAATAAGCACTAAAAACATTTTAGGGAAAAATTTATAATTCAATTAAAAATTATAATTAAAAATTATATAATTAAAAATCACTTCATTGATCATTTAAGCACCAACTTGTACGTCTTCCATATTTAAAATAGTTGCATAGTGCGTGGTTGTGTGTTGTACCGCACGTGCACAATCTCCTCCCATTATAGTATTTTTCGCCTCAATTACAATTCGTTCTAAGTACTGCATGCGCTGTTCCGCAATCCCGTCACCTAATACAGGTGGAATGCGAATTGCATTTTTAACGTTACTTTTAATTTTGGACCAGATCGTTTCCACCGGGTTCAACATTGGACTGTAAGGTCCCAAACGTAACAACTGAGCTGGTGAATTATCAAACACCCTTTGCAAACGAGCGTGACAAGGAGCATTATCTGTTACGACGACCAAATCCTCCAAACGATTCCCGGATGTAACCCACTGGTGAAACATAGCCAACATCCACTCGTTACAGGAATCTGCTTTAAATGATCATCTGCGAGTTTCTATCATGACGACATTTGTAGTTGAAATAGCTGCGATCAAGTGTATGTTTAAACCTTTTGAAGCAGGTACTTTCATAATTGCTCTTTTTTCTTGTCTCGCGCGTCCTTGCGTTTTTCTACAAAAAAGGTTAAAATTTGTTTCATCCAACCAAACTATCTGACGACCATTTGTGATATGTTCGTTGATGTTTCTAACATATTCAGCTCTTTTTTGTTTGTTTTCATAACTGTTCATTCACGGTCGTTCAGACTTACTAAATAAGTGGAAAGTTATTATACGCAAGCGCAGTAAAGTTTGCATATTTTAAAAAGTTTTAAAAATGGCTACGGATAACGAATATAAAAAAAATTCTCATTGACAACGAGCTATTTTTCTAATTTTTAGCAATTAAATATGCATTTAGCCGTTTATTAAAAGGAAATTATAATAAAAGTAACTTCTAGCAGGGGCGGATCCAGGAAATTATTTGGGTACATCTGATTTTTTTACGAGCAACATTTCATTCTCCTTCTCCCCCCCTCAACTATTCTGGAGTTGGAGGGGATATATTACAGGGCCGTCCCGAAGAAAAAAAAGGAGGAGGGGGGGGGAAGGAAGGTGACGTATGATTCTCGTTTACTGACATATGCCGACTATAGTTCCAAACTTGCAGACTACAAGTCCAAATTTGCCGACTAATTTTTCAACAAAGTTTTGGTAAGGGGTTAGACACCCCCCTCTCCTAGTGACGGCCCTGTTAATATATATATATATATATATATATATATATATATATATATATATATATATATATATATATATATATATATATATATATATATATATATATATATATATATATAGGCCTAAAAATACGCAAGGATATCGCTTGGGCACCTTACCATAGTAAAATTATGTTTACATAATATTTACAAACTTATTATGACAAACTAGATTTATATTTACACATTTTATATTTTTATTGTAAATAATTATATAATTTGTTTATATTGTAACAAATATAAATAACAGAAATAACTATATATTATAATAATTAAAGTTGAATTATATATACAGAAATTGCCACAATCTTAGTATTTTATTTTGCATAGCAAAAGTAGATTTTAAAATCTTAATTCTATTGATGCTTGCAAAATATATAAAATCTGAAAAAAATCAGTTCAAAAGATAAAAACATTTACAATATAATCATTTCAACATAGCATAAAAAAAACGATATACCTGAAACCAACATGTATGCAACTCAATGTATGTTAATAATTCCTTTATGCCAAATAATGTTTTATAAAGTGTGTGGCTATGAAAATAGCCGTTTTTTTTTACCATTGGCAAAAGAAGCTGACTTTTTTTGCACTGTTTTTTTTTAGTATTGTGCATTTTTTTATTAAAAAAAAAGTTTTTTTTAATATATTTTATATTTATTTGAAAGTTAATCTACGATTATTAGTGGCAAACTTATCAATGACTTTATTGATATCTATAACTATTTCTGAATGAATATTCATTAATGCTAAACCATTTAGACGGTCCTGAACCATGGTGCTTCGCATATAATTTTTTAGGCGCCGAAGTGAAGAAAATGTCCGCTCACACTCACATGAAGTTAATGGAAAGGTAGCAAGTAACTTAAGACAAACTTTTATGTTTTCAAAACCAGGAAAATTTATCGCTTTTAACGTCTCGGAAATATTAGAAGGGACATCTCCTTCAAAATTTAACCAGAAGGCTTCCCATAAATCAAGCTCACCAGACAAAGCAAGCGGATTCGGTAAGTCTGTTGCGTAAAAGTCACTGAAAGATATGATGGAGTCTTTCCAACTGGTGTCATGAGAACATTGCACTACTGAAATCATTTTTGTAGGAACTAGCACAAGTGCTTTATAACATTTTAAGGTAGTATCATCAAACCTTGTGTCTAGTTCAACACTTAGATGGTCTAATAAAGGAATCGTGATAACTAACTTAAAATAATCAGAAATAGATTCAGAAGGAGTATTATCTCTGTTTTTGGAAATAAATGAAGTTCTTGGCTTTGCTTCAGCTACATTAATACTTTGTGCAATTTTTAAAGCCTGTTCATAGCACATTTTATGGTGTTGATCAACGATATTTCTAAGTGAAATCACAACATCTTTTAACGCCTGAATAAGATTCAAACCATCATAAATATCATTACTCTTTGACTGCAACATTCGCGTTATGGGAAGAGTTAAGTCAAACACATTTCTTGTTATGCACATAGCAACAATAAAATCAAAACCTGTAATTAGTTTCAGAAGGGATGATGCACTAGAAGCTGTTGAATGATTAAAACTCTTATTGGCATTTAAAGACATTTCTTCAAGACAAGAGACCAAAGGAATAAAAAGTTCTTGAAAAGTATCTAAACCATTTACTTTTTCCACCCAACGTGTTCTGCAAACATCTTTTAATTTTTTTTTAACAGCTATTGGAACAGTACATTCAATGTGTTCCTCTAACTTTTGTTGTCTGGTAGGTGAAAGATTGAAAAAATATGATACCTCTTTAACATATGCCAGAAGATTCTTGACATATTGCACATTGCACGAGCCACAAATAACTAAATTAAGCCTATGGCTATAGCAATGAACAAATGTAGCTTTTTCATTTAGAATTAAAATACGAGAGGACAATCCTTTGGTGTGACCAACCATTGCTCCAGCACCATCATATGACTGTCCTCTGCAATTCATGATATCTAAAGAAAAATCTGAAATACTTTTTAACAAAATATCAAATAATCCTTGACCAGTAACACCATTTGTGCAATGTAAAAAACTGATAAATTCTTCTCTTATATTAAACTTTGAATCAACAAACCGTATAACTAATGATAGCTGTTCTTTGTTTGAACTGTCAGAAGCTTCATCAGCAATAATAGAAAAATATTTAGAATTTTTAATTTCTCCTATTATTGTGTCAGTAATAACTTCTCCACAACACCTTATTAACTGATTTTGTGATGTCTTAGATATGTAAGAAGCATTTTGTTGATGATATTTAAGATGATCTTTAAGAACTTTATCACCAGCTTTAATACGAAAATGTAATAATTCAATAAAATTTCCAACAGTATGATTAAAAGACTCACTATTTTCAGGATGAAACTCTGAATCGTCTCTATGGCCTCGTAAAGAAAGACCAAGACGTCCACAGAGAATAATTGTTTCAATAATTGGTTGTAATAACTGTCGGTTTTTAGAAACCTGTGATTGAACTATTTTTTGAGATGTAATATCTATTCATTCTGTTTTAGAAGACCAAATTGACGACAATGAAAATAAAACTTCAGCAGTTTTTACATGTAAGCCTTTATTTCTGCAGACAGACTTATTATTGTTTTTGCCAAATGCATGTTTCTGAAAGTAACGAGAAGCATCATTCCAGCGATCAAAAGGCTTACGAAATAATCTTTCGACTAAACTACATTCAGATGGAAAATTACACCCAAAAAGTACACATGGCAAACAAAAGGCTCCATCGAATATTTTCGAATATGTGAGCCATGGAAATTTTTCTATCCACATATATTGAAAACTTCGCCCATTAAGATTTTTAGGAAAAGAAAATGTTTTACAAGGTACAAAAACATCTTTAACTAAATGTTGAAGTTCAGAATTACTCAAGGTTTTTGCAATACTTGAATAACTAGTATAGTTAGAAACCAAATAACCAATATCATAATTATTGGAAGGTAAAGAAAATGATTCGCAACATGTAATTTTACTAAAATTTGATAATGATAATGGGGGTTGACTAGAGACTTCCATTGGTTTACTTTTTAAATTGTCCAACGAATAGTTATTATCTTGATGTTTGGTCTCGAAATAAAATTTTATTTTAGTCTGCGACATTTTGCAGCTTTTGTTTAAATTTTTTCGTTTTAAGTTTTCTTTTATTATCACAGGGGTATAATGGTTGTGTTGAAAAGGAGCGGAAAAATCATTTAATACACCTTCATAACAAAAAAGGAGATGTAAAGACTCAATAGTGTTTAAGGAAGTTATACGAGGTAAAATAGTTGAGCTGAATAAAATTTTATACTTCTGTAGACCAAAATCTGGATACAAACATTCTATTTTCTTGTTGCAAACACTTGATAATGCAAGAATACAAAGGAAAGAAGACCAGTTTTCATTGTTACAATTGTTAATAGCTTCTTCTTGAACTAAATCTTTACTTTTTTTTCCAGAATTCAAAGAATTTAGTGATACTGATAAAGGAAGAATGTTATCATAGCAAAGAAAAGAGCTAGTATTGTTAATAAAAGCATAATGAAAAGTTGGATGGTTAGAATAAAACTCGGCATTTAAGAATAGCTCAATTGAGGTCTGTAATCTTAAATCGTTAACTTTACAGTTATTTCCAGTAAGACGTAAGGAGATAGAACTGTACAGACAGTTTCCTGTTGATTGAGACCTGAGATATACATAAAATATAATAATTAATGAACTTATATAAAAAATTTATAAGTATTTTCAACTAGCTTACAGTCAATATAACATTACAACTAACCAAAAAGTTATTAAAAAAATCATGGAATTTGAACAAATACCTTTACCTTAAAACAACATAACTGCCATTATGTTTTTCTTTAAAACTCTTTGGCAGATGGATTTCAAAATTTTTAAGAGTTTTTTCTTCTTCGTCGAGAGTCGACAAGAATCGTATTATTACAAGAATTAATATTTTTTTGTAATATATCTTTCAAAGCGATCAATTTTGTTTCATCATTTTGTAGCATAATGTTTTTAACTTCTTGATTGAGCGACATTTTAAATTAATACTTGAACACACAAATAAATGCTTGAATTTTTAACATTAAACAACATTTTAAATATTAGGAATAAGGCATGTATTTCAGGGTGTATTAACGAAGGGACGTCCGGCAGTGTTTTTTTATAAAAGAAACCGAGTATTTAGAAATAAAATATTGAAAACTAAATTAAATATAAAGATAAATAATAAAATAAAATAATATTGGGGACGTCTATTGGTGTATCTTATTATTTATAGGATATTATCATTAGTTTTACCTCCTGATCGTCACAAAACAAAAGATTTTGACAATATTTTAATAAGGGTGTACCAATTGGGGGACGTCCAAAAATAATTATCAGTAAAGATATTATTTATTTATTGTTTTAACAAATTAAATACAAATTTAAAATAATTTTTTATTTTATAATTAAATAAAATTGGGGACGTCTATTCGTTTATTTAATTAAATATTATTTATCAAGAATTGCTTAAACCTCCGGCAAAGACAAAGATCTTTTTAACAAGAACTTTAAACAAGAACCGTTCGTATTTCTTGTTTTACAAGTGCCTATAAAATTAAATCTTATTTTACCAAAAAAGTTATTTTATAATTGAAAAAGTTATTTTTTTATTTAATTTTTTGGGTACATCTTAAGACGTACTAGACGTACCCTAGATCCGCCCCTGTCTAGTACACGATAAAATGTTTCAAATTAAATATAAAACCTCTAAAAACGAATAAAATGTAATTACAGCAATAGCTTTTTTAGTGTGTTTTGTTTATCGTTTTCAAATTGTTTTTAAAAAAATTTTGAGCGTAGAAATTTTTAAATTTTAACTTTTTCAGATAGATGAACTGTTGATCTTTCTTAGAATGTTTACTGATATTAGTATTCAATTTTTTTTCAAGATTAAAAGATATTTTTTTAACATTAACTTTTAGTAAGCTGTTGCTAGGCTACCCTATAATATATATATATATATATATATATATATATATATATATATATATATATATATATATATATATATATATATATATATATATATATATATATATATATATATATATATATTTATGTATGATATAACAAGAAATGACTTTTAAGGATATATGTATATATACATATATAATATATATATATATATATATATATATATATATATATATATATATATATATATATATATATATATATATATATATATATATATATAAGATATGTTAGTGTATTTTAAAAATAGAGTGCTATAACAGAGACAAAATTAGATGTATTTTTGCTAATTTATTAAAATTAACAAAAACACATCTAATTTTGCAGGCAGGATTGTTTTTATTAATACATACATACATACATAATAGATGTATGTATATTTTATTAATTATTTTAGCATATATTACATACATATTTAAATATGTATGTAATATATGCATGGATGCAATATAGGTATTTGCAGTTATTGTGGTTAAAAAGTCAATGGAGAGATAAACAAATAAAAAACAAAACAAATTTCTACATTCTATAAATAAATAGTTTAAACACTCCTAGTCATAACTAAAGAATATATAAATATATATATATATATATATATATATATATATATATATATATATATATATATATATATATATATATATATTCATATATATTTATAAATTTTAATACATATGTATGTTAGACCCATG
This sequence comes from Hydra vulgaris, assembly GCF_022113875.1. Taxonomy (NCBI): domain Eukaryota; kingdom Metazoa; phylum Cnidaria; class Hydrozoa; order Anthoathecata; family Hydridae; genus Hydra; species Hydra vulgaris. Next base: position 15,204,129 of record NC_061159.1, on the reverse strand, counting down.
GAAGTCGGCCTAACATACAATTTTTAATATATTTTTTGTTTTTGTTAAAATCATTTCATATTTTAATACATTCGAATTTTAAAAGTTTTTTCCATTTCTAACTATTTATTGCTAAAATAATTAATAAAATACCTTATAATATTTTTTTAGTATTTAAATGAGCAAAGTTTGATCAAATCGAGGGGGCTGTTAATTTTATATGGTCATAACTTTTAGGCACAATAATACAAATAAATTAAATTGAAAAACTGAAGGTTTATTTAGTATTAGACAGAGAAACTAAGCATTTTATCAAGTCATTGTCATCATGTTTTGGCAGAGGCAGTTAGCTTGTAGGGGAATTTTTGTTAACAACTCATGAAATTTTTTGCAAAACATTTAGAATTGACCAAAGCATGACCATAATTAAATTTAGTTAAAAAAAAAAATTTCAATGTATCTTGAAATTTCTAAGACAACTTTATGTTATTAGAGTAATAACATTCTAATAATGTTATTACTCAAGATTGTGAAAATTTATAATGATATGGCCTTGAGCTAATTTCATTATAAACTATTAATAAAAGCAGGTTGATTTGATTCAAATAAATTGATTCAAATTTTTGAGTCAAGTCTTGAATCACTTATTTGATTTGATTCAAAATATTTAGGCTTAGCAGGGGCCTAATATATATATATATATATATATATATATATATATATATATATATATATATATATATATATATATATATATATATATATATATATATATATATATATATATATATATATATATATATATATCCACGACATGATATTAAATTAGTTTTTTGAGGTAGGTAAGATTTTTTAGGCCTTAAATTAGAGCGCACATTGTTTTTGTCACGATTTTTTTATAAAACATTAAATTCAAAATCAACTAAATCGAAAACTAAAATGCTTTTATTTTTATTTTTTTAATACAAGTAAAATCTATATGCATTATGAAAATCCAAAAAAAGATCTAAACATATTGATTTAGATACCAAAAAAAATAATAATAATTAAACATTTTATCTTAATTTAAAAAAACAATCGGACTAAAGTTAAGTATATATTTCAAATAATAATATTAAAACAATAATTTACCAAAGAAAAACCATAAAAAAAAGCATTTTAATATTTTGCAGATCCACCTTTCTTAAATAAGGATTGAAGAAGGCAATTATCTAAAATTTCAATGTTTCTATCAGCATTAAGTCAACCTTCAAATAATTAATAGCATTTAAGTCCTGCATAATTCATGTAGGCCCAAAAGTCTACACTGCCATTACCTTGCTTGGTTGGTTTTCATGTACAATTCAAATAAAATTACACTTGTGGTGATCGCCATAGCAGAACATGAAGCAATAACATATTTTTGCATATCTACCTCAACATTCATTTTGTCTGAAAATATAACATTTCACCACTTGCTGTCGTGTTTCATCAAGCAAATTAATTTTATTAATTAAAAACGTTTATCTCATTGTGTTGCCCACCAGATTAACCTGATCCATAATGTCATCTGTTTCAGTATAAGGTTTTCAAATATGTGAATATTCAATATTTAACTTATTGGCTATTTGACGAGGAGATAATACTTGGTTTTAAATAAAAATAGATTTGTAACATGTTTTTCAGAGAATCTAAACCATGATTTTGGAGTTTCATGCTGTATTACTTCACTCGTTATGAGGCTTTTTCAATATCTAATTTATTTATGTTTTTATCAGTACTATTTCAAAATTAGAAATTTAGAGTTAATAAATGCTAATGAAAATCAAATTAAATTATTAAAAAAAATATAACATTAATTTTAAAAATAAAGCAGTAAGCATTAATTTTCAACGAACAAAAAAAAATTAAAAAAATATACTCGATGTTATAAAGTTACATATAATTACGGATACAAATGAAATTTTATGGTAACAACTTGTCCATTAAATAAAAAACACGATACTTATTAATTAGAAATAATAAAATATTTAAAAAGCTAACTAGTTTTTAAAGTATTTTTAAGCAAACAGGATATATAAGTAAGAATGCTCTAATTAATGGCCAATGGTGTATGTATCATATATATATATATATATATATATATATATATATATATATATATATATATATATATATATATATATATATATATATATATATATATATATATATATATATATATATATATATATATATATATATATATATATATATATATATATACTGTATTGTATTACATAGTATACTATGCTTGGACATATATCATTATTTTTAATATTTTATTATTTTTCAGAGTTTGATTTATATGCATTAATTGTGTTTGCATACAATTGTTGTAATCCTGTTGTAATATAATATGCACACAAATTTATTGGATACAAATTGTATATAATATATAGTTAAATGATTATGATATATTATAAAAACTATATTTTATAGTTTATATTACCTATATTATAAAAACAAATATAAATTAAATGCTATATAAACTATGTAACATAATACATTTATATTTAACCTATATATAAATATTTTATCTTACATACTTTATAAGTAACTTGTGAACTTTTTAGCCTTTTTTTTTTGCATTTATAGTATAGTCATTCACATATAATTATATATTATAATTTATATTATAATCATTCGCATATAATTATATATATATATATATATATATATATATATATATATATATATATATATATATATATATATATATATATATATATATATATATATATATAAATTAGCTATATACCTTAATATAAATGTATCATACATCTACAAAAGTAGTGTTGGGTGAATTCTATTTTTGTTCAGAAAAAAATTGAATACTCAGATCTGAAAACAATTTCAAATCAAGATAAGACTATTCGAAATAAAAAAGTAAAAATTATTAAATTGTATCGCTCAGATTCTTAGAAAAACAGTTTTGAAAATGTAAACAAATCACGCTTTTAACAGTCAGATAAATGTAGCAGAGAATCACAGTTTTTTATATATTTAAACATCTTTATAATGTTTTTATCATTTTTGAATCAACAATTCAATTATCTTTATTATTATTTCATTCTATCAAAAATATGCAAATAATAACTACTAAGAAAAACTTTAAAAATATTGTTGCTACTCAGAAAAAATTTCGGTATCTAAACGAACGGCTATTTCCTGAGATCGATCCCTGTTTTGATTGGTTAAAAATTTTGAGTTTCGCAGAGTCCGATTTTGAAACATCTCGTTAGCCGGACCAAGGAGATTTAATAAACTTTATTAAACCTCCTTGAGCCGGACTCTAAGACTTGAGGAAATTTTTAACGCATGCGTTGTTTTAGTAGGTTTATATTCTAAACCTTGTTTTAAATTTAAAAACAACGCGCATTCTTCTAATAGCAACTAGTTTAGTGAACTAAAAACTTATCAGAACTTGTTTATTAAATTTGAAAAATAATAAAGTACAATGGTGAGTTTTTCTATTAATTATAATAATTCTTATATGAAAAAAGATTATAAAAATTCTTTTATAACAAAATCTTATATTTACCTTCATTCAAAATAAATCTAAGGTTATAGAAGTCCATGTTTACATTTACATTAGGTATATCTTATATTTGTGATGTCATTATAATAAATCTATAATCATATTCATAATGTTGATATAAGAAGAAATTAATGTTTATCATTTATACATTTTTGTTCTATTTATACTTTTATATTCTATAATAATGATATTAGATAGGATGTATGTATATTAATTATAAATTTTATTCTATATTAATTATATCTGTATAGAATTAAAATCTTTCATAGATAGTATATATACATAACTAATACAAAATATGTTATATTGATCAAAATGTTGTCTACTTAACTTATTAATAAAAGTCAGTTCATGTGATTAGAAATTATAATTGTAAAGATGTGTTCAAAACAAATTCCTGAAAAATTTCTAATGATTAATGTATCAAAGCAAGTCATGCTTTTGTTGAGAATAGTGAGAGTGAATTTTCTTTAAAGTATTTGCTACCTTAACATCAGTTGATCAAATGGTCAAATGAATCTCTTTTCATAATAAAATTGCCACTAATTGTCATTTTTTAGAGTGCATTTTAGTTATAAATAATGATAAATAGTGATAGCTTGCCTCATAAGCGAGAAGTTCTGAGATCAATCCGCCACGCTCCTGGTAGTGCTTTGCTTAACTTATGAACCTTGACAAACAACTTTAAAACAATGTTAGAAACAATAAAACTTTACTGAGATATTTGCCATAATTATTAAAGATAAATTAAAAATGAAAATGCAAATTGATGGAATAATTGTCTTCATTCAATTCATTATCAAAAATTGCTCAAGAATTTAAATTTATAAATAGCAATGTTTAAATAGGATGATTTAAAGGTAGGTCTTACATTTTAATAAAAACTTTGAATGCACAATATCTTGTGAAAACACTCTAGGTCTATGTTTTCTTCAATATTGCGAACCTACTTTTGTATCATTCAAAATATAGCTAACCATCTGTGAATTCTCCAGTTACATCTTTTCAATTATATTAAATATAACTACAGGATTTTATGGAGTTATTAAATTAAAATCCATTATATTACCCAAATGTAGTTTCATATATGTCTTTTTTTCAGATGTAGTTACATTTGGAAAAAAATAATATAATGCGTTATATTAACCAGATGTAGTTTCATATGGTTTTTTTAAGATGTAGTTACAGATAGAGTTACATCTTCCTAAAGATGTTGTTAGGGATCATTGAATTTGCAGATAATACTGAACAAATGTTGATGGAGTAAAAAAAATACAGATGATCTTGAACAAAAGTATACAAAAGTATATGATCTTAGACTACTCTACAGATGTTGTTGGACAAATGTAGTAATCTTTTACTAGGTTTTATAATTAGAATAAAGTATTTTATTTGCATAATTAAGTTGAACTATATTGATAAAATTTGATTATCAAGCTTTTAATTAAGTTAATAAAATTTTCTTAAAATAAACTAAATTAAGGTTGAAAGCAACAACAAGCAACAACAAGCTAACATCTAGTTGTATAAATCATCTTTAATAAATATTTTGATTGTGTTTTTAAAGCTGAATTAGGTTTTTTCAAGCTCTATGCAATCATGTTAATTATACACAAGTATGCAGCCAAAAAAAAAATATCAATGATTGTAAAGGTATTTCTTAAGAAGTTTATATTTTTTGCATTTTGTTTTATATATATAGTTGACGGGGTCTTTAAGTTAGACTTGGCAGTTCTGTTCTTTTTATATTCGATTTATGGCGTTATGAAATAATGGCTTTTTTATGTATAAACATTAAGTACAAAAAATTATTAATATTAAATATTAGGTACAAAAAGGATAATTATGCAGTAAACTTTTTGGAAAAACAAAGTAGTTTTAATTTTTATAGTTTTAATTATATGCAGAACCAGGAATAATAACATTATAAGTAGGTCCTCTTATATTGTATGCACTGTAAACAATAGTATCAACTATTGTTTACAGTGCAAACAATATAATAGATGTGTTAATAGATGCAAAAACAAAAAAAAATTTGCAAAAGCTACATCTGTTGTGTAGTCCTAGATCATCTATATTTTTCTTTAACTTCAACAATATTTGTCCAATATTATCTGGAAATTAAATGACCCTTAGCAACATATTTAGGAAGATGTAATTACATCTAGGAATTTTTCTAAAGTCCAATAACATCTGGAATAATTTCTTTCAGATATAGTTACAACTGGTAATAGTTCTTTACCTAACTACATCTGGATAAAATGATGGATCTTTTGTTAATATTTTTTTCAGATGTAGTTATATCCAAAGAAAGTTACTAAATAAACAATCATCTGGCTGCATGTATGCATTATTATAATATTTTCAATAATTATTATTAAAATTTAAAATTTATTGCATAAATAGTTGTTACCTTTATAAGATCACTTAATATTTTCTCTCAACATTTTAAAAAGGAGATGGAATAAATAAGCACTTAGGGATTAACTAATAATGCATACATGGCTTCTCACTTTTTTTCTAAAAGCCCTTTTATTTTTAATTTTTTAAATTTTAATTTTTATTTATTCAAATAAGTTGAAAGGAAATCCTACCTGTTATTAATTTTATTTATTTATGATTTTCTTTTGTATTTTTTTGATTGCATCATTTTCACTGTGATGTAGTTTTTGTTTAGTTTAAATTTGTTTAATAAAAAATAATATATTTGTTTGTAAATTTATTTAGTTTTTTCGCATTATTAATATTAAAAGATATGCTCTTTAATATGTAGTTTATTTTCAGAAAGATTATATTTAAGTAATGTTTAATCACGAAAACACGTTTTATATTACCCTGCAACATTTTCACTGTGAGTCACTGGATATATACAGGGCTCGAATTAAGTGATCGCAAATTGCAATATCCGAAAATATCTGTGGTCATAGTAGTTCTTAGTTTTTTTAAAAACTGTAAACACTGTTTTAATGAAACGGTCAGTTTATCATATTGCAAAAATTAATAAAAAAGAAAAACAATAAATCTACTACTGCAAAAATAAAAACAGTCAAAATTTACATATTATTAGTTATTGTTTTTTTAAACAATAATTAATAATATGTAATTTAAGGCTTGTAAATAAAAAAAAACTATTATTACTAAAGTCCGAAAAACTTTTGCGGTAATTTAAAAATCAACTAATGAAAAACTATGTTTAAGTTATTTGTGCATTGTATAAAACTTTGTATAAAAAAACAACCAATTAAAAAGTATGCTAAATAGGCCTGTCAATTGAGTTGAACAAGCCAAGCTTGCCAGGGCTTGGCTTGTTCAAGCTTGGCTCATTAAGGTTTAGTATTGTTTGGGCTCGCTCGTTTTGTATGTTGCTCGAGCTCGACTGGTTTAAAACTCGATATAATTATTGTAACCTGTTAGTTTGAAGCTCGTCTAGTAAAAAAAATTTTTTTGTTAAAGGCTACTTTTCTGTTTTGCATAATTTGTACACTCTCAAATCCATTAAAAATGGTCTAAAACATATTGGGTCTGCTGGCAAATGACAATAGTCAATAGTAGCCTCACGTAATTAAATTGTTTATAATAATCAATTATTTAGTGTAATAAGAGTTATATGGGTCATATCTCATATGGTTACACTAACACTATTTTTATTATATACTAATATATATATATATCACACTTTTATTTATTACATATATATTATCATAATATAAATATATATATATATATATATATATATATATATATATATATATATATATATATATATATATATATATATATATATATATATATATTCGAGCTTTAATCGAGCTTATATGATGTTCAAGCTTGGCTCGTTTAACAAATGAGCCTTTTTTGTTCTAGCTCAGCTCGTTTATTAATTGAGCCGAACATGAACAAGCTCTTGTCGAGCCAATCAACGAGCTGTTCAGGAACACGAGCCAGGATTTACAGCCCTAATGCTAAAGCTACTTGCACATTAAATAAAACATTAAAATAGATTTTTATTTAGGGGGAAAGTTTATGGAATTATTTATTTAAAAATTTTAATGTTTTAAATTAGAATTTATTTATTTAATAAGAAAAAAATTATTAAGTATATTTTTTAAAAATATGTTGTTAGAGTTTCTTTTTTTTTGTTTTAGTAACTATTAAAAAGTTTAAATTAGTTTTTATATATTAACTCCTACGTCTTAATTTTATATTCGTATCAGCTAAAGCGTTACAAGCATTAAATTTATAAGAAAATAATGAATAAGATTTAAATAAGATATAAAAGTATTTTATATCTTATTTAACAATTTATTTTATTTAAAATATTTGATCACTGTTAAAGTCTTTTAGATTGTTGTAATTAGCGCTTGTTTTTTAATGTTTATAATGTATTTTATCGTGCTTTATTTTTCTAGTTTTATCTGATGTTTTATAAAATAAATTAAAATATTAAAGTTTAAATTATATTCTTTAATAATAATAAAAATAAAAGTGATAATATAGTTTTACATTAAGATTTTATATCATAATCAACGTAAATATTTTTTATTAAATGATATCTATTGAGTTTAGAGATCAAAACAGTTTTACGGTTTTTAATATATATATATATATATATATATATATATATATATATATATATATATATATATATATATATATATATATATATATATATATATATATATATAAACACACATGAATCAAATTTTAAGTGTTATTGCAATATCTAATTTTTCTCCTCTTATTTAGGGTTACTGTTCATAGCTACCTCAACTGTTCCTGTTAGCAATGATTTAAATAGTTAAACTTCAGAATCTGATGTTTAACTTTTGAATCATAAACTAATAGTTTAAAACCAAAAGGGATTAAGTTTGGGATTTACAACAAGCCTAAGCAATTTAATTTAATGGTAAGTTTTCATTTAATATTTTTCAGGTTTTTGTTATTATTTTGATAAATAATTATTTTTCTTGGTAAATTATTTATCTGTGTTTTTTTAATATTTTTTACAATTTTATCTATTGTTTGAAATCTAAAAATCTTTTTTGGTTCTATTAATATTTGATTAATATTATTTGATTATTTTATTTGATAATAATATTTGATATTATTTATTTGATATTAATATTTGATATTATTTTATTTGATTAATATTAATATTTGATTAATATTTGATAAATTATGATTAATATTTAGTTATACAAAGCATAAATGTTGAATCTAATGTTTATCAGACTAGTTTTCGTAGTATTAAAACCTTAAAAGTATTTGGAAACATGAAAAATCCATAGACAAAGTAATAGAAGACTTTTAGGGTTCTAAAACTTAATGTTTAAGCGAAATGCAAGGGAAATTGTGTTTAAAAATATATTTTGGGTAGATATCATAACTGCCATTGCAAAAAAAATGACTTATAAATCTGCCAGAATGTTTTTAGCTAACCAAATTTGCTTTCAAATTTGAGATACATCTGTGTTTCTTTATACTACTGATTCTCACAGCACAATTGCAACTTCCCTACATTATCAATTATCTTATCACATTGACAGATGGATTGGGATCGGCTTTAGATTTGAAATTTATTGGACTAATTCCAGATTTTCTCAAAACAATTAATAATTTTTTTGTTTAACAGTTTGAAATCTTTTTTGTTTAATAAAGTTTTATGGTTACCCTCTTGTTCAAGTAAAACCATATTTTCACTAAACAAATCCTCTCTGTTATGATCTGATTCACACTCTTGCAAATTATTGGCTACTACCAAAACAATGGTACCAAATATAATAGTAATATGAAGCTAAAATAATAATTGTCCACTTTCCAATATGTCATGATCTCTCTGATCTGTTAGAGAATTGGTAGCACTGGGAAATGACAACAAATTCAGAAAATTTACATATGGTAATAGAAGAGTATAATTTTAATCTTGAATCAATGTTTTGTGTCATGGTCATTCATACAATCTTCTTAATAAATTAATATATACAGTATTGCATATTATTTAATACATACAATATTATTAATTGTTTACCATTGTATGTTATGTAAATAATTTTGTAAGTACCAGAAAATTATTATCATAATAATTTTCTGGTATTTAACAAATATTGCTCTGGAATTGTTAATTAATATTGGACTGAAATTGTTAATTAATATTACATAATAATGTATAACATTCACTGTCACTTGGACAAAGTTACAATCACTAACATATTTTATTTATTAAAACATTGTTTATTCAACATGAAAATGAAAAACCTGACGACGTTAAAAGCCATTGATCAAGCAAAAAAGCAAATAAAATGCCTCAGAAAAAAGTTAAAGCTTTAAAATTAATGTTATGGTCAACATGATCAAGTATCACAGCTAGTAAACTCAAAATATCAGCTTCATATGCTTATAAAATTCATAAAAATCTGAAGAAACCTACTATCAATCAATAAAAAAACTTACTGAGAAGATTGTATTAAAAGTTATAAAAAGGAACATCAATGGCACAATCTATGTGTGTTTAGGCTAAGATTGCTTTAAAAAAGTAAATTCATTTTTGTACTAAAAAAAAAACTTGTCAATGTTATAGAATCAAGTCCAATGGAGGATTTATGGTCAATTATTAAATGATTAGTTAATAAAGATGCAAGCAGAAAATCTTGAATAGCACAATTGAAGAACAGAGTATTGTTTTCAGAAAGTTAAAAAAAGTACTGAGTCTGTAACATGTAAATATATAACTATGTAAACATAGTTGAAACTGCTCCTACTAAAATTCATTTTGGTCATTCAATTAAGTCTCATCCTTTTACAGTAACTGTTCCTAAGTGCTCCAAAAAATCTTATCAGTCTAGTTTTTTTCTTCGAACATCAGTTATTTGGAATTTGCTTCCTTCATCTTGTTTTAATAATTTGTATAATTTGCTATTTTTTAAATTGTCTGTTAATTGTTATCTTGCTCTAATAACTTCATCTTTTTACTTCCAGTAATTTCCAACTCTAAAAGTGGTTGCTTGCAGCCTAGTTGAAAGTAAAGACGTTAAAGAAAAAAAACACTTAACTAGAAACTATGAAAAGATATAGCAAATCAAATAATTTTTATTATATTCTAAAAACATTTTGTATTTTGAAAATATAAATTAATGGTGTTATGACGATTTACATTACCCAGATGTCAAGTGAACACTATTAAAATTAACCCTTTAAGCTTGTTTACTATTTCATATGGAGCATAAATAACATACTTTTTCTTTTATGCTAGGTAAATTAGTACTACTAATACTCACTTTCTAAATAATATATACTAGCTGGGGTGACCCGTAAAATACGGGTCTTTACCGAACCGACCATTTTTATACTTATCTATAGCTATCCGGACGTAAACTAAGGGTCTTAGTAAATCTATTCTACACCGACCTTTTCTATACTTATTCCTTACCTCAATATTTTTTTAAAACCGTTTAAAAATGTACATATAAAAAACTATACTTACTTTTTAATATGACAAAAACATTTCTGTTAAAATGTTCTTTTAAAAACTTCAAACGATTTTAATATTATGCCGATTATAAAAATTTTAATAAGAAAAAACGTAAAAAAGACTACGAACTTAGAAAAATGCTAAAACATTCAACACGTGACGCCGTTAAAGTACGCCTTAGTTAACGTTCATAACATATACACATCTAATTAGATTTTATTTAAACTCAGTTGTTGCAAACTTGGTTTTGAATTTTTAATTACACTTCTTATGCGGCATAAATAATCTTAAATTTAAATAGAAAATACGTTTATGGGCTACTTGGTAGACGCGCAACACTTAGACATTTATAGTCATCTTACCCCGGGAGTTCATACTCCAGTGACTTTTTTTTTTCATCCCAACTTACAACAAAAGTAATTAAAAATAAATGTTATCATTGAAACAGTTTTAAACATTTCTTCCTATTTATCTTTGAACTTAACTTTATTCACTGCAAACATACTTTTGGTGTTTGTAAGCGTTATTTTACGTTTAGTATTTGTAGGAATTATTTGCACGCCCGTATTTTAAACAATTATTTTTACTGTTTCATCTAAAAATCTTATTTAATTTAGTTTAATAATTTCTTAAATATAATATATATAATATAATTTAAAATATTTTATTAACCCTATTTAAATAAGTATCGAAACTCTTTCCTTTAATTTAAAAAGAATTTAAAATTAACGTAGGCTATAACGATATTTTACCCTTTCATCAACATTTATTTAAAAAGTAAATTTGGATATAGAAAAACGGGTTAAAGACTTATTATTTTAAATAAGTTAGCTTTATCTATTTAATGCTTTTCGTAAAAGCGTTTCTTTAAAGACTCTTAACAAATCATTCAAGCTGTTTTTACTGCCTAAGTTATTAAACTTGTTGTGTGTGCCAAAAATCGATACTTAATGCAAATGGAAACTTCGAGTGCTAATGGTGATTAAAGCATAAATGGTTCCTATTCATATATAATAAAAGGAAATATGAAAGACAAAGCAAAAATGATTTTTATATCCATTTAAACCAATAAATCCCAAAATAAAAAAATATAGATATTTACTTAAAAACATATTTTTCTTGATATAAAATAAAAATATAACCTTTAGTACAAATTACAAAAAAAAAATTTATTCAACAGAGCTACTTATAATACAATTTAAATTAAATCATTGTTTCATAAATATTAAGCTTTAGGTAAGCCATAATCAAGTCAGCTATAAGAAACGGAACTAAAAATGGAACAAAGTTATTTAAACGCATAATCATAATCATACACATTAATTACAAATTAACATGTCATGCAATCAATACTTTTGAAAACTCAAAAATGCGAATAAGAAACTTACTTTTTTATTTTTACATAACCCTGACAGACCAACATGAATGTGAGCTAAATCTATTTGCATAAAACATCACAACAATTAATTAAATAGCAGAACCACCTCCAAAGGACAAAAAAATTAGTTTTTTAAGGAAAATTAGAGTTATTGGGAGGGGAGGTATTAATAAATAAAAAAGCTCAACTTGAATTTAAAAATTAGTTCATAGTTTTGTTGAGGGTTATTGAGTTATTCTGAGTTTATTATACATATTTTAAACTACTGACACCACACACTTATATTCTTAGTTCTGGAAGGTGCTAGATAGAATTTGATTGTGTGAAAACCAAATCCCTTTGAGATTAACATTAACTTTATCAAATGTATGACCGTGACTTTTATTTCTAGTTAATGAGCATTGTTGATAAAGGTGTCTTTATTTAAATGATTTACTTTGATAACATTTAACATTCATGGGAAAAATAAAAAACAACACAAAAATAAATTTACAAAAATATATTACAAAAAAAAAAATGAAGTGGCTCAAAAGTTGTCAATTTCTTTACATTTTAATATGTAAAAAAACTATTGACAACTTTTGCGCCACGTTGTCTTCTCCTCCCAGCATCCGCTCTATTCCCCGTGTTGTATGGGGTGCCATCCCTCCATCTAAAGGAGGGATGGTCGTCCCCATACAAACACCAGCGATGGAAGGCCCTCATAGATAGAGGGCCTGGATGCTGGGAGCGATACTTTCTGAATTCTTCCCATGACTTCGAGCCTGAAAAAAAAATTATATATAAATACAACTATGTACCAAGGTAATACTTACAAAAAATCTACTGTAAAAAAACAATAAAAGCAAATAATGTAATAAATTAAGTACAAGTGAGCACAACAACTTATTTATTTTACTCACTAATACTTGACTTATTACATTAACTAATTAAACTGGAAAGCACATTTGTAGCTATATTAAAAAACAAAAGGTACAATAAAAGCAATCAATCAATGCAATAAGTCAAGTAAAGGTGAATATAACAACTTACTTGTAACAGAAGAAGCAGCAGCTAGAGATAAATAAAAGAAAATTAAAAATGCAATAAAACCAATTAATCCATAAATTAAGTCAAGTATAAGTGAATAGAACAACTTACTTGTAACAGAAGAAGCAGCAGCTAGAGATAAATAAAAGAAAATTAAAAATGCAATAAAACCAATTAATCCATAAATTAAGTCAAGTATAAGTGAATAGAACAACTTACTTGTAACAGAAGAAGCAGCAGCTAGAGATAAATAAAAGAAAGTTAAAAATGCAATAAAACCAATTAATCCATAAATTAAGTCAAGTATAAGTGAATAGAACAACTTACTTGTAACAGAAGAAGCAGCAGCTAGAGATAAATAAAAGAAAGTTAAAAATGCAATAAAACCAATTAATCCAATTTAAGTCAAGTATAAGTGAATAGAACAACTTACTTGTAACAGAAGAAGCAGCAGCTAGAGATAAATAAAAGAAAATTAAAAATGAAGAAGGCAATATAACAACACGGCCTGGTCTTACATTAAGATCATTAGCACGATTAATTACATGTTCATGCAATGCATCATATTGCTCACTTCTAAGTTTGTTTTGGTTATTTCTAATAAAAGCAAGGCGCTGTCCCTCAACTTTGACATATGCATCAACAACATATTGCTGAAAAAGTTTCTTACCATAGAATATAGGACTAAAAGTTTGTCTAACAGCAAGCCTATAATTATAATACTGAGACAAAGTAACATGGTTTCTAACACGGGTTGCACGGTCAGGGTTGTGCTCTAGTTGATTGTGCCATCCAGCATCACCTCTCGGGAAGAATATTGGATATACCAAAGGATCCAAATTTGCAGACATAGACGAAATTGTTCTTAAAGGCTGACCTCGAGGGTATATAACAATTTCCCTGGATGCAGGTGGAGCACCACCATCTCCCACAAACACAATAGCAACTTCCTCATGGGAAGGAAGATTGTATCGACGTCTATCATGACCTTCAAGCAAAGACATTCTTACAACAGAGGTTGGTCTACCTTTTAAAGCTGCTTGGCGGATTTCTTCATCCTCTACTTCTGCCATGTTTTTAAATGCAAGAGCAAATGGGTTTTCTTGATTAATTAATGTTTGCAAGAGTTGCATTAACTCATGTATACAACCATCATTACCAGGTTGTTCCATTCTGAATGACACTGCTGCATTAGGATCATAGATATACAGCTGACAATATTTGGGCAGACAACCTTCTGCAGGCCTTAAATTTCCAACACGATGCAAAATTTGCCCACAGACCCTAAAACAGAAAGGGCCATTATTTGAGGGAGGAGCTATTTCGGCAGTGAAGGAAGCAAAAGATAAAGAGGAATTATAACTCCTTATGTGTTTAAAAAAATTTTGATTTACAGCATGATCAACATGGTTTCCTGTCATTAAACCAGTCAACAATGGCGGATAAAGAGAAAGAGGAGCTAATGCAACTTTTCCTGAATGGCAGCACAAAAAATGAGTTTCATTTAAAAACTTCTTTGCACTGCAATACTGACAATTATGGTTTAATTCTCCAAGGTAGTTACTCTCTATAGCAATATTATTTCTTGCTATGCGATGCATATTATACCTATTAAGTTCTCGCCTAGCCTGATTTCTTTCATTTTGATTACAATTTATTTCAGTTCGCCGGGGCTCATCTCTTTCAATTCGACGACAATTTATCTCAGCTCGCCGGGGCTCATCTCTTTCCATTCGACGACGATTTATCTCAGCTCGCCTGGGCTCATCTCTTTCATTTCGACGGCGGTTTATCTCAGCTCGCCTAGCCTGCCTTAATTCATTTTGACGAAGTCTAATAATTTCATTTCTTAAATTATTAGACATAATTAGGCATCAAAGGAGTGTGTAAAAATGATGCCTAATATAATAAAAAATGAAGTTTCTTTTTTAAACTTATCTAAAATAAAGTGTAAGGAAATAATACAGAGCATAATACTATAATCTATTATATTCTACCATATATAGCATTGTGTTAAGATAACATAGTTTTATTAAAAACTTAAACTAAAGTTATAAATTAATGTAATATTTTTAACTAAGTATTGTTTATATATTTATGGTAGTTGTTATCAATTATTGACAAAATATTATAAGTATTTAATCAAAAAAAACAAAAAAAACAAATGTAATTTAAAAAACAAATTTTTTACATATAAGAACTCATAAATAAAGCAAATTAAAAAAATTTAAGGCCTGTCAACTCAGCAGGTACTGCTAGCATGGAAGGATAAAATGTAATCATCCATCAACAAAACCCTTTCATTACTTTGAAAGGCATTTAACGCAAGATTTGCAATAAATAAATACAAAACTACTAAAAGAACCTCTATAAACAATCATATATTTGCTTCAAGTGAAGAAACTTGGAAATATTGAAACTTCTTTTACTATTTTTTTTTTTTTTTAGATATTTAATATTCTAAAGAAAAAGGGACAATAATTTAAGGCAAAAAAATTAAAATGTCTATACATATAATATATGTATAGACATTTTAATTCTATATATTTTATTGTGTGTGTGTGTGTCTATATATATATATATATATATATATATATATATATATATATATATATATATATATATATATATATATATATATATATATATATATATATATATATATATATATATATATATATATATATATATAAATATATATATAAATATATATATATTGATGTACATACAAAACATTAAAATAATAATATAAAGAAAACATTCTCTATACAAAAAATCCTAAAAATTTAACAAAAGTTATTAAAACTTATGCTTCAACACGCTGTATACTTACTTTTATATATATAAAAAAAATTTGAGTTAAACATATTTAATGAAGAAAATCGAAACTCTTAAAAATTTTAATGAGGAGGAACTGTTAGTAAAGCCTGCTTTTTAACAAAATTTATTTATTGTCAAAAGCATACATTGTTAAGAACAGAGGATAACAACATTAAAACACATTTTTTCAACAATATTTTTTCAACACATTTTAGAAATACACTAATTACAAACAGAATTAATTTATGTGTTTTATTATGACAATACACCACTCTGCTGGCGAGGACAATATTTTTGCTCTCAACAAAGCCAGGTCACATTATAGCAAAGTACACCACTTGGCTAGCAAGGTCAACAATCTTGCTGTAAACTAAGCCCAGTCACAACAATTTGAAACCATGCAAACAACATAATTATCACTTACAAACTATAAACATATTACATATAACACACCACAAACATTAAAACATTTCATATATTTACACACTTACAAAATATAAACCCATATAACCTTAACACATATATACACAATAAAACACAATATAAATAACACACATATATAGATAAATATATAAATTAAGAAAAATATATAAATTTGAAACTTTACAAATACAACCTTATTTTTGTTTTTTGAAATACCTCGTAATAAATGTTTAACAACTTTCAAAAACAAACTATCAAACAATCTGGTTTTTTATACGGATTTTTATAACTTCTTTTAAATAAGGTATTAAACGATCTTGTTCTTTAACATGTAACATTGAGTTGACCGTGTGAGATGCAAGTGTTTTAAACACTAACTTTATCAAGAGTTTGACCTCGTGACCTTTGAAATGAGCAACGTCTTCTTGAGTCGTCTTTTAATTTAAAAATTAGAGATTAATTTTATAAATTAATAAATTTAAATACAATTGACAAAAGACTAAAATGCATGATTTAAATAAATCACCTGACTTTAAAAGTTACTTTACTAATTCAATAATAACATAATGTTCATCCTTTACTACAGAAGTTATCAAATAAAAATTGTTGATCTTATCACTAATTAAGCTGATGAAACAAAGTTTTTGATCTCATTACTGATTAAGCAGATACTGACAGATTATTAAGATTTGAAAGAGCCCCATTAGGTGAGTTCAGAAGTAAAGCAATTTATGATAAAACTCAAAGGCCAAGTATGGTAAAAAAATCCGTGTAAAGGTGCACGAATGGTGAGCAGCAGCGTTAAGTTAAGTATTAATTATAAGCGATTATTGTCTGCCTACAGCTTTTATGGAAGTGGATATGTATTAATAAAAAATGTACAACTTACCTTGAAATAGCTTTTGATTGTTCTTGTTTTTTTGCAGTCTTCAAATTTGAAATCCGCACGCTTTGTTGTTCCTAATTTGTTTTGTCTCTTAGTTTATGATTAAAAAGTTAAACACCAGGTTTTGAGGTTTAACTTTCAAAATCATTTCTAAGAATGCAACAAGAGTCATTTGACAAAAAAGTGACAAGGATTTCAGACTCTAAAATAAAAAATATATATGTATTCATTTTAACATATGTACCTTTTCTATAAGAAATTTAAATAAACAAAAAAATAAATAAAAGCAAAATAACATAAATTAACAAACACATAAAAACATACAATTTAGAAATATAAAAAGTAAGATATTAGGAAATAAAAATTTTAAAAGTTTAAGGTATCAAATAAAGAATAAAAATGAAACTAAAGTAAGAAGATTAAATTTTTTTAAAGTTTAATATAATACTAATAAAAAATTTTTGTTGCTATTTTGTTAGTGTTAATAAACAATCAAGGAATTAAAATATTTGAAATAGTAATCCACCACAATACACTATTTCTGTAACAAATATCATTAACTTTTTCATATTGACAGGTTTATTTGGCAGAAAAGTCGTCAAGACAGTAAAGGCCAAGACCAAGACAAAGGGCTTAAAACCAAGACTGAAAGCTTTAAGACCAAGATATCAAAAATTTAACCCAAAACCAAGACTTTAAAAGTTTTTACAAGACCAAGATCAAGACTTACGCTCTAAGAAGTCTACCAATAAAAAATCTAAGAACGTATAGCAGCCATGGTAGTCCAGTAGCCATATTCTTCAGCAAAGTATCAACCAGTCTGGCACATTTTGGTCACATATTTAAATCCCTCTGGTTGAATACCCGCTCTAATGGTGCAAAAGAAGCTGGAAGACAAAAAAGCTTCTTTTAGCAGAGGGTTTATATTGTAATATTCGGCAGATTATGGCTTAATTATGCAGTTTCTCTATTTGCTTGATGCAAATAAAACAATTTTTTCCATGAAAGCAGTAACATAGTTGGTGACAAAGGAACAACATTCTTTGAGCATCCTTTCCAAATTTCAACTCAAAATCTCCACGAAAAAGGGTGCTGATGTGTTGATGTGTTAAATTTGCCAACTTTGAGCATCTAATAAAGTGTTAGCTGTTTTCAGATGAGTTAGTCCATCCTCAACACAAAGCTACAATGAATATGCATAGCATGCTCACCTTTCAGTTGCATGTTGCTTGATAGCTTTGTTTACAAAGCTATCAAGCAACATGCAACTGAAAGGTTAGCATTGGTAACAACATTCTAGCTTTGTTCTGAGTTGATTTTGCTCAAATGATGTTATATGACTTATCTGCAATTAACTGGCCATTTTGCCTTTCTTTGACTTGATGAAAATCCAAAAGAAAATTTTGGAGCTTGCCTTCAGAAAATTAGTGTCCTGTGCATGCAAAATATGCATTCTTTTATCAGTCCATAAGTCATGGCTATACGCCCAATGGACAATTCTGTTTCTTGAGGGTTTTTCAACAGCTTGATAGATAAGTCTATTTTCCCACTTCGACACCATAGCTTGCATAATCTGAGATTTAATTGCCTTAGAATTATCTAGGAGAACTGCGGAAGGAGGTCAAAGCAATGACCATATTTTTCTAATGATTGAACAACCATTGCTGCACTTTCGTCGCATAATGGAGTCCACAATGTGTATCTGTTTGACCACAATTAATACAGGTGAGATATATTAACGAATCAACAAGAGTAACATCGCAGACTACAATTTCCAACACTTTACTGACAGCAAGATTTCCTTTATCCCACGAAACCACATTAGGATCAATTGAATTACATTCATCACATTCAGAGACAATTTCTTTCACTGTGTCTCAGTTAATGTGTAATGTCAGTTAATGCTCCCAAAAATTAATTTATATTTTTTAATTTTCCTTTTTTATGAAAAATAGAAAAAAAAATTTCAGTTTTTAATGCAGTAGTATATAAATTTTTAGCTGCCTCAATTTTTCTTCAGGACAATAAAATGAATTAAAAAGAAAATGTAAAAACTTTGTTACATAACAACGTGACATAATTGGCCTTCAGTTACTAACTGTCGTAACTATCATGCAAGCTTAATTTTTGAATGAATGAACTTTTGATCTTTAGCTTGCTTATGTGAGGAAAATAAAAAAACGAAGCGTAAACTTTTTCAGAACATTTTGTTTCTTTTTGATATTCTTTTTGACTTTTAAAATAATAAAAACAAAGATTTCAATAACTTGATAAAAGTTTTATTAAAATCTATTTAAAATAGCACACAGTAAATGTAATTTATTTATATAAACATAATTATATAAATAAAATAAACATAAGTTTTTTAAATTATACTTAATTATATATAAAAAATATATATTTTTTTAAATGTTTTTTAATTTATAATATGCTTTTAATTCAAAAAAACATTTCATTTTTAAAATTTTGTTTACCGCAATCATCTCTTTTTTAATTATCTTTAATTTAGAAGGCGCCTTAAAATCATTTTAAAAATTATTAACCTTTAGTAAAAGTTAAATGAACAGGTTTGCTAATATTTAAATCAAAATTTTAAAATTAAATAATTAGTAAATAAGTTTATTAAATGCTTATGTTATTTTTTCAAATAGTTTATTAAATGCTTAACAAATTTGTTTACTAAATGCTTATGTTTTTAATTTAAATACAAGACCTAAAACTATTTTGTTAACTTTACAAATATTACGTGATTTAATATATTATTTAATGTAAATATTGATTAAAAATGGTTTAAGGTATTTAAACATTTAAACACTAAAATTAAATATACTAAAATATAGTTAATAAATGTTTAAAATACTTTAAACAATTTTCAATAATTATTTACTGTTAGCGTGGTATTTGCAAAAAAAGGGTTTGTTAAAGTCTTAAGTAAAATAGCTTTCTTATTGAATCTAAAGTAACATCGCCCACCAGTAAATTCATGTATTCAAAAAAAATGCCTTTAAATCAACTCTTTATAATAGGATACTACTAAACATGATAAACGTAAATGATTATTAAAAATTATTGTTGCAGCACTCGTTTAATTAGGAGAAGAGGAGGGGGTCACAACATCATCTTCCTCTTTCAACGTTGCTGGAAAAATGGGTTTCTCTAATTAAATTTGGGGTTCTTTATTGATTGTGCTTATAAATGATATTACATTCATGCATTGCAACTTTGTATTTTATCCATTTTGTTGGCGCTCGTGTGAGTTCGTCTGCAATATTTTTTGTTATCGTTACTTATGTAACATTTAGATTTATGGCATAATCTTCAACCAATTTTCTAAATGCTTGAAGCCTTTGTCAAATTAGCATTTTGCATTGCCCAGCACATTTTACAGGTTTGTCATGATTCAATTCAGAATTTAACCAATTGAATACACTAGAAAAATCAATTTTGATATCACTTGGGTTCCATTTCAATGCCATATTGACACCTTAAATACATGCATTCAATTCAGCTACTTTGATATGCATTGCATCAGACTTTGGCCGGAGTCATATTTCATTTTTTATTTTTTTGTGACCAAACAAAGCCTATCCACTTCGCGAAACTTCTGTTAATTGATCAAAATAGCATTCTGGGATGTCCTGCCTGCCCTCTTCTGCAACAAACACAAATAGTTTTTTTTTTAATTAATAAACTTTGTTGCTAAATATCTCAATTTTGTATTCAAGATATCTCAATTTTGTAACATTAAGATGAAAAAACGTTTTGTAGAACAAAAAAGGTTTTGTAGAACATAAAGTTAATGTAATTTTTTTAGAGCATAAAAGTATATTATTATACATAAAAGTTATTAACATTATACATTATTTAAAGTATTAATATTATACATTATAACATTACAAAGTCTCATTACAAAGAATTAAATTGAAAAAATAATATTATAATAAACAAATGACAAAACATACAATATTTTTGAAATTTTTTCGCTGGAACTGAATGATGTCAACTGGTGGTTTCCTTTTAGAATCAAGAAGCGGAGGAGGATTTGGGATGTTAAAAATAGTAGGAATTGTTGATTGTAACAAACGTTTTCCACCATTATTTGTAGAATAATACATTGTACTTTAAAAATGATTACTTCACAAATAAAGGTTTTTGTTTAAAAATATAAAATCTTTTTTTTCTAAATCTTTCTTAAGACAGTTGATATCCTACTGCTTACATCTAAAAATTAAACAATAAAAGAATGTTTAAATATACTACAATAATATATTTTAAAATACTTCAATAATATGCTTTAAAATACTACAATAATAATTTTATAAACTTTTTATGAAAAAAAAGTTATTATAAATAATATATGAATTAGCTTGCCTTTTATCGTCTTTAGGAAAATGAAAAAATGAAATGCCTTTACAGTTTTATCACAGTTTATAGCAGCACAAAATGATGGCATTGTTATAACTAAGATCAAAATTTTTTAAGGTACATACAAAAATAACTATTTGCTACTTAGTTTATAAAATTCTGAGGTTTGGCAGGACATCCCAGAGTGCTTTGCGATAAAATTAACAAGGAATTCTATAAAATTATGCTCGACTGGATAGGCTTTATAACCAAATCACAACTCATTTTGCCAGCAAACTTGCAGTTAGAGATGCATTTGGTTTGAAATTTCATACGCCTTTTGCTTGATCGTATTTGAAGACTTTATACACAACTTCTTGCATCATTTCATTAACGTACTATATCCCTCTTAGTGAGCAAATTTTTAATAATGGGAATCTCAGGTCCTCTCTTCCAAAACATTTCCTTTGTAGATGGATTTACTGTTACTTCCAATCCTAGTGCATGAACTGGATTTTTGCAAAATATTCAAAATAATCAATCCTAGTTCATGAACTGGATTTTTGCAAAATATTATGTTTTACCTGAAAACCCCATTTCTTCAAATGTGCCACCAGCTTTCTTCCATTTCCATTGGTTGTTAAGGTGTTATCAATGTATCCTCTTGTTGATTTAGCAAGTGAAAAATTTAGTTGGCAAACATATTGTAATATTGAGCTCATCATCACAAGTGCTAGGCTCAAATCTAAACCCAAAAGTGTAAGTTCAGATCATTGATCTATGTAAATGACATTTTGGTAAAGCCAATATCATTTATGCACATGAATTTGAGGTATGCTCTTTTTAAATAAACCACTAAGTTGTTGCTATTTTTACTCATGAGCCTCCAATCCCTCATTGAATTGTTAATGACATCTGCATCCCTTGTAGATACTTTTACATAGGTGTTAAGTTTGCATTAATCAAGCACCGGTCTTATTTTCTTTTTATTATCTTGAAGACGCACATCAACGGTAGTAATCCTTTAACTTTTCCCATAAATTTGTCGTCATATTTCATAAGTATGTCTTTTTATTTCCAACGTTTTGCTACTAAATCTTTGTTTGAAACATCTGGCACTTCAGGTGCTGTAAATTCTTATATGGTCTTGTAAATCTTCAACAACAGAGCAGCAAGCAAGTACGCTCTGAATAAATATTGTTTACCGTGAAGAAAGAAGTCATCTGCCAAATAAATCGCTTTAGCTGTTCATCTTCATACTGCGGAGATAATAGACATGGACAGTTAGCTTGTTATTCAACGCATTTAAAAGCCATTTTGTTTTTCATTTTTTAAATACTTATCAACGACCTTAACATTTTAACAACAAAATTGTTTGCTACACATAACATTAAAAAAAACATCTTGTGACTCTTGTCAACAATTACTGATCGTTATACAAAACATTATAATAAAAATATGCAACGTGTGACTTTTGTCAGTAATTAGCAAAGTTAATTGACAAATTATTGATGCACATTAAAATCACAACTAAAAGCTTGTTGGGATATTTGATAGTAAATTTTATTAACAATAAGTAAGCAACTATAATGTAATAAGCTTTATTTTATTAAGTTTATGTTATTATTTACAAAAAAAAAATCCAAATATATGTAGGTAGTTAGCTCAAGGCCACAAGCAAAACACAGTAAATTCAAATTGCTACAACTTATTCACAGTGAGAAAATGGGCAGCTGTCAAGCAAAATAAAAATACTGTCAAAATTTACTAGACACTTCAGTCTTGAATTTGGCTTTGTTTTTAGGTATTGCAAACAAGTTTACAGCATTAAATGCATATTAGTAAGTGTATACAAGTTTACAACATGTTCTCTCATTTAAT
>NC_061159.1:14825362-15175362 GCF_022113875.1 Hydra vulgaris | reverse complement strand
CATATAACACAACGATCTTTCAATTCCATTATTATTACTTGTGCATACAAAAGCAAAATTTAAGATTATGACTTAAATTCATGTCCAAAAAGACCTTTTGTAACAACCTACAAACTTAGACTGTAAATTTGCTATTTTAATTTATGTGTTCTCAATTACAAGTTACGATTTCTCAATTACATATTATGATTTCTCAATTATATCTTACGTTTTCTCAATTACATGTTGTGTTTCTTAATTACATGTTACGACTTCTTATTTACATGTTGTGTTTCTCAATTACATATAACGTTTTCTCAATTACATGTTGTGTTTCTTAATTACATATTACGACTTCTTAATTACAACTTACATGTTCTCATTTACATCTTGAAAAGGTGTAGTAATTAAACGGATACATTTTTGAGTGGAGTAAAGCATCTTTGTTTCAATAATGAAATAAAAAAAAAGTTTAGAAGATTTGACTTTTTTGGGACTTTTAACCACGGAAAAAAATTTTGGTCCACTGTGTGGTCTCAAAATTACATTTAACTCGGACCGTAGAGAAAACTTTACTTTCGATTTAGATATGGTTTTTTAGTTCGGACCGTAGAGAAAACTTCACTTCTTGGTATAAAAAGATGTACGAAGCGGGAAATTTTCCCGCTTCGTACATCTTTTTATACCACGATTTATTTCATTGTTATATTACCCACAACTTATTTTTTAACCACTCATTTGGCTTAAACAAACTGTTTCTTTAACAAAAAATCTATTAGATCACAATTGCGGTTAAATGCTTTTACTTACATTATATTTTCTGAGTAAACGTCACATAAACGATACCAAAATGTAATTTAAATATTCTAAAAGATGAAAGCTTTCTCTTAACGTTAAACTGCTGAACACGTAGGCGTATGTCCTTTTCGCATATAGAATGCGAGCTTGGTAAGGCCTCTTAAGAAGGCGTAACATTCGAACCGATACTCAATCTGAGTACTGGTTCAAATTGGTGAGGAAGGAGATGAGCTTTCCGGTCAAATGCTCTTCTACAGTGTTTTGTTATCAGATATTTATTAAGCATAATAATAACTATATATATAAAAAAAGGAGTCCCAGAGTCTTAAAACTTTTATAGACTCCCGAGACCCCGGATAGGGATAAGGACTCCATGGACTTCGACTCCGGAATTCGCATCCCTGGTATTATCAATAAAAAATTTTAAATAAGCTTAAAGTACAATTTGTAAATTAATATCTATTAGATAATTTAATTACTATTTTTATACTAATATTGTATTCTATGCCAAATGATATTGCTATCTAATGTTGTGAATTTAAACTTAGTTTGTAATAGAATTCTCATAGTTTTACCCAATTTATGCATAAAATATATGAAAATAATATTTTGGTGTAGTGTCCTCACGGCTGTTTCACGCAATGTAAAAGTGGGCATTACGTCACGAGTTTAGCAAAAACAATTTCCGCATAAAAAGTTTTTTAAAAATTTCGGCATATAAAGTATAAAAATTCAATAACTTTAAAGTAATGGTTTTTTTTTCTATAAACGCTTTTGCCTTCTAATAAAAAAAAAAAAATGAAACAGCTATCTTCCCTTGTTAATTAAATATTCTCATTAAACGAAATAAAAATAAAAGTTGTAAAAATATTGTTAATGATTTGGGATCACTTTTCTGTTTTTTGCGTATAATAAGGAAAACATGTCTTGGGCCAATCAAGATTAGATATTTTAAGCTACATGCTTTGTGGTTGAAATTTTACATACTTATAAATGAATGTCTATTTTATCAGATTTTTGGTGAACATGGGTAAAAAAAATTTTCAATATATTTGAGGATCCTCAAAGATCAACCTATTTCCAGATGATTTTGATTTGATGTTTTCTGACATGTAACATGTCAGAAAACTAAGACCATGTCATGGTCTTAGAAGATAAGATGATAGTTGCTCTTCCTAATCCATGTGAAATCGTTGTTAAGGTTATTTTTAAAAATGTTATTTTTTTCCTTATTATTTTAGAAGTTTGTTCAAAACTAATTATCTTTTTCCTTAGGCTTACCTTATGTTTAATATATGATAATTCTACATCATGTTTTTCAGAATCAGACCCGTCATTTCAAAGAATAACATATTACATATGAACCGTCATTTCTTCAAATGTTGAATTCTGTTTTAATTTATAGCAGAGAAAGTTCAGGGGATTCTCCTGGTACAAATAAAAGCTCACCACAATCATCGTTTATTTTTCAGCCACAAAGTATGAATGTTCAAGCTACTGTCTCCACTTTCTCTAAAGATTGTTAAGGTATGTTGCTGTGGATTAAAATAACGTAAATAATGCGCATATGGACTGACATATAGGTATAACTTTGATATGTAAAATCGTTTGTAAAATTTGTAATGCCTCATTTAAATCATCAAGAAATGTATTGAGGTTCATTTGCAAAAAAAGAAGAAAAAAAAGCAGTTTTACATTTCCAAAGATAAAAATAGACTCGCAAACAACATTAGCAAATAAAATATGCGATCAGTTGAGAGTGCCTTCAAAAACTGTCAATACAATATTTAGTATTTCAGCGAATATGTTACTTGATATTTCGAAGTTTATAAAAGAAGAACATTTCATACTTTGGACAAGTATTTTGCCAGAGTGGATATTCTTAGTGACAAATATCAAAGAGAAAAATTGTTAAAGATGCTGAAACAAATTATCGAACAGATTTCTCTTCCCACAAGCCATTTGAATTTTCTATAGCTTATTTTTTGATCACATGGAACTAGCTAACCCTATTGGTAAACACAGAAAACTTCATAAGCTAACTATTTTCTATGTTCAATTTCATTCCTTGCCATCTTTTATGCACTTGACATTAGTTTTTCTTATATGCACTTGACATCAGTTTTTCCACTCACTGTTACACAAATGTGATTTGAAGCTAATGTATCTCCCAAATATATAACAAATTTTAAAAATAGTTTTACACAACCAATCATTGAATTAAAAGTAACATCATTATTCAAGAGATTACAGGAAGTAATAAAATCTTCTAAGTACTGTAAACAAGCCTCTTTTTTATTAAACTTAAATATTTTTACAGGCACTGTTGTTCCCTTTTTTATTAAACTTAAATAATTTTATGGCGCTGTTGTCAGGGTTGGACTTTTTTGAAGCCCCGGTGGGATGATTCAAATGAACTGATTTAGCAATGTTTTTAAAGCAGTACCAGCGTACAATCTTTATTTTATTGTGTTTTGCTTCAAAGGTCATGCAGAATTTCAGGGTCACAAAAGATCTGCTCAAATTTTTATTCTTGCTCATATTATTCCACTTTTTATTCGACAATACAGCGATTCCAATGATCTTTATTACATTAATTTTCTTGATATTTTGGAAACTTACATTGTCACCAATAACTACAGGTAGAACTGTTTTGGATTTACAATCTCTTATTGAAAGACACAACAAATCTTTTGCTTTTTTGAGGCCAAATGATCTGATACCAAAGCATCACTTTTTACTGCATTTTGTTGGACAAATACATCGGTTTGGTCCCATAAAAAATTAATTCTGCATGACCTTTGAAGCAAAACACAATAAATTAAAGATTGTACGCTGGTACTGCTTTAAAAACATTGCTAAATCATTTTGCAAACATCTTCATTAGAATACAATTTCAAACTTCCTTGATGAGCATAGCCAACTTATGGTTTATCCTTTTATGGCAAAAACACATCAATTTAAAAAAAGAATTGTAATTGGATCACTTGTCTACCAAGTTAGTAATATTATTTCAACAGTTAATGATTCTTATAAACTGTATATGATCGCTGATCTTCAACTTAATGGCATAAAAGTGTGCATCATGAAAATTGAGAGCTATATACCACATAAGTTTCTAACTTAAAGTTGCTCTTTAAGTTAGAAATAGTAATATGTTCCGATCAATTATTTTAGAAACTCTCCAAAATCCTTGGCCATTGACAAAATTTACTTTAGATGGCTCCATATTAGTTGTGCCTAGATCAAAACATTGTCTCCTACATTCTTAGTTAAAATAATGATTACAAATAAAAATAATTATTTGCGGCACACGATTAGGAAAAGGTACAGAGTCATCATTTCTAGATGGGGAGGTATATGTGTTTTAAGAAAGATAGGTAAGATTTAATCTTTATTTTTTTATACTTTTTAAAACTATAAAAAGTATAACAACAACTTAATAAATGTGAACGTTTTAAAGTAGGTAGAACTTTCTAAGTCGTTTTTCTCTATTTTAATGAATGCCTTTTAAAAATTTCATTTTTAAAAGGCATTCATTAAAAGTTATTTAGATTGCCTATAATTATGCTATCAAGTGGATTTTTGTTTTATTTTGTAGCCGTATACCTAATTCTGTGCAACTGTGTCAATAACTCTATTTCATAGAGTTCGTACCTTTATCTACCTTGTGTCTCATTTTGTAGAAGAATATATTTTTTATATTTAGTATTACTTTATAAAAAATAACCTGTAGCCCAGTTAATTTTTTTATTTATATGCTTGCTAAAGTTTTATCTAAATAAATAGAATGTATAATATATATCTATACTTTTTTTTTTTCTGGAAAAATTAGTTACCTATTTTTTTGATGAATTGCACCAATTATTTAAATAGTTTGGTGCCTAGCATACCTTAAAAGATATTGGTAGTGAATTTGAACATCATCTCCAAGGGTGTCTCCCTGAAGGAACCATTTCTATTAAAAAGAAATTTTATCGCCGTGTTACTGTGCTTTTGAAGCAGTTGTATCCAATCTGTACTTTTGGCGAAGATGTGAGCAGTAACGCTTCATTTTTCGCACTATTTTTTGTGTGTGCGCACTATTTATAGTGTGTGTTCATTGGTACAAAGAGTTCCAGATATTGAACACATTTGTTTTTTAGTAAGGAATATGCGCTGTTCACTGTCATATTTAGAACACAAAGATCACCTATTTGATCTCGAGATCGTAAGAAAACAATACCTATACTATTGGCACATTTACTATATCATTGATTGTTATATGTTCTACAAATTTTGAAAATTATAACAAAAAGAATGAACATTAAGAAACAATAACTTATAATTTATAATTTTTTAAATTTTGAAATTATAACAAAAAGAATGAACATTATAACAAAAGAAACAGCATTAGATAATCTAATACAAGTTCTTGAGATATTGTATCCTGATATGCCTATTGCATCTGCTCTGATTAAATTTCACAACAACACTAACGGTAGAGGGGTGCTGTGCCCAATTGTTATTGCTGGTATAAGTTTAACAAAAAGTTGTTTAATTTTTTTTTATATATAAATAAGTTAAAAAGATATAGAAAATGATTTTTTTTTACAAAATATTTAGGCTGAAGATATTATTTTTTCTCCTTATCTTAGGCGAGAACGTAAGAATTGTCGACATATTAAGAAAATATTATTGCAATCGTACAACACCATAATGATGCAATACACGTCCTTCAACTTCTGGTAAAATGGACCAATCGTACCCAAGGTCGTTTGGAGGAAATTTAGGGCTACTGTAGCATTATGTCTTGCAACTCCATTTGATTGCACGAATAAGCTTTGGCTCAAAAAATAGTATACTATATTGCCTATATTCGTGTCTAAAGTAACAGTTTGTCGTACTTCGCGCACCTATATTTATATATACCTATACTTATATTTTATTATATATATTTTTATTTATATATTCTTATTGTAAAAATAGTTGTGACTAAGATTTTATTTTTACAGAGTTTACACATTTTTTTTTTCTTTTCTTGTTTTAAAGAGTATTGTAAACCTTTCAATTTTTGCACGTAGTGTTTTACCGCCAACGTTTATGCGTGTAAATGATATTTTCTAATCTATTGTTCTATTCAACAAGTTTTGAGAATAATTTTTCAACTTTTTTTTCTTAATTTTTTGCCTTGACAAAATCCAAAATTTATTATCAATTAATAAATATATTTACGGAAAATTTATCATTATATATTTATTAATATTTGTAATCAAATTACTAATATTAGTTATATACGTATAAATTTATTATATTAAAGTATATATTAAGGTATATTCATACAATCATATAGAATATCAATTTTATTGAAATTTTAAATTAAATTTTTAAAATTTGTAATAAATTGTAACAAAATTTAAAAACTTGCAATTATTAATTGCATTAATTGCTAATAGTCAGCAATCGAAGAAATAGCTACCAACGCTTTTAAAGCGGCAGTAGATCTAAAGGATTTAAATGCTACTTTCATGAAAAGTTACCAGAACGATATTGCTCTTATGATGAAGGCAGCTCTACTTGATGCACTAGCGGAAGAGAAACGATCTAGTGAATTAAGAGAAAAAGCCCTGAAAGACAAAATTGATTTACTGGTAAAACAAATTAATGAGTTAAAGAAATAAAACCAACAGCCACACCATCATTTGCATCTTTGCTTAAGGACAAATCGGATGAGAGCAAACAGCAACGGCAGCAGTTAAGCACTTTTATTGCTGCTCAAAATAAAAATATTCGAAGTCGTGAGTTAAATGTCACTGTAGTCGGTCTTAATAAGTCTAGTACTGTAGAAGATAAAAAGCTTAAAAGATTGGAGGATGCTACTGGTAAAAGATTGGAGGATGCTACTGGTATCGCACGTGTTAACCGCCTCAAATCGAGCAAAAACAAAACAAAATTGTCAAACACGAACATTATCCAGGTTTCATTATCAAATCTTTCATCTCAAGCGGAAATGCTCAAGAAAAGAGCACACCACAAACAAGAGATATACAAGGGTGTCTACGTACGCGAAGACAGAACGCCAGAGCAACAAACCGAGTTTAACACCACACGCACCCAACTCAAAAAACTTAACGACCAACTTGTCGCTGTTAACATTCTTGATAATCCGTTTCGGAACAGGTCACATCTGTTGCATCGATGTCATCGAATCAACGTCCAATCAGCGCTCCGTATTTTCATCCCCAGCCAGAGCTCTGTCAGACTACGCAAGCCGCACAGCCACTCCTAACTCAGAAATCTCCACTGCCAACTAGACGTCCTTGACCAATAACTAAAGCAAAAATAAAACCGACTCAATCCGACACTTCTACAGTTTCACCTAGCCATCTATGTTACTGGGCAAACAACCCATGTTCGCTCAACAATGAAAAACGCCAAGAGCTCTTTGCTAGACCATCAGCTCTACATAAACTCAGCCGGCCACATGTCATTTTTTTGCGGAAACGTGATTCACAGATTTATCAGACGTTGCCGTACCCGGCTACCAACCACATTGCAAAGACAGAGACAATAGGGGCGGTGGAGTTGCAATTTACACAAGAGACAATATCATAGTCAGCGAAGTTAGTTCTACTTAGCTCAACTCAACATCAATTGAGCAAATCTGGCGAAAAATAAAACTTGGTCAAGAATCATTTCTCCTCGGCTGCTTATATCGTCCACACGACAAAAATGATCAAAATCTTACTCATTGTATCATATCAATCAATACCGCTCAACAAATACTGCCTAATATAAACTGCTCTGCAATGCTACTGTATGGCGATTCAATTTTAGTCATACATCTTATGAGCCTACCGAAGTTAACGTTGGGATTGCAACTGTTGCTCACGTGAGAGTTGAACGTCACGACAACATCAGGTTCCAGAAATGCCTTGATGAATGTAATTAACTCAGCTTATCACATTCCCAACCTACCGTAGTAGTCGACACGTCGAGCCTACTAGCACACTCGACCTTATTATAACAATTGAGCCAGACCGTGTAATCTTCATTAAACAAGGTGATTCTCTTGGTGCCACTCCAATGGGCCAAGCACACTGCTTCATCGAGAATCAATTTGCTGTTGCATGCCTCAACAACTTGCCTACTTTGTCGCTATAACCTTGACTCATTTGGAGTCGAGCAAACTACGCAGCAATATCAGCACATATTGCAGCTGTTGACTGGGAAACAGTATTCACTGGACTGAATGGAAACAAAGATTACCAACTTCTAGCAAACGTGTACAATGAAGCCACTAACCTACACATTCCGTCAACTACCACTCCGTTTACAGGAAAACAGGAACAATGGGTAAAACCAGAACTTATTGAGGCGGTCAAAGCTAAACGCACCTCTTGGGCCAAGTACATTAATGCAGGTCGAGATACGCACAAATTTCTCAAAATATCGCATCGCACTGCCTGCAAAAAATTTTAAAAAAATGATCAAAGCTGGTAGGCAGAAGTACGAAAAGCTACTCGTCAGGGATTCCGAAAGCAACCCTAAACGCTTACATGCATATATAAGATGCAAGCAGAGCATCAGTAACAACATTACATCACTTGAAACAGTCAATAGCAACATTGCAACCGATACCGGTTATATATGCGCATCGTTGAATAACTATTTTCAATCAGTCTTTGTTTTAGAGCCCGAAGGTCCAGGCTTTAAAAGTTGTACAAAAGCAGTTTCTATCATCGATCCAGCAATTTTCTCTATCGACATAGTATAAAAATGCCTAAACAGCCTTGATGAAAGTAAATCAACCGGCTATGATGGCTTACATCCACGCGTCCTCAGTAAATGTTCAGCTACCTTTGCCAAGCCTCTTTCACTTATCTAAATGCTCGTTTGTAACTGGTGTAGTTCCTGACTTGTGGAAAAAATTGAATGTAACAACTATTTTCAAGAAGGGGAGTAGGCTAAAAGCATCCAACTCCCGGCCAGTCTTGCTCACTTCCATACCTTGTAAAATTGTGAAAAGTATTTTACAAAAAAGAATAATGGAACACTGCGTTGCTAATGGTCTTATTTTGTCAAACTAGCATGGCTTTGTTCATCGTAAGGGATACGGTCTTGGGCCCATTGCTATTCGTAATCTTTGTAAACAACCTGGCGGACAGAATTACACATCATATGAAACTGTTTGCCGACGATAGCAAAATAATAGGGATAATTAAAAAGGAGTCGAACAGCATCACTCTCCAAGATAACGTTGACAGAGCAGTGGAATGGTTGCACATTTGGCTCTTGCATTTCAACGTTGAGAAATGCAAAGTAATGCATGTTGCGCGCGGATGTAACAAATCGACGTACAAGTACTCAATGTCTAACGTCGATGGCACCCGTCGTCCTCTCGAAAAAACCGCAGTCGAAAGAGAACTTTGTGTGATGGTCTCGAATGATCTTAAAGTCAGACCGCAAATAGAGTCAGCCGCATCAGTAGCAAATAGAATGCTAGGGCAACTCAAAAAACATTTCGCAGTCGCAGTTTTTATTTATGGCGCGCTCTGTATCTCACTTACATTTGCCCCCATCTTGAGTTTGCTGTACAAGCCTGGTCACCGCATATAAAATCAGACATTGCCGTTCTCGAGCAAGTCCAACAACGAGCAACAAAAACAATATCAACTATTAAACACCTGTCCTATGAAAATTGACTCTAACGGCTCGGTTTAACTACTCTTGAAGAACGCCGCAAAAGAGCAGATCTTATCGAGCAATTCAAAATCACTCGTAAACTCAAGCTTGTCAGTTTTGTCGTCCCGCAAAAATTTTGAAAAAGTAAAGATAAGTATATTCTAAGAAGTCATAACCATAAACTAGAACGTCAGATGGTAAAAAACTGTGAGGATTAATATAACTTTTTTTCAAATAGAATTGTCGCCCCATAGAATGCGCTTTCGCAAGAAGCAGTGAACGCTCAATCCATCAACGCTATCAAATACAACATAAGAAAGTAACTCTATAGATACAACTGCTGCTTTTTTTGTAGCGTCTGTATCTCCATGTTCGTCAGCATAGGGAGGACTGGTGTAGCACCTCTTCATCAAATTATAAATAGACTATTGTATTTGTATTTGATCACTGAATTAAATAATAATAATAATATTAACAATATAAATAGGCAGTCTCACGGGGCAGCCATGTTGAATAATCGGCTAAATTTGGTCGTCATAAAAAGTTGGGTGCATTTTTCGCGTTTTTGTGGCTTGCGCTTAGGACGCTAGAGAAATAAATTAAGTATTGACTATATAGAAACGATATAGATGACTGGAATATATGGATAGATACGGAATATAGATGACTGACTATATAGAATTTTTTTTTATTTTATTTAAGAATAAAAGCTAGATAACTTTTATTACCAGCTTTTAAAAAATATTGACAGTGATTTTTACGGTTTAGGGGAAGTGGGGGCATAACCGCCCCCGTAACGTTTGGAATAATGTTATATGAAAACAAAAACGAAATGTGTTTTTTTAGGAGTTTATTTCAATAACCACATCATTAAGCTTTAAATTGATGCATTTAAGAAAAAAATTAAACAGGTTTTGAAAATGTTATTACACAAAAATTACACTTAGTGAAAAAAACGGTTTTGCCCCCATTGTGAGGCACAACCGCACCCTCAAAAAAATCAATGGGGCTACACCTTTCATGGTACATTTTTTTTACAATTTTCACAGCTCAGATTATTTTATGATTTTGTTGCATGTTTGCATATTGTGCAAGCATTCTTTGCATTTACATTTTGAGTTCTGCCCCAAAAGAGAGTTCTACCCCAGAAGATAGTTTTTAGAAAGAAATTTTTTTTTTTTTTTTTTAATTTTACATTTGTTGGTCGTATTACAACTATATATTGCCAAACTTTCACAAATATAAAATAAGGTATTATATTAATATATATTACCAAACTTTCACAAATATAAAATAAGGTATCTGAAAGAAGATCAAAGGATCTTGTCGTCAGAACCTTAAATAAGTTCAAACAAGCATTAACAGTATCAAATTTTTACAAATTTCATATATATACAATCCAAATATATATTTTATAATCCAAAGAGAGATCACGCGGATCTACTCACCAATATTTTATACAAACGTATACGTGAAGTAAAGAATATAAAATCAACAAAATAAGTAAGAATAAACTTTTTACAAATATAAATAAGAAAAGGCAAAGTTATTAATTTATATTATTAATAATAACATAATACATCTTCTAATGAAAAAATTAGGGTTTTTAATTTACTTTTAAAAAAACAAAAAAGTAATGGGTAGTTCGAAATCAAAATTGGGCAAAACAATTTTATTCCAAAGGTGTGGTGCCCGATAGACAATACAAAATTGATTAAAGTTAGTTTGACAGAAAAAGTTCATTTAAAAAATCAGTATTTCTCAAATTGTATTTGTTGATGGGTTTCGGAGTAAAAATATCTTTGAAGACAGATTGAGACAAGTCATTTTTCCACATATATACAAAGCATAAAACATTATATATATTTAGCTCGTATATATTTAAAATTCTCATTTCAATAAAATAATGTTTTGCGTGAGAATAGCGATTTGCAAAGCAGATTAAACGGATAGCATGTTTCTGACGGCGATAAAGACGTTGCAACTTACTTTTTTCTGTACTACCCCAGGCAATATTAGCATAATTTAAATAACTGTGTATAAATGAATAATAAAGTTTGATTAAAATTTTCTTATTGAGGTAGATTCGTGCTTTATATAAAACTCCTATGTTTTTTGAAATTTTAGTGCTTATGTAGTCGATATGATGATTCCAAGTGATGTTTTCATCAAGGTAAACACCTAAAAATTTTGTTACGGAATCCCTTTTTATTTCATTTTGATCAATAAAAATTTTAGGTAAGTTTAATGGCAAATATCGTTTTTTAGAAAGCGAATGGAATAAGGTCCATATTGTTTTATTAGAATTTAGAATTAACTTATTACATTTAAACCAACTCGGTACATGTATAAGCTCTTTGTTCATTGTTTTAAAAAGTTCAAAGATATCACTGTTAGAAAGAAATAAGTTAGTATTATCTGCAAACATAATACTTGTTAGTTTAGAGGCTTTATTTAAATCATTAATATAAATTAGGAAAAGGAGTGGACCAAGAATTGAGCCTTGTGGGACTCCACATGTTATAGAAAGACAATTGGTGTGATAACCGTCATTACTCGGAACAAATTGTTTACGATTTGACAAATAGCTTTCAAACCATTTTAAAACTTTATTTTTTATTCCATAGTGTTTAAATTTATGGATTAAAATTTGTCAACCGTATCAAAAGCTTTTGATAGATCAATAAAAAGTCCTAGAGTATATCGTGATTTTTCAAATGATTTTGAGATTTCCCGTACAAATTGGATAATTGCATGTTCAGTTGAGCTATCCTTTTTAAAACCGAATTGATTAATGTTAAGTAATTTATTAACATGAAAATATTTGTATACTCTGTTATATATAATTCTTTCTAAAATTTTTGAAAAGGTGGAAAGAACAGAAATAGAGCGATAGTTACTTATAATTTATTCGTCCCCTTCTTTAAAAATAGGAATAATTTTGGCAATTTTTAACAGTTCGGGGAAAACACCTTGATGGATAGAAGCTTTAAAAACTTTAAAAAGAACAACTTTTAGCTGTTCAAAACAATCTATAATAACGTTTCCATTTATTTGATCTGCTCCAATTGCTTTATTTTTTTTTAAAGATTTGAAGGCTCTTTCAAACTCTTCAAACAATAATTCAGAAGACAACTCAACTGAACCAATGCAATTATCAATGGGTACTAGAAAATCAGTAAATAAAGATTTTGTCTTAGGGATTTTTTTAGAAAGTGTTGGACCTATATCGATAAAAAATTTGTTAAATTCTTGAGCTATAGTTCTTGGTTCGTATAAACTTTTGTTATCGACTCTAACCATTTGTGGCAGAAAACCTGAGCATGATTTTTGTTTTCCAATAATTTCATTCATTATTTGCCATGTGTATTTTGTGTCATTTTTAAATGTATTGAGTAATTGAGAGTAATAATTTTTTTTTAAATTTTTGCGAATTTTTTCAAATAGATTTTTGTAGTCCTTGTAAATTTTTTCGTTTTTAGGTGTTTTTGTTTTCAAAAAATTTATATATAGTTTTTGCTTAATTTTGGACGATTTTTTAAAGCCCTTAGTGATCCAGGGTGTATTTAAGCTCTTAGTAGTTATTTTATTTTCAATGATTGGGAAGTTAGCATCGTATACAGAAAAAAATGTTTTGAAAAAAGACTCATAGATATTGTTAGCATTATCATTAAAATTTATGTTATTCCAGTGTAGTAACGAAAGTTGATTTTTGAATAAATTAAGGTTAGCCTCATTTTAAATGCGTTTTTTAATTACTCTTTGTGCGGTTAAAGTTTTTTCAGAGTTTGTATTATCTAAATTTAGGAATATAGGGAAATGATCTGATATATCGGTTCGCAAAATACCTACTTTTAAATCATTGTTGAAAATATCTGAAGTTATTATATTATCTATTAGAGTTGCTGAGTTTGTCGTTACTCTTGTAAGTTTGTTTATTAGAGATACTGAACCCGTTTCAAAAATTTCATCATAAAAATTTTTAACTTTAAGGTTATCATTATAAAGAAAACAATTCATGTTTAAATCTCCAAGTATAAAATTTTGTTTTTTTTCAACGGTACCTTATTTAATAATTTGTTGTAAAAACATGCAAAAGTTTTCGCTTACGCCATCAGGTGGCCGATAACAACAGCTTGGTAAAAATTTTTTGTTGTTGTTTTCTTTGTTGTTTTGAATTCAGTTTCATAGATTAATTATTAGATTATGGTATTATCAAAAATGACTTTCACTTCATGAAATAATGCTGATAACACATATTTTTAACACTAAATATCGCTTAATTCTCAAAAAGAAAGTCAGGAAAAATATGATGTAAATATAATATTTTTATCAAAATAAAAATTATTATTCACAACTTCTCAGAAACTTAACAGTCACTCTTTTTGACATATGCAAAATGAAGGAAACTGTTTTACTAACGCGTGGTATGTTTTTTGCCATATTAGATAACATTTTTTGAAGAGAAATGTTAAAAAACGGTTGTGCCTCCATATGCGGTTATGCCCCCACTTCCCCTACATAGCAGAAATAACCAGGTAAGTTTCATAAGCACAATTCTTATATTTACAATAAAAGAATTTTTTCATATATAAAAAGAATTTTGTAACATTTATCCAATAACAAAAAACATAATCTCATCAAGTTATATTAAGTAGCAGTAATAAAATTTTGTTACGCCAATATTCCGGCTCGAGATTGCGTTTATATGTTAGTTTTTGATAGTTTCTAACGCGTCAGAATCTTGCGGTTAGAATCTAACGCTATCAACATTTCCCCTTACAGTTTATTTTATTTCAGTCAAATTATTAAAAAAAATGCTGCTAAAAACAAATATGAACAAAATGGTAATTTGTGTAAATAAAGATCAATATAATAAGCATTTTTTATTATATAATTTGTTATAGATTTTACGTAATTTTAAAACTGTAAATAAAGACCCACTTTTTAAAACGTTTTTTTCTATACGATATAGTAGAAAAACATTTAAAAATGTGGATTTTTATTCGCGGTTTAAAAAATAAGTAAAATATATAACATGTTATATAAAAACAAATGTTTATTATGTTAATATTTAGAACTGTATTCCCATTTTATTTTATGTATTCCACAAGATTATAGAGCATATTTTTTGTTAAGATGTCCATTATTAATTTTGATCACTCAAATTACTATAACTTTGCTTCTAATTAGGCTAGAAACATTTAATAACCTCTTTCTAAACATGTTTCGAAGTCAAAATATTTAGTTTAGATTCTTTAGACTTTTATCAACGATCATTAAATTAGAAAATTGAAATGAAAAAACAATATAAAATTTGTTATGAAAATCTCGTTATTCTAATACTAATTTTATCAGTAAAAAAAAAATGTATTGAAAAAAAAAGCATAAGATTTGTTTTTTTAGATTTTTTAAAAAACTTGATAGCAGAAAAAAATTATTAAATAAATTAAACATCAATGATTGTATGTTATTTTTTACTTTGCTACATTTTTCAAATAAGTAGAAAAATAATATTTCCGGGATGAAAAATATCCTATCACAGAAATATTTTCCAGGAACCTATATAGTTAGCACCTAAATACAAAAGCAATTTACTTTCAATAGAATCCATTCATATTAAACGAGTAAAATACAGGAACAAGTATAAAAAACAAACAAATTTTAAAATGAACATTAACATCTTATGTATGTACATTGAGATGATTCTATCAAAAAATAATAAACAATGACAATAAAAAATACAAAAACTTTTAAAGTTGTTGAAATATAACATTTTATTTTCAATATAAATATATATTCTTTTTACATGATTAGTTATTATTTAGAAAATCCAATTTGCTATCTTGTTCTCATCGCTTGGAATTTAATTGGGCGTTGCATAAAAGTATTACAATATATAGATTCTAGTATGCATTCATGTATGTTTGTTTGTGTATGTATGTGTGTGGATATATATATATATATATATATATATATATATATATATATATATATATATATATATATATATATATATATATATATATATATATATATATATATATATATATGACTGTTATGATCTTCAGATGAAACAGTAGTAAAAATGCAACAACTCTAAACTTGCACTTATAAAAAATGATTCAGCAACTTGCAACAGCCAGACCTCTTAAGCATATATTGCAAACCATGGCATTAAAACAGTAAACTGCAAGAACAACAAGTTTATAAGGAATATCTTTGGCTTTATTTTGAACAACTCACATTCTTAAATTGTATGCGTGCCCAAGAAACAAAATCGTCAATTAATACTGGCCATGCACCTTAAAATGGAAATAAGTAACATAAATTCAATTTTATTATTTTATTATTAGTTTTATTATATACTTTTTATTATTTTTTAAATATTACAAAAATATTTTTAAATTTTTAGAATAAAAATATGCTTCGAATAAAAACAATAAAAAATATAGTTTATTGTGTAGTGTAGTAAAACAATTCAGTCTCTTGAACCAGTCTTTTGTAGAGTTGTATGTAAGAAGTTGTATGTAAAAATTTTTATTCGGAGTGGGAGCTCCCATTCTCAATATTTTTCATTTTCATTTTTTTTTTACTCTCCCAAAAAAAGCAAAGAAATAAAGTAAGACACATGTAAACCCAAGTAGACCAAAGTATCAAGTCCAAATCTAATATAACCATAATAATCGCATATACTCAATAGTGTCAAATAAGTTGGAAAAAAAAAATTAAGCTTTTAAATTTACGAAAAGTAAAAAAAAGATTGCAGTATAGTATACTACGTTCAATTTTTAAAGTTATAAAAAATATGAGTCATAAAAACACACCGAAAAAATCAGGCGCTTTTTTATCTTTTCACTTTTAATTAACAGTTATTTTTTTTTTTGTTTTGTTTTTGAAAAATACTTTAAAAAAGTAAGAAGTATTAAAAAAAAAAAAAAAAAAACACAAACTTAGACAAAAAGCTTTTACAAAAAGCCTCAAAATATTGAGTATTTTATTACAAGTTTATTTAACTTTCTATTACAAATGTGATTGCGATGTGAATGTGATGAGATACTAAATACGTTTTTGGTCTATATAAAATAAAAATGCTCACCTTCCTCATCATAATTTGACATATCGTCATTAATCATTAATGAAAAATCCAATAATAAATTCCATGTATCTTTAGGTATAGAATGTTTTTGGTTTTCCTTTTAAATTTTATTTAAAATAAAAAATTAAACTTTAATTGTTAAACATTTAATAAATTTATTTTAAAATTCTAAACAAAATAGCAAAGAAGAAAAAACTAACAAGTATTTAGCAACAAAAAAAACTCACTGTTAAAAACTGCACCCACATATCTAAAAATTTAAATCGTCCTTTGAAAACAATATTCCAATAAGCAATAGCAATTTCAAGATCTAAATATATAATACATTCCAGAGTACAATATTTCAAGATCTAAACATATAATACATTCTAGAATACAAAATTCACTGTAATAAAATTAAGAAATTAAAAAAATATATATCACATAGTTAAAACTAAAAAATTCTTTACGACAGGTGTCTGCAGAAATTTTTTAGTCTACATATTAGGTGACATATTTAGTCTGACTATAACCTCTAAGAAATTTAAAATTTTCTTTTATTTGCAACAGAAAGAATTTTATCTACTACATAAAAAATAAGAAGAAATAGAGAAGACTTTGGTTTTTTTAGCATCATAAAAAATTCAAGTGTTTGTTATCATGGGTCAAAGAGTCTTTAACTAACCCCCTAGATGGCTTACTCTCAAAATACTTGCATAATATTTCATTTTCATGATCATCTGATTAATAGTTTAGAAGTTACAGTCGTTTAAATAAAACTACTCTTGTTATTTTAGATTCAAAGCAAGTGAATTTGTTTTAGGTGAATTTAAACTAAATGAGCAGATCATTTTAAATTATTTTAGATTGGATTTAGAGTGGAACAATATCCTCAAAAGTTTTTGCTCCATAAACAAAAACAAGTGTACGAATCAATGTAATTTAAATTAGAAAACAAACTTTAAGGGGAGCAATATCTTCAAAGGACTTCTGCTCTATAAACAAAAACTATCAAACAATGATTTGCTGATTTTGAATATCCCAAAAATTCTGGATATTCAAATTAGGTAATATTTTTATAACTCTGAATTATAAACAAATATCAGGTTATGAAAATGCTGTTTTCAGTTTTCATCAAAACAAAAATACAACAAATAAATGATTCAGAGCACTGTCAATCTAAATGTTCGTAACTCTTTTGCAGATACGTACAAAAAATTAAAAAATTGAGAAATTAATATATAAAAACTAATTTAAACTTTTTATAGTAATTTTAGAACAAACAAAAACTCTAGTAACATATTTTAAAAAATATATTTTTTATAACTTTTTATATTATTAATTTAGTGGTGTTCAAGCTGAATAAACTTCTTACACAGATAAACTACAAGAAAGAAATCAAAAAGTAAGAAAGATATTAAAATGATTTTTGTCAAACTATAAAATGATAAACTTTCATTTTTTACACAAGAAACAAATATTATTAATCAAAGACATTCATATGTAAAATTTTTTTTACATTTTCATAATTTTTAATTGTATTTTTAAATATTCCAGAATTCAACAATCAGAGTAAATACAAAACAACTAAAACACTTTTTGAATTGCATATAGTAAAAAATTGCTTAAAAGCAACTTTATGCAACATAGATAGCTCTAAGTCACTTTTCAAGTCTCAACATAGATAGCTCTAAGTCACTAAGATCACTTGATGTCTATTGTTTGTGTTGATTCTTATAACTATTATTGTGATTATTATTGTGTTAATGTGTAAATTTAATCTGATTGTTTGACTGCTAAGATAACTCCAATAAACCAGGATATAAACCAGGTACTAATTCTTCGCTTGATCCTAGTGGCGCTATCATTAAACCTTAATCACTAAACCTAAGTAAACAAAATTAAACTGAAATAAAAGTTCAATTGAAGAACTCGAAAAAGCTTTCTATGCAGACTTTAGTATTGATTATCTAATATTAGTTCACTACAATTTATTCTGCATATAATTAATATGTAACCTTATTACACAGAGACTAAAAAGTTTCAGTAAGTGTTTTTTTCCAATATAGCAATTGTGGAAAAAAATGACATTTCAAGAAAGTATGCAAATAATCATAAAACTTTATCACGTCAGCTGCTGTCAACTTCTATGCACCAAGTTTAGCCTCCATTACTTGCTTTTCTATCAACTTATTCTATTCTATTGTTTATACCTTTATTGTTAGGGCCAAGATAAGAGCTCTTCTTGACACCAGAAGCTCTAAGACATTTATAAGCAAACCATCAATGTAACTTATTAAAACTTAACATACTCCTTTCTAATAAAGAGTATTTATGACTGACCCATCCTTATTTTGTCAAGTTAGGTAAAGTTTCAACTAAATTCACTTTATTTGGTATGGATTCTTCTGATATATATTTTTTTGGTTATACCCAATTCTTGAAAACAAGTTATACTTGGTAGAGATTTTCTAAAGTTGCACCAAACTCTCCTACCTCTCCTAGAAAGTGACAAATGATTTACTTCTTTTGAATCCAATGACAGCTTTTCCAATTCAAAAGAACTCCTTTAGGCTAATGTTGTTTTCACTAATGCTGTTGCAAAATTTCAAAGAATCATCGATAACTTTATTAAAGAAAAAAAATAAGACATTTGTATTAGATAACTTTTTGTTATCTAATACAAACAAGTTATACTTGGTAGAGATTTTCTAAGGTTGCACAAAACTCTCCTAACTCTGCTAGAAATTGACAAATTTAGATGTGGTACATCGAAAAGCAAACATGATTTCAATTTAGAAAAATTTCTCAAAGCTTCTAAGAAAGCTATGCTTATGTTAAATGAAGAAAAGCCTGTATTATCTACTTCGTGTATAAAGTTTCTAGGTTTGATTTCTCATAAACTTTCTCTAACTGAAATAAAACATTCTTCTGTAGAGAAAAAAAGCTGATGCTATTGTTGAATCTCTGCAAAATTGGGAACATTATCTTGTTGGTCAGCACTTTATCCTTGTCAATAATCAGTGTTTTATTTTTTTTATGTTTGGAAATAACAAGGAAAAATTAATGAACGCGCTTCAAAGTTCTATCCTCCACCTCAGAACTCTGAGGTAGAGATAAACTTTCTTCGTACAACTATGACATCTATAGTCTCGGATGTAACAATTTTGTTGTTGATGCATTCTCTAGATCTAGATCTTGCTGCTTTATCATAATAAATGGAACCTCATGAATCTCTTTGTCAAACTGAAATTAACAGAATGTATCATGTTTAAAAATCTAAGAATCTGCCTTTTTCGATTGATGATAAAAAAAACATTTCTTTGGGTCAAATTTGTGCTGAAATAAAACCTAAATATTATGTAAGCAACTTCAACTAACCTTAAATCTACTTTTCCTTTTAAACAACTAAGCATGGATTTTATAGGACCTTTTCTCGAGGTACTTGCTTAATGTCAAACAAACAACATAATTTTCTTAATTTGTTGGTGTCAATGTGAGTAGAACTACTCCTTATAATCCCCATGGTAATGGTCAATGTGAGAGATGCAAACGGCATTGTTTGGAAAGAAACTTCTCTTGCACTTAAATCAAAGACATTACCTACCATGGGCTGGGAACATGTATTAGCTGATGACCTTCATTCAATTTGTTCCTTACTCTACTAATTATTAGCTCAAAAACGACTATTTGTTTTCAGTCAACGTCAGCACAGCAAATATTGGTTGATGAGACTGAGCTTGTAGAGGCTCATTATTCTCATATAAGATAGACATGAGACTACTGTTGCTACAGGACATCTTGCACCAACGGTTGACATGATCAGTGATAATGATACAAATAATGATTGTGAAGATAACTCTAATGAACCAGATACTAACTCTTTGCTTGATCCTAGTGGAACCATCAACCTAAGCTCCTTAATCACAAAAGCTATCAAAACTTTTTAACTCTCTCTCCAACTAATCCTAATGAAATTTCAATTAAAGAACCCTTGTTGTTCAGGAAGAACCTGAAATTCTCCTAAATATTTGAATGACTATATTTGAACTATTTGCAGATAGTTTTATTTAGTATGGTAGAATGTGCTGATTTTTGTTACTGTTA
This sequence comes from Hydra vulgaris, assembly GCF_022113875.1. Classification (NCBI taxonomy): domain Eukaryota; kingdom Metazoa; phylum Cnidaria; class Hydrozoa; order Anthoathecata; family Hydridae; genus Hydra; species Hydra vulgaris. The sequence goes on along the minus strand of NC_061159.1, from coordinate 15,154,736 downwards.
TTGTAATTACTATTGCGTTTGTTATGTGTAAACTTATCTGATTGTATATTTTTAGATTACATGTTATTTATATGCAGAATAAAGCCTATGCTGGCTTTAGTATGAATTATCTATTATTCACTACACCACCTGAAGCTTATTATTTGTTAATTGTAAATACTTAAAGCAAAGCTCAATTATAAATTTAATTATAAATTATCATTTATAAAACACTTTTATAAATGATAATTTTATAAATGACCTTAATAGAAATGAAATCATAAATTTTTATAGATGAGTGAACAAAACTGGCTTCACATACTATGTGAAGTCAGTATTGTTCACTTAGTATTTTCACTACAGTATTGTTATACTTCTTAAAGGGATCCCCAACTGCCAAAACAAGTTGTGTTCATAATAAAGAAAATGTTTAAAAAAAACATTTAAGCTAAATTTTTTTGATTAAAACTATATAATGAATGTACACCATTAAAGTTAAAATTCATGTTTTAGTTGAAGCTCGCTGTTTCCATTTTTTTTTTGTTCACGGAGTCTGTATAATGTTAGCCGCAATCTACAGACTTGATAATTTATTCCATGCATGTTTAATTCATAAGAGTTTCGGTATATGACATCATCGTATAAATTTTTTGGGCAACTGAATAAGTGCAAACTGGCATAAGTGTGAATGGCATAAGTGCGAACTGGCATAAGTGTGAATTGGCATAAGTACAAACTGGCATAAGTGTGAAGCAGTTTCAAAAACAGGCACAAGTGCGAACTGGCATAAGTACGAATTGGCATAAGTGCGCCAATTAAATTTATAAACATTGGCATAAGTGCAAAGCAGTTACAAAAACTGGCACATGCAAGTGCGAACTGTTACAAAAACTGCAGTTACAAAAGCAGTTACAAAAACTGGCACATGCAACTGTAAACTGAGCAGTTACAAAAACTGGCACATGGCAAGTGCGAACTGGCAAAAGTGTGAATTGGCATAAGTGCGGCAAATAAATTTGCAATCTGGCATAAGTACGAAATACTAACTTGCACTAGGATAATATTTGAAATTTTATTTGGCACACTTATGCCAATTTGCACTTATGCCAGTTTGTACTTATGCCAGTTTTTGTAACTGCTTCGCACTTATGCCAGTTTGCACCTATAACAATTTGTACTTATGCCAATATTTGCAAATTTATTTGGTACACTTATGCGAATTTGCAGTTATGCCAGTTCGCACTTGTGCCAGTTTTTGCAACTGATTCGCACTTATGCAGCTCTCCCAATTTTTTCTTTCAAGATGTAATTTTTTTTTTTTTTGCCACAATCACCAAATCATGTTAATTGTATAACTTTTTACTAAATCCCCCAAAAAAGTTTATGATGCAATTAAAATTTATAAAAATAAAAAATATTTATAAAATTTATAAAAATAAAAAATTTATAAAAATTAAAATTTAATATATAACAAATATTTACAGTAAAACGTACTGGTTTAAACTAAATATAAACTAGATACTAAAAGAATAATTTTATTAAAGCATATAAATTAAATTAAAGTATAAACTGAATAAAAAACAAGTGACTTGAATAAAACATATAAACTGAACTAAGTAGAAAATAAATATTAAACAAATTATTATACTAATAACGGTTCAAATCAAACTAAATTAAAGTTAAAACAAATATTTGTACTAAAATATACAAAAAATAGTTATAATTTAAACATAAAAACAAAGAATCGCTTTACTTGTTCGCTATCAGCCGAACAAAAATCTTTTTGTAGCAACAGCACATTTTTTTGAATAACATTTGAATAGCATAACATTGACAATTAATTAAAATTCAATAATAATGTTTTTAACACGCATGATTAAACAATAAGAAATGCAATGTGCTTAAAACCATTGTTTATATAAGTAGTAACTAAAACATTAAGTCTGAAACAAACCTCGTTTAATGAATAAAAATAATATTTTTTCTGCAAGAAAAAATATTAGTTTGGTAATTACTTAACTAAATAACACTTCTACAAGTTATACAGTTTTAAGTTTTATTTTATAACTAAATTTAAAGACGTTTTTTTTATGAAGGATTATTCAAGATTTTTTAACTTTGACTTTTTTTATATTTACATAATATAGCTTTTATTTTTTCTTGATTGTGTAGAGAATTAATTAAACCTTTAGAACGAACAAATTTTATGTGTCTATTGGAAATTTATGTACAAAACAAGATAAATTGTAAAGCATACTCGAAAGCCACTACCAGAGGCTTACAGTAGTGAAAGAATTAAATCATAACTAAATGTAAATTAAACATAAAACAAACAACTCTATTAAACCATATGAATTAAATATAAAACGAGAAACCGCATCATACTGCCTTTATTTTTTCTCTGCCTGCAAACTCTAATAATCACAAATATGTATAATTGTGTCATGATTTTGGCTGGCTTCTAAAACAAAGTAATAATAAAGCAAGTAATATATATATATATATATATATATATATATATATATATATATATATATATATTTGTATAATTTTTTACTAAATCACAAATATTTTTTGTGATTTAGCAAAAAAATTATACAAATATTTGATTTTCTGATTGTAGTAGAAAAAATACAATATCTTTAAAAAAAACAACAGCAAAAAAAAACATTATCTTAAAAAGATATTGTGATGATGTCATATATCGAAACTGTTATGAATTAACACGCATGGAATAAATTATCAAGTCTGCAGATTGTGGCTAACATTATACAGACCCTGAGAACATTATTTAGTTTCAATCAAAAAAATTTAGCCTAAATGTTTTTTTTAAACATTTTCTTTAATATGAACACAACTTGTCTCGGCAGTTGGGGATCCCTTAAATGTTTTTTATAAATGTTTCACTAATAATATTTTATAAATGTTTCACACAAAGTAATCTAAGTTTTACTTAAAGTTTTACCTAAACATTTTTGTCCAACATTTTTTCCAAAGTTAAATGTAAATTGATAAAGCTCTTTGAACTTTGTATGATCTTTTAATTCAGATTCTATAACAGGTAAAGCTTTTCGAAGTCCATCAATGCTATCACAACTAAAATAAAAAAATAGAAAATTAATTTTTAAACAATAGTTTATTTTTTCATAGCCATTTGAGAGACACTAACCAGTCATGTTGAGTTGTGATTTTCTTATTTTATTTATCAGTTTTTATTTATTTTCTTATTTTAAACAGACCATTTTATTTCTAATTTAAAATAAAAGCTCAAATAAACCAAATATTCTCTATTCTCATTCTAAAAATAACAAAGATGTTAATAAAAATTCACTTGGCTTCTCAGGTCTTAAGATCTTGAGCAAACACTTGCTCTAATGAATCCATCTTTTTTTTAAACAAAGTCATTCTCAACAAGGCAGCAAGCACCCATTATTTAAGTTAGCAATTAACAGAAAACAAAGCAGAGCAAAACTTCATAAGTCATGAAAAAATCAAGACGAAAATTTGAAGCTTTGATGTTCAAGAAAAAAATATTTTTTAGAAAACAAAACAATTGCAGCAATAGAATGTAACTTTGCTGAATGACAAGCTTGACAAATAGAGCTGATTCAACAACATTCTTAATGCTTTTTTGAACCTTCTCTAAAAGAGAAAAGGTATCATTAGAGAAACTATCAGATATCATTAGAGAAACTATCAAATAAAAACAATAACATTCCATACAAGGACAAATACGAGATTTATAGAGGTAGAAAATGGAATCAAGAGTAAGAAGATGACAAACACAATAAAAAAGGTTACTAGATTCTTACTGCCCAATGGACTAGTTTCTATGAGAGGTCAATAATCTGATGTAGAGTAGAAGACTCTTAGAGGTAAGAGTTCCTATTAATCAATATAAGAAAATCAACAATATTACAATAATTATTAGAAGTAAAGAACTGAGTTTTGCTGAAGTACTTTTACTGCAAATCCCAAGCTGTTGCAGAAATTACATTCAAGATCAACTGCTTGTTTTAAGCAATCAAAAAGTAATGCTTTTTTTTCAAGAATGGGTAACTTAGCAGTGTAATCCACAAATAGACCTTAGTTACAAAATTTTCTTTTAAAATCATTAATACAGATGAGAAACAACACAAGATTATTATTTGTGAAATATAGGCGAACTTCAACCAAACACGACTTGAATATTATGATAGGAAAGGAATGATTTAATAATCACAAAAACTTTCCCATATATGAAGAGAGCATATAGACTTTGATATATCAAGAACAAAAGCCCTTCCATCCATCATTCCGTTCCATTTATCACTCCATTCCAGCCATCATTTCCTTCTAATGCGCATACAACCATTCAGTTTCAATGCTTACCAACAAGCAGTAAAATAAAAGAACCAAAATCCTTTTTAAAGTTTTTAAATGAAATCCTTTTTGATTTTTAGTTGTTAGACACAGGATAATAGAAAAAGTTTTTAAATTGAAGATCTTGCTAATGATAGTTAAAAGTTATAGGATAATAGTAAGAGTTTTTAGTAAATAGTAAGAGTCATCAGAGTTTTTAATAATACAAAAAAAAGTAGAAACTTTTTAAATAGTCTGAAGAGTATTAAAGAGATTTTAAACTTTCTAGAGAACACTTATTTGTGAGAACACTTACAAAGGACTGTGACATGAACTTTGTTAGGACTACAAACTGTAAAAGAGTTTAAGTCATAAATAACTTTAACAACAGGAGCTAGAGTGACTAGGTTAAAAATAGGTTAATCCAACAATGGATTAACCTATTTTTCTGAACTGACATTTAGATTGTTAGAACTTCCTTTGTTAATGATACTAACTTTTGAGATAAAATACAAGATTTAAATAATTAAAAATAATGAAAATAATAATAACAAAACTCATGCAGCACCTTTTTGCATTATTCCTTGCAATAAAAAAAGACCTTTGTTTACAAAAGCGAGAGTGTAACAAAAGTGTTGTTTCTTTGAAAAAGAAATAATGATGATCAGAAACAGTAGCTGCACGTGTAGGTAACCATGGGATACATACATACAGTAAGATTTGATTTGAAACCAACAAAAAGACAAAAAAACATTAAAGCATGTCTGAATCTAAATGAGATAACATTGAAGCTACAGCTATCAGCAGAGAGAAAAAAGAAGTATGAGAAAAAATTTTTAGTGAGATCATGGGCATTTAAAAGAGAGAAAAAACTTGACACAAGCTAAGATTAGAGAAAAAACACAAACTAAGGAGTGAAGGTAATTGACTAGGGTTGTCTAGAAAACAAGTCACAAACAATTTGAGCAAGAGATTATAAAAATATTCTCTAAAGTTCCTGCTTTATGATTCAGAAAACTCATTGGAAAAAAACATCACAAAACAAAAATATTACCCTAATTCGCACATCCCATCAACAAACTCTTTTCTTGAAAATTCACCTTGAACTGAAGCTTTAAACTTCCAGCAAATCAAAAGGACTTCAAAAGAAACTGGATCTAGTTTCAAATCATCACAGAAGCGAGTTAAACCATCAACAAGCATTTTATCTTCATTATGGTCTATAAATATTGTTGCAAATGGAAATAAGTAAAAAAAAAAATTACCTTTAATTATGCAATATATATATATATATATATATATATATATATATATATATATATATATATATATATATATATATATATATATATATACACAAACAGTATTGCGTACTATTGTAAGCAATCTGACGTCATACTGAAATTGCCTGCTGCTGGGGGCTTCAGTACATACATAGACTGACAAATAGCCTGACTCGCAGTGGAGTGATGCTACATCAACTGAGGGTTTGGGATGGGGAAGCAATCATTTCATTCATCATTCTTCGTTTTTTCTTCTTCTTTTTTGAAAAAAACGGTATAGCTTAATGTAAGCAGAAAAAGTGAGCAAATGCTTATCAAAACACGCTTTAGTAAGTATATATATATATATATATATATATATATATATATATATATATATATATATATATATATATATATATATATATATATATATATATATATATATATATATATGTATATATATATGTATATATATATGTATATATATATATATATATATGTATGTATATTTGTATGTATATATATATATATATATATATATATTTGTGTATATATATATATATATTTGTGTATATATATATATATTTGTGTATATATATATATATTTGTGTATATATATATATATATATATATATATATATATATATATATATATATATATATATATATGTATGTATATATGTATACACACAGATATATATATATATATATATATATATATATATATATATATATATATATATATATATATATATATATATATATATGTATATATGTATACACACAGATATATATATATATATAACATTAATGCTTGTATATATGAATGCATTATATCAAATAATACATGACACTTTTTCTAATGTTTTAGAGCCCCCTCCCTACTCGCTCATACACTACCCCTTGACTTGAGCATGCAGATGATGAAGACTTTTTGATTCTCATTTGATACTGTACTCCTTGAGCAAACTGTTGCTTCATTGATTTTGATAGTAACAAAATAGTGCCCATAATGCAAACTTTTTTTAATAAGTAATTTTGAATGCTTGGATATGAGTAGTACGGCAGTTTAAGTAGTATGAGCATGGCAATCCTTTGGGAAACATTTTTGTTACTGTTGTGGGAAAAATTAATTTGCTGAATAATATATTTTGAAAAAAGCTCAGAAAATTGTTTTTTGTACAATTGCATTCAAGGCCATCTTCTCCTTAGAACAAAGACAATGATTTTTTTCCTTCACCAAGAAATAGGTGAAGGGAAAAAATCATTGGTGAAAGAAAGCCATTGGGATAAGATAACACATGACAATGACCACAACAACTTTAGTCATTACATTTTATAATTTAAAGAAAACACTGAGTATTTCTTACATGCTTGGCATCCCACTCCAAATGTGTACAGCTTTTAGCTGTACACATTTTTTGGGTTCTTTGAACTTGGCTTTAGCTCTATTAATAAATGTACTGGACTAAATTTGTAAATAAAAAATGGCCTCCAAAATGATCAAATAGAGGTAAAACCCCTTGAAAGGCCATAGCTTAGTGGGTTCATTTTTCTCTTAACCCTGTTAGAGGCACATCTGCCAGGAGCAGTAGTCTTCAAAAAGAAAGTCTAATAAGTCTTAGCACTCAGCACTTTTTTTTTCTGTTAGTCTTTTACAACCATACTTATTAAATGTGCTTTTAAATGCAGGAATGATTTTAAATGCAGAAAACGGTTGATTCTCATCAAGTCTTCTAAATGACTAAAGCCAGTCGAAAAGAGTCGTGATTTGCATTTCTGATTTGTTATGTACGTTGGGTTAAGTTATTTTTTTTTTTATTTGCATTCACTCCCAACAAGGCTGCAAGCAACCACTATTAAGTTGGGAGTTACTAGGAAAAAAAAGAACAGAGTTATAGAGCAAGGAAAGGGTTGACAGAAGAATTGAAAAGTTGAAGGTTGTATGAGTCAGGAAAACATGAAGATGGGAGAGAGTTCCAAAGGATTGAAGTGCGGGGATAAAAACTAGATGAATAAAAGTTTTTAGAACATGCAGGGACAGATACAGTAAACGAATGAGACTTAGCTGAATGACAAGTAAAACGAGAATGAATTTTAGTTGATGGAACTAGAGATGATAACTCCTTTGAGCAGTGACCATGATAGTATTTGTAGAAAAGAGAAAGAGAAGCAACTTTACGACGATGGGAAAGAGGTTCAAGCTTAGCAGATAGTCCAGGTCCAAAAACATTTACAATGCGTTTTTGGACCTTGTCAAGAAGAGAAAGTGAATCGTTAGAAGAACCAGCCTAAATATGACAACAGTATTCCATACAGGGACGAATAAGAGATTTGTAGAGGTAGAGAATGGAATCAGAAGTAAGGAAATAGCGAGCACGATAAAGAGAAGCAACCTTAGCAGAAGCTAATTTAGCAATCGATTGTATATATGGTTTCCATGAAAGGTCAGTAGTAAGCGATAATCCAAGAAGACGAAAAGAGGAGGACTCAGTAAGAGGATTGCCATTCATTAATATAGGAATGTTGACCATATTACGGTAGTTGTTTGCAGTAAGCAACTGGGTATTTTTAGAGTTGAAATTCACAAGCCACTGTGAACCCCAATCTATTACCAAAGTGAGATCGGATTCAAGATCAGCTGCTTGTTCTAGGCGATCGAAAAGAGAAGATTTTTTGTCAAGACAGGAGTATAAAGTTGAGTCATCAGCAAAAAGAGCTACTTTAGATGAAAGGTTGTCAGGAAGATCGTTTATGTAGATAAGAAACAAAACAGGGGCCCAGGATGGAACCTTGGTGAACTCCAGAAGTTACTGGAAATAAAGAAGAGTGTTGGCCTTCAAGGATGACTTTAATAAACCGGTTAGAAAGAAATGATTTGATAATCTCAAAAACTTTCCCAGAAACACCATATGAAGCAAGCTTATGGAGAAGACCAGCATGCCAAACTTTGTCGAAAGCTTTAGATATGTGGAGAGCAACCGCCCTAGCCTCACCGCCTTCATCTAATGCACGATAAAATCTTTCAGTTACAGCAGTTAGCAAGTCAGCCGTAGAATGAGAGGATAGAAAACCGTACTGATTGTCTGACAGTAGTTTATTTGACTCAAGATGAGATGTGAGGAATTTGTTGATCAAAGACTCAAAGACTTTGCTAATAACAGAAAGAAGACTGATCGGACAATAATTGGAGGGGTCAGAATTTTCTGCATTTGAATACTGGAACCACAGATGCCATTTTCCAACAAGCAGGAAAAAAAGACTCAGTCAAACACTTGTTAAATAGTTTAGAGAGAATTGAAGAAAGTTCTGAAGAACAATTCTGCAAGACTGTGACAGGAATGTTGTCTGGACCACAGGCTGTAGACGAGTTTAATTAAGATACGACTTTAGCAACAGAAGCCGGAGTGATTTGAATGTCTAACAATGGGTCAACCTGTTTGACTGGAATGGAAGGAAAAGAATGTCCATAAGATTCAAGAGTGGAATCTTTGCAAATAGTTCTGCCTTATCCTTGGGAGAGGTAATAAGATCAGGCTTATGAATGAGAGATAGAATGTTAGATCTACCCTTGTTAATAATGCTGTTGAAGATTTTCCAAAAGTCTTTAGAGCCTAACTTCTGCAATAAAATGCAAGATTTAGTGAACTGAGAATAATGGAGTTTAGCATCAGAAAGCACCTTTTTACATCGATTTCTTGCAATAATAAATAGCCGTTTGTTCTCAAGAGAGTTGTTCTTTTGAAAAAGATGAAAAAAATGATTACAATTGGATATAGCAGCCGCACAAGAAGGAAAAAAACCATGGAGTAGAATGAGGCTTGACTTGAAACCGACGTGAAGGAATAAAAGCTTCCATTCCAGCCTGAATCCAGGAGGTTACGTAGGATGCGCATTTGTCAGCTGAGAGAGAAAAAACATCAGCCCAAGAACCATCACAAAGAAAATCACGTAAGGAATCCCAGTCAGCTTTAGGGTAGTAGTAGGTGGTGCGATGATAAGGTGAGCCCAAAAAAGAAGTACGAGAAGAAAGATTTATAGAGATCATTGCATGGTCAGAACCACCTAAGGGAGAAAAGGGAGAAACTGAACATAAGCTAGGGTCAGAGACAAGACATAAGTCAAGGAGTGAAGGTAAATAATTAGGGTTGTCAGGAAAACGAGTCACAAAGTTAACTATCTGAGTAAGAGATTGAAAAATGCAGATGTTATAGGCTTTAGTGCCAGCAGGATCAGTGATGTTGGAGCCAAGCCATTCAGTGTGATGGGCATTAAAATCACCAACAACAACAATATTGGCAGAGGGGTAAAGAGAGAGGGCATGGCCAATTTGATCAGAGATAACATCTAAGAGAGTGCAATCAAGGGAAGAAGGAAAACGATAAAGAACGAAGAGCTAGGTGATAGAGTGAAGAGGTGCTAGGTGAAAGCACATAAAAGAATAGTCAAAGGATTCGAACCTGATTTCACGACAAATAGGGGAACTAATGCGTATGTATACCCCAAAACCTAGCATGTGACTATTTGAGTCTTTACAAATCAAAGGATAGTACTCATCAACTTTGACATCTGAAGAAGGAATTGCAGAATTTAAATTTGTTTCACTGAGTGCAAGCAAGTCTGGTGAATTTTGCAGGAGGTAAGACTCAACTGATGGAAAGTTGCATCGTAGACCGCGAATATTTGTAAAAGATATATTAAAATATTTAGGTGGTGGGGATGGTTTTTTAGGTTTTAAATTTTTGGTTACTTTGGTCATGATTTGGGCTTAATGAGAACTTGACTCATTCATAGATAGAGCACAGCCTCCTAATCAATGAGCTATGCAGTTGTCTCAGTCCTGTTAATTAACCCTAAGCCATGACATAGGGCTCCTTATGTGGTCTTGACAATGCACACCAAAAGCATTAACAGGGACACCATCCATGCGCAACATGGCACTGTTATTTATACTCTGATATTTTGCAGCTGTTGATGGAATCAGCCTCTCTGAGAGCTACCACAGAGTTCGGGAAACCTTACTACCAGCCGGCCTCAGAACCATTAAACTGAGTTTTAGAGCTGTACCCTCATATGGAGATAGCAGGAAGAGTTGCATAGCCATTATCAAGGAGGCATAAGCAAAATTCTATGAGTAGAGTCAAGGAGATCCAGCATTCATCATCCTAGGCAGGAAACAATGTAACACAGGTTACATCTACACCAGCCTAATAGATGAAGAAGGGGTTCGAGGCTGGTTAGCAGAATTTTTCTGCTTACCCCTAAAGTCTTTGCCTAGGAGGCCTTATACAAGACAGTAGCAGGATGCAGTTAACATCTGCCCAAGATGAGTATTTTTATCGAGACACCATCTCTAGCCTTTACTCAACCAAGAGCCCCAAAGCAGGGGATGTTTAGCTGGATGCATTTAACATCTGCCCAAGATGAGTGTTTTTATCGAGACACCATCTCTAGCCTTTACTCAACCAAGAGCCCCAAGGCAGGGGAATTTTTAGTCGGAGTTTATTTCTCCTAGCCTTTGCATAAGAAGAGCACACTCTGCAAGGCAGCAGGGCTTGTGGCAGGTGGTACTGGGTTACGTGATACCAGTAGCAAGATTGATCTCAATTATCCTGACCTGACCTGGATTAGTTAAAAGGAGTTACTTCCCGCAACAGTACTTTGAGAAAACCAGGCATGACATTTTGGAAGTGCATTAGGAAAAACACTGCATCTAACAAAATACAGGAGTCTAAGGTGAGTGTAGGTTTTGTAGTTGGAGTAAGTAGTTAGTTACTGAGCTCACGCTGCATTAGAGTATAAACAGAACACAAGCAATTATAATTATTCCATATTATTCCAACAAACATAATTATTTTATTCCAAATTATTCCAACAAACATAAGTATTCCACTGTTTTTTTTTTAATGCAATTTTTCTTGATTTTAATGTTTGCAATTACTGAAGGAACAAGTTTGTGTTAAAAAGCAACCACCTAAACCATGATAATCTAGTAACAGCCACCATGTTTAAATTGATTCTTGCTTGTTTGCATTTGACAAATGTTTTCCCATGAGATAAGTAGTATGATTACTCTGGCAACAATCATCAACGAAAAGCTGGGTCTTTACTCTGAGTGTTGGTTATAAATTAAACAAGAGATGCTATGATTCTTATTGAACTCTATTTCAAATAGTAAATATAGAAAAAATTACATTAAAAATAATGACAACAATAACAGTAGTAATAACATAATGATAATAAAAATAAAAATTTAACATTCTCTTTATTAAAATGATACATCTGAAAGAGTTGTGCAATGATTAAATGAAAAATTTAAAAATTGAAAAAGTTATTATTTGTTAATAAAAAATTTAAGCTGATAGAAATTTTTTTTACTGAGCTTACTGAAAGCAGCAAGCTTTTTAATGACAGTTATGATTGGAAATCTCATTTGTGTTTACACAATTATTAAAAATTGAAGCCAGTAATTAAAATCTTTCCAAGATTATAATTACATATATATGTTTTAGCATTAAAAACTCAAAAAGAAAATATGAAGTTTTAAAAAGAATGATAAGCTCTTCTATGAAATTAACACCAGTAGTTAACTTGTATGAAGTTATTACTATGAGTATTTTTGTGTAAAATTAATTCCAGGGTAGTTAACTTACACAATATATACAAATAAAATGTAATTTTTTTAGGGAAAATTAATAAAAAATCTAACCAGATGTTCCTAATAATTCTTTATTTAAAATTCATTTTGAATTTTTGAATAAAAAAATTTTCAAACCAACTTTTAGTAAAGAATCTTTTTAGCAGTTCAAGGTTTTCATCAACTGTTTAACAATAATAGCAGTTCAATAAATAATCGACAAAGCAAGTAAAAAAAACTTTAAAGTAAGCAAAAAACAACACCAGAACACCTTTCTCTATACTACATAATACATATTAACGATAGAACAAAAACGATACTAGATAGATACAGATTTTACTTTAAAAATTTAATGTTCTGATCAACATCTGTCATAAAATTTACCAGAATGTTGCTTTGAAAAGCATAAAAGCAGATGTAAAAAAAAAATTAACTGAAAAAATGCTAAAAACTTATAAAGTATGGATTAGTTAGATTATAATATTAATATTATTTTTTTAATTTTAATCTTTAAAATAAATTTCAAACAACTTATATTTATAAGTTTAAATTTAATTCAAATTAAATAAATGAACTTAAAAAATAATTAGAAAATAATTTTACTACCTATTTGATAACTATTTAGGTCAGTTGAAAAGTTTTTAGAAATTCAAAAAGTTGCAGTAAGAATTTATTTAATAATGAACATTTCGAGTATTTGTTAAAACTTTTGCATTTAAAGATGGTAGAGAATCTAAAAAATGATCCCTGCTTAAGGCATCCTCAAACTATTAATACAGCTAAGAACATCAAACAAGTGCATACCGTTATTAAAGAGAACCCTTATGCAACACAGATGCATCCTGACTTTAATTAATAAATTTGCGATCAATAAAATTATTTACAGGGCATAAACTTGAATCATGTAAAGATACCACGTAAGTTAATCATTCAAAGATAAAACAATAGGGTTGAGTCATGCAAAAAAGCCTATGAAGACTAATTGATGTTATTACATTAAAGGATGAGTCCTGGTTTTTTTTGAGACAAGTCGGACACAAATTGGTTAATAATAGTTGGGTTAATAAAGGCGAAAGAAAAAAAACTAAAAGTAGTAAAATGCAACAAGTCGAAAAACTTTTCTACATTCTTTTTAAAACATTCATTTGTGTTATATTGAAAAGACACTAAAACTAGTGAATACTATGTAAAAAAAAAGTTTGAAAACAGTATGCAAGTAATATTAAATATGCAATTTGGAATATGTAAAATAATTAAGCAAAAGCCCATAACAAGCACTCCGAACTTTAAATTTATTTGTAATAATGCTTGATCCCAAAGTTACTCAAATCGTCACAGATGTACTGATGTCAAAAATTAAAAAAAAAAAAAACATGCAACTTTGTATAGATAATCATGAACATTATTTTGAACATTTAGTAAAATAAAAAATCATTTCATAAATTAAAAAACTCTTTTTCATTTTTTTTTAATGAGCGATTCTACAAACTTTTTTAGCAACCTAAGAAAAATTATTAAAAATTACTATTTACTGTTGTTATTAATTATACTAATAAAATACATTTCCCCTACTCTTGAATAATCCCTAAAAAAATAAAAATAAAATTATTTTTATTTTAATTTACCAAAAAATTTTAAGTCTAAAGTTTTAAGTTTAAAATGGAATCCAACTTAAAAAATATTTAAAGTAAGGAGCTAATCAGTGTTTATGTAAGAACAAACTAAAAAATATGTTTTAAAAACTATAGCTATTTTTTTTTCAATAAAAAATTAACATAAAATAGATTTTATTAATATTACATAGTAAATGTTTTTTAATTATTCAGTTTACAACTGAATAATTAAAAAAGGTAAATTAAGAATGTGAATAAATGTGAGGTAAAAAAATAAAATAAAAGTTTAAAGAAAACAATTTAAAGTGAGTAAAGAAATGTAAAAAACTTATATGCGGAATTTCAGTGGGTGCCAAATCTTTATGACAATTATCATATGAAGGTAAAACCAGATAATTTGAAAATTTTATTATTGTAGATGAATGAAAAGACACTGATTACAAATAAAAAAACTACGAACTCATTTGATGCAAGCTATCATATAATAAATGGGGAGAACATAAAATATTCTCTACCATACATGTAGAGTTATTCCAGAATTGTTGAAAGAACTTAGTTGTTTTCAGAACTAAAAACAACAAAGTTATATTTAGTGATAACAAATAAAAGCTTAAAAAAAATTTTTAATGTAAAGACATTTGTAAAGTATATTATTTCAAGATACCATGTTTTGAAACCTATAATGTTGTATACCAGTTAATCGCTTGAACCTATAAAGGTTCAAGCGATTAACTGGTAGAAACAATAACTTTCACATACCTTTATATTTTTCAAATAAAGTGTTGACTTTTTTCTTCTCCACAACAGGCTTTGTTTCTTTGTGGTATCTCTCTGGATGTTGAAAATAACTATCTGTAGCAATATCCATGCGCCAATCATGTGAACTTAAACAAAATATAGCTGTTTTCTCGCCTGTATTTGTAAATGAGATAAACTGGCGAACTTTTTCCTTTTGAGCAGATTTTAGTTTATTCTAAAAAATATATAAAATTAGCAAATGAATTAGAAGCAAACATTAATTAATTATAAAAATCTAAAAACACAAACAAATATAGATTCTTAGATAATAAAATATAAATAAACAATTTTTATGCAAAATATTTCTGTTTCTGTCATTTCGACAAGTAAATGATAATAATATTAATAACAATAATAAATTAGGTATTAGAATATTTAAAATTTGTTTTTATTTAATCCTCTGTAATTAAACATCATTCAATAATATTTCACTGTTTAAGGAATCAATAAAAAAAATCAGGCTAAAGGAAAATATAATATACACGAATAATGTTGATAAGTTTAATATATAAAAATTCAAAATAATTATTCAAGATAATTAAACTTTGTTATTTTATTTGAACTCCTTTTTTTAAAATACTAAAATTCATTTATTTAAAATTTATGAAACATTTATAGAGTATCTGAGAACATTTGGATAATAAAGAAATAGTTTGTAGAAAAAAACAATTTTGATATTTGTGCTAAGTCAGATTCAGTAGGAACAAATTAGTTAACTGTGGCACCAAACAAATTAGTTAACAAAAACAAATTGGTTAACTGTGACACCAAACAAATTAGTTAACAAGAACAAATTAGTTAACTGTGGCAACAAATAGAAATCATATATTTTCAGGTGTTATAAATTTCTATTTAATAATTAACTACTTTATTTAATAATTTAAATAAATTCTATTATTGTTAACAGCCGTAAAACTTTATTTATTAACTATTGAGTTTTTAAAATTTGAGCAACATCTAAAACAGTTAAAAAACGAATCTAAAGTATCCAACTCATTCATTCAAGGTTTAATTACAAAAAAAAAAAAAAAGGTTTTAAATAGAAACTCTTGCTTAGAGTCACTTGGATTTTTTAAATTTTCATTTTCTTTAGCATTTTTATTCACTTAAAACAAAACAAATAAACTTTGTGACTGAAGTAAAATAAATTTTTTTAAATTTAATCAATTGTCTCAATAAAACAATATAAAATATACTAAAATAGAAATTGAGAAATAAGAAGAAAAAAAAATTATGTTAACTATCAAAAAGTGTTATCAACATCAATTTAATTTATTCTTAATCTTATCAAAACTTTTACCAAATTATACAAAAATTCTGCACAAACACAAGAATGAGCAAAAAGCTGTCAGGGCAAGCAGCTCATCTAGCCTTTGTTTGTTTTAGATAAATTTTTCACAGCCTGTGTAGCCATTTACTCTTGCTAAAGCCTGAATATGCATAAAAGTTTAGTATACATGGCTTCACATTTGTGTGATTTTAACAGGTTCCCATTAATTTTGTTATTTTTAATCTTTATTTATATTTTTATTTTTAATTGAACGTGACATAAGAATTAAAGGAAACTTTTACCCTTTTTAGTTTTACACACTTATTTTGGACCTTATACTGGCGTTTATTTCAGTCTATTTCAGGCTGTTAAGCTGACAATGCAAAGAATACTGGAGAACATATTTTTAAATATACACAGTGATAATTTACTTATGAAAATAAAGTTTGGATTTGATCGTATTGAAAACAATGCAATAATTAAAAAAATATTGTTAACACAAACAATGTTTGTTATGATGTTCTGCCCACTTTCACTTGAAACAGAAGCAGGTTTACCAATATGGTTCCAAAGGTCATCAAATGCTCCACTGAGTCACAATGTTCTAAGTTTTCAAATGAGAAAAGAATCAAAAGAAACTTTTTAATTTTAATCAAATATGAAATTATAATAATTAAAGCAATTTTTCAAACATTACCTAGACTTAACTGTTTTTCAAATCAATAATAAGTACCTTTATTGCAATGAGAAAGATTGTAATCAACCAAAGTTTACTAATTCTTCCTACTGCTATTAGCATATTATAATATTTAAAAAATCCACAGATTAATATAATTTAACAGTTTAAATAATTCAACATAAATAATACTAAAATAAACATGGAAATATTATTTTTTATTATATTATTATTTTGTGATATTGTAAGTGGCTAATAATATTGTAGATTTTTTTATTGTTTTATTTTTATTGTTATTCACTATTATTATTGCAGATTTTTTTTAAGGGATAAAAATATTTCCAACACTTGTGAGCAAAATTATTATGAAAAAACTTAAAACATAATAACTTTATAGTATTAGCAGTATTATTAACATTTAATTCTAAAAATATGCCACGAAGACTCCATATTCATTGTGAAAAAGTATTGACTTTTTTGGTAAAGTATTAATATCTAAATTATTATTTTTTTTATTATTATTTTAAAATTAAATCCATGATTCATCTAATAGATAAATTACATTTAAATTTAGTTGAGTGAGACTTTATCTGTGTTTGCTTAAAATTAGACAAACTGGTAAACCTTTTATTTGTAGAAAACATGTAAAAATCAAAAACACAAGATTTTAAATTTTAAGATAGCATTTATTTAAAAGTATTAAAAACATACATACCATTTTAAACATTAAATTTTAATGCATAAAAACGTTCTGAATAAAAGTTGACGTAGATGATTGAAATTCTGAAAAAAAAAATTACAGAGAATAGTGACAAAAAGTATTTAAAAAATACAAACTCCAGATATTCATTAACACTCTTTGCAATATTATTTTACAATATTACTTTACATATTTTACATATTATTATTATTTTACAACTTATAAGTTTGTTAATTCAATTGAAAAAAAATGAAAATTATAAATGAAAAAAGAAGCGTGTAATGAGTGAAAAAAATGATGAGTAAAAAAAAAAAACTTTTTTATTTAAGTAAAATAATTTATATTATTTTAACCCTGACTTTAAATAAAATCTTGTGCTTCAATTGATTTTAAAATAAAAGTTGTACATAACAATATACTATAAGCATTGCATAATATATAACAATCACACCAAAAAGTTACATAATATATAGTACAACACACAAAAAATTTTCATAATAAACATGCAAAACGGTTGCAATGTATATTGCACAAATACAAATTAACTGTTATACAAATAAAGTTAAAACTTATTTTTTATTTGACAAACTTAAAAAAGATTTTATCATTAACTTTTTAACTAATTTTTATGATGTTAGATTTAACTAAGATACAGCAATCTTAGTAATATTGCCTCAGACTATTAATCAAAAGAATACTGCATCTCAACGATTGCATAACTAATCATTTATAAAGTTACCATGGATACCAATTGTTGGTCTCAAACTTAGAAAAAAACATAGACAACATAACATAAAATTTATATTCTTATTAGATCCTAATTTAAATTGCATTTTGCAAAAATAAGACAAAAATACTTAAAAACACAAACCCAGGTATCTTCAAGCTTAAATGCTGGGTTGTACATACATTGGCAAAATAAAAAAAATACTTATATAAAGATGTTAACCACCAGAAAAAAAGTATTAAAATAGAGCAAATAATACTAAACATAGCGAAACATGCAATGGTAGCTTTTGACTAGTTGTATCTGATCAAGGAAAATTAGGGAGTCGCTCAATATAAACAGCCAAAGTTTGCCAGGAGTCAAGGCAACAACCAAGAATCAGAGGTTATTTTTGCTAAACTTAATTGACCTCAGCACTTGAAAAGTTCTATATATATTATTAATGCCTTTTTTTTAATCTTATTAACAGTTTAACTTTTTTTAACTAATTGCTTTGCACTAACTTTATTTATTACACCTGACGATGCTGATCAAAATAGATCAGCAAAACATTAGAAAAATATATATGTAAAATAAAAAACTTTTTTTTTTCCTTATTTATTATTATTACTTACACATTGTATACTTGCTATAGCAAGTATACAATGTGTAAGTATCACCATTTTCTATATCATAGTTGACAAATTGTAATTTTTACAATCTATTCCATATGCAATGATTTAATTTTGAAAAACATTTTTTGTAAAAGAGAAAAATAAAAACTGTTCCTTGCTTGTGATGACATATTTCCGCAAACCAGGTATGATAAACTTTCTTATTGAAAGATGGATGGTTTTTGTGAGCTTTTGAGCAATGTCTTATTTTATCTTTGATGATGTTTAAGAAGAAAATGACCTAATAGGGTCACTCCTCCTGTGAGATACCATGTGTGCCTTCCTATGACAGTCAATGCTCTCTCCCCTTACTTCTTTTTGAATTTAATCTTTAAAGATGAGATCATTAATTCAATTTGATTGATTGGTCGGAGGATCTGTTGACTTCTTGCAGTTAAGCTGGTTCTTTATATGAATCAGAAATGCAATTAGCACATATTTTTTAAGATTAGCAGAATTTTCTGAAAAGTATTATAACTCGTATTTAAACAGAAACATTTTTGCACTGAATACAATCTTTTATACAATATTGTGCAAATACAATCAACAAATGCATGAGTCTTTTAAAAATTGCATTTGCCATGTTATTTTTAAAAATTTGATTGATTGATTGCTTGCAATTATAATTAGCACAATATATTACCTCAGATTATCTCAGGATTATAAGAAAAATATTAATATAGAGTTGCAAAACCATTTTACGATTACTTTCTGTGGGAAAGATTAAAATTTGCTTTGGGCATGTCTTTCTTATTCAGAATTCATATCTCTTTCTTCTTGAGCTTCAAGATTAATGGTTTGATTGGTTTTTATTTTCATGTATGTATGTATGTAGGTATGTATGTATGTATGTATGTATGTATGTATGTATGTATGTATGTATGTATGTATGTATGTATGTATGTATGCATGTATGTATGTATGCATGTATGTATGTATGTATGTATGTATGTATGTATGTATGTATGTATGTATGTATGTATGTATGTATGTATGTATGTATGTATGTATGTATGTATGTATGTATATATGTATGTATGTATGTCTGTGTGTGTGTGTGTGTGTGTGTGTGTGTGTGTGTGTGTGTGTGTGTGTGTGTGTGTGCGTGTGTCTGTATGCATGTATGTTTGTATGTATGTATGTATGTATGTATGTATGTATGTATGTATGTATGTATGTATGTATGTATGTATGTATGTATGTATGTATGTATGTATGTATGTATGTATGTATGTATGTATGTATGTATGTATGTATGTATGTATGTATGTATGCATGTATGCATACAATCAAAAAAACAAATTTCTCTACTGGAAGCGCCAATGAATAAAAATAAAATAACATAAAATTTACCAATAACTAGATGTATTGACGATTTGTAATTAAATGTGTACAAATAAAAGCTAATGTCAACGTTTAAACGGAACTATTAACGAAAATATAAAATGAAAAATAAAACGGAAACTTATAGCATTAAACTTTCAAATAAAACATTATACACGGATACCATTTATTTTATTTTATATGCAAATATTAGATGCGGACTGTTAAATTTTTAAGACAATTTTGCGTTTTTGTAAAGAGAGACAAAGTTCAATAAGACAGTTTTATTTAAATTTAAATGAAAAACTGTTTCCCGCCTAATTTCTAATATGAATACTATATCTAGTATGTCGATTTAATATGTCGAATTGTAAGTGTGATTATTTTTTTTTTAACTACATGTCATATCAAATTAAGTATTGGACGAGCCAAGGATTTAATAAATTACCTAACACGTGATAAGCGATGTTTTTAAACCCTATGAGAAGAAATCTCAAGGGTTTAAAAATCGCCCTCCCTCCCCCTTTTCCCCCAGGTGTCGTCAACCAAGCTTAAATATTAAATAAGCAAGGATGTTAGCTGGAAAAGCAACATTTACAATATGATTTTTGTAATTTAGAAAAGACATAACAAACTGATGTAATGTAAACACTTGAGATTTCTTCTCATAGGGTTTAAAGTCATCATTTTAATTATCATAAGGTTTAATATTATAAATTACCAGATTGGAGAGTAATATTCTAAAATGGATTAAAAATGTCTTATGTAGGCTACATAAGACATTTTTTGAATATTACTCTGGGCTGGTCTTGTCCCTCAGTTTTGCTGAAGCAAAAAAACAGAATGAATTAATTTTTTTTTTTTTTAATATTTTAGTTTACATTTGTTAGTTCGTTTTTACAATATAATGAGAGTAAATAAAAAATTAATACAAATTATAAAATAAGCAAATACTACTAACATTTATAAAACTAGGTATCTGAAAGAAGATCAGTAAGATCTTATCGTCAGAACCTTATACTAGTGTAAACAAAATATTATATTATAAAGTAACTATAAGTACAACAAAATAAAAAAGAAAAAAAATACACATACATATATCCCTTTGTAGTATATATAATAAAGTTTAATAAATATTTCCATAATATAAATATTATTGTCAAATTTTGATAATACGGGAAAGAAAAAGATTTTTCAGCTTAACTTTAAAAAGATGCAAAGAAGTAGGTAGATCAAAATTAAAACTAGGCAAAACAATTTTGTTCCAAAGATGGGGTGCACGATAATCAATGCAAAATTGGTCAAAACTTGTTCGACAAAAAGGCTCATATAGAAGGTTTTTATTTCTTAGAGAGTATTTATTGGTAGGTTTCAAAGTAATTAAATCATTAAAAATGGCAGGAGAAAGATTAATAATTAATAAATTCAGTGCAGTTTTTGCTGAGTTAAAGAATGCACTGAATTAATAAATGTAGTCAAAGAAGTACGAAGACGTTTTACTCAGAAAATAGCTAACTTAAATAACTTTTCGTATATTCCGGGGCGAGGTACGGGAGGGGGAAGGGGTTAGTGAGAAAGTACGCTAAATTTAACTAATAGACATAACAAAAAAGATCAAAAGATTTCCTTCGCAGAGCCATTAAATAAACAAAAAATAAAAATATCCCTTTAAGTCCAGTGAAAATCGTTTTTGAACGATTCCTTACTCGAAACTTGTCGTCTAAAGCAAGACTAAATCTCGAGTTACAAAATTATAAACAATTTAGTTTGTCTTCCTGTATCAAATTTCTTTTTAATTAAAAATTTTATTTTCTCTCGAGGTCATAATCTTAAGTTACATAAATTGAAATACCAACTTGACGATCGTAAAAATACTTTCTCACTTTGAGTGGTTAATATTTGGAATAACCTGCCGTCTGATGTCGTAAATGTCAATATTGGCAAGAGTTTTAAATAATAATTAACTCAATGGATCATTGATGAAAAAGTTTTTTTCATTATTGACTTAAATAACTTTCAGAGAAAAAAAAATTCTTTGCAAAAAACTGAAGCCTGAAATACAAAATAGGAAGGTATTAAGTTACTAAGTTTTATTTTTAACTATTCTATACTCGATTTATTTTCCTTTACAGATTTCATTTTTCATCAAACAATACTTTAGTGTTTTAAAGTTATAACCACGCAATGTCTCTTTCCAAGCAGACAGGAATTGCCAGGAAAATTGCATTTTGCGTTAGTTGGCCAACGCATTAGGTATTCTGTGGAGACAACCCCATTTTTGCGTTAGTTAGGCCATCATACATATTTTTTTGGTATTGTGTTAGTTTGCGAGTGGCGAAAAAACTATTTATAAAAATTATTACTCCACAAATAATCATCTTGCATTGTTTACAATATAGAACATTATTTACATTACATTCTAGTTACATTACATAATAGTACATACATTACATTGCATTAATTACATTACAATATAGAACATTGTTTACAATATAGAACATTATTGAGGTAACATTATCATAGCTGTAAAGCATACAATAACATAAATCACACAAGGTACTAATAAAAAAACATAAAAAATACTGGTGAAGAACGCACGTCATAAGTTTTGGTATCAGTTCTGTATAGGGCTTTTATTGTCGGTCTTCTTTCCAACGGAAAAGAAAGTCAGACAAAGTAATCCTCTCTTTCTTCTGTTTTGCGTTTTTGTTGTTAAAACTCTTGTCTTAGTGACCAGACCTGACATCAGAACAAAAAAGTTTTTTATAACAAGGATCACCTAAAACCCTAAAGAAGACTGGCAACTTGATTATTTTTAATTAAGACGTAAAATCTGTGAGCTTTTTCTTTGAAAAGGTAAACATATTTAAAAAAACAAGTGGTTCAGCGATCAAGGCATTAAAAATCAGGGGCCTTGTTTTTAGAGCTTTTGCTTAAATGTACAGAGAACAGAGTGGACCAAATTCACCGCTTTCAAAATATCAGGTATTACGTTTTATACCAGACTAGGTAGAACTACCAATTCAATTGGGGAGTACCTTTAAACAAAATAGAGAAAAAACTCAAGTTTCTGGGGCTATGTTCATTGTCACTTCGGGAAAAGGCTACGTTGATAAATACGCTAGTAATGTCAAAAATGTGGTGTTTAGCAAACATATTTCCTATTCTAAAATTGTTAATAAAGCGTTTAAATAAAGCAATTTTTAAAAGGCAAAAGACCATTTGAAACTCGATCAAACAATAAGAGACACTTTTCTACCCTTCAAAGGTAATAATCTTGGATTTTTATTTCCCAAAGAGCAAAGTTTTGCACATTGTCTCAAAACAATCTTTTAATTAAAAGAATGTCAATAGTCACAGTTTTTACTACTTTTCAAAGTATTAGTTGATATGTTCGCTTTTAAAATTTACAAAATAAAAATCAAAGCTGGAATTGTCAAGGCAAAACAGTTTTTCCAAAAACTTGAACAAAAATTTCTTTGAATCACAGAACAATCGTTGCAATTTTAGACAATAGCAGTTTCCATAATAATTTCCCCTTAAAAATAACCAAAAATATTTACTTAGAAGTGTCAAAAATCAAAAAGAACCTTTTTGGAACAGTTAGAAAATTTTACTTTCCACGCACACGGACCGACACAAAATATCCTCTAATCCTTCTTTCTGCGGCATAGGTTTCTAATAGCACAAGGCAACTTTGTGAAAAATTGTGAAAAAATAATAATAAAATAAAAACCTGTTTTCATTTTTATTTTAAAATTGAGGACATCTTGGATTATGTCTTCTTTCTGTTATATGGTTGCACTTTTTTTACAAGTAAATTTATTTTAAGAATCAAGAATATGTAAGTTTGTTTGCCAATTTAATGTCTATTTATTTCTTTTAAGCTTTGATTTTTTAAGTTTTTTTTTATTTCTCAGGGACTTGTGACTTAATTGAAAACTCTGAATCATGTGGTTTAGGACAATAGATATAGAGACTGTTTTAATGCAAGTTATAAAGGAAAATAAAAAGTTGACGAAAATATATTTATAAAAATAATTTTTAGCATGTTATTTTTATATTTTTAAACATAAAAATAATAGTTTGATAAGATTTACGTTTTGCAAGTTTGAAACTATGTTTTTCATTCAACTGGTTTATTAGTTCTATTTAAATAATGTATTGCATGTGTAGTTTTGAAAGCAAAATAGTTTGAATTGTTTTATTTTGAAAAGTTTTTTTCGTAAACAAGAAATGAGCAAGATTTATATAAAATGTCTATTGTAGATGATTAATTCAATATTATTGCAGATTATTAATTCAATGTACCAGTATGATTTCTCTATGCAACTCTGGAATTTTCAATTGAAAATTTATTGGTTAACCTGTTTTATAAAATATAAATTTAATAGGCTTTTTACAGTTTAAAGAACTTTTTAAACTGTAAAAAAAAAACTTTTTTTTTTGCTTTAAAACAATAAGTTAAAATATTTCCTTTCATTGTTTAAACATCAAATTTAAATTGCTATGATTGTAAAACAGAGTCGCATTATCAGCATACCTTATTGAAAATACTATAAATATGTGCCCTATACTATGATTGATATACATTTAAAGCAGCCGTGACGTGTTATAAATAAATAAATATATATATATATATATATATATATATATATATATATATATATATATATATATATATATATATATATATATCTATATATAACAAAAACGGCCCTACACGAGGTTGGCGTAGATTAGCTTTGAAAAAGACTTTTAAAAAAAGGCCGCATATTTTTAAGTAACATTCTTTTTTAATTTTTTGTACTTTAGTGTAATAATCAAATTTATATGCGTATAACTACGCATAATATTATATATATATATATATATATATATATATATATATATATATATATATATATATATATATATATATATATATATATATATATATATAGCATATTTATTATATATATTATATAGCATAATTTCATTTGTCAGTATAATAGTCCAATTCTGTATAATAATCAATTTACAAAAAAATATTTCTGAAAAAAAGTCCAAAAGGGGAGGGGGGCTACTATTCCATACCCCCCTCCTTCTAAAACCCGCCGCTGGCTGGATCAGCCCCTGCATGTAATTATACACATAAATAAAATACACAAATATAACTTTATTGTTATTAAACGTATAAATCACGTGAATAGATATTTGCCGCACGCACAATATAATACATAACCAGTCAAAAATCAAATTAACTTAACAAAAATTGAATATGCAAAATAAATTCAGATATAAGAAATTTTTAGTATAAAATATAAGATGAATATAATAAAATAATACATATGCATCCCAAGTAAATATTAAAAAACAAAAGAAAGTTAATGTATAGATAAGTTAAGATCAAAGGTTTCGTATATATAAATTACGATAAAAGATTTCTCAAGTGTATTAAAAACAAAAGAAACCTAAAAATATAAATGTTTTCAATTGACAAGGGATTTTTTTCAATTTTCATTTTAATAAGAAAAAGTTCCATTCTTGAGAAGAATTAAAAAGTTTTGAAACTACTTTGCTTTATAAAAATGCTCTTTAAACGAAATACTAAATTTACCAAAATTAGTTTTGAAAACTGGTTGAAGAATAAAATTTTAGTTACGCAAATAAATTTTGAAAAGAAATCTTAGATGTGTGAGTTTTACACTTAAACATAAAACACAATAAATTAAAAATATTAAGTTGATATATGTTAGGAATATTCATTTCATTTAAAAAGAGGCTAAGCATGATAAACGGTGTTAAGTTAATAAGTCGTGCAACATATTTCTGTTGGCGAAAAAGTGGTTCTAATTACTTTTGTTAACACTACCGCAAGCCGCATTTGTATATCTTAGATTGCAATCAATGGTGTAGCTACCATATAGCAAAGTAAGGCAATGCCTCAGGGCCCAAGAGTTGAAAGAGTTGGCCCTTTTAGCTTTGGCCACAGTACACAGCCGCTTTTATTTTAATTATATATAAACAATTTGAATATTTTATCTAGTTTTCATTGCAATTCTAATTTTTTACTTGATAGAAATCTTTCAGTTAATTAGTCCTTCCCTCCCCTTTTTATTTAGATTTCTCCTAACTAGCAGTAAGCAACCCGTAATACGCGTTGTTAGTAAATAAAATTAAAAAAAAAAACGCGTATAGAAAAGCCAAGAAACTACTTTAAAATAGAAAAGCCTAGAAATGACGTAATTTGACTAATAATAATAATATTAAATTAGCGTATTAATTTTATCAGATATGTAAATTACCAGTGTCATTGGTAAATTTTAAAGTTAACGCGCGTTTTTTCCGGACCGTTTGTAACAGTTTAGAAATGCTAACATTAACATGCACGTGTAGCGTCAAAAAAATGTATTCGTAACAGTTGCTGAGGTTTTTAATATTGTTTAAATATCCATTGTATTTTTCTATTAGAAAAATACAAAATAGAAAATTTCTATTCATTGTTTCTTTTCTTTTATATCTCCCTTTCTCTTAAGAAACTTACGTTTTCCGTTTTTCTTCTTTAGATTATCTGAAGCATTGCAATAACCATATAGTGCTTTCTGTTTAGGGAGTTTAAAATTGTACAATTTATCCTGATCATTTCCATGTTATAAGAAAACATGGAACTATTAAATAGTAAAAGTGGGATTCAAAAAAGAAAACTTAAAAAACAGAAAGAAGAAGCATTAAATAAATTACCAAAGCTAGACAAGTTTATTATTAAAAATAATAATAATAATAATAACCAAGAGTACTCCAGATGATGCATCGATCGAATGTGAATGTTATGATGAGTTAAATATTTTAGAGAAAGGTTATACAGAAGTGATTGCTTGTAAATCAACTAAAGCACACTGTAGCGATGGAGAAATTAAAAAAATTTCAGATGAAATAGTTGACAATGAAGATGCTCAGGAAGTTTTAACAGGTATTAATGAAAAAAATATCATTTATACAAATACCACTATATGTAGTGACCTGGAAAATATTTAAATCAGAACATTTCTGATGAAACCAAAAGATTACTGATAAGCATTCCTGGTCACAGACCTAAAGGACCATTTCCCAAAGATCCTAGTCAACAGAACAGAAGTTTCAGTGAAACTTACTATTATTCTACATCAAACTATAGCCCAGTCCCACGATTATGGATTTGTTATTCAAGTATGTTGGACGCAGTATACTGTCAACCTTGTTGGCTTTTTTCAAGCATCAAAAGTCAATGGTATTCGGGGATAAAGGATTGGAAAAATTTATCACAAAAGATAAAAATGCACAGTTCATCCCAACATCACATTGAAGCCTGTGCGGTGCTCAAATTATGGAAGAAAAATAAAACCATCGATAAAAAAGCTGAAGATGAAATACGATATAGGGCATCATTTTGGCAGATGGTTCTAGAACGATTATTCCGCATAACACTTATGTTATCAAAAAATTCTTTGGCATTTTGTGGTCACCTTGAAGGATTTACTGAGGATTATAATGGAAACTTTTTATCACAAGTTCAATTACTTTCTAACTATGACAGTGTCATGAAACAAATTTTAGAAATGCAATCTGGTTCAATCCGATACTTAAGTCCGACCACACAGAATGAACTAATACATTGCCTGGGAAAAAAGTTATTGAATGACATGATTGCAAATATTAATTCATCACCATTTTATGCCCTAATGTTAGACACAACACAAGACATTACCAAGAGAGACCAATTAAGTGTTATAATACAGCATGTTCACATTGTTAGAAATGTTAATCAAGAACCAACTCATTTTAAAATTAAGGAAACATTTTTAGGATTTTATGAATTGAAGGACCATTCAGCAGAGGGAATGACTAATTAAGTATTGACGTTATTAAAAGAAGCACATATTCCAATTGAAAAGTGTTATGGGCAGGGTTACGATGGTACTAACGTTATGAGTGGAGTTTACAGTTTACAAACCAGGATTAAACAAATCCAACCAAATCCTGAGTATGTACACTGTAACAGTCATAATTTGGTAATTAATGACTGCGTAAATGGTTCGCATGATATCTTATCATTTTATGCTACTCTTCAAAATATTTATTTATTTTTTGGAAATAGCATAAAAAGATGGGACCTCCTCTCTATATTTACTGGGGAGTCTGAAGTTACATTGAAAAAACTAAATCCAACTCGATGGTCTGGTAGACTACAATCATTAACAGCTGTAAAAGTTCAATTTATGGATATTTTAAAGGCTTTGACTGAAATAATCCTTAAATCGACCAAAAAAGAAGAAAGAGAAGAAGCACTTCAAATAAAGAAAAAAATGGGGACATTCGATTTTGTTTTTATCTGTGTTTTTTTATTTAAGGTAATGTGCGAGGTTAATTTTGCTTCAAAAACTTTACAAAAACAAGAAATAGACTTGGAGGAAGCTACTGAAGTTTTAAAACACGTTTGTGAAAATTAAATTACATTAGAAATTCATATGAACAAATCAAATTAGAAGCAGAAGAACTGGCACGAAAGTGGGACATCGAAACTAATTTTCAAAAAGGCAACCAGTGAAAAAGCGACATTTTGATGAATTGGCTGAAAATGTTTCCAAAAAATATTCGAAAGTTATCTCTCCTCTTTTTGGTAATCAATTTCTGCAAGCAGTTTCATTGTTGAAAACAGACTTAACTTCAAAAATGTCGATTAAGCAATTTTCAGATTTACTACTTACTAAGTACAGTTGCTTAGAAAGTAAGTTTTCAGAAATATATACAGTTCTAATGTTGTTCTTTACCCTACCAGTAACTGTGGCTAGCGTTGAAAGATCTTTTAGCAAATTAAAAATAATAAAGGACTATAAAAGAAATTCTATTGGTCAAAGTAGGTTAAAAGAACTAGCGATAATAGCTATTGAACACAAAGAAGCAGCACAAATGGATCTTAAAGAATTAATATGCAGTTTTGCAAATGCAAAAGCTAGAAGGAAAAATTTTAAATAATTAAAACATGTGAGATTCATTATTTCTTCGTTTGAGAGTTGGTTATAAAATGTTTTATATTTAATATTGCATATGGTATACCTTTTCTCTCTTTATT
Source organism: Hydra vulgaris (assembly GCF_022113875.1). NCBI lineage: Eukaryota > Metazoa > Cnidaria > Hydrozoa > Anthoathecata > Hydridae > Hydra > Hydra vulgaris. The sequence goes on along the minus strand of NC_061159.1, from coordinate 15,125,663 downwards.
TACTGAAGTTTACATTTTATTTAGTATTTTATAAATATATTTTTTGAAGCAAATTTTTTGTATTATTCCTATAAAATTATTTTGGAAATATTTTAGTTGGGGGCCCTTGCACTGGTTTTTGCCTCAGGGCCCAAAAATCCTAGCTACGCCACTGATTGCAATGAATAAAAGAGTAGTAAAGCTGAATTAAAGTATGTTTATTTAGCATGCTTCTTGTTTTAAATATTATTCCTGTAATTTTAGAAATTTTAGAGGACAAGTTTTCAATGTGTCTTTTTCCGTGTCATATTTTTATCAATAAAACCCCTCAAAAATTTGTAACTGTTACTTTTTTAATTTGCATGTCATCTATAAAAAGATCAGGCAATTCACTTGGTAGAAGATATTTTTTGTAGTAAGGATGAAAAAAAGACCATTTTATTTTTCAATATTATGAGAATGTTTATTTGATTTAAATCATTCAGAAATTTTAATTATTTCTAGGTCATACTATAAAATAGTGTCGTTAAGTTGCTATTAAACAAAAAATTTCGTGTTGTCAGCAAATATAATTGTCATTAAATTAGATACTTCATAAAGATTGTTTATGTAAATGAAAAAATACTAGAGGTCCTAGGACAGACCCTTGAGAAACTCCGCATGTCATACATGGTAAAAGCATGGTTAAGGGTCTTGCATGACTTTTGCAACCAGCCCCTAAGACTCTTAATCCGGGCTTAATTATATTATCTCTAAATGTGAATACTGTAAAAATTCAATGTTCAATGTCGTTTCGCTTTCGTTTTTAAAGCAGTTTTAATTAGTTACTAGGCTTTTCTGAACTTGAAACAGCGCGTTCTCAAAATGCACGCGGTTATTAGAGGAAGATCTTTCAACCGAATTAAAACTTTTTACCTTTAGAATTGAATTAATATTAAGATTAGTTTAGAAATATTACATAAAGAATCATATTAAGATAAATAATCATCGTTAAGATCATATTATAATAATCATCGTTAAGATCATATAAGCATTGAAAATAGTTTCGCAATTTATACATAATATTTTTTATTAAAAATAAAATAAAAAGGATCACTCCTTTTAATTTTTTAAATCGTTTACATTTTGTTTGTTTTAGTTTTTCTTTTGGCTTTATTTTTTTCTAGCAGTTTTTATTGAGCATATCTTCTATTTTTTAAAAGGAAGATAGAGGTAAGGATGAGGTCTAATTATTTTTTTATGCAACAAAAAAGTTATACTAATGCAACAAAAAAGTTATACTAATTTCAATAAAATTGGTTATTACTACCATGAAATTTCTGTGATGCTATTAACTGTTTTTGCTCTTTTTTAGAAAATTTAGAAAAATAAATTGAAATTTCGTGCCACTACTGACATGTCACATGTTATTGTATGTAAAGATTAAATTTTTGTTATGAGAACTACAGTTCTTATGAAAGAAAAAGGTAAAGAGTATTGTTTGTATATAAATATTTATATTTTGTTTACTTTGAATCTTTTAAAATTTTTTCATGCCATTTTTAAAATTTTTGTTTGCCCAATTCAAGTTATATGTTTATTGTTTGCATTGCTTTTTTGATAATTATGTGTATATTGTAAAATGTGCTTTATAGCTTTTTTTATCAATGTGTTTTTATAATAATGTAACATTTTTTTTTATTGTTTGTGTATTTGTTAATATAAGTTATATAATTGTTTTATAAAAGTGTATAAATATGTTTATATATGTTTTCAAAGTGCTGTGAATTGGTAAACGTGTTAAGCAAGATTTGTCAACCTTGCCTGCCAAGTCACTTACTGAAAAGGCCCTTTGCAGAGTGACTTGGCTGGCTAACCCTTTGAAAGGGTTACGAAGCAGTGTTTCGTTTCAAACTGTTACTGCTTTAGGTCTAGGTGTTTTCAAGCCTTTATTAATAATTACTCTTAAAATACATAATGTATTTTAATAACATTATGCGTAATGTTGTTACTGATATATGCATATTATATGAACTTATGGTGAATGCTATTGTTGTTGTGATGTTGCTTTTTTGTAATCTTTTGAGTTGATATACATTTGGTTTACCTTCAAGTTGTTGTCTACCGTTAAAAATGATACATAGTTAATTTCATTATTAGACCTCACTGCATTTAATCATTCACTAAAATTATTATTTAGATTCACTAAAAGCCTACTACTACTACTACTCTGGTAAATCACATCAGCTTTATCAGGTACAATGATTTCTTTTTTTTGTATGTAATTTTTTTCTTATTTACTTATTTGTTACATTTTTTATTTATCAAATGATGTATTTATGTGGTATAGAAGAACAAAATATTGTTAAGTTTAAAGAATTTTTTAAAAATTTTTACTAATATTTTTTTCAAATAAATAATATTGAAGTTTGCTTAAAAGGGTTTTACTACGTTTTTTTTTTTTAATTTTTCTATATTAGGAGTTTTCATTTTATTATTTTTAATGCAAATATCTATTTTTTATTATATTATTATTTTTTCTTTAGATCTAAATTGGAGCAGCTACAGACTATATTGCTCCCAGCACCCAGGACCACTCTGAGAGGTCCATTAACAAATGTTGCAGTAATAATGGTATGGAATAGCCCTCTTTCAAATGGAGGGCTCATCCATACAGGGGTGCTGGGAGGCACCAAGTAAAAAATAGCAACAATATTTTAATATATTCAATCAGTGAAGATATTAACTTTTTTAGTATTAATTTTTTTAATATTAATTTTTTTGTTGCTGTTTTTTCCTTGGTTTTTATTTTCATTAAAAAAATATATATTCTAAATTGTTTGTTTTTATTTTTTTAGTATTTGTTTAGATTATTATTTATAGTTTTTATTACTTTAATTTTTGATTCACAATATTACATGGCTATTATATTGCTTCGAATATATACCATATCAGTTAATCATTTTTGAAAAAATGTACTGCAGCAATTTATTAATTATAACATAAATCACATTTAAATTTGTAATATTTTAAAGTTATAATTTTAAACTAATTAGTTGATTTCCAGCAGATTTTATTTCTTTTGATTGTTTTGAATTTAATAATTTAGTGTTTATAGCTTTTAACTTATGTTAAGCTTTAATAAATTTAATCTTCTGATTTTAATGTGTAATAAATAATATAAAATATTGGAAAAAAGATTAAGTAATAAAAAAGCAGATAATTAATCTTTGATAAACTTTGTCATGTTGCTTATTATATTGTTGGCATTTCAGTGATGCTGTTAAATTTTTTTTTTTCTTTAGAATTTAGAAAAATGAATTAAACTACAACTTTTGAACAGTCATTGTTTGTGAAGGTTAAATTATTTGCATGTTTTTTATACAATTTTTTTATATAAATAGTATTAAAGTTTACTAAAAGGGGTTTACAAATACTTTACTTTTTATTTTTTGTCTTCTTTTTTTTGTATTAACAGTACCCTTTATCATTAAATTTTTTATTATTATTTTTTTATTACTATTGGTTAACTTTTTTATTTACATTATATTTATAAGTTTATTTTTTGTTTAAACATCTTTTAACGGATATATTTTAAAAAATGTTTTTATAAAAAACTCACAATATTGTTGTATAATTTGGTTTATTTTAAATGAAAATTTCCTATGTAATGTTTTAAAAATTATTCTTTGTGCGTGTGCAATTTAGAGAAGTAAAAAAAAAATCACAATCTTCAAGATTCTTTTAAGATTTTTTGTTACTACTATCAATTAAAAGTGAAGTTTAAATGGATGATATAAGGCTAGAAGTGGCTATTAGTTTAGAAAATGATGGAAATGTTATCAAGCAAGTTGAAAATAATCGTCGCAGAAATGCAAGAAATGGGCTGAGGCGGGATGAAATTAATAATCAACACAATGCTAGATATGCTGCATGGCAAGCCATGAATAATTTAAATCAAAATGAGGACAGTGTGATTAGGCAAGTTGAAAATAGTCGTCACAGAAATGCAAGAAATAGGCTGAGGCAGGATGAAATTAATAATTAACCGAATGCTAGATATCCTGCTAGGCAAGCAGCATGTACTTTGAACTGAAATAGGGAGAAAAAAGGGCAAGATAGATCTCACTATAATCTCCGTTCACATAATGAAGTTGCATTTTTTGGTGAAGATAGTGCTCCACCTACTTCCAGTGAAGTTGTTATTTTCCCAAGAGGTCATCCTCTTAAAATATATCAAGTATGTCTGCCAAATTAGAGCCTATGGTTTGTTCTTTATTTTTTCTAAGGGGTGATGCTGGTTGGCATAATCAATTGGTTTACAACCCTGAACGTGCTACATTGATTAGAAATCACGTTACATTATCTCAGTATTATAGTTATAGACTTTTAGTTGGACAATTAACTTAAACAAAAAAAATAGGTGAAGTGATTTTTAGTAACTTCAGATCACTTTGTTGTTATTTTTTTATTACTATTAGAAGGGTTAATAATAAAAGTTTTTAGGCAGTAGAACGGGTACTGATTTTAGTAAGTCTGCTATATTTTTTTACTTAATATTTTCATTAGATTTAATAGGTTTTTTTTAATTACTTTGGAGTAAAATATATTGAGTGATATTACTTCATTTTTTACACTTTTAGATTATGTATTGTTGTCTAGATTCTTTGTTAAATTACAATTTATTGATGTAAATAAATTTTTATTTTTATTTTTGATAGACAACTTTTAATCGAAAAATAAAAATCTAAGGAGGCGTGAGCTTTCTATTAAATGCTTATCCACGGTGCTCTGTGATAAGACCTTGAGGACTTCTTGGAGCACCTAAAATAAAATTAAAAAAAAAGTTGTTGAAATATAAGAAATGCTGCTCGGCGAGAAGAAAACTTACTTGCCAGAATTCAATGTCAAGCGGTGTTAATGTGTGTTTATTTGATTTTATTTTAAACACTTTAAAACAATTTAAATCAAATAGTTTTAAATTTAAATGATTTTAAATTTTTTTATAAATTCAAACGTAATTATGTTCTTTTTTTTTTAGTTGCCTTTGTTATCACTTGATTAGTTTGCTTACTGTTGAAACATGGTTTTAATTTTGTAAATTTAATGACATGAAATTTACTCTATTAATCATTAGTTGACAGTTAAAGAGAAGCTGGAGCTTTACATAATAAAGGTAAAAATAATTTTGTTTACTCTTAGATAAGAGTTGAAAGAGAGTTAGTGCATGGAGCATCAATAAAACTTATATAATTACTTTTTAGTTTAAAAAAAAGTAATTATATAAGTTTTATTAATGCCACAATTGATAACGACCATGTATATAAAAAATTTTATGAGCTGCTTGGTATTTTAGGATAAAATTGTTCAATATTGTAATCAATAAAATCTTTTTAGCTCAAGTATTTTAGTTGATAAAATATCTTAAGTTGTGGTGTTATACGTTATTACGTTATTTACTACGTTAAGTTGTCTAGCCTTTATATAATCTTTTTTTTTTTAATCATTTTGGAGAAACATAGTAATGTGTGCTTACAAATATCTTATGCTATGCGCTATTGTTAATGTGTTTTGTGTTGATAGAACTGGGCTATTACAGCAATTTTTTTAAGTCGTTATATCTTCATTCTATCAACAATAAAATGTAAATAATACTTTGTAATTATTTTTCGTTCCTTTTTTTAGGCATTGGAAGGCTTTACTTGACTTTCTTTTTATGGTACCTGCTGTGTTGTAACAGATCTTAAATAGAACTTTACGGATGTTAACGTAGTCTTTTTTGTTGGTAACCGTAAGCAATTATTTAATTATTAATAACCCGTATTACGGGTTGCTTACTGCTAGTATAATATTAATGAATATACAAATAATATTATTAATATTATATATAGATTTAATAATATCACAATTAATCTATATAATGACAATAATGAAGTTATTAATAATACAAATAATGTCAATTGGTTTTTATTCGGTACATACCTACACCAAACCGTACCGAGCACCTCAGACAGCTCCGGACCATATCAGACCACACCGGAGTATTAAATTTATTCTATAAACATATCTCCAAAACTTTCATTTACTTTTTTTGATTTTCTGTTTCTAATTATGAATAGTTTTTGAGTAGAGTCTTGTGATATTTCTTATAAACAAAATAATTGTAACTGTTTAGCATGGTATTTACAGCTTCAACACAAGCTTTAGCACGTGTCTTACTTAATGGTTTTAAAGCTTTTCCTCCTGATAATTTAAAATGGTCTTTTAAAATTGTCTACCAATCTGTTGATGCTTAAAAAAAATTATTAATATTTTGTACCAGATGGAATAGTTTTGTGGCTTCAAACAACTAGCTTTAGCACGTGTCTTACTCAATGGTTTTTAAGCTTTTGCTAGTGATGATTTAAAATGGCCTTTTAAAATTGTCGACCAATCTGTTGATGCTTAAAAAAATTATAAATATTTTGCACTAGATGGAATAGTTTTGTAGCTTCAAAAATCTGCAGTTGATATGCTAGTCAAATTTAAGGAACGCGTAGCACACGGGATGTATAAGGCTGTTATAACTCTGTTTCTTTTTTTTTTTTTCTATAAACTTTATGTTTTAATAAATCGTCCGTTATTTTGAAAGCCCCTAAAAAAAAATGAAGTGGAATGAAATAAAAAAAAAATCAAGTGGAAAAGAAGAAAATTTAACAATGTAACAATGGCCGATTTAATTTCAATATCTAGAACGTTTGATTATCACGTTATTGCTGTTTCGAAATGACTCAGTACCAAATATCGATGGGTATAGCCTATATCGTAAAGATTGTCAAGACGGACGTCGAGGTGGCGGTGTAGCTATCTACATTGCAGACGTATTTAACTCTCATAAAGTTAACCAATTTTATACAAATCTACTCGAACAAGTCTGGGTATCTGTAAAATTTAACAACAAACATATACTTATCGGTTGTATATACAGACCAAATGATGCTAGTTAAATAAAATATGTCGCTGAATCCTTCAAATAAGCTCATAGTTTAATTAAAAAGCCCTACGATGACTGTTTGATTGTCGGTGACTTTAACCTCCCGAATATAAAGTGGTCTAACGATGGTATTATATCTTTTAACCCAAACAATCCTACTGAGTATGATTTCTGGAATATTTTCCAAAACAGCCTTTTTACACAACATATCACGTTTCCTACTTTCCAGACTGATTATGGTTCCTCAAATAATATGTTGGGCTTGTTATTTACCTACAACAGTAATTCTATTTTAAACTTGTCTCCTAGTACTATACTAGGTAACACCACTAAGGGTCATTTTAGTATCACTTGGAGATTCTTAGTTTCAGAACTGTTTACCGAAAGTGTATCTCAATCGTTTAATTACAAAAAAGGTGATTACGATTCAATATCTAACTTTATTGCATCAATTGTCTGGGAGTTTTTATTTCTGCATAAAACTGCAGATTAAATGTTCAATATACTAATATCTAACTATCGCACTGCTTGCACATACTTTATTCCCAAGATTAATAAAACAAAAAAAAAGTATGATCCTTGGGTTACCCCACATATTAAAAACCTGATCCGAGCAAAAAAATCCGCTTGGCATATTAACTGCTCTACCAATTGGGAGAATAGTGAGCTTAAAATAAAATACAATCGACTTAATCGTTCAGTAAAAGCTGAAACATTTAAAGTAAAAAAAGCACATGAAAAAGAAATAATATCAAAATCCCAAAACAACCCAAAACTCGTTTACAAATATATCAACAAACAACTAAAAATTAAAGATCGAATTCGCTCTTTCAAAGATACTTCTGGGAGAATTATTGAAGCTCTTCCTGATATAGTTGATCTTCTGAACTCTCAATTTGAATCTATGTTTACACTTGAAAGCTCTGAAAATTTTCCTTTGCTAAATAAAAGTGGTATTCATTCTGAATGCATTTATAATGAAAACTTGGATTTCTCTATCCCAGATATTATTCAGGAACTTGCCGATCTAAACCCTTCGGATTTGACGGCCTGCATCCATTAATACTCAAGATATGTGCCAAAAGCTTTGCTATTCCATTAACAAAAATCTTTCATGAATCCTTTAATTCTGGAGTAGTACCCAGTCAATGGAAATTAGCAAATATTAGTCCGATCTATAAAAAAAGGGAGATAAATTACTTGCTGAAAACTATAGACCTATTTCACTAACATCTGTTGCCTGTAAAATCTTCGAAAAACTTGTAAAGAACAAAATTTTAAAGCACATTAACGGTAATAAAATGCTCTCTGCAAATCAACATGGCTTCCTTTATCATAAATCATGCGTAACTAACCTAATAGAAACTTTTGATATCATTTCGTCCTCCATAGCATCCCACCAATTTATTGATGTAATCTATCTTGACTTTGCCAAAGCGTTTGATTCAACAACAGACTTTTGTTAAAATTAAAATCTTTCGGTATAAACGGCAAACTCCTACAATGGATTAAATCCTTTTTAGTGGGCAGAAAGCAATGTGTTACAATAAACAATACCAACTCTGCATGGGTTGATGTTCTCAGTGGTGTTCCTCAAGGTTCTGTTCTCGGCCCGCTCCTCTTCATTCTCTACACAAATGATCTTGCAAAACTCACTGAAACTTCTGAGATATTTGCCGATAATTCTAAACTTTTTTCTAAAACCTTATCGCAATCTAATTTTGTTTTTATTTTTATTTATTATTATTTTTTATTAGTATTGTATTTGCCGATTGAAAATAATTTACACTCGTAATTTATAAAAACAAATATTTACATGACTGGGGCTTGAAGAAGACAAAATTCATCTTATCATTAAGCCCCCCCCAAAAAAAATGCATATTCATCAAATAAAATATTTTAACATAATTGTTGATCTTGTGGAAGTCAGTTCTTGACGAAAATATGAAAAAAATAAAATCTATTGATATATTCAAAAGAACTATAAAAAAACACTTACTAAACTCAAACATTACATACATTCTTTCATTTTTTTAAAAATAATATTTTTTTGATAAATTTGATAAAAAGCTTTTTTTTTTTTTTTTTTTTTTTTTTTTTTTTTTTTTATATATATATATACATATATATCTTTCTTGTTTGATTTTCTTTTTGACTGTTTTTTTTTTAACTTTTTTTAATAAATACTAACAAATGAATTTAAATCTACATAACGTTTGGAATCTTTTTAATATATAAATATTTTTGAATATATACTTCGCTTTGTATTGAATATGTATACGTATATGTACTGATTTGTAAAAAAAAATTCAAACTTTTTAATTTACGCATTGTATACATTTTTATTTTTTTATTTCGAGATTTTATTATTATTATTATTATTTTTTTTTTTTCTTTCTAACTTTTACTTTTTTTAATTTTTAATTTATTTTAAACTTTTTAATTTTTTTCAATCTTTTTACTTTATTTCAAACTCTTTAAATTTTTTTATTTTTATTTTAATTTTGTTTGAATGTTTGTTTATTTTTTTCAAAATTTTTAATTTAACTCTTTTTTATATTATTGGAATTTTAGAAATTTTATATTTCTCTATTTCACAAAAGGGCTTGATGATAAGACTTTATGTCTTCTACTTGCCCCTGTCAGCTTGTAATTATATATATATTTATTCGAATTTAAAGATAACATTGTAAAATGTGTAAAACGACAAAATAAACTAACTATATATTTATGATCTGCAGGATCGTCTACGCTTGGTATACGAGTGGTCAAACACTTGGTTACTTAAGTTAAACACCTCAAAATGCTGCGTCATTTATAACGGTCGAAACAACCCCCATTACAATTACTTTCTGCAAAACAACCAAGGAATCAACCAATGTCTAAGAAGCTCTACTAAAGAACGTGATTTAGGAATCATTTTTACATCTAACCTCAAGTGGAGCGCTCATATTCAAACAGTTGTCTCTAAGTCCTTACAAATTCTTGGTATGCTGACAAAAACATTCACTTTCATTGGTGAAAAAATGGCTCTCAAATTATATAAAGTATTTATAAGACCACATCTTGAATATGGAGTGACCATTTGGGCTCCTTATTTAAAAGCTGATATGGCTTTGGTTGAATCTGTTCAACGCAAAGCAACAAAATGGGCTTACAACTTGAGGCATTTTCAATACTGCGAAAGGCTAAAAAGATTAAATCTACCATCACTTGAGTTTCGACGCCTTCGATGCGATTTAATCCAAATTTTTAAATTAATACATCGTTTTGTTATAGTCAATGATAAATATCTACCAAAATATATTAACTCCATGTCTCGTGGTCACCATTCTAAAATAAGGCGTGAGTATGTTCCAAACTGTCTTCCAAGATATAATCATTTGTATAATAGATCAGCAAAATACTGGAACGAACTACCAGAGCAAATAACTTTGTACTCCACTGTACTTTCCTTCAAAAAAAGACTAGACTCCTGGTTGTGGAATAAGTTTGGAACAAATATTTATAAAACTGGTTGTTTATAGTGGGGTGTTTTCCCTGCTAGCTGTATGTGTACATTCTATGTAAATTTACGGCTACAACTATAATAATAATAATAATAAAAAAAATAATAATAAAATTAAAATTAAAAAAAAAATATTTCTGAAGCCTTCAAAAACCACGTTGTCGGCCCAAATAATTATAAAGTTATAAAAATTGGGTAAGTAAAAAGTAAAAGTTAAATAAAATTAATCCTCTGCATCAAACAGATCTGTTTTGCATGAAACTTTTTTATTAACTAATTATTTAAACTTTTTGTAAGTATTATCTATCTACAACATAGTTTTTTTTAATTGTTAAATTGGAAGCCACTTCATTTTTTTGAAGTGGCTTTTGAAATAGCGGACATTTATATGTTGGAAGGGGAGGGGCAATCGTTAATTTTTAAAAAAAGTTCCTAGAAATTTATCTTTAAAAAAATTTTCCAAAATTCCGAAAAAGGATGAATGCACGGTATTAGAATACGCGGTAATTTTGTTTGGTAAAATACACACTGCAATATACAGAACAAAATATTTCGAGTAAACAAACATAACTGCAATGAAACATAGGCAAAGCATCTATTTTAAAATGAATAATAATAATAATAATAATAATAATAATAATAATAATAATAATAATAATAATAATAATAATAATAATAATTTAGTTCTTCAAACTGGTATAATAAATTTATTGACGATTTTAAACTATTTAGTGTAGTAGAATTGAAGTCTATCACTTCGTAAAAAGTCTACCATTGAATCGTTCGATAGACATCTATATATCTATTATCGTTCAATAGATTAATTTATCTGCCATGAATTTACAAAAAGGAATTGATCTGAATAGCATTCTTTCAAAACTATGTGTTCTCAAATCTTAAGAATTAAGTTACCTCTAAGTATCAAAGTAAACGTTCAATTCAAGTCTGGAATTTTCCCTGACTCGTTTAATTCAATTTTTCATTTAATTTTATTGTCATTTAGAAATCAATTCAGATTTTTTATTTAATATACATTCTTGGTTTTCATGTATAATTTTTTCAATTTTTTTTTAAATATAATATTACTTGCATATAATATTATTATATGCAGGTGTCCTATAAGGTTGGACCCATTTAATATAAAATTATTTTTATGTCTTAGTTCATATATGCATTTTGACAGCAGTCTTTTAAATACTTATTTTCAAAAGATTGCATATGATTTGCAGAACAAATTTTCTATTTTCCTTTTGTTAAACCAATTTATTGTTTATCAGGTACATTCTTAGAAGAAATTCTTTCCATATTTTTTGTGTAACTGTAGCTAACTTTAATTGTATTTTGAATAAAAATTTAATGTTATTTATTAGAGGGTAGGAAGTGTTTATCCACTAATTTTAAAAAACACTTTCCCTATGTTAGTGGAAACATTTTTGCTATATATGGGGGGTTGAACCAAATTATGTCTACTTCTATTTCGCTTTTTTGCATTTTTTTCAGGGTCAAATTTTAGTTCAAAGTTTTAAAATCCACTTTTATTATAAGAGTGCCTTAGTTTATACAATTTAAGAAAGTGATTACATTTTCGTACATACATCAGAGGAGTTTTGGTTTTTTCATTATACATGTATATATATATATATATATATATATATATATATATATATATATATATATATATATATATATATATATATATATGTTATAATACATAAATGTATTATAATAAAATAATATAAAACAATGTCATAATAACATAAGCATGTGTAGGGTATAAACATATATACATAAATGTGTAGGGTGACCAGAATACTTTTTTTTTTTTTGTAAGAGAGTACAGCAACTTATTAAATGTAATTTGTTGCTTTTTTACGTAAGAGATTACAAAAAAAGACTATTCTGGTCATCCTATGCATGTGTATATAATATATTATGTACATGTGTATATAATAATATGCAATAGCTATAAATGTAAATGACTGAGTTATTAATTAATCAATAGTTAATTAGATAAATTTAGTTCATTTCTTCAGTTATTATTAGTAATTTTCAATTATTATTATTTTTTCAGTTATTATTAGTAATTTAGTTAATTAACATTAGTAGTTTAATTAAATAAATAAATTTATTTAATTAGTTTAGTTATTTAGGTAGGTTTGTATTTAGCTTTGTAATTCTTTAGTAAATATATGTTTTTGTACAGCATTTTAATATAGTTTTTTGTTGACTTTAGGTATGAAGTTTTTTTGACTTTAGGTATAAAATAATTAAATCATTTAAGTAAAAAATTGAAAAAAAAAAAAGAATTTCATTTAAGTAATGGAATTCAGGTTTCAGAATAAATTGTGAGGAAATTAAAGTTTTATTGAAGTTTTTTTTTCAAATTTCAAACAGTTAAATAAAACTCTGTGTTTTATATTTCATATTTTTGAATATAATAACTTCCAATTATTGGGTGTACATTTTTCATGAATTTTCTGTTAATCAATATTTTGGGCTACAACTAAACATTCATATTTGTTTGTTCACTTGCATTTCCAGTATTTAACTTTATTTTTACAGTTAGATTTTGATTGATTATTTTTTTAAGCTCAGAAAAAGAATTTTGTTTTGAAATATGAAGTTTTTTCATATTTTAATACAGATATACTAAAAATGTAAAAAAACTTGCCAAAAAGTACAGATGTACTAAAATATGAAATTATACTTTTTTTTTCAAAACCTTTATTTACAATTGCTTATTATATTGTATTATATGTATACTTTAAATTTATAGTTGTTAAATATTATATTTTAAATGGATAAAATAAAAGAAGAATATGATAAAAAGAAGTTCCAAGAATTAACCAATAATATGTTTAAAATTGGCTGCATTAAGGTATTTTTATATTTTGTTATTTTATGTTAAATAAATTTATTAGAAAACAATATCTAATGATTAATCTATATATTTGTTAGTAAAATCAATAATATTTTGATTGCTACTCTTTGTCTGAAGTCAGTCTTAAACAACTAGGGGAGACTGGGGTTAATCAGAACAGAGAGTTTGTTAAAACATTGAACATTTGCACTGAATAACCAGCAGTTTATTTACACAATCTAGTTACAAAGAATTGAAGAATTAAAGTATATACTATTTTGTTGTAGGAAAAGGTTTTTGCTTAACATTTTAAAGAATTGCACTCATGAAAGTAAATTTTTATGATCTTAACTGTAATCTTGTATTTTAGAAGAATATAATATAGTTGACTGTTTAGTATTTTTAGATTTAATGATTAATTTTTTTAATTATTAAGTTAAATTTGTTTAAAGTAAATTTATTGTTTTTTCTTTGTTAAAACATTAACAGATCTCTTGAACTACATTTTTTTAAACTACATTATTACAAGATTATTTCTTCCTAGTTTTTGGTTTCCAGAAGCTTCAAAATTGTAAAAAGGCTTATGAAGTACTTTTGGCAAAAAATTTAATACTTTTAAGTTAGAGGAACAATCAATTTTTGAACCTGAATCTTTATGTATAATGGTGGGATGGACTCCAGGACTCCAGACTTGAAAAGAATAAGTTCCAAGTCAGTAAATCTTATGAATTTTTTTCTTATTTTAAATCGTAAGTCATCCAACAATTTTAGAGCTTCTGGACACCAGAGAAGTTTGGAGTTTTTTGGGACTCCGAATCCTTGGCTGTGACAATCCCTAAATAAATCAATCAGATAAAAGTAAAGGAAATAAAATAATAAAACTGGTTTTAATCAGTGAAAAAAAAAAAATTAACTTTTTTGTCTATAAATTTGTTTAGTTGTTGCTTTTTTATAAAACAATTAAACTGAATTTGTTTTTCTCAACTATTTTATGGTTTTGTCTATAACCCAACACAGGATTAAAATTAAAAGTATAATTAAATTGATGTGTTTCTTTGTCAAAAGATTTGTTTTTACCTTTCCGTTTACTCAAAGCCATATATATATATATATATATATATATATATATATATATATATATATATATATATATATATATATATATATATATATATATATATATATATATATATATATATATATATATATATATATATATATATCAGGCTTGGATAGGAATGGCGTGCGATTGAGCGCTATTGTTGACCACGCAAATGGTTATTTTTTTTGACAACTTGACCACGATTGTTTATAAGTTTTGATAAATAAAACATTTCAGACATGAGCTGAATGTAGAAATGCTAAGCTAAATTTAAACTACCAAAAAAAAAAGTTTAAAAAAAACTATCGATAAAAAAAATCTTAACAAAAAAAGAAAAGAAAAAAAAAAATTACAAAAAAGAAATATATAAGTACTAAAAAAATAACTGAACTCGAAGCGAAACACGTATTTAATTCAAATAAATGTTATTAAAACTTATTTTAAAGTGTTTTATAAATGTTATGCAAAACGCTTTTAAATTAAGTAATAAATTACTTCTAATGATTGTTTAATAAATGATCAAATTTTATCAAATTTATTAAAAAGTGTTGTATATAATGTTGTATGTAATTTTTAATAATTTCAAGCTTTAATTAGTAAGTTAAGTTAAAAAAAAGGTTTAAACTTTTTTTATAAGGGAAAAAAATAAATAAAAAATGCGCCTGCGATTTAAATAAAATAAACCGCTAACAAGCAATTTAATTTGAGCATTACAACTTTATTAATAAGCACTTCACGTAACAAATTTAAAACTTATTATAAATTAAACTCACTCATTCCTATCGTAATTAAAAAAAAAACCTTCAAAAAATATAATTTTTTTTTAAAAGATTTTTATTAATATTTTTTATTAATATTAAACTTTTTGTTTAAAATTTTTTATTAATTAGCAGTTTATGTAAACAATCATTATAATTAATTTTATGGTTTTATTTAAAAGCCTCGCGTAAAATAAAAACTTTAGAAAACACCAACGATTAAAAGTTATTCATAACGTAACACTTTCTTTTATTGCATTTAAAATGTTAAAACATCAAAATTGGCGTGGTCAAATTGTGAAGAAAAAGCAATATTAGCGTGGTCAGTTAAAGAGTGTGATCGCACGCCATTCCTGTCCAAGCTGATATATATATACATATATATATATATATATATATATATATATATATATATATATATATATATATATATATATATATATATATATATATATATATATATATATATGTATATATATATATATGCAGCACTCCTTTGCAAGTCAGGCTATTTTTCAGATGATGTATCAGCACTCCGTTGCAAGTCAGGCTATTTGTCAATTGATGTAGTAGCACTCGGTTGCGATTCAGGCTATTTGTCAGTCAATGTAGCAGCACTCTGTTGCGAGTCAGGCTATAAGATAGTCGATGTAGCAACACTCAAGCATGATTTACAGTAAAAAATAAATAAAAATAAAAACATTTTATTTAAAAAATAAAAATAAAAACATTGTTTATATTCTTAAAAACATTTGGAACTTATAAATATAAACAAAGACATTGCAAGAGTTATATTGCTTCAAGTGTAAGTACTTGTAATAGTTAATTGCATAAAAAACTTCTAATATGAGTATAACTCTATTATTAATTTTTCAATAGAATATACGAGGGAATTTAGATCCTCAGTATATTCTATTTAAAACTTCTTGAAAATACTAAATGATCTAGACCCTCAGTATATTTCTATATATTATGTATATTATATACTTCTAAAAAATGCCAAATAATCTAGACCCTAATTATCAAATATATTTATACTTAATAATGTTATCAAGTATATTTATTCATAACGAGGGTATTAACTCTCTTGGAGTATTACTTTAAATAATTAATAATAGAGTAGTATCCAAAAGAGGTTTTTTATTTAATTTAAAAAAAACAAACTCTTTATAAGATGATGATTCAATTAAAGTTTGTAATAATTAATGTCTTTTTATTTTTTTGATAAAATTAATCATTATAACAAAACAAACAAAATTAAAATGTCAAAATTAGTATTAATATAAAATGAAATTTAACGTGTACTATTTTTTAGCTAATAGTTTTTTGTTTTGTTTTTTATTTTTTTAAAGCAATTTAGTATTTATCTTTGTTGGGCTTGCAAGATAATAAATAAAAGTTTTTTAATTATATTTCTTTTATGATTTCTTTTTTTTACTCTTCGTATAACATCTTTTTTTGTTCTTTTGCTGAACATTTTTGATGGAAAAATTAGGTTAATGAAAAAAAAAAAATCTTTTTTTCCCTTAACTTATTACATTTGTAAATATCAAATGTAATTGTCATTCAAACCTTTTTTTACATAATCGTCATTTAAACTTCATTAGTGGTTTTTATAGCATTAATAACTTACCGCTTAAACAATATCTTTAGAAATGTTTAAACAATAAAAAATGATAAAAAAGTGACTTATGTTAAATGGCTTACAATAAAGGGTTTAACATGTACATAAATGGAGCACCATTTTACGCTTTCAAGGCCTGTGTAAACAATGTGATTTTTTTTTTTGTTGAATTTTTTAAAAAATGTTATTCATCTCTCCAAGGTCGAGAAGGCCACTACAGTCGAGCAGGCTACTTTATTGTGGACAGGTACAAAACTTCTTTTTTAGATAGATAAGAAAAGTATCTTTAGATAGATAAGTAAAAAGTAAAAGTATTTTTAGATAGATAAGAAACTTCTTTTTAGATAGATCTGTTTGTGAATCTTTTTTAAAAATTTATCTATTACCAAACAAACAAAAAAACGCTTACTTTTGGTGAAGTTTTTATGTTACTGCAATATACTATTTTTTTTTTGGAGGAATTTTCCTTTCAAACTGCATTGTGAAGTTTGTTGGCAGTTGCATTGTTGGTTGGTTGAGAAGTTAGTACCAGATAAATTTTTTTTTATTGTGAGCAGTTATAAGTTATGTTAATGTTAGGAAACAACTGTAGCTTGCTTTTAAGTTGTTTTTGTTAAAGATTTTATAAAATTTATGAGATTTTGGAAAGTGTTTTTAGCTAAATTTTAAAAAATTCTTGCAACATTTGTTCTAATGTTAAGCGCAAAAGGAGGGTTAAACCATATAATGTTACATAATCTTGATTTTAATTTTGTTGCTGTATGATTTGGTTTATAATAGATTGTTTCTTAATAATCATTAGACACCAAAGCATTAACATAAAGTGGTACAGCTTTGTCAAAAACGTCTTTGTTGGATATTATATAACTATTGTTAATAATTGTTGGATATAAATATTGCTAATTTGTTTGTATAACATCGTTAGTATGAACTTGATATTAGATGGGTGGTTAGAATTAATGTTAATGTACAGTGGGTAATCACTTGATTTTCTGTATGGTCGAAAGGAACAATCCAATAAATTAAATGTATCATCTAAAAAATGTACAATCTTTTAGTTTAAGTATAAAATTTTAATGGTAATATCTTAATACATATTTTAATTTCTGAATAAAATAGAACAATAAATACTGAAATTTAATGAATTTATTTTTTTGTTTTGGTATGCTTAAAGGTTAACACAGTTGAAGCAGTCCTGTATAAAAACTTCTTTGATAATTTTATCTTCCTTAATTTTATCTTTATTGGTTTTAGTGTATATTGACACAATAAACATAGTTTATTTACATTTATTATATTTAATAAAATTTAACAACTAATGAATGAGCATAATAAAGAATCAAGCGAGAATGAGTTTTTATTAATAGAACTAGAGATAATAACTCTTTTAAGCAGTGACCATAATAGAATTTGTAGAAAAGAGAAAGAGATGCAACTTTACGACAATGGGAAAGAGGCTCAAGCTTAGCAAATAGAGCTTGTTTAGAAGAAAAAGGGCATCATAAGAAGAACCAGCTCAAATATGACAACAACATTCCTTACGGTAGAGTATGGAATCAAGGGTAAGAAAATGATGATAATGATATAGGGATGCTAATTTAGCAATCGATTGTATATTTTGTTTACATGAAAGGTTAGTAGTAAACGATAATCCAAGAAGATGTAAAAAAGAGGACACAGTGAGAGGGTTGCCATTTATTAATATAGGAATGTTGACAGTATTGTGGTAGTTGTTTGCAGTAAATAACTGAGTTTTGTTGGAGTTTAAATTTATAAGCTAAAATATGTGAGCCCCAATCTGTTACAGAAGTAAGATCAGATTCAAAATTAGCTGTCTATTCTAAGTCACCAAAAAGAGAAGACTTTTTGTCAAGACAGGAGTAAAAACTTGAGTCATCAACATAAAGAGCTACTATGGATGTAGGGATGTCGGGAAGATCAATAATGTAAATAAGAAACAAAACAGGACCAAGAATAGAACCTTGAAATACCCAAGAAGTTACTGGAAATAAATAAGTAGGCCTTTGACGATAATTTTAATAAAGCAGTTAGAAAGAAATGGTTTGATAATCCCGGATACACAATTTAAAATTTTAAGTCTAATTTATGTTTAATTGTCCAATATTTAATTCATTCAATATTTAGCTCATTTTCTATTCAATATGTCCCTAATATTGTTTAAATGGTCCCTAAAATGTTTATATTAAAAAGATTAACTTATCACTCAAATGAAAGGAAATTTTATATAAATCTTTTCTGAATTAGAATCTAAAATTAGATTAACACAAAAGATAACCGCACCACATTAACAACACTGAGTAGTGATTTTTAAAGCATCATAATATCTATATATCAGGCTTGGTCGGGAAGCGGGAGCGATCGCTCTCGATAGCTGACCACGTAAATAATATTTAGTTGCGAAAAGCTGGCCAGATTTTTAGTCGTTTTGAGAACATTTTAAAAAGCAAAAAAAAAAAAAGCGACGTAGATTAATTGGACCGATGAGAGACAATTACAAAAAAAATAAAATTAAGCGATGTTTTTTATATAAAGTAACAACTTACGATTGTTTAAAAGGGAATTAAATATTCTTTATTAAACTAAGTTTGCAAGTTTTAGTTTTACTTAAGCTAAATTTTTTTATAAATAAAAAAGTTAATTTTTTAATACCTATTTTATGTTTCGAGTAGTTTAAAAAGTTTAACATATTTAAAGCTCTTTTTCTTAATAAGATAAACAAATGAAAAAATTAAATCATCGAATTACTATAGGAATTAAATAATCAAGATAGAAATCAACTAAAAAGGTTAAAAATACTTAATGACCAGGAAGCGAAACTGCTTCGCAATATCGCTGATGATGTTTAGTGAGTGGGCTTTTTAATTTTAATTAGTATTTAAAGCAGAAAAAAGTATAACGAGTTTTAAGAATGGCAACTTAAGCAAAAATAATTAGAGTAAGTAAACCAATATCTAGAAACTTTTCTTTATATCTAATTATTTGCTATATATATTTGTGTTCTGTCGTGACCTCAGGCGCGATGCTTGTTCGTCCGCGAGTTACTTTGTATGCGTTTTTTGTGTTTAGTAACCAGAAACTACTTATATGTTTGTTACATAATTAGTTTTATTAACTTTAACGATTATAACTTCATTGAAAACGCAATTATTTTTGTAAGTCTTTGTTTAAATCATAAAAATTGCTTTAAAAGATACATTACGATAAAAAACAAATACACAAAATTACATTTACATAAAGAATACAATCTCTTTTAAAATAAAAAATAAGAATAAACTAATAAAATCTATGATTTATAATAAACTTTTAAAATTTTAACAATTTAATCAATTATATTTAAAACATTTATTTTCGTAAACAAATAATATATATTCTTAAAACAATGCTAGAAATCTCAAAACGTAACAAATCGTGTATAATACAATATTTTAAAACATTTTAACAGAATACTCTAGAACTTTATTTCGCTTAAACAGCGTATTTTTTGAACCAATAGAATTAGTTTGTTTGTTAATTTGGCGGGTTTTTAGTGTTTGCAAATATTCTTTTTATTCTTTCGCACAACGATGTTTTGAGAACATTCAAGTTTTTTATGTTTCCATGTATGTCCGTAAAACAAAAATTTTTTGTTTCGTACATAAACTTAAATGTTCTCAAAACGACTAAAAAACCTGGCCAGTTTTACGCAACTAAATATAATTTCCGTGGTCAGTATTCGAGAGCGATCGCTCCCGCTTCCCGACCAAGCCTGATATATACATACATCATATATATATATATATATATATATATATATATATATATATATATATATATATATATATATATATATTATATATATATATATATATATATATATATATATATTTATATATATATATATATATACATATATATATATATATATATATATATGTATATATATATATATATATATATATATACATACATATATATATATATATATATATATATATATATATATATATATATATATATATATATATATATATATATATATATATATATGTATGTATATATATATGTATATATATATATATATATATATATGTATATATATATGTATATATATATATATATATATATATGTATATATATATATATATATATATATATATATATATATATATATATATATATATATATATATATATATATTAGGGTGTCCCAAAAAGCAACATTTTTGAAAAAAATCTGCTCTCACCCCCTAAATGTGTTCTATCTAATGCAAAAACACTAGGTTTAAATTTTTTTTGAATAAAAAATATTTTAAGGGGTCCCTCAAGACCCTCGAATATTTAATGGTTCCCTAATATTTTCGAAAAAAAAGTTTTTCAAAAACATGTCAACCTGGTACTCAAATGAAGCGAAATTAAATAAAAATTTTAAAAATAATATTCATTTCGAAACAAAATTGTTATTTTTGGTTTTATTACATAAAAAATTGCGTTTTTTAAGAAAAAATGAAAAAAATGGATTTCTTATGTTTTTTTAAGATAATTTTGATAAATAAGTTAAATATATTTCGAAATGAATATTATTTTTGAAATATTTATATAATTTCACTTCATTTGAGTACCAGGTTGACATATTTTTGAAAAACTTTTTTTTTCGAAAATATCAGGGACCCATTAAATATTCAAGGGTCTTGAGGGACCCCTTAAAATATTTTTTATTCAAAAAAAATTTAAACCTAGTGTTTTTGTATTAGATAGAACACATTTAGGGGGTGAGAGCAAATTATTTTCAAAAATGTTTTTTTTGGGACACCCTAATATATATATATATATATATATATATATATATATATATATATATATATATATATATATATATATATATATATACATATATATATATATATATATCAGGGTGTAAACTAGCCCTGTGGCGCCCCGTCAAACGCAGGACTACCAAATGCTCATTAAATTAAAATTCCCAATAAAGGTGAAAAAATCCCATTCTCCATATAAAGTTTCCAAATTAAAGTTTAATAATATTTCTAAAAATAATTTAAAATTAATTATTATTCAAAACTAATAGAAAAATAACATTAAAAAATTCTAATTCATTAATTGCGTAAAACATGAAATCAAATCGCCATTATTGGTAAAAAAACGCAATTGCATAACTGCGAAAATTGGTTTCTTGGAAAAAACATCATGAGAATTGGGATTTTTGAAGCGATTTTTGGGATTTTTGTGGTAACTTGCAATAAAGTTTGAAAATAGTTTTTTGCAATGCATTCCAACAACAGCAAATATTATATAAAAAAGTTAGCAAGAAATAAAGTACTAATCTAAAAGATCCAAAATAATAACAAACTTGTTTGGTTTAACATCCGCAAATGCTATTTCTTTAAAAGTTTTGCCCTTTTTGGCTAAAAACTTAAATAACTTATTAAGTCTTACCATAAACTCAACTTCAAGTTGTACATGTATTTCATCAACAAAAACATCGAAAAGGTTATGTCAGATACCTTTTGATCAATTATATATTATTACGGAAAGTCTTTTAGTTTTTGCTAAGACTTTGTGATTATAACTTTTTTTCGCTATGTGATTTATGTATAAAATAAATTATTATTAATTATAAATTGAACTCGCAATAAATGTGAAGTATGAAATTTATGAGCTTGTGTTTACTATTTTTAAAACCTTATCTATTTTCAAAAAATTTCTTTTGATAACACAATTTATTACATGATGATGTAAGGGTTCGTCCGTAAAGTACGTCGAGCAGAATTTAAACAACAATTAGAAGTAGAAGATCATTGGCTCATTGGAGATCGCTATTTTACTATATTACATTGAAAAAGAAATTTATATATTCAAAATAATACTCTTGAAATGTAAGCGGCGACAATATATAAAGATTAAAAATAAATCAAATTAATTATTCTCAATAATAATTAATATACACTTATTATTTTATAATAAAAAAAAAATATATGTTCCTAATATATGTTCGGAATTCGGTTCTTAGTTTGCTGTGTCGTCATGTAACAACAGCTAATTTTGTGTTGATTTCATATTCATCTTTAATGATACAGATGGTATTTTATTTTATTTTTGGAGCAAAAAGAAATAAAGAACACCAAAAAGGACCCCATGCTTTCCCACAACACATTTTAATATCAGGGGAGGGGGGGGGGGGTGAATGAGAAATTGACAATTTCCCAATTTCGTTAAAACGCTGTATCAAATTTATTCCTGGTTAACACTCTGTATATATATCATATATATATGTATGTATATATATAATATGTATATATATATATATTATATATATATATATATATATAATATATATATATATATATATATATATATATATATATATATATATACATATATATATATATATAAATATATATATATCATATATGTATGTATTTATATATATAAAAAGAAAGAATATCTTTAAATTATTTCTTTAATTTTTTTTGTTCTTCTTGTTGGTAATCAACAAGAAGATCTAAAAGAATTATGATTAGGCTCTCCATACAGGGGGCAGAAATAAAACCTTAGTCACCCATTTATTTACACCTCTGATTTTAATAAGTGAATTTGAATGGTATTAATATTAATATATTTACATTGTCAAAATTAAAATGGTAACTTTTATAGGATAAAATTAGTTTCTGTATATAATGAGAGTATCACAGTTATTAGTATAATAAGTATAACAGCAAAGCAAAATATAAGTATTTTCATACAGTATGCCTAGATATATAAATAACTTAAAGCTAATTTAAATTTTTTATAAAAAATTTATGTTAAATTGGTGTTTATAGATCTAATTGTACCTTTAATGGCCAAATACTAAAATTATACTAGAATAAAGGAAAACTATTCCAAAATTTATGCCAAAAAAAAACTAAAAAATTGTAAAAAGAGCAATAGAACACCAACAAAACCAAAAAAAAACAAAAAATTAACGAAAAAAAAACACTTTTTTTCGACCGAAAAAAAGTCCAAAGGAAAAAAATGAGTTTTTTTTTGCAACTCTACCCAAAGTACCAGGAGTTAGCTAATTTGTTAATGTTTATAATATAATTTAATATTGCAACTCTGAGTTTCATGTGTTACCACAATCATCAGGTAAGTAGTAAAAGTTTAAATTTGCTACTTTTATCCTACTTGCCTGATGATTGTGGTAACACACAAAACTCAGACTTGCAATATTAAATTATATTATAAACATTAACATTCCTGGTACTGTGGGTAACAGTAACATATACACTATATAGCTCTAGTTTATCTATTGAGCACTGTTTTAAGTATACAATATTATACATGATAATATAAAGATCTTTTCTTTATTCATATATATACACTTACGTATATATATATATATATATATATATATATATATATATATATATATATATATATGCATATATATATATATATATGTATATATATATATATATACCAAACCCTCAGTCGATGTAGCAGCACTCCCTTGCGAATCAGGCTATTTGTCAGTCGATGTAGCAGCACTCCGTTGCGAGTCAGGCTATAAGATAGTCGATGTAGCAACACTTACGCATGTTTTAAAAATGTTTTTTAATAAAACAAAAACAAAAACACCACTAATTAAAAAAAACTTTCTAGTCATTATTAATGCGGTTTTTTAAAAAACAATAAAATTTAATGTGCATTAATCCGCATTATTTTAATATAATCCGCATTAATTTAATTGCTTTGACATTTTGATGACAATTAAATGCAGCTTAAAAGACAAGGTAAAAAAATTGTAGTCAAAAGAGACTTTTTTAACCATAAAAGTCACTTTCGACTTCACTATAAGGATATATATATATATATATATATATATATATATATATATATATATATATATATATATATATATATATATATATATATATATATATATATATATGGGTATTAATGTTCTTTTAATTATTATTTTTTTGTAAAGGGTTTTAGATACTTTTCTATGTATTTACGAGGAAAAGAAGAGTTACTTGTTAAAGTGCAAAATGAACAAGTGGTATCATTTTAATACTTTAAAATTGAGTATTTTATTAATATAGATTATTTTTATTTTCATACTGCTTACTCTTAAACATGTAGATTGGTAATATTGTTTTTCTATGTGGAGCTGGTGATATGGTTATAAAAATATGTTTTTTTTATCTTTTTTTTTTTAAATAAGTGCGACTGATAGTTTAGTGTTATTATGAATAATTTTTTTTAATGGCTTATTTGTTTACTAGAAATTAGAAAATATCAAATTTTTGAATAATTAAGTAATTAAGCTTAGATTAAATAAATTTAAAACTTTAATCTTTTCTAAATTCCATGAAATGAAACACTTAAATAAAGATATATGTTAGATTTATGCAGGCTGTCCCTAAGAGATATTAAAAGGAGGGGGTGATGAAGATACCCCTTAAACCCACCTCCTCCTCCTCCTAGGGATGGCACTGATTTTATATTTTTATTTTTTTTAGTATATCTTTTATTTTATCATTCGTTATAATTTTAATTTTTATTTCTCTTTTCAGTGTATCGCTTGTTTATTTTTAGTTTAAGTTTATATTTATTTATCTAGTACATTTTTTAAATGCACAAATTTAAAATTATTATAATATTTTACAAATTATTATACCCCTCTCTTGAGAAGGCTTGATTAATACTATCTATATGCAAGTATATAAACTATTTTGAGTTTAGTTGTGTCATAATATAGAAATAGTGGTTTTAGTATAGCAAGGCCAAATTTTATTTATACATATTTATGTTTTATTCATACATAGGTACTTCCATCCCACACTTTAACTAATGGGTTAAAATGTGGGAAGGTAGTACTTATGTATAAATGATCTAATATAGCAAAAAAAAATAAAAAAAAATCATTAGTCAATGTGTGTTCTTTAGCCCTGCTAATTTTTTTTTTCTTAAACTTTCTATCAGAAAGTCAATTTATCTTTCTAATATATGTTACATAAATAACAGTTGTTTTTACCAACAAAAATTATCCAAATTATTTTTAGCAATGATGATGTAATATTTAATGTCATTTCTTTAACTATAAAATAAAATATATTCTATGAATATAATATCAATCTTTAAATATAATAATAATCTTTGTATTTATTGCATTAATATTTCATATGTTCCTGTATCATTAATGATTTCTTTTAATAAATTGTATTCTTTATAAAATGTCTGGATTTGCAGGAGGGTACAATTGCAAAACTTTATCAAAACACAACATAAATTTATAAAGTTATATAGTTACAGAACTTTATCAAAACAAGACATTAATTTATAAAGTGCAGTTATATAGTTGTAGAGTGCAGCTCAAAAACAATAAGTGCAAAATTTCTGACATTCTCTTTATTTTTGACATTAACAGTTTTTAAAGTGTTATTTGGCGTCAACAGTTTTTAGATTAAAAAATCAGTTATTTGAAGTAAATTCCATCATCATCAGTTTTTAGATTAAAAAATCAGTTATTTGAAGTAAATTCCATCAATAAAAAATTTTTCAATAAAAAATGCAAATTACTATTTTTTTGCCTTGCAATTTTTGGCAATTAGTTGTAACTTTTGTGAGTAGATCTTACACTATCAATTAACCATAACAAAGTGAAAAATTTTTTGAGATAGTTCCAGCTTTAGCTTTTAGTTGATTCATTATTTCTATTACCACCATTGTTTGTTTAAAGTCAAAGTCAAAAAAATTTTACTATGATTTTGCAGCATTTTAAGTGCAAACAATTTTTCATTTACAGTTTATTGTAATTAAAAACGTAATTAAATAAAGTTCAAAGAGACCTTTTGCTTTCTGTTTTTTTATTTTTAGGCAACCAAGATACTTTAATTAAGTTAATTGAAAAGTTTTCAATTGACAATACTACTGAGTACAAAGAAAATTTAATATACAAATGTTCCATAGTTTTGTTTAATTACCTTGGATAATTTGTGCTCACTTAAGTGAGTTACCTAAGTTTTTGCCAAGTATGGGGTTATAATACAGCTTCACTTAATATGATGATTTGCAAAATGCTGAATTAATTAGATTTTGAAAGCTGCAAATAGGAAATGCAGTGCTGTCATTTCAAAAAAATAAATTTACTATTAATTCATGTCATGACATTTTTTACACATTTTTTTTTTCTATCTTTTTATTAAATAGTATAAATTTTTCTAATTTTATTATTTTTATTTATATCCTCAACAATATTACTAATATTATTTATTTATTAAGCCGTTACATCCTGTTGAAAAACGTTTTTATCAAGAAACTGTGACTGAAGAGGGTTCTGAAGAAGAAGAAAATGGAAGCTTCAATGATAAACCTCTACCAAGACTTTGGTAAGTTGTTTAGATCTTTGGTATGTGATCCCCTCCAGCTGACAAATTTCTCATTTGCTATTAAACTATTATCACATAAAAAATAAACTTTAGTAGAATAATGGCATTGATGAATTTGAATTTGATATACTTTTGTTTAAAATTTATACATCAAAATTAATTGTTATAATAATAAATAATAGAGTAATTTATTAAATTGTGAAATCATGAATACTCCTTGAGTTTGTTTAAATTTTATAAAATACAATAAAAAAAAAAAAAAAAGTTAGAGTTGCGCTTTTTTTTTTTTTTGCACCACAAAACTCATAATCTAATAAGAAACAATAGTTCTAGATCTTAAGAAGATCTAGGATCAATAGTTCTAGATCTTTTATGTTTGGAATATATGTAGCTCCAGAATATATATACCAATCACTACTTGCTGGCAATAAGGAAAGAGGTCCACTTAGTAAGCATGTAGTGATTTTTTATATAATCTCATAACTAAACAACTCAAATATTGAAAGATTTTTCACAAAGGTACTAGAAAAAAATGTTAGGACTCATTATCTCGATATCGATAAAGTTTTAATAATGATATTAAAACTTTTATTTTAATGAGTGTTGATATTTTCATTATTAAAAATTTTATTTAGGTTAGTGTTGATATCTTCATTATTAAAAATTTTATTTTGGTTTAGTGATTCATTGATTATGTCAAGAAGTACGCAGCAAAGGTAATATTTATATATTTTATTGTTATTAATAATATGATATTTTGTTTATGATATATGTTGGTCAGTTTTTTGTAATAAAAATAGTTTTTTAATTAATAGGCTTTCTTTTTTAAATAATTACTAGTGATTGTAAGTTGAATTTGGTTTCCACATTCTGTAGCTTGGTAAATATTTCCACCTGGGTTTCTTGGCTGATATTGAATTTCCATTTTATATTTTCTTTTCCTCTCACCTTAGCCTATTTAATTACATTTATTTTATAAGTATCTACAGTAATTTCTCCTTTTTTCCTTCTTTTTAAAGGAACTTCATTTTCATCTTAACAACTCAATTTTAATAAACAATAATTAAGATCTAATAATAAAATTTGTAAGTCATAAGCACAGTAGTATTATTTTAATTTTAATTTTTAATTTGACTTTTAATTTGTGCAGCCGTGACACGGTAGTTAGAGTTCTGGCTTGAAACCGATTGGTCCGGGGTTTGATGCCGGCTTTAGCCCGATGAGTGGCATCAGTATGGAAGCATGAACTTTCTTTTTAAATGCTTTTCCGCGGTGTTTTGTGATGAGGCTGTAAGGACATCTTGGGGTGCCTTAATAACCACAGAAAAAAAAATCTAAATAAATAAACATTAAATATCAATTAAATACTTATTTTATGCAGTTATTGACACATAAGTTTGGCAAGTGTTTTAAAATGTTATTTTGGAGCATTTATAATATAAAAAAATCAAAAACCTTACTAATTTTTGCCATCATATAAAAGACTATTTTATATTATACTGACACTGAATGGGTTTTCTTTGTTATAAGCCATCGAAAGTCTGCTTTTGATTGCATTGCTATTACAGTAAAACAAGTTTAAAAAGAACTGGACAGATTTTAAATGTAGATAAGATGTTTAAATTTTGTGAAACCAATATAATAAACATTGAATTTTATTTTATTGAAAATATGATAAAATTGAATGTTTATTATGCTAAAACTAAATACTAGTTTGCAATACCATAATTGGATAAATGTATCGCCTATTTCAAATGTATCACCTCAGTTTTTATTGATCTAAGAAGTATAAGGATTATTCAAAATTAACACAAATAAAGTAATGAGAGAAAGATGATTAATGATTTGTTAATTGTTTATCTTAAAAACTTT
The DNA here is from genome assembly GCF_022113875.1 of Hydra vulgaris. Taxonomy (NCBI): domain Eukaryota; kingdom Metazoa; phylum Cnidaria; class Hydrozoa; order Anthoathecata; family Hydridae; genus Hydra; species Hydra vulgaris. Next base: position 15,096,618 of record NC_061159.1, on the reverse strand, counting down.
TAGAGATTTTACTACACTTTTTCATGAGGTAAACACTTTTTATGAGGTACTACACTTAAGGTAAACAGCGTGTTTTATTATATTCTATAACTGAATTTGTCTCATTTAGATATAGAATTTTACAATATTAAATAAAACATTATTTTATGCAGTTATTGACACATAAATTTGACAATTGTTTTAAAAGATTTCAAAGCATTTTATATTTACTACTTTATTCATGCATTTTATATCTTAGATATAGCAAACCTAATAGAAAAAAAAATTGACATGCAAAACACTATTTTGTCCTACTGTGTTCTGTTGTTCAACAGCAAACAGTATTTTAGAACTATTGATTACGGCAGATTAAATTTGCATTATATATATATATATATATATATATATATATATATATATATATATATATATATATATATATATATATATATATATATATATATATATATATATATATATTATATATATATATATAAGTAGAACTTAATTATAAATGTTACCATTTACAGTAGAACAAAATTCTTTAAAGAAAAAATCCTTGGTTTTATTTTTTATTTAGCAAGCGATTGAATACAAATATAAATATATTCCATTACGATTGATGACCAATTATCATGGAATATATTTGTATGGTTGGTTGTGTCTTATATCATTAATTTTTGGAATAACAAATTGGCATGAATATACAGTATATTATGTGTTTCCAAATAATATTTTTTGAAATGTTTTTGACTAATCCTTAACCAACAACATTTGCAACAACCCAACAACGTTTCTATGTTTTAGTTACCATAACATTTTTCTGACATTTGACATTTTTCTGTCAATCTAAAACACTTTTAGGTCGACATTGCCAAATGCCAACCCTAATTCTGAGAAGTTTATATATATATATATGTATATAAGGGACAACTTAATATATCTTTAAAGAGTAAATAGCTCTAGCCATCCACCTAGCTTGATACATTGCTCTAGGAGGTATGATATTAATTTTTTTCTCATCTTAACCTTCTTAGAAAATAATAGATAGTTGAATTAGTTCTCAATAATCATCATATACAATAGTTTTTTGCAGTTCTAAATAGTCAACAATTCTTTAAATGTTGTATTACTAAAATGTTGTTTGACTCTAATGGTGTATGTTTTAATAGTAGCCAGATTGACAGTTTTCCAGTTTTCTCTAATATTTTTGAACATTGGGATATCAGGGCTACTTGTGACTTGGTGGATTTTCTTTTCAAACACACATTTTAAAACTAGTTCGTAAACATTATGGCGGCAAGAAAAATGTAGTAGTTCCTTGTCTAGTTTTTGTTCTAAAAATACATACAAGCTCCTTTTAACAGGCTTGGACAGGAATGGTGTGCGATCGCACTCTGTAACTGACCACGGTAATATATATATATTTTTTTACAAATTTGACCACTGCTATTTTGATGTTTTAACAATTCTTTTCAAAAGTTTTAATTTTATGCAAAGGCTTTAAATAAATCCATAAAAATTAATTTTAATGATTGTTTACATAATCACATGTTTAAATTAATAAAAAGTGTCATATATAATTTTTTTTTATGTAGGCATGTATTTTTTATGATAAATTTAAACGTTTGAAACTATTTTTCCATGTCTTCCTAAAAATCTTTTAAACTATTATTATTAGAAAGATTTTTTTTTAAATTACTTTAATTTATGAATAAGTTCAAAACCTTTTGTGACTACTAACTTTTACACATTTTATGTGAATTATACAAGAATATAAAATAACTTCATTTACTTATATAAGCATTTATATAAGTAAACTTATTTACTTATATAAGTATTTTGTTGATTAATCAAAAAGTTTTAAAGCATTTTGTAATGTTCATGTGATTAATTTTTGTAATTAAACTAACGTTTTTTAAAATCATTTAAACAAACATTTAAAAAATCATTTAAACAAACATTTTATTTTTAATTACAATAGGAATGAATGAGTTTAAACCTTATAAATTTTTAAATTCTTTACTTCAAGCGCTTATAAATAAAGTTGTAACGCTCAAATTAAAATTAAATTAAATTGCTTGTTGGCAGTTTATTTTATTTAAACTGCAGGCAAATTTTATTTATTTTTTTTCCTATTTTTACGAATAAAAGAGTTAGAAGTCTTTTTTCTAACTAGACATTAATTAGAGCATGAAATTATTAAAAATTACTATTTTAAAAAGACTGCGTTGTTTAAAAAAAAAAAAAAATTTAACTTTTTAAAAAAAATAAATTTAAAAATATTATATACAACACTTTTTAATAAATTTGATAAAATTTGTTCATTTATTTAACGATCTTTAGTAGTGATTTGTTACTTAATTTAAAAGCATTTTGCGTAACTTTAATAAAATGTTTTATTTATATATTTTCTTTTTTCTGAGGAATTTTTTTTTTATGTTTTTTTTCGTTTTTTTTTTTACTTATTTCCTAGTTTAAGTTTAGCTTAGCGTTTCTACATTCGGTGCATTTCTGAAATGTTTAAATCATCAAAACATATAATCATGGTCAAGTTATCAAAAAATAAAATCATTTGCAAGGTCAGCAATAGCGCTCAATTGCATGGCATTCCTTGTGTCACAGTACATTATTTGTACTTTGTCATCAAGGTTCTAGTCATAAAGTGCGTTTAACACAGCTTCAGCTTGATCTTGGTCAGAAGATCTCTCCAGTTTGGGTACTACAAGCAGTTGTTCTTTAACTTCAAATGAAATTAGAATTGCCAGACTTTCTTCTTTAGAACTTCTTACGCCCATTCCGGGTAATAATTTCCTATCCCAGAGAATGGTCATTATTTTAGGCATATTGTTTTTAAAAACTGATTTTATAAATTCCACTCGATCTTTTTCACTTTTTGTGCGAATGCATTGAATAGATGATTTGTTTATCCAGAAATCATCACAACTCAGATCTAGTTCTACTACAGCCTGAAGTATATAGACAGAATCCTTTATGTTTAAAATGTGATAAAGTTTTTCCTTTCTCTTTTTGTTGTAATTTCAGAACTTACAATTTGAGAGGATGATGGTAAGGGTTCCTCAAAGCTTATATATATATATATATGACCTTATAAATGACTTGTTAACTGGAATCTCATTTCTACTTAGCATTTTTAAAATAACTAAACTTCGAATAGAGCTTGGACCTTAATTTTTAGCTTCTTTGTTACTTGATCCTTCATAAATAAAAATCAAAAATGAATAGTGTTCAATTTATTTTATAACACTAAAGTTTCATTGTTTTTTCTTTCACTTTACAACTATCATTGTCTATTGATGAAACAAAATTTTTATCTTTTTTATCATTTTCCAGAAATTTTCAAATTTGTTTTGGTTTGTGCATTTTATTTATCTTAAATTTTTAAAAAATTTGTTACTCCCTAAAACTCTTTAAAACAATTTTCTTTTTAATTATCATGGTTATTGTCATTTTTTTTTTAACTTTTATTTTTAAAAAATGCTTAAGCTTTTAAAACCCTCTATTTTTTGAATTCATATTTATTTTTTTGAATCCATATTTACATCTAATACCTACTGAATACTAAACTTAGTTACCAATACTTTTTGTTTACATTGAGTGGTTTGAGTACTATGGCTATTAATAGATAGATTCCCATCTTTAAGATATAGATAAATAATCTCTTAAAAATGTTAATTATAAACATTATAAAGAAAAAATAAAGTTATAATTGATTCTTGAGTTAAACAACTTCAATTGTTGCATCCTTATGTTTGGTTGATAAACTAATTTAACTGATTTTCATATGGCTGCAACCATATGTAAATTGTTTGTGTTTGAAATGCCTGGGAGTGACCTTTGTAAACAATTATGTTTTTTTAACTAAATTTTTTTTTAAAGAATTTTAATTGAAATTTTTATATAATATATAATGGTTTTTAATACAATATATAATAGCTTTTTTATAATATATAACACAGTTCAACAAAAATATTATTGCATTGACACTTGCTCTTACTTAATCTTCATACAAATTCAAATGTGACATCAGATCTTTATGGCAAGCTGCAGGCTTTTTGCAATTAACAGTTTTTTATTATTCAAAGTTTAGATAATTGACTAAATGTTCAAGGTATTTCTCTAAAGCAGATTTGAATTCATTTGTAAATGCTAGGGTATAGTTTAAACAATTTAAATTTTTTTAAATTTAAAACAAAAATAAAAAACACCTGAATAAATAATTTTTATGTTTTATGAGAAAAAGGAGTTTTATTAAACATTTTTAGATCTACATAAATAATCCAGCTGTGTGAGTATTTAATCAAGTTAAGCTCCATTTTAATGTCATCATAAGTCTCTTGCAAATAAATGACCGACTGGTACAGAACCAAAAGTATTACCATTGTTCAAAGGGACACATTTAAGACTTTGCTTTGAGCTATCGATAAACAGTCTTCATTCTGTTGGATTATATACAGAATTACCTACCTGTAATAAGGGATTTAATATATCATTACAGAAAACAAATAAATGAACTTCTGAAAAAAATTTAAAAAATGGGTCATTCTTGTTCTAAAGTGAGAAATTTTTGAAAAGTTGTCAAGAAGGTTCTTTTCCTTTAATCGAGAGGCTTATAGTTCTGCTGCTTGCTTAGAAAGTCCTAAATCACACACTAAGTCATTCAGCTCTATCTGACTAAAATACTAAGATAATTTTAAACATTTCACATTAGAGAAGTCTTCCAAATCTGATATAAATTTTTCTGTTTCTGTAGCAGACATACTTTGTTCATTATATGACAAAAATAAACCTTTAAAAATTCAAATTGGAATTTTTCCAGAATGTTGAATTTGTCCAATAGCAGAAGGAATATTGGGATAAACTATTTTTTGCAGCTTTATTTTTCCAATACCAGAGGTTTTGATAAATTGACAAGACAAAAATAGCAATCGTCAATATGATTTTGTGGTTTTCTCCACACCATGGGGATCGGAAAAACTTGAATTTTCTCTTTTTTCTTTTTGTCCAATCTTTAAAAATCTCTTTGAAAATATGGCACACAGTATGTGGTGCCCATTTTTTATCTTGTTCACCAAATTTAATATTGAAATACGATTTCTATGCTAGTTTTATAAAATTACTAATGTTTTATCTTTGTCTGGCGAAGTGTATAGCAGACACAGATATAACAGAATGAGTTAGGATTATGTTTGAATATTTCAAAAAATTTATTGTACTGTTTTTGTTTTTTAATTGTGTATTTAATGGCATCAACTTTAATATTTGTTGAAAATAGATAACATTATCTCTATTTGAAAATAGAAAAAATCTTTATTTGAAAATTATGTGTGGTTATCATTTACTTACTATAAAACTTTGTGGGTTACAATAAGTTTATGTTTCATGGTTTTTAAAACCTGCTAAAAAGTCCTTTTAATTTTAAAACTTTAGTTGCCTTTCATTTTAAATTTTAATTCCCAAAATGATTTAATTTTTTAAGGCAACAATAAGAACATTTTTTTTTTGTTTGGAGTTTGTAAATGGAAGGTAAAAAAATAATAATAAAAAAAAAAATAGTTCTTCTGCTTTCAGTATGATTTTTATATCAGTGTGTTATATAACTGGTAAGAAACAAGTCAATTGAAAAATAACATGCACAGATATAATATAATTTTGAAAAATAATACAATTTGAGAAAGTAAAATGTGTTATCTCCTTCATAAGAGCTACCATTATAGTTATTATGAATGGTTTATACCAATATCTTATGCTATATGCAAGATCGTATCTTGTGTTCTTAATATGATGGACCATAAATAAATTCATCAAGTGGTAGACCACGAGCAAAATTATCAGTTTAAAAAAAATCAATAAAAACATTAATATAATATAATAAAAATTAGTTTAAAAAAATTAAAAGAACTCTTTAACTTTTTATTAAAATATAAATATTATCATTACATTTTTTTATATATATAAAAATACATTTACTATTTTTCTCTCTACATAGTATTCAGATTCAATACAATGATTTTCAGTGCTTCCAGATTCCATATTTATACTTAATGCTTTGTGGATTTAAACTTTTTAAACTTTCCATATTATAGTCAACCATATACCTAACAACACAAATATAAATGCTTTAATACAAATCAATGAAAATCCAAATGAAAATATAAATGCAGCAAAATCACGAATACAAATGAAAATATAAATACAGCAAAATTGTAAATCTTTGTCCGCAGTTTAAGACATTCAATTCTTAAAACAAAAAATATATTGCTTTTTTTTAAAAATAAATTTCCCATCCTGCAATTTATTTCTTAAAACAAGAAATATATTTCTTGTTTTACTATAAACACTAGATTAACAATATTGCTGTAAATCTTAAAGCAAGAAGAAAATTTCCTACACTGTAGTTTATTTCTTAAAACAAGAAATATATTTCTTGTATTAAGAAACAAATTGGGGAATAGGAAATTTATTTCTTAAACAAGATAAATATTTCTTGTTTTAAGAACTAAATGTCTTAAACTATGGACTTTGAAAGATTTAGGATTTTGCTGTGAAGAAATGCTACTTGTAATACTTTTCATCAGTTAAAGATTTATTGTTCAAGATTCATGTTGTGTGCATAAACTATGGTTTTTTATATAAATGCTTATGTATATATACATATATTATATGTATGTACGTATATAAATACATATATATATATTTTTTTTAATTATCTTCGCTTCCAACAAGGTTGCAAGCAACCACTAATTAGTGTTGGAAGTTACTGGAAGAGAAAAGATGAAGATTGTAGAGCAAGATAACGATTGACAGACGACTTAAAAGATTGCAAATTATATGAGTCAGGAAAGCAAGATGAAGGAAGCGAATTCCAAAGAACTGATGTTCGAGGAAAAAAGCTAGACGAATAAAAGTTTTTGGAGCACTTAGGAACAGTAACAGAAAAAGGATGAGACTTAATTGAATGACGAGTAACACGAGAATGAATTTTAGTAGATGGCACAAGAGACGCTAGCTCTTTAGAGCAGTGCCCATTATAGTATTTGTAGAAAAGAGAAAGAGAAGCAACATTACGACGATGTGACAGAGGTTGAAGGTTGGCTGCAAGAGCAGGTCCAACTATGTTTACAATGCGTTTTTGCACCTTGTCTAAAAGAGAAAGGGCATCATTATGAGATCCGTCCCAGATATGGCAACAGTATTCCATACAAGGCCGGATTTGAGATTTATAGAGATAGAGAATAGAATCCAGAGTAAGAAAGTGACGAGCTCGATAAAGAAAAGCAACTTTAGCAGATGCTAATTTTGCAACGGATTTGATATAAGGTTTCCAAGAAAGATCAGAAGTAAGAGTTAATCCTAGAAGATGAAGGGTAGAAGACTCATCGAGTACATTACCGTTCATAAATATAGGAAGGTCTAAATTATTGCGATAACGATTGGCCGAATAAAATTGAGTTTTATCTGAATTAAAGTTCACCAGCCACTGCGAGCCCCATGCTGTAGCAGAAGTGAGATCCTTTTTGAGCTCAGCTGCCCCCTGCAAGCAATCAGAGGGAGTTGGCTTCTTATCGTGACAAGAATAAATGGTAGTATCATCAGCGAACAATGCCACCTTAGATGTGAGAATATCTGGAAGATCGTTAATGTAAATTAAAAAGAGTATAGGGCCAAGGATTGAACCTTGGGGAACCCCTGAGGTTACAGAATAAGAAAAAAAGTGCTGTCCATCAAGGACAACTTTTATACTACGATTGGAAAGGAAGGATTCAATAATCTTAAAGATGTTTCCAGATACACCATAAGAAGAAAGCTTATGGAGGAGACCAGCATGCCAAACTTTATCAAACGCTTTAGAAATGTCAAGAGCAATGGCCTTAACCTCTCCACCTTTATCTAATGCGCGATAAAACCTATCGGTTATTACTGATAGCAAATCAGCCGTAGAACGAGAAGATCGAAATCCATACTGATGATCAGAAAGTAGGTCATGAGATTCGAGATGAGAGATTAAGTGTTTGTTAATTAAAGATACAAAAACCTTGCTTATGATAGGAAGAAGACTAATGGGACGGTAGTTAGATGAGTCAGATCGCTCTCCAGAATTTTTAAAAATAGGGATAACAGATGCTGCTTTCCAGCAGGCTGGAAAACAAGACTCTGATAAGCACTTGTTGAATAGTTTTGAAAAGATAGACGACAGCTCAGGAGAACACTTCTGCAAGACTATAACAGGTATGTTGTCCGGGCCGCAAGCTGTAGAAGAGTCTAAGCGGGAAATCACTTTAGATACAGACGCTGGAGTGATACGAATGTCGAGCAATGGATCAACCTGTTTGACGGGTATATCAGGTAAAATGCAACTAGTGGCATCAAGAGATGATATTGATGAAAAGTTCTTGGCAAACAATTCAGCTTTGTCTTTAGGTGAGGTGACAAAGTCTGAACCGTACAAAAGTGGTGGAATTACAGACTTGCCCTTATTATTGATACTATTAAAGATTCTCCAGAAGTCACGAGAGCCTAATTTTTGTGATGAAATACGAGATTTCATGATCTGAGAATAGCGGGTTTTGGCGTTAGACAAAACCTTTTTACAATGGTTCCTAGCAGTAATAAAGAGACATCTGTTTTCTGGAGAATTGTTTTGCTGATAGATATGGAAGTAATGGTTTCGATTGGCAATTGCAGCAGCACAATGTGAGGAAAACCATGGAGAAGAGTGAGGCTTGACCTGGAATTGTCGAGAGGGAATAAAGGATTCCATGCCAGCCTGAATCCACGAAGTTATGTAAGAAGCACATTTGTCAACAGGGAGACGAAAGATTTCTACCCAGGGGCCATCACGAAGAAAGTCACGAAAAGAATCCCAGTCAGCTTTAAGGTAGTTGTAAGATGTACGATGATAGGGGGATTCTAATGGTAAAGAAGAATGAGATAATAGTTTTAGAGAGACCAAACCATGATCAGACGCACCTAAGGGTGAGTGTGATGAAACTGAACACTGACTAGGATCAAAAACAAGACATAAGTCAAGTAGAGAAGGTAAATGATTCAGGTTGTCTGGAAAGCGAGTTGGAAAGTTGACTATTTGAGTTAGGGATTGAGAAAGACAAAAGTTGTGGGCCTTAATGCCTGCAGAGTCACTGACACTAGAGCCAAGCCATTCAGTGTGATGAACACTAAAGTCACCGACAACAACAATATTGGCTGATGGATAAAGAATGAGGGCTTGGTCAATATAATCAGAAATAACATCAAGAAGAGTGCAGTCTTGGGATGAGGGAGAGCGATATAGAACAAAGAGAAAGGTGATAAAGTGAAGTGGTGCTAAACAAAAGCACATAAAAGAGTAGTCTGTGGATTCAAACCTAGTTTCCCGACAAATGGGTGAATTCTTACGAATGTAAATGCCCAGGCCAAGCATGTGACTATTGGAGTCTTTACAAATTAAAGGAAGATAACCATCAACACTAAGATCACAAGATGAGACAGCTGAACTCAAATTAGTCTCACAAAGAGCAAGCAGGTCTGGTGAACTTTGCAAGAGATTAGACTCAACAGAAGAAAAGTTACTTCGAAGGCCACGAATATTGGTGAATGATAGGTTTAGCGAACTTGGTGATGACTGTGGTTTTTTGTGTTTTATAGTTTTTGTTACTTTATTCATTTTTTAAATTTGTTAAAGAACTTGACTCGAAACATTGATAGTACTCAGTACACTGTTCTATAGCTCAAGCAATTGCCTCGTTTCCACTAATAAACCCTAAGCGGTAACAAAGGGCTCCAATGTGGCCTTGGCAATGCACACCAAAAGTACAAACAGGGACACCATCCATGCGCAACATGGCACTGTTAGTACTCTGATATTTTTCAGCTGTTGATGGAATCAGCCTCTCTGAGAGCTACCACAGAGTTCGGGAAACCTGACTACCAGCCAGCCTCAGAACCATAAAACTGAGTTTTAGAGCTGTACCCTCATTTGGAGATAATAGAATGAGTTGCCTAGTCATAAAAACAGAGACACAAGCAAAACCCATGAATCAAGTCAAGAAGATCCAGCGTTCAACATCCTAAACTGGAAACAATGTATTAAAAATACATCTGCGCCAGCCTAATAGATGACGATATATATATATATATATAATAAACGATATATTATATATATATATATATATATAATAAACGATATATTATATATATATATATATATATATATAATAAAGGATATATTATATATATATATATATATATATATATATATATATATATATATATATATATATATATATATATATATATATAATAAACGATATATAAATGATATATATATATATATATATATATATATATATATATATATATATATATATATATATATATATATATATAAATATAAATATATATATATATATATATATATATATATATATATATATATATACATATATATACATACACTTACTAAAGCATATTTTTATAAGCATTTGCTCACTTTTTTTGCTTACCCTAACCCATACTGCTTTTTTAAAAAAAGAAGAAAAAAACAAAGAATGATGAATGAAACGATTGCTGCCCTATCCCAAACCCTCACTCGATATACAGGGTTATTCAAGAAAAAAAATGTAAGCAGCGGTACCTCGCACACTGGCTTGATCAGTAAGATTATTTTCCTAAAAATAAGCCATATTTACCAAAAAACACACAATATTTTCTGAAAAAGCATAATTTTTTGAGAAAAAGCAATGTTTTTTGTAAAAAAAACACATCTAATTATGGTCAAAAACAGTCTAGAATAGCCCCTGATACATGTACTAAAATAAATGTACTATAAAATTGTCATTTAAAGTAATGAATCTAAAAATCACTTTAGTAATTAAATAAATACATCATTAGCATTTACTCTATAAGAGATATGCATACTAAAATACAAAGAATATTCAAGCCTTACACCTGCAACTTAAATTTATTATATTTTATATTAAATGACTAAATATATTACTAACTAAAAATGCTTTAAATTTATATTTCTGGAAGCTATTCTGATACAGTGAAGCACTTAAATTTTGAGAAAAATATGAAATAAAAATCTAGAATGATTTAACAACAATAGACAAAACATTACCTTTAAAGCAATAACTGTAGGCCTTCACTTTTTATTTATTTGTTGGAAATTGCCATTTTTATTTTTAATCCATACTATAGAGCATCACTTGATTCTATAGTATCAACAATAACTCACTATATATAGTCTTTTTACTTTCAAAATCTTTTAGTGAACTGATCAAAACTGTATGTTTTGTATTTAAATTTTATGTAAAACTGTATGTGAAGTTGTATGTAAAACTGATTTAGTTTTGCATACAATTTTCAAAATCTTTTAGTGAACTGATCAAATTTTTTCTAAAAATAATCAGAAACAATGAAGAAAAATGATAGCATATGTATTTATTTTATATAGATTTTTACTATTCTGCGTGACTATCCTGCATGAATATTATAAACAAATAAATTTAATAATGTATTCTAATTATAGTTGTAATTTCTGGGGTAATCTTTATAAATTTGTTTTTAAATTTTTTTTTAATGTTTACTTGTAGATAACCTAAATATTTTATTTATAAAGTTATTGTAATTAAATGTTAATAAAAATGTAAATTGTTATAAAAAGTCTTTAAAATGATGAGAAATTCATCGGTCTTATCATAAGGAAGCACTAGTGCTTAAGTAGTGCAATTTTAAAATTTACTATTTTTAAGCTACATATTTTAACAAGAACTTTTTCCCTGGCTTTGAAATGATCCATTTTATATATAACATGTTATGTGAGTGCACTTCCATAAACTTAAAATCACTCAAAATTGAACTAAGAATGCACAAAACTTGTGTCAAGAATCCTACTAAACATAGTCTCGTTCTAAGCAATCCAGGGGCCAAACAAAGCTCATGTAATTTTAAAATTAAAAAGAACAGAACAGTTTATATTAAAATGCCTGTTGAACTTTCTTCGCCCTGCAGGTGAAACTTCAGAACTTATTTTTGGAGATATATACAACGTTATAAATACAACGGGAATTTCCGTATTTAAAAAATTTAGCTACAAATACAAAAAATTTCCGTACATAATCGATGGATACATCGATGGATACATCGGTGGATACATGGTGGATACATCGATGGATACATCGATGGATACATCGATGGATACATTGATGGATACATCGATGGATACATCGATTCCGTACATAATCGATGGATACATACATAAATGGACATACGGTTACTTTCCGTTGAAATAACGGAAAAAATTTCCGTTTTTAACAGTGTATGCTAAAAGCAATATATTACATGAAAAGAAAATTTTAAGAGTAAATTAAAGTTTATTGTTTACTTGCTCAATCAATTATATGAAATATATAAAAAAATTACTTTAATGCTAACTATAAGCAAGCCATGAAAAATTGACATTACCATTTGTGAAAAAAAACTTGATATATTATCTGAAGGGCAAAAATTTGCAGTCTTTACTTGATGGAAACAAACCTTTAATGTTTAAAAAAAAAATTTAATGCTTTAATTTTAGTATTTATATTGATTTTAGGTTAAGTGGTCTTACGTTTTCTGGTTTGGGGTTGCTTCCAGCTAGTCCTTCAGAGTCAGAAGTTGTCAGCGTAAGTTACTCTGATGTAATGTGTTTGTTTATAATGATATAGAAAGTGAGTTTTAGTATGTATTTTTTTTTTGTTGACTATGTAGTAAATGTTTTAGTTTTATTTGCTGTGATTAATAATTCTGCAATTATTTGTTGTAATTAATAATTCCGCAATGACAATTAAAAGTTAATTTTATTTATCTCTACTTAACTTAAATTTACAAGTGGTATTACTTTTAAATATTGTTAAAGATTGAAATCTTTTCAGGAGTCAAGTTCCACATTGTTTTTGATTGGTGCTTATTCTCGATACAAAAGTCCTTATGTTTGGGTGAGTTCTTACATTTCAAAAACAAATATATATTTTTTATAATGATAAAATATTTTTATATAGACTTTTATCATTTAGATTCGTTCAAACCATCATCGAATTGTGTCATTCACTGATATTCGAACTTATCAAGACTTAGATGAAGTTAAGGACAGCCCTCTTAAACTTAAATCTATTTCTAATTGGCATCACAAAGGTAGTATTTCTGATTGCGGTCAGTAAACGTCACAAAGGTAGTTGAAAATAACAAATAAATTTCACTCTTCCTATTTAAAAAAAAAAAAAATTTGTTCAAAAAAATATTTTAAAATTCTAAATCCGTTTTTTTTTTATAACATCTAATATTAGTCACCTGTAAGTTTAACATTTTTCGCTTAGTGAATATTTTTCTGTTTCATAATTTAATAAGATATTAAAATGTTTAGATGCAAATTAAACAATAATTTTTTCCACATAAAAATAAAGAGCAAACTGAGTAGAAAATACAAATTGAGAGAACTTTCCCCATTTAGTACTTGCATAATTGAAAACTTGAATGTAAAACACTCAAAAAATGAAACCATAACTTAAAATCCTTGAGATATTTTTGAGATCATTGTTGTTTGCAATTTTAAACACTATTTACTGTGTGAATATCTTAAAAAAAAGTTTAACATAGTTATCTGAATTCTTTATTCTGAAGAAATATTAGTTATATTTTTAATATTTGACAAATTTAATAAGTTAATATTTTTATATATCGTCGGGGAAAGTGCAAATCCGCGTAACTTGCATTGGCTACTATATTTGAATATTAATAATTTTAACATCAAATATCGATTGTTGACATGACAAAAAACATAAATGTTACTTTTTATACTAAAATGAACTCAAAGTCTGTAGAAATAAAAAAAATATAAAGTTTTAAACTTCTCCAGTAAAAAAAATGTACTGTAGATATGCGGTTTTATCTAATGCTAGTTACGCGGTTTTGCACGATATCCCCGATGATATGTAATAAAGTAATAATTTATTCAAGTTAATAATTTATTCAAGTTAATATTATATATATATATATTATAGTTATAGTAAAATTATTAGGTAAATGTGATATAGTTGGTTTAGATTTAAAATTTACTACTTTAACTAAAGCAATTAAGAAAATCATGTGGAAATGCTTTAGCTTGCAATTGCTTAACCCATAAACTGTAAACATTACCTAAATGTCTTTGATCTTTTATAAAATGGGGGATATAAAAATTTTCAAGGAACTTAAGAATTTTTTTTTAAAGAAGAACTAGGGAAAGTAACAGCATCAAAATGAATTTTACTCCCTTCATCATGTTTTCTTTAATTATTTTCATTTGACACCAGTATGAAGATAGCAAATTTTACACAGTCACAGGCGTCAATAAAAGACACTTCAATAAAACACTTTCAACTGGAGGATAAATAATAAAAACAAAAAAAATTGAACCGATGTTTAGAATAAACACAGATTTTTTTTAAGGAACTTTTACACAATTCATACAATACAACAATACTTTTATTGTAAAAAAAAAAGGTTAACCAAAAATAAAAGATCTTCAATGAAACACTTCACCTTCTTATAAATATATAAACAGTATTGAATAACCAACAAAGTATTCAATAATAAGCTTTAAACTATAAAATTATTCACAATTAGCTTGTATTCTATAAATGTTATGCATAATTAGCTTGTATTCTATAAATGTTATACACAATTAGCTTGTATTCTATAAATTTTATACACAATTAGCTTGTAAATTATAAAAGTTATGCACAATTAGCTTGTGAATTGAGATTCAGATTTTCAACTGTTAATTTGCAATTATCAGCTATCTGCTGTAATTTACTGGACCATACTCCAAATTCATGAAAAACTTGTATTTTACCTGAATGCACAGCCAAAATCTTTTTTTTTTTTTTGCTATAGATTTGGTGCATTGAAAGATCATCAATCAAATCTTTATCAATCTCAAATGGTTTTTTTTCCAATAGTTATTATGGGAAGCTTTTAAATTACAAGAAGTAAACAAGGTCACAGTTCAATAGTTTACTTACTATATTTATTATTGGAGGTTGATTAACTATCCAGATCTTGAAAAAGATGTCGGTAATGATTTTCATTTCAATATAATCCAGGTTAACCTTCTATTGAGTATATTCTTTATTTATGTTATAGTCTTGCCAAATCTTCTAGTATTAGCAGCTGTGAAAGTAAACTTTAGATCTATATCAAGTGTGATCATTCTGCTATAGGTTTGACTATTATTTGGGCTTTTTTCAAGGTTTTTAGTAATATTATAGAAGACTATCTTGAAGGTACTTGAATATTATTTTAATGTTACTTTATCTTGTTTATTTACCAAAGTCTAATTTCTCTCGATTCGTTTTCCCATCAAAAAACAATTTTTAAATCTTTTCTGATGCATACATTTCTGATGGCCTTCTTTCTACTTACATAGGTCTTCTTTCTACATACATAGGTCTTCTTTCTACATACATAGGTCTTCTTTCTACATACATAGGTCTTCTTTCTACATACATAGGTCTTCTTTCTACATACATAGGTCTTCTTTCTACATACATAGGCCTTCTTTCTACATACATAGGCCTTCTTTCTACATACATAGGCCTTCTTTCTACATACATAGGCCTTCTTTCTACATACATAGGCCTTCTTTCTACATACATAGGCCTTCTTTCTACATACATAGGCCTTCTTTCTACACACATAGGCCTTCTTTCTACATACATAGGCTTTCTTTCTACATACATAGGTCTTCTATCTACATACATAGGCCTTCTTTCTGCATACATAGGTCTTCTTACTACATACATAGGGAATTCTTTTTTTCTAAAATTTTTTCATTGTTTTTTTTTTTCCTTGCGAATCTTGTGATGAACAATAATTAGTTTAATGTCTTTTAAAATCTCAATATTTATATGAATTGCAGAAGAGCAAGCAGCAGCTTCAAAACTTCAAAATTTTGAAATGTTTGTTTTCATAACAGAAATTTTCTTAAATTTTTTTCAAATCTTTTTTATTTTAGTTTCATTTTTAATTTCATTTCATAGTGGTACATTTTGCCAGCACTTCAGCAAAATTTTTGATTCTGTTGTGTCTTAAAACTATTTGTGTTTGAAGAGGAAAGTGATTACTGTTCGTGTTAGAAGAGGAAAGTTCATTTTAGAAGAGAATAGTGATTAATGTTCATTTTAGAAGAGGAAAGTGGTTACTGTTCGTGTTAGAAGAGGAAAGTGGTTACTGTTTGTGTTAGAAGAGAAAAGGGATTACTATTTGTGTTAGAAGAGGAAAGAGATTACTGTTCATTTAAGAAGAGGAAAGTGATTACTGTTCATTTAAGAAGAGGAAAGTGTATATTTTTCGTGTTAGTAGAGGAAAATAATTATTCTTTTTAGAAGAGTGATTAGTGCCTGTAAGTGATTACATGGTTTTTTTATTTATTTATTTTATTTTTTATTTATCATTTCAATGGTTATTTTTATTATTATTATTATTATTATTATTATTATTATTATTATAATACTCGGTCTTAGTATGAAGAAATTTGTTGCACAATTTGTTTATCTTCATTTTTTTTTTTTTTTTTTTTTTTGTAAATTCTTTCGTACTTTTGTTGTTTTCTCTTTCGTACTTTAGTTGTGTTCTCTTAATAATTTTACTGTTACATTGTATAGTCAGTCGAGCAAGTTTTTTTTTGTTGAGACATTTAGTAAACACTTGTTATTCCAATCTTTAATTGCTGAGTTTTGATAAACTTTATCGCTATTTTTTAACTTTATCAAGTTTTTTTTTAATTTGCAGAACAGTTACAGATGGGAGAGCATACATAACTTTAATTAATTATTAGATTGTTAATATTAACTTTCTTATAATGTGTAACAACCCAAATCAAAGTTAACTTATAGTAATAATTCTATTTGAATATTAGTTACCTTAACAATGGTAGACTTACTAATAATGAAATAAACTTACGAATCATTAGCAGGAGAAGTTCAAATAAAAAGTTTTATCAATCTAATGATATAAAATATTTTACAAACACTTACGCGTATGTCTTATTAACTAAGAAAACATTAAATGCCTTACAAAAAGGTAACTTTATAGACTTCAAAAAACTTAGTAAAATGTTTAATTGTTTATTTTTTTACAAATGGTTTATTAAATTATAAATATATTTATATACATCTTTTTTTAATAGAAAAGCTGTGAAGAGAAATAAAATTTTAGTTTTACTAACTAGATTAAAGACTTAGCTATCTGAAAATATTACTCTTTATTAAATTTAAAAGATATTTAAATATAATAAAGATATTTTTTGTTTGAACAGGACATTTACAATAAAGTTCAAAACAATAAAAAAACTAAAATTTTTTTGGTTATTTACTAACTTATGCATTTGTAAATTTTTCTATTATTTTTTGGTCTTTAGACCGAGAATTATTTAAACTTAATTTAAACATGCATATTTGGAATAATTAAATTGGATAACTTCCAAAAATTTGTTTAGATATTCATTTATGGGATATACTTTCAGATATTATCAGGTTAAATGTACAGCCAACACCTAAGAACCCTTTTGCGGTTGACTTTTCTTACTTTGATGCTCTGTCTCCAAACTATTTTTTACTTGCTACCGGTGCCATGGTGCACTTTTTAAACTGCGTTCTGACTTCTGGCGAGCACAGCTACAACGCAGATGGTAATGTTTGTTTGTGTTTTTATTTTATTTACAAAATGTCAATGAACTTATATTTATGATTTATTTTTTCTTGAACAAATTTTTTAATATGTGTGTGTTTTTAGTGACGGAAGATTTAAATGAAGTAATGCGAAGACATTTTATGTTGTTAAATACTATGGTCTCTAAAAACAGATAAAATTTATATATATATATATATATATATATATATATATATATATATATATATATATATATATATATATATATATATATATATATATATATATATATATATATATATATATCCTTTCCCCAAAAATATAAAAACTATTGTTATTATTGTATATTATTGTTATTATTATATTATATATCAATTTATTGTCCAATCAAAAGAAATTTATTTAATTTATGTAGTTCATATTTACATAAGTTTATACATAAATTATAGTAAAGTATCGTATATGATGCTCTTTTATTATTGTGTTATATTGTAGATATGTAGGTAATATATTAAATGTAATATATATATTTATGATGTATTTATTATTAAGAGTTTTTACTTTGTACTTTTAGTGATAGCTTTATTTACGAATTTTTTTTCTGTGTTTTTGCTAGTGTATCATTTTTGCCAAAACTTGTACTTGTGAAAATAAAAACGTCTTAAAATTATTAATTTGTAAATATAAACTCTTATTGACTTTTTTTATCCTATAATAGTTTAGAAAAAACTGATTAATAGATATCTTGAAATTTAAATAAGAACCCTGCTTAAATAACTGGGCAGATGGTATTTTAAAGAAGATTTTTAAGCTACCCATTTTTAGCTATAGGTATTTTACTGTACTCCTATAAAAAATTATGTAATATACTCAGAGGCGATTCTACAAATAAAATGAGGGGATGGGAAGGGGTGAATTCTTAAAAAGTATCGACTAATTTCTTTAAAAAAAAAAAGGTTCTTGTTTGCCGACTGCCAACTATAAATCCAATTTTACCGACTCTAGTGTCTAATATGCCGACTAATAAAACTCGTAAGGGGCGAAACACCCCCTCGGGACGATCATGCATATATACATACATAAAGCAAATGGTATAATTTTTCTCTTGAAATTAAATATATAACTTTTTTCATCATAAATTATCAAATGATTCAATCTTCCATTGATCAATTTCTTGGTAATTTTTGTTTAAATTCGTTTCTTTAAAAACTTTAAAGAAACCAGATCTAGTATATCTGCTCGAGGCCGAACAGTCGTAAATTGTTTTCACATGGCATTTGCTCTAGAGTATCTTGAGTTTTTTCAATAAAAACTCTTCGAAAAACAACAGGATTTTCAAAACTTGAAAGCCAACTCATTTTGACCACGAATATTTAAATTTTTTTTTTATTTTAATTAAAATTTTATTAACAATTTTTTCACTTTCAAATTTCTTTTGCACGAGAATAAAACAACCATCAACCAAGCCAATTAAGATTTGTTGCAACTTTTGTCAGCCATTATTGGAAACATTTTTTCCCTCGAACAACGAAGTGGGACAAAAAAATTGATCTGCTACTTCTCTCCCTTCATATTGTAAAAACCTCTAGAATATTTTGATGAATATTACGCGGTTTACGATTTTTTTAGGTTTTGAATAATAGTTTTTATTAATATGTGCTTAATTAATCGCTTGTCCTTCTTTACCCACACCTGTTCCACTTTACCAAAACCTGTCCTACTATATTCACATCTGTCCCACTTTACTCGCACTTGTCCCAATTTACCTACACCTGCCTTACTTTACTTACATCTGTCCCACTTTTCCCACACATGTCCTACTTTAACCACACCTGTTCCTCTTTACTCTGATGGCACAGTTTTATCAAAATCAAAAAAATATTTACTTTATTATAACCTGCTATTAATCTCAATGAATGGAATCAGTGCCCCAAATGAAAAATACAACTAATTGTTTTAAGCGGTTTTTAAATGAAAGAAAGAGAAACTTACAGTAGAAACACTTAATAATAATTTTATAGCTTTCATTATCTTTCGACAGAACTTTTAACAGTTTTTTTTTTAATGTCACAGTCAAACGTTTGTGATTAGATTTTAATTAATTAACCGCTTTTATTTTAATATAGATTCACTGTGCTAATTCAGTATAAACTTCTTGTACTAACAAATTAGAGATATTTAGGGCTAATTAAGTAGAGGACTCTTATACCACCATAATACGGGAGCCCAGTTCTAATTAAGTACAGAAGCCCTACATTTAATAAAAAGAATTCCTTGAACTATTTCAATATAAGCATCTGAGGCAAAAAAACTCAAAAATAAAAATAAGTATGAACTATAATGTAAAAGGCCATGATAAGATTTAAACTTTTTTTTACGGCTTATGGTTTTTGTTTTAATAAATTTAATTTTAAAAGTTTATAAAATTTGAGCTTGTGATTTAAAAAATTTCTGCACAAGGTCTGCAATCCATAATGTAAAACATGCATAGCATAATGTAAAATGGTAAAATATTAAATTTTTAGATTTTAATTTTATGATTTTAAAAAGTGTACCTAGAATCAGGAGACATTTATCTCTCGGCTAAGTATGTAAAATGTTTGTCAAAAGTTTAGTTTTTGATTTTTGAATTAAATTATTTATAAATCTTGTAATAAAAGTTAATATCATTTTAATAAATATTTTTTAATTACAAATCTTGTTTTGTTTTGTTTTAATGCAATCCAATAAAAAGTTTTCTTCACAAAAACTTTAATAAAATTTTTTAATGATGCTACAAGTGATTACTATATTAAGTGGTACATACTTGAAAAAATTATATAAAAAAAAATTATATAAAAAGTCAAAATAAAAAAATATTTAGAAAACCAGTTTTTTTTTTTTACAAAGTATTTTTTGGGAAATAATACGCAAATTATATAAGTTTTCCGTTCTCCTAAACATTTAACCATAAACATTTGCAAACTATTCACGGTACAATTCACGGGGCAATCAACGTTTTTTAACTTTAGTTAACAATCTTGAAATGCACTAAAATGTACTGGAGCTCACTCGGGAAATAATATTCTTGATCTTGTTCCTTCAAATATCATTTTCCCTATTAAGTACTATTTCTGTTGAGTATCCATTTATCCACAAGTGACCATAACTCCTTTTTTAAAAGACCTTTTTCATATAGTCCAAAACAAACTCTAAATCTTTATATGATTTCAAAAATATAGATAAAAAGAGTTTTATTAAGTTATTTATAAATCTTGTAATGAAACAATAAGTTAGGACTATAATTTTTCTATAGTTTTTACAGCTAAAGAGTATTGGAACTTTTTTTGTGATCACCTTCGTAAATGTATTGGTCGTTTTTTTTCAATCAAAACAATATACCATAAGAAAAAAAGTCGTTCTTATCCAAAGTATATTTATAAAATGGTAATTTGCAAATTATTTTTATGGAAAAGATACGAGCAGTTTTGAAATCGCTGAAGTTTTTAAAAGTGTTTTTACGGTAGATGACAGAAATTTGTCTAAAACAAATACTTTTGCTAATAAATACATTAAAATGGATTTTGCAGATTTTTCAGCAAAGATAGTTTGATTCTAGGAAAAAATCTCCCGTTAAAAAATCCCCCCGGAAAAAATCTCCCAGAAATAATCCCCCGAGAAAAAATCCCCCCGAGAAAAAATCCCCCCGGAAAATATCACCCAAAAAAAAAAAAAGTTATTTTTCACTTAAAAATTATCAATATGTAGTTATGTTTATTTCTTTATTTATTTTAAATATTTATATAAAATACTTCATTTTTCATCAAAATGTCAAGTTATGCGCTATTCCTCCAGTGCGGTAGCGAATGTGAAACCCTAACCCTAACCCTGACGAACTGCGAACTGGTAAAATGTGAACTTTTTTGCGAACCATCGTAGTTAATTTAGCGGTGTATTTTAAGGACTTTTAAGCGAAAAAATTATTAAAAAAAAAAAATTATTTATTTTAAACCTTTATTTAAAATTTATTTTAAATAAAGGTTTAAAATAGATTAAGAATTGGAGGATTTTTTTTTATTATTATTTATCATAAAAATAATGGTCTTTAAAATATGTTTTGTTTTGCAAAAAAGTTCGTATTTTTCCGGTTCGCAGTTCGCAGTTCGAATTTTACCGACAACCTAGGAATAGCGCATAAGTTGACATTTTGATAAAAAAATAAGTATTTTATAAAACTATTTAAATTAAATAAATATAACTATTTTATTGATAATTTTTAATAAAAAAAAAAAAAAAATTATGGGAATATTTTCCGAGGGGATTTTTTCTGTGGGGGATTTTTTCTCAGGGGGTTTTATCCGGGGGGATTTTTTCTCGGGGGATTATTTTGGGGGGACTTTTTCCCGGGTTTTTTTTTCCTGCTACCAGATAGTTTATCCAAAATTTAAAAAAAATAAAATCTAACACATCATATGGACCTGACGGTATAATTATATTAATAATATTAATTTAAAAAATAATAATAACAATAATATCTTTAATCATTAATAGAGCAAAAGTAACAGCAAAAATAATAGTATTTATAATAATTATAATAATAATAGTAATAATAAAAACGGCAGTAATGAAAGTAATAAGTATTAATGACAAAAACAACAAAGTTTCTATAGAAATAGCAAGAAAAAAAGAAAACTAAAAGAAGTTAACAATGACAAAAATTAAAATAAAATTTTTGTTATATTTGTTTAAATTTGTTTTGTTTTAACCTCTTATAGCCCTGGTTGCCTGTGGTCAACTTACCAAAAAATGGTTTGAAAACTTAATTTTATAAGGAAATGAATGCGGATATTTTTAGTTTAATATTCAACCAATCAAAATTTACTTACACTAAAGGCTATACTTAGAATCCTCAGGTTTATCAGTTTTTCAAATTTCACTAATTAACGTTTCGCGTGCTTGAAAATAAGGTCAGTTTTGATCCTTTGATTTTTAGAAATACAAAAAGATAGAGATCTTTTTGCAGCTCAAAAGATTTCTAAATTGTTTAATAACATATTTAATTTAATCTTATGCATATTTTTTTTCATTATCTTTGCATCAAACACGTTTTTAAATATAGTTTAAACTTTGCTTTAAAGCAACATTGCGCATATCTGCTTAAAAAGTCAAAACGCAACTTTTTGTTTGGAAACACGTTTTATTGACTTAATGCAACATTGCGCATAAATATAATTAAAAATAAATATCAATTATACCAAAATTGTCTAATAAACAATATTCTTGTAGGTATAATTTTATATTTATTTAGATAGATACTTTTAAATTTTATGGTTAAAAATCAAAAGCAGTTCCTTCAAGATCAATTTTGAATCCTGCAGTATCAGAGGAAAGTGGTTTATCTTCCAAAAGTGATGAATCAGTTGTACTAAGTGATTATAAATAAGATTATGAACTTACTAATTCGGAACTAGAAATAGAGATAGATGCTGAATCGGAACAAGAAACAGATTTGGATAACTCATTTTTGAACACTAATGACCAACTTTTTCCAATAGCAGACACTGGTCCAATGCAAAAAACGAGTGTTACATTAAAATCAAAAAAATCTAACCCATTGGAATGGAAAATAAAAGAGCCGTGTAATATTTCTGTCAAAAATATACCTTTCACTGGGATTCCACCTCTTGGAATACTGCCTATGCAGCAGCCAATAGAATATTTTCGAGATATAATAAGCTACGATATCATCACGCGCTTCGTCGAAGAAAGTAACCTGTACGCAGTCCAATTTGATACCAGTAAACTACTTAATCTTTCATTAGAAGAGTTGGAAGTATTTATTGGTATATATTTTTTAATGTCTATTGTGAAAATGCCTGGTACACGCGATTATTGGCATATATTTCTTCGATATGAGCATATAGCTATTGTTATGAACATTCGACGATTCGAACGTATAAAGAAGTTTTTGCATTGCAATAATAATTTAAATATGCCAGAAAACTGTCCAGACAAACTTTTTTAAATTCGTCCTTAAATAGATGGTTTGATAGAGCACTTTAACTTATTTGCTCCAACTGTAATGTTATGTATTGACGAGCAAGCTTCAAATCTTTCAAAGGAAGATCTAGACAAAAAGCATTATAATCCTAAAAAGCCTAAAAAGTGGGGCAAGCTTTTTATTCTCACAAATCCAGGAGGTCTTATTTACAATTTTCAAATCCATACAGGCTCTATTTCTGCATACATAGGTCAACCTAGTCTTCAAGCGTCAGGAAATATTGTTATGCAATTGCAACAAAATATTCCGAGACACAATGGACATAGTTACAGATAACTGGTATACAAGTGTTAAATTAGCAACTATATTATTAAACCAAGGAATCGCTTTAGTCGGAACTGTTCGCCCAAACAGGATCACTAGTTGCAAAATGTCAACTAACAACGATATGAAAAAGAAAAGAAGAGGCTCAGTTGAAATTAAAACTTGCCAAAATGATGGGGTTGAGCTTCGTGCAATTAAATGGTTTGATAACAGATTGTTAACATCCTTACTACCTATGAATCAGTAGTTCCAACAACTCAAGTAAGAAAATGGGATAAAAAAGAAAAAAGGAGATTTTGGTTGATTGTCCCTCTGCAGTTGTCACTTATAACAAATGCATGGGAGGTGTCCATCTCTAGAGATATTTGTATATTATATGTATATAATTGATACTATATGTATATAATTGATAACACTTTTTCGAACGAACAGGTATGCGATAGTAGCTCAATAGTCCATCTAAGAGCTCTTAGATGAACTATTGAGCTACTATCGCATTCCTGTTCGTTCGAAAAAATGGTATCATCAACTAATCTGGCATTTTCTTGGTGTTTCTGTAGTCCACGCATGGATAATATATAAAAAAGACTTAGCAAACGATAAAAAAAAAATAATGTCGTTAAAATCTTTCAAGTTGTCAATTGCCGAATCATTAATTATGCAAGGAAAAAGGTTTATTAAAAAAGTACGACCTTTACATCAGTTGATCTGATCTATAATGAGAAGAAGAAAAGAGATCCTGCAGTGCCAATTCCAAACAAACAAGAAATGATGGGTATGAACATTGGCTAGAGTACACAGATAAAATAGGGAGATGTAGATATCCCGGTTGTAATGGTTTCCCTAAGATAAAGTGTTCCAGGTGTGATGTTCGTCTCTGTTTAACGCCGACATCCAACTATTTTAAAACTTTCCATGAATCCTTAATTTCAAATACACTTCTCTTAATAAAATGTAAAATCAGAAAAGTTAAAAAACTTGAGCTTTTCATGTAAAATAATATTGTGTTAGAATAAAAAAGTTAGTACTTTATGCGTTCGTTATTGTCTGGAATCAATGAACCCCAAATTGGCCTTAAAAATATAAAAAATATGTTTTTTGAAATTTCATTAATATATTAAGATGATAAGTGACTAAAATTCAAAAAAGTATATTTTTTACACAACAAAAAAAAATAAAGTGGGCTACAAGAGGTTAAATAAAGAAATAAAAATAAATTATTTTAAAATTTTAACTTTTCTAACTCATTCACAATCCACATAAGACTTCGATTCCATTCACTGATGCACTGATGTGTAATTGAATACTTACCATACCTCAAAGTTTTATAGGGAGGTACATCTAGTTTTCCATTATTGATGTTCCTAGTTAATTGTGAATGTATAAATCGAGTTTCAGTGAAGAAGGTTATATTAGAGAAAGGTAAATTTTTATTAAGGGAGTCAAAAACAAAAAGAAGATTAGCAAATTTAACAAGTGCTGACAAGGTAGGAATTTTAAGTTTTTTGAAGAAGTTTTAAGTTTCTGTATTGTGGAGTTAAAAAAGCACATATATTCCGCTTTCGTATTGTATTCCAAGTATTCCGTATTGTATTTCATATACTCCGCTTTTATATTTTAAAAATAACTTGACGTATTTTTAAAAATAATTTGACGTATCCTTTTTAAAAAATAGGAAAAACCGAAGCTTGAAGCCACTGTTTTAATAACGTCGTCAAGCTCGTTACTAAAACAGTGGCTTCAAGCTTCGGTTTCCACTCCTTTTAAAAAAAGATCCACTTTAGATGCTAACAATTATAGAACTTTAGATGCTAACAATTATCTCCCTCACATCTACTAGCTGTCGCATCATTGAAAGTATTGTTAGTTCAAATATCGCTGATGATCTTATAATCTAATAAAAGTAATTTTTTTTATCCAAAAGATTTACGTGCGTGAGCCAACTAGGACTGGAAAAAAGCTTTAGATAGCAATTTATTTACTGATGTGGTGCACATTGATTTTCAAAAAGCATTTGAATCTGTAACTTATCCAAAACTTTTGGAAAAACTTCCAATGTACAGTATAATTGATAAAGTCCTTCTTTGAATATAAGCATTTCTTTCCAACAGATATCAAAGGGTTGGAAATTTACTATCCAATCCGAGTCCTTAGTGGAGTTCCACAGGGTAGCATTTTGAGTCCAAAGTTATTCTTATCTATATTAATATAATTAGGAGATCATAATTTAACCTAGTTTACATGTCCAAAAGATCTTGATGTGACAATGGATTTTTACATGAATTACAATAATCACATTGAAAATATCTTCCGTGCATCAAACATTCAAAAATGTTTAATTCTTAAGTGTTTTAAAAGTCGTGATCCACTTATTATCGTAAAAACCTACACTAACTACATTAGACCGATTTTAGAATATTGCTCTCGGGTTTGGTCACCAAACAACACTGAATTGAAAAAGCAGTGAAAAGTGTGCAAAGAAGTTTTACTAAGAGAATAGCCAACCTAAATAACCTTTCATACTTTAAAAGACTCAAAATTCTTGGTTTGGAACTGCAAGAAAATCATCGCCTTAAGCAAGACATGATAACAAGTTAAAAAATTCTGAACAATTTTGTTTGCCTAAGTATATCAAGTTTCTTTTTAATAAACAACAATGTTTACACTCGAGGTTATAAATTCAAATTACGCAAACTTAAGTGTAATCTCGATGTCCGTAAATACTCTTTCTAACTCGGGCTTGTTAATAGTTAGAAAAACCTGCTGTCTGACGTCGTTAATCCTAAAAATATCAAGAACTTCAAAATTAAAATTAACTGGTTCGCGTTCTGGCGCAGAACCCAGATGTCCGAGGTTTAACGCCAACTCTAGCCCAAGAAAGCGACATTGGTACGGAAGGAGACGTTAACTTCTTGTTAAATGCTCTCCGCGGTGCTCTGTGATAAGACCACAAGGACTTCTGGGAGCACCTAAATAACTACAAAAAAAAAAAAAAAAAAAAAAAAACTGTTCAGGCAAACTAATTTTTGTTTTGTAACTGTTATATTATATATAATAGTTTTATATATACATATAATATATACATATTATATATACATATTATATATATATATATATATATATATATATATATATATATATATATATATATATATATATATATATATATATATATATATATATATATATATATTATAAATTTTAAATTTTTTATATAAAATTGAAAATTTATAAATTTGCATACAAATAAGTTGTTAGCCTTCTTTCCACAATAAAAACATGATTAAAGTGAAATATATTATATTTTATTATTTGTACTTACAATTTATTTTTTAAATGTTATATTTTAAAGAAGTAAATCATATTTTCTTTTCTTTAAGTTTATCACAACTGGCAATAAATATTTTTGTTAATTTAGCTCATCAAAAAATCCTTTAAACGAGCTAAATTTTTGATAAATATAAGTAAGGCTACGTGAAATAATATTTTGAACTTATAATAAATTTCAATCTATTTTATGACTTGTTTAGATCAAAAAATAAAGAAATAAAAAATCAACAGTTTTTTTAGATGTAAACAAACTTCCTTGCTCGTGTTAAACTTCAAACGAAATTAAACCGTTACAGGTATTTTGACATAGATCTGTTTTTTCTCTTTCAACCCTCTTTTTATTCCATGTTTTTGTCACCAATTCTTTAAACAAGCTTTTTCCTAATGACGAGCTATTTAATAATGGTGTTTTATTTAATAATGGTTTGTTACTTGAAGACAATCTACCTAACGATTGCAATTCGTCGTTTAAATATGGTTGATCGTTTGTACATTCATTTTCTATAACTTTTTGAGTAACCTTGTGTTGATTTAAATTCAATTTTCTAACAAAATTAGAAGTGCCTGACTCCTCTTTTTGGTTTAATTGAAGAACTACTGTTTTAGAAGACAATATTTCTTGTGAATTTACGACAGAACTTAATTCTTTCTTTTTTCTTTTGAAATATTTAGTTTCAAATTTAGCTGCTGGTTGTTTCTGATTTACATGTCGAGTATTTAACATATAGCTTTGAAAAACAATTGGTGTCAAACTCAAATCTAAACAAAAGAAAATATTTTTAATTTTTACTAGATTATACTTTTTAAAATTTATTTAGAATCGAAAAAATAAAATTATATACGTGGAAATATACGCGGTGCAAAAAGAAAACACGTTTTTTTACTGTGTATCTTTTTCATTAAAAAAGTTCGAAAAAATGTTCTGAACAATATATATATATATATATATATATATATATATATATATATATATATATATATATATATATATATATATATATATATATATATATATATATATATATATATATATATATATATATATATATATATATATATATATATATATATATATATATATATATATATATATATATATATATTTTTGTATATATATAATGTTACTATATATAATATCAATATATATATATAATATCTGTAAAAAATTATAGATGAGTTATACAATAGTGAGCATATAAGTAGTGGCGTAGTGGTAGTGCGCTTGCCTTAGAAACGTAAGATTCAAACCCCACCTCTGGGCAAGTTATGCGACATTGGTTGGGAAGGAGGTGTAAACTTCTTATTAAATGCTCATACACGATGCTTTGTAATAAAACCGTAAGGACTTCTTGGGGCACCTAAAAAAATAAAGTTAAAAAAAATTACCTTTATCAGTGTCATTGGGATAAGAAATTGTGTTTAGGAAGCTAAACTCGTTATCAATGAATTCTCTAATATCATCATTTACAAAACTGCTATTACAATTTTTTTTAAAGTTATTTTCCATTATAGTATGTACCTTTGCTATTTAAAGTGTTTATTAAATAGTTTACCAGTTTTATTAAAGAATTTATTGGTAGCTTACGACGCGATTTGTTAAAATATGACGTGTTTGGAATTTCCTCCTTTTTAAAATTATTAACAACTCTTCAGAATGTTATAAAATATAGAAAACGGATACTTCAGACTATTTCAAACAAAAAGCCAAATTTTTTCAAATGGAAACTTTATTGGAAAGGTTCTTCTGAAAAATATAAAATTGACACAAAAAGAATATTTAAATTAAATAAATAATCAACTATAATACCATTTGTATCATAATTCAACTTGTCAACACCAGTCCTAGTTAGATTATAAATCCGAAAATTAATGCGAATGTGGTTGATAAAATATGTTATTATGACATAGTCATAATAACATATTTTATGACTTTGGTTAAGACAATGTCGCTAATACAAAATAACGATGATGAAATAAATATAAATAGTAACCAATTACATCATTATTTCACATCAATTTATTTGGAAAAAGAATAGAATCAAATAATGTTAAGTCAAATTATGTTGTATGTATAAAATACTTTGAGCAATAACAAACGGCTAGACTTATTTTTTTGAAATTAATACCCAAACTTAAGTATTTTTATCAAAAACTTGAAATTTTTCAGTGTTTAAATTTAAGCCCAAGTATTGTCTTTAGGAAGATAGTTTTAGTGTTAAATTCACACCGGAGTATTATCGTAATTTTTAAATCCAGACCGTAGTATTGTCTTCAAAATCAAAAATTATTTTGAGCGCAAATAATGTATTTCAATTTTAGGGAGGTGGTTGAGAAAATATTTTTTAGAGCATAAATCGGATTAACTTGAAAAGATTATGGAAATCTTTGTCAAAAATCTTAACTGAAGCAATTTTAAGTTAATCAAATGAAAAGAAAAAAACACAACCATCATTATAATTCAAAGAAACTTTTACTCTAATACCTCGTATATTCTACCCTACAAGTAGATATGAGTTACAGTGTGCCAAAAAACAATATTTAAAAAAATATATAAAAGTATAAGACCTTGCTGTCACCCACTTGATATGTTCTATATGATAAAAAAACGCTTGAATAAAAATTTTTTGAATAAATATTATTTCATAGGTCCCTCAAAACCAGGGTTGGCATTAAAAAACCCGCCCAAAAAAATCCGACTAAAAAATCCCAATAAAACCCTGGAAAATCTGGGTTTTATTGGGTTTTTTTAAAGATATTTATTAAGTTTATGAACTATTATAACCAACTTTAACATTATAACTATAATATTATTAAATTAAAATAATTATTAACTATTATTATTAACTAAATTATTACTAACTATTATTATTAACTATTATAACCAACAATAACAGCAGGTTTACTATTATTTGACAACAGTATCAGAGCAGGTTTACTATTATTTGAATCATTATTTGGAAATACATTATTACAATTTTTATTCAAATATTTTTATCGATTGAGATTTTTATTACTTTATGTTATTCACCTCCCAAGTTGAATTTAAATGAGTAGTAGTGACCAGAGAAGCCAACACAACAGTCGAGGAGGCTACCTTGTTGTGGTTACAATCCTCTCTCAACTCTTACGCGGTAGTGGTGTTGTTGTAGAGTGCTCGCTTCATAAGTGAGAGGTTCCGAGTTCGATCCCCACTACGTCTCTGGCAGTACCGCGCTTTACTCCTTTCTCCGCGCAGCAGCCTTGTTCGTCAAGGTTCGTGTTTTGGAGTTATAGAGTTGAGAGTTCGTCAAGGTTCGTGTTTTGGAGTTATAAAGTAGAGTTTGAGTAGTGGTCTTAAACCTTGAGGAGGTGAATTAATTAAAAAAAAACAAAAACAAGAAACTCTTTAACTACTAAACACGAATCTTTATAAACAAGGCCGCTGCGCAGAGAAACAAGTTTGTTCATTTGAATTTCAAGTTCAAAGTTTAATTGAAGCTTTAGTTACTATCTCCCATTCTCCAGCCTTATTTTTCCCATTTTCTCATTGACATTTTTAATTATATAGAATAATACTTTTAAAATTTAAAATAAATCAATACATATAGATTAAGCGTGAAATTTTTTTTCTATTAGAGCTTAAATTATATTTAAAAATCTTTTTCAAAATAATTTGAAAAATTCTTGTTATAAATAATTAAAAAACAATATATAAAATTTATTTTAAATAAAGTTAAAGTAGAAAATGAAACTAATTTTCAATATCATTAAACAAAAACACAAAAAAAATTTTTACAGGGACAAAATAAAAATTAAACCCAAATCTCCTGGCGATGCTGTCCATAAAATTTACCCACAAGCTTATATTAAGGTATTTGATCTGCGAATGTGTTGTGAACAAATGAAGAAACAAAACCCAAATTTACCCAATCAAACCCAATAAAACCCACTGGGCCGGGTTTTTTTAAAAAAACCCGGGTTTTTGCCAACCCTGCTCAAAACCCTCGAACATTTAACGAGAGTTCCTAATACTATCAAAAAAAAAGTTCATGATGGGTTTCAAATGAAGCAAAATTATATAAAAATTTTAAAAATTTTTATAAAATTTTTATAAAAGTTTAGTAATAGTTGCATCAGTGAGCTCCGGTGTGGTCCGGTGCGGTGTTCGTATACACCGTTAAATAATATATATAATAATAATGCATAAATATATGCAATATATAAGTTTAGCTAATCTAATTAGACATATATTATATGTCTAATTAGATTTACATACATGCCTAATTAGTTTAGCTAAACTTAAATATTCTATATACTTATATATTATTATTATATATATTATTTAACTTATAATATAACTTATAAATGTAAATTTAATTGAATTAAATATAAATTTAAATATATAAGTATGCAGGTATATAAATAATTAAATAAAAAAGAAATAGCTAAATAAATATTGTAATAAAGTAATGTACATTTGATTTTTGTATTTTTTTTAAGACCTACCTAAAAATGGTACGAAATTATATTTGCAAGTCACAACGTGGAAAAGTGTCAGAAGAAACAATGTTATTGGCAGTGATATAAGTCACAAAATATTAAAGATCAATTAGAGCAGTTAGTAGAGAATTTAATATATCACATAAAACTCTAGGAAGATATTGCATATCCAAAATGTTGCCATCTACACCTAATGCTTCGATTCAAACTGAAGAAGAACTTGATTGCCAAGTGATACTTTCAAATTCTAACAAAGATAACACACTTGAGTTTGATGTTACTGCAGCAGTACATAAGCCTAATACAGAACATACGCCTAATAACGCAGCTATAGAGAGAGATTTACTATCACCTAAGTTAGATAAAAAAACCTGGCACAAGTTTGGCTATGCCAAATGATTTCAGTTATTTCTATTTTCTCTAATTTGAATATAATTTAGTATTTTAACTTATTTAAACATTTAATTACTTCAATATAAAATACTGCTTTAATTTATTCTAAAATTTTGAATTTTTTTAGAGACTGGAACCGATACTTAATATGATTTTAATGTTTATGTCTTATGGTCAAATATATTTTATATTTCTTTGGGTATTTGAACCTGTGCAGAAAGTTTTGTTTGAAGAATACCTAATGAAAGCAAGTGATATTTACTTTGGTCTTTTTCCTAAAGAAGTTCGAAGGTTTGCTTATACATATGCTATTGCTTGCAGCAGGAAAACTCCTCACTCATGGATGGAACTTCAATCTGCTGGTAGTGATTGGTTTTCCGGATTCTTAAAGATATTCAAAGCTTTCTATTTGCTCTCCTCAATCAACAAGTTTTGCTCGGTGCACAAGTTTTAATAATCATAATGTAAATTTATTTTTTGACAACTTAAGCAATGTTTTGACTTGGTTAATATTAAGTGCTTCAGACATTTCGAACATTGATGAGACTAGAATCACAACAGTGCAGCGGCCTGATCGTATTGTTGCACGTATAGAATATAATTAGTGGTTTTCAGGCAACAGCTATTTATCCATTTAACAGAGATATTTTTTCAGAAAGTGATTTTTGCCTATTGAAAAAGCTCAGCCTAGAAAAAACAATGTAAATAAGCTCAGAAATAGGAAACGAATTTTTATTATATTAACTGATACACCAGTTAGAAATGCCTTGCAACAGGAACAGAAAGCAGCAAAAGAAAATATGGGTTCAAAAAATAAAAACTATTTTCTATCAAAGAAGCCGGTCTAAGTAACTCTAAAACAAGCAAGATTTTCGCCAGTCAACCTGTAAAAGAAAAATGCAACAAGAAAAACAAAGATGATAATGAGGAAGATGTCTCGTGTTTTAGTTGCTTTAAACAGTTTTCAAACAGCCTTCTAGGTACTGTGTAGAAACAGTGTTCAAGCAGTCAGAGTTGGGCCCATGCAAATTGTGTAGAAAAAGATGCAAAGGGGTTATAAGGGATTATAAATGTTTATACATTTGTTAAATAAAATGTTATTGTTATATTTTGTTAATACTCCATTTTTTTGTAGTTTATTATTTTAAAGTTGTTTCAATATTGTTTTATCAAGTTATAAAGTTGTTTGTTTCATCAAGTTGTAAAATTGATTTTGCTCAACGAGTTTTTTCCTACCTAGTTTGCCATTAGTTGTATGTGGGCCAACCTGCCCCAATCCTTGGGCCAACCTACTCCGATAATAGGGTAGGTTGGCCCACCCGACATGACCTAACAAAAACAGTTTTAAATATATTAAAAACCTATTATGAACTTTATCAATGTTTTTTTTGGGTAGTCTAGGGACCAGTCAACCTTTTTCCAAAAAACGAGTACCGTGAGTAGAGCGAATAAGTTAATATTTTTTGCAAATAAGCTAAAATTGTTTTTCAATATTTCTATAGAGCTTGATAAGCTCATTTTTAAAGATGTGTATATGGAAGTTGTATAAAGAAGTGTGAACATCACACTTTTAAATTGTGTACATGCCAACAATCATGCACGTCTTTCGAATATTTGCAAGAATTTCTTTTTTATTAAAATCAAAGTTCTTTTTACAGTACAACTGAAAACACATAATTACTTTCTGTAATGTTATACTTACTTTTTACTACACATAAAATGTTGTTATTTTTATATAATATTTTATTATGCTGTGTTTTTTTTCAACCTTACAAGGAGTTCTAGGATTGATATTAGACAATCCCAGGATTTCGGGAGAATAAAAAAGTACGAGAACCCGGGATTGCAGTCGATATTCACTACGTTTTTAAGGTACCATACTAAAATTTTTTTCAATCAACTACATCCGTGAAAAAGTTGCTGCGCTCATCTGATATCTTTAACAAGACTGAATACATTGATAAATACATCTAAAAGCAGCTATTTCATAACTTTTTATTTTGAATTGGATCTTTCTGATTCAAAGATTTTTTTATTGTTATCTATCTAAGCACTACTTCTTAGTTTAAAAAAAACATTTATTGAATTTGTTTTAGATTAATTATCGATTTAAATTAATAGTTCATTTTCTCATACAAACATTTGTCTCTTCTTATTTCTCCTCAACAACAAATTCCTCAAAATATTAACATAAAACTACATAAAAAGTTTATGTCAACGAGGCATTAACAAAGTTGTCTTAAAATATATATTTGTTAAAACGATTATTTATTAAAAAACTTTTGATATAAACAAATCTTTAAAGTTTCTTAACCCCGGTGAATGTTGTCTCAACTCCTAAAAGTTTGTTTAAACGTTTCTAGTTGTTGATGTGCAAATTTTATAGAATCGTAGTTAAAAGTAAAACATGCAACAAAATTATGGTAAAATAAAAATTATTTAAACCTTAAAATAAGTATTACTAAGCTAAAAAAATAGAACGTAGGTTTGTTATAAATAACTTTTTTTTCCTTAAAACTACTTTTTGGAAGTGACACAAAACTGATAAAAACAAATATCCTTTCGGAACAATCTAACAAATTTCTGACAAACTCGATTAATAAAAAATACTAAGCATTTTGGATTTATTAAGACATATGATGATATTTAATAAATATCATCATATGTCATAATAAATCCAAAATGCTTAGTATTTTTAATTAATCTTTACATCTATTTATATATACATCACAAATCGTTACATATATTTTATAATCATTACATCATGGTTCAACATCATTACATCATGGTAGACCACATTATAATAATGATTATTATAATGTGGTCTACCATGATGTAATGATGTTGTACCATGATGTAATGATGATGTAATCCATAATGGTAGCCGTTTTACTGTGAAAATGGTCTTTCATAAAAGACTCTTAAAAGACAAAAACATTTTCTTTTAAAGATGGAGCAAAAAATATATACACGTCATCAGACGTAACATAAAACCTTCTTTTTTTAAAAAAAAAGTAAAAAAAGAAATAGACGGATAGAGCTGCTTTGAATTTTAAAAATCATTTAGAATGCATTTATGGTGCCTCTAATATTTACGTTTCCTCTAAAATCTATAGCTTTTTTAAAAAAGTCTGAAGAAAGAAACTGGATAGATTTCATGGATGTTTAATAGCATAAAAATAATTTTAAACAACGCAATATTATCTATAAATATTTAAACATAATTTATAAATTTATGCACTAATAACATAAATATAGAACAAAATATGAACAGTATTATGCTTCAAACAGAATAAATAAAAATACGTAAATACAATATTTTACACAGTTACCTGCGCCGACGACACGGGTTTCAAAGTTGAGGGTACATTCTTTTCAAAGTGAAGGGGGTTGTTACTTGTTGTTACCACAGTTACCTGTACCAACGACACGGGTTTCAAAGTGATGGGCACACTCGTTTCAAAGTGGAGGGAAACCCGTAGGCTCTTGTTGATTACATTAAAAAATTTATACCAAAATAAATATAAGTATAAATAATACTTATAAATACTTTAAACAAAAATATAGTTGTAAATTAATTGTTAAAAGATTTTCGAAAATATTAAGTAATGCGCATGGGAATTATAATACAAGTGTAGCATTTTTTAGACTTCATTTTCGTATGTCAAAAGATTTGGTTTCAATAACTCTTTTCAAACTTCGTCATATTTGCGTTGCATCTATATAGAAAATAACAGCGAATATGAAAAGTTTTAGTATAATTTTGTAAAATTTGACAAATATTGACCAATAGTAAGTTATTTACAAACAAAAACAAAAAAAAATTACTCAAAAGTCAATTTAGTTTTAATTATTTTTATCTTTTACTTTAAAAAAATTTACCATGATTATGAGAAAAGAATTATTTACATATTTAAATAACCAAGTAAAAAGTAAATCCTTTCTTGAGTTAATTTCTCTATTATTTTACATTTTCTTTTAACTTTCATAAATAGTTGTTTGCACAAAAATTAATCAAATTTTTCATGCAAGAAATTATAACACTGATATGTACTCTATATATATATATATATATATATATATATATATATATATATATATATATATATATATATATATATATATATATATATATATATATATATATATATATATATATATATATATATATATATATATATATATATATTAGGGTAGTGCTCAAAACAACTTTTATTGAAAATTTTGCTGAAACCCTCTAAACGTTTTTTATATAATAAAGTAATATGGGATTTAAAATTTTTTTGAAAAAATAATGTTTTTAGCGGTGCCACAAGACCGTTAAACATTAAACAGGTCTCTAATATTATCAAAAAAATCTTCAAAAGTATATCATGTTGGGTTTCAAAAGAAGCAAAATGATATTAAATTTTCAAAAATGCGAATCATTTTAAAAATAAATTACTTATTTAGGTTTTAGTAAAAAGAAAATGATATTTTTTTAACTTAAAACGAGAAAAGGGAATTCAACAAGATTTTCTTAATTATAAATTTTTTTCTTAATTTCTTTTAAAGAATAATGATTATTTTTAAATTTTTTATAAAACTTCCCTTCATTTGAGACCCAATATAACAGACTTTTGAAAAAACATTTTTTTTAATAATATTAAGAACCTATTTGATGTTTAAAGATCTTGTGACACCCCTAAAAATATTTTTTATTTGGAAAATTTAAATGTAGGTAGGTAATTTAACTAAAGTTAGCAACTATCATCTCATTTCTATTCTATCTGCATTTTCAAAAGTCTTGGAGAGATTTTTAAACAACAGATTTTATGATTATTTATCTGTAAATCAATATAAAAGCAATCAATATGGATTCAAAAAAAATTACTTGACAGAACACGCAGCTCTCCAGTTTACGAGAAGTATTACTAACTCTTTTGAAAACTCCCAATATACAGTTGGGATTTTTATCGACCATACCATAGACCACAATATTCTTTTAAATAAACTAAATTTTTACGGTATAAACGGAAGTGTTTTAAATTGGTTAAAAAGCTATTTAAATAATCGAAAGCAATTTGTATACGTTGATGTAGTTTCACCAGTAAACTTACTTGATTTAACCTGTGGAGTTCCTCAGGGATCAATATTAGGGTCTCTTCTTTTTCTTATTTACATCAACTATCTCCATAAAGCCTCAAATTTAATCAACTAGTAAGAGTTTCTGATTCATTTAAGACAGATAAACTGTCTCTTAATATTGATAAAACGAAATGCCTTTTTTTCCATCCAAATCACAAAAAAAATCTTATACTAAATGACATGCCACAGCTTTTTATTGATAACATACTTCTAAAAAAAAATTAACAGTTACCATCTTTCTTGGTATTTATACTGATGAAAATTTGTCATGGAAAAGTCACATAAAAAATTTGAGTAGTAAAATATCAAAAAGCATTGGAGTTTTATACAAAGCAAGGAGTTTTTTAAATAAAAATAGATTACTTCAACTATACTATTCGCCCATTCATTGTCACATAAACTATGCGAATATTGCGTGGGGTAGTACTAATAAAAGTAAACTGGAACCTCTTTATCGTCAACAGAAACATGTTGCACGCCTTATTAATTTTAAGGATCGATTTACTCATACCAAGCCTCAATTTATTGAAATGAAAGTTATATATATATATATATATATATATATATATATATATATATATATATATATATATATATATATATATATATATATATATATATATATATATATATATATATATATATATATATATATATATATATATATATATATATATATAAGGAATTGCCTCCTTAATTGCAATTACTATTATGGCCTTATGGAAAAGAATTTTAAAATTTAGGTCATCGGCTACCGACCCTGATGCTTATAAAGTTACATGGATTTCTGACATAGACTTCAAATTATTTTCTAACAAAAAAAGGAATAAAGTAAACAGACACAAAGATAGATTTAAGTTGCATTACAAAATCTGGTTAGAAAAAGAACTACAATCAACAGATGCATGCTTTGAAACATATTAACTACCCAACGGGCATTTGTTTTTAAAAGTTACGTTCTAAATGTCATTTAAACGTTTTTTAAACGTGTTTTACTTAAGAATATTTAAAAGACGTTTAAAAGACATTTAAAATATATTTAGAACGTAACTTTTAAAAACAAATGCCCGTAGGGTAGACAAGGACCAAAACTCGGGCTTGGCTTTTCCTACTTCTTCTCACAATTTAGGTTTAATATTTCATAAAAATTAAAGTAATGAACTTATGATATTTTTTTCTATTTAATTGTGTTTTAGTAAGTGTTTATAATAAATACAATTATTTGATATTTTAATTTAAATTAGTTGTCTACGGAAGACCACCAGGTGCTAATTCCGTACCATTCACCCAAGATTCTGAAAAAACAAAGAAGAGGAAAGCAGAAAAAACAAACATTGCTGTCGGAAAAGAGAAACTGTTTTACTCACTTTTTTTAATCGATTTTAGGCTGCCGACTTAGTAAAGCCAATTACCAAGCAATTCATGTTGGAGCAGTTTCTAAAGGAAAAATTTTTTATCCACCTTATAATGAAATAAGGAAAATAAAAAATTTATGCATACGTCGTTGTAGGATACAAACTACTGATTATCCAGCATGATTTTTTGTCCATTTTATGTCGATCTTGACCCACTGTGTTATGACTTGGTTTTTACCCAAGTAAAATTATAAGATTAGTAACAAAAACATATTTATCACTTGTCACTGAAAATCTGTTTACTTCTAAAAATGTTTTTCAATCAAAACTACTGAAAAATGCATATTTTTGGAACTTTATATATTTAAATGCAGTCTAAACTTATATATATATATTTTTTTAAAAGTTAAGTAAGATAAAGATTTTGGGGGCTGCGCACGGAGGATTCTGATTGGAAATCGCAATTTTGACGTTACTTCATTACAAATAAAACTTTCTATACTAAAGTTGTTAACCGGAAGATTTTGTACAAATCCGAAAAAAAAAATTCTTTCGGAAGGATATTGAGAATCAGGAATTTTTTTTTTCGTACCGAATTTAAAGAAACAAAAAAACCTGTTGATGTTCATTTCAGAAATGCTACTTACGAAATGTAGCCTCTCGCAAGTTTACGAAATGTACCCTTTCGCAACCCTAACCCTGACGAAATAAAACTATTTTGCTACATACGAAAGTAGCGCTTACGGAAGTCGCACTTGCGAAACGAGCTCTTTAAATATGTATAATTAACTAAGTAATTAAAATACTAATTTTTTATATGATATTGATAAGTTTCGGTTTTAAACTTTTATAAAAAAATCAAGACTTTCTTAAAATATAATTTTTAGAATGTCATTTAACGAATAATTAATTTAAATAATGAAGTTAACTAGAACAACGTTAACATACGAATGTAATTGCGTAATCAGAAAACAATGCCTTTGTTGAAATCAAAAAAAGACCTAACTTAAGTGATGAATGCTAAAACTTAATTATATAATAAAATGCCTAAAAATAGCTCTCACATGTTTTCAAACAGAATAATTTTATGTTTAATCAGTTTCAATTTTTTTTAATTTGAGGTGCTCTGTTAAATGCGCTTTCGCTTTTATTACCTCAATAACAACAAGTAAATTTAAAAAAATTTTAAAGACAATCTTTTAAATGATTTTTTCTAAAATGTTTTCCTTTATATAAAAAAAAAAGTCAGGGTGGGAAGTGCATTTGTTGCCCCTTGTATCGTTGAACCTGAAAATCTTTTAATTTTCAACATCCCAACGTTATTGAGACAACTGCTGAAAGTTTTAAAGCTTTAGCTATTTTGCAGAGCAGTAAAAAAATGCAAAATTTTTTAGCAAAAAAGCAGGGACTTGCAATACGACCCTTTCCCGGGTCTTTGCCCCTGGAAGCAATTATAACATTGAAGCTCACCAGAACTATACAAGCGCTGAAAGTTTCAGAGCTGTAGCTAGTTTTGCTACTTAAATGAAGAAGGGACTGCAATTATTTCTTCCTTAACTTATTTATAAAAGTTATTTTATTGATACACATTTGTTATTT
This sequence comes from Hydra vulgaris, assembly GCF_022113875.1. NCBI lineage: Eukaryota > Metazoa > Cnidaria > Hydrozoa > Anthoathecata > Hydridae > Hydra > Hydra vulgaris. Next base: position 15,056,343 of record NC_061159.1, on the reverse strand, counting down.
TTATGTAATTTTTTGTTATGCTTTGCTTTTTTTGACCTTACATTAAATCTTAGGATTGATATTTGACAACCCCAGAATTTCAAGACTTTAAAAAAGCACTAGATCCCAGGATTGCAATCGATACTTCGTTTCTGAAAGTACCGTACTTAACTTTTTATCAATTACCTGTCAAAATGTTGCCTTGCTTACCTGGTCTCTTTAACAATACTGAATAGATTAGTGCGTTTAAAAGCTGTTAAAATAAGTTCATAACTGTTTATTTTTGAATTGGATCGTCTTGAAGAATTTTTTTAAATTATTATTTCTTCAAGCTCTACTTCTTAATTTCTCCTCATCAAGAAATTGCTCAAAGAATTGACACTGCATAAAAGAAATTATGTCAACATAGCATTAACCAAAATTGTCCTAAATTATATATTTGTTAAAACGATTATTTAATTAAGAACAAGCGATTATTTAATTAAGAACAAGCGATTATTTAATTAAGAACAAACGATTATTTAAACAAGAACAAAATTTAAAGTTTTTTAACCCTCGTTCATGTTATGTCAACTCCTGATGGTTGTTTAAAACTTCCTAATTGTTGATGTGCAAATTTTATTGATTCATAAACACACGAAATTCATAATCTCACAAAATAATAGTAAAATAAAAGTATTAAACATTAAAATGTTACTAAGCTAAAAAAAAAAAATAGAACGTAGTTTTACTATAAATAACTTCTTTTCCTTAAAACTAATATTTTGAAGTGATATAAAACTGATAAAAATAAATATGCTTTCCGAACAATTTAACAAATTTCTGACAAATTCTATTAAGTAAAAGATACTGAACATTTTGGATTTACTATGGCGTAACATAAAACTATTTAAAAAAAAAGTAAAAAAAGAGTTAGACAGATGGAGCAGCCTTGAATTTTAAAAACTTTTTAGAATACATTTTTGGCACCATAGAAATATTTGCGTTTTCGCTGAGAACCTTCTTTAAAAAAAACTAAAACTAACAACCAGAATGTATTCCATGGATGTTTTATAGCTTAAGGATTAATTTAGAATAACGTAACATTTATAAATATTTAAACATTATTTACAAATATTTAAACATCATAAAAAAACTCATGTTCTAATAACATAGATGTAGAACAAAATCTAACAAAATTGTGTTTCAAACAAAATAAATACAAATACGTAAACACAATTTTTTACACAGTTACATTAAAAAATTTATACCAAAATAAATATAAGTATAAATAATAATAATAGTTATTTGAAAAATAAATAAAAAAAAAAACTAGTTGTAAATTAATTGTTAAAAGATTTTTGATAATATCAAGTAATCCGCATGAGATTTACAATAGAAACGTGGCATTTTTTTAGACTTCATTTTCGTATGACAAAAGAATTGGTTTCAATAACTCTTTCCGAACTTCGTCATATTTGTGTTGCATCTATATAGAAAATAAAGGAGGATTTCCATTTACGAGAAATTTTTCGCGGAACAAAACGGAAAAGAAAATTATCAAATCTTGCAACATAAAAATTGCGCATTTTAAATTTTTTTGTTACATAATTGGATGATTTTTTTTTTCCTTTCCGTACCGCAGAAAATTTCCTAAAAGTGGAAATCTACGTTGTGTAGTGAATTTGAAAAGTTTTATTATAATTTTGTAAAATTTCTGACAAAAATTTATCTTTTACTTTAAAAAAATTTACCATGATTATGAGAAAAGTATTTAAATATTTATATTTTTACATAACAAGTAAAAAGTAAATCCTTTGTTAAGTTAATTTCTCTTTTATTTTGCATTTTCTTTTAACTTTCATAAATCATTATTCGCACAATAATTAAGCAACATTTTCATACAAGAAATTATAACTCTGCTATGTACTTACAGATTTCGCTAGTTCTTTAACTTCTTTATAGTGAAACTTTGATGATTTTTTTTGCTGTTCAAGTACAGTTGCTGAAAAAAAATTTATATTTGTAAAACTGTGAATTTAATAACCCGACGGGCAAAGTTACGATCAAAATGTATTTTAAATGTCTTTAAATCGTCTTTTAAATGTTTAAAAGACGTTTAAAAGACGTTTAAAACACATTTAGAACGTAACTTTTAAAAACAAATGCCCGTCGGGAATTTTAGAATTAATAAATCGTATAATTAAATTTAAACATTGTAACTACTTCAATAATTATTTCAGATCAAAAATTTGCATAATTCAAATAATTTAATCATTTTATTAATCAATTTTTTAATCTTTATTTGAGAAAGCATCATTGACAATGAAAATAATAAAGTTACTATATTTCTTTAATTGCAAAATATTTACAAAAAAACAAACATTTTCTGCGAATAAAAAATTAAAAAAGCAAACTTATGTTTGTAAGTCAGGTGCGGATCTAGGGTATAGCCGTTGTGGCTAAGGCTACACCTTAAAATAATCAATGAAATAAAAAACAATGTAATACTCCAACATATTTTTTAAATAAAAATAATATAAATAATTAAGATAAGTTTATTTTTATTTGCTGTGTAAATTCGGCTTTTTAAAGCGATTACTAAAAACAAAAAAAAACCGGAATTAAAAAAAAAATCGGTAATTGCATAGCGGTTTGTGGCTAAGCCACAAACGACCTGATTTTACGGCATAAGCTGACTAAATTATTGTTTTTTTTGATGTAATATATTTTTATTTAATAGTCGTATGCCGTCAACACTCGTAGCCCGTGGCTAGATTGCTTTTTGCCTTGTGGCTGTACTTATTTCCCAGTCCAGCTATTTTCAAATAAGCAAAGCGCCTTTATTATTTTCTTAGTAAGTTGGTAATTATGGCGGATATGTTTAGAAAAAAAACTGTTCCAAATGCTATTGATTCGCATTCATAACATTAAATGTTGCAAAAAAAAATTGTTTACAAAACGAAATGGTTTGAATATCTCACTAGTTTAATTTCGTAGTTAAACTTTTGGTTTGAAAATTCCCTGATATAAATGTTTTTATGTCATATTTTAAAATGGATCAAGGTTTTGACAAAACTTTTGTAGCTTTAAGGTATATTTTTAACTATATTTTCACGGACTATATTTGTAATAAAAATAACTAGCTTTTTATAACTGTAACTAGTTTACTTAAATACAACTGTTTCTGTGCTTATTGTTTTAAAATTCTTATAACATTTAACTAAAACATTATTATTTTATTAAACAGTTTAATACTATAAATAATAGTTTTGCTACAGAGCTATATAAACAATTTTTATTGTTTTTTGCTATAATTATATTTACATTTATATAAATGTAAATAATTAAAATATTACATTTTTATTCCTTCAAAAAAATTTTAATCTTCAAATTGAAGCTTTAATTAAAGAGGATCTTATAATTTGATTCTATTATTAATTAAAATCAAATATAATACAATATTGAAAACTTTAAAATAAGTGAGTCCTCAAGAAAGAGTTGAAGGAAATATTTTCGAACTTCTTAATTTTGGAATTTATGCAGGTGACACTATAAATAAAAATATCACATTAAAAAATATCACGTTATTTCTTAAACCATACAAAATCAACTTATGGAGTGTTGTAGTGAGGCATTTGAGAAGATTCTTATTTCTGAAATCAATAATAGTAAATACTATTCAATTTTAGCTGATAAAGCATCTGATTGTGTCAATCTTAAATAGTAGTCTACCGTTATAAGATATGTAGGCAATAACTATAATACTCGTAAAGATTTCTTAAAGTGTGTTAACTGTCCTTAATTATTTAAATGTGCTGTTAGTCAAAAATTAAAGGCATGTTTAAATAATTATCTTTCTGTTGGTAAATCAAAGCTAATCAATGTCTGTTTTGCTTGTTGGGTTCAAAAACAGATAAATCTAGACATTTTTTTTGCTAAAGTCTCTGCATAGTTGATGTTTGAATTTTATTTCAATGTAACTTTAGTTTTAACCAAAATTTAATGGGTTGACTTGTTTAGATTGTAATTAGACTCCAAGATAAGCAATATGACATGTCTCAAATTTCAGAATCTTGAAATTGACAATTAAACATGCTTCAAGAGATTAAATTTGGTATTGATTTATATCGCTACAACTGGTCTAATATTGCTTTTGAATAAGCTATGACTTTAAATGTAAAAGAAAACAAAAAACTAGAAAATGTAGAAAGCAAATTAAACATGATAATCATTCATCATCTGATTATTTTAAGCTTTCTATCACTTTACCTTTGATGGATCATCTTATTAATGAGCTTATTAATTATATAAGATTTCAAACAGAAAACAAGTTGGTTTATATGGGATGTTTGCAGTTCCAACTGTTATGTTAAGTTACCTAAAAACTAAGATTTGCAAATCTACTTTTATGAATTTCTAGATATCTATCATTCCAACTCTGCATTCAACCTTTATTCATGTAGAGTTGGATTATGGAAGCCTCTTTAGAAAGATCAGTCAAAACCATCATCTAGTATTTTTTAAACAAAAGTCATGACAATGACTGGTTTCCCCTTCCCCCCCAACATTCTTGAATATTTTAAAGATTTAAATCTAGGTCCCAAGAGATTAAAAACTTTAAAAAAGTTTTTTTAAAAAAAGTAGAGTGTTATAAAAGTCATTCAATGACCTAGCTTTAATGTCAATTTATATTGAAATGGTTCTTGATAAAGACATGGTTGACAAAAAGTTTTCAGCTTCTGGAGAGAGATCTTTTAAGCCTTAAATAATTGGCTATGATTAAATAATAATTATATTTATGTGTGAATAAATTATCTCTTATATCTTAAAAAATCTCTTATATTTACAATCATTTTTTTTGTTTTAGCATCTTATTTTTTATTTGTTATAAATGTTTAATAAATGAATTTATTTTCTATTTTGTGTACATTTCATAATCCTTGGCATCTAAAATGTTAAATATTTTAAAAATTGTTCTTAACTAAATAATGTAAACCACTAAATTAAAAAATTTAAATGTGTGTTAATTTAGTTAGAGTATGCTATAAAAGGAGTGCTCGGTATTCATAAAAAACAAAGATGTAATAAATTAGCTTCCTGAGGATTCTATAGATATGTTCAAATCTTTTTTTTTTTAAATATATATTTATATATAGTAGTATACAACTTTAAAGTAAATATCTTTTGAATAAATCACGATATCATATTGTTAATGCAGTAATAGTTGCATTTATTCTATTAGTAACAAAAATATAAAGGAAAGAATCCAGAATTGGAGAGCTAACTTAAGGCAGCGTTACAATTTACATATGGAGTGCAAAGTCCTATGGCTTACCTTCTAGTTGGTGCACTTCGTTAAGTAAGTTAGACATTATGTCTAAATTACGAACAGAATAGCCAAGGCAAATATTAAAAATTTTATCATTAATTATTTTACTAGAATTCATTAAAAATAAATGAAAAATACATGTCCAAAAAGTGAATTAAAGACGCTCAGATAAAAAAAACTGTCTGGCGGCGTCTACATGACGTAATTATCGGACGTCTTTTTGACGTAGACTAACCGACTAATTAAATAGTTGCAATTATGACGTAATTTTACAAATTTTAGCTACACCTATATAAAATCCTAGATCCGCCCCTGTAAGTAATGCATTTTTACACCAGCAGATAAATTTTCATTTACAAATTTGTTTCATGATTGTTTGTTTTTGAAAACTATTGAAATCATTAGCTTATATTCAAAACTATTAACTTAAAAATTTATTTTTTTGGTATAAGATAGTTTTCATCCTCGTATCATTTTTTATTGCACCTATCTAAATTTTTTTACCACACTTACCTAAATTTTTTTAACACACTAACCTAAATTTTTTAACCACACTTACCTAAATTTTTTTAACACACTTACTTAAATTTTTGACCACACTTACCTAAATTTTTTGACCACACTTACCTAAATTTTTTGACCAAACTTACCTAAATTTTCTTTAATGTAAATTTTTTGTACTCGCATGTCTTCTAAAGCTTTATTTAGCATCATTTGTTTGTCCGTGGTAGATTTTTTCTTATTCTATAGCAAAAATTTAAATGTTATGCAAAGCATTAATGAAGTTTAACCAAACATTTATAGTTTTAAAAAATAGGAAGCCCTCACATTTTACAAAATTATGTCATTACTTGTAACTTACGGAAGTGGATTACATTTACCTTTGAAAAAGAAAGAAACTTTTGCTTATCGAGAATGGCTTTTAATCTCTTTATAGATGCACCCAGTGGTAGTCTTTTAACTAAAGTAAATGATGCTTTGCATACATATATACATTATACACATGCATACATAAAAATAATATTTATATACATACACTGTTTTTACTTAATAATAAATTGATTGAAAGTTAAAAACCCTATTGCAACTGTAAAAAATAAAAATTTTTATAGTTACAATATATAAAAAAATCACAAACATCAAAATCCAGAAAAATTTGTTTTCTTGGATGACTAATTTTTAAACTAAAATGGATAAAATTTAAAAATGTCTGCCTTTTGTAATCAAATATTGTTCCATGTAACAAAACATATGTTGATTGCAAAAAGATAAATGCTAAAGTACAACATAAAACTTTGTTTATCCTGCGACTGCCAAAGGGCCATTTGAAAAAAAAGCATATGTAAAAAATTAACGTTTGAAAGCGATACTTAAAAAATATTTGGTAAAACCATCTAAAGTAAAAAAGAATAAAAAAGCTAAGCAAAGAAATGAAAAATTTTTTGAAAAATTTCACAAGGAAAAAAGCTGATGATTTCCTAGTGAAAAAATAACACCAATAGAATGGATAATCTACAAGCAGACAAGAAAAAGAAGACAATAGTTGCAACAGTACTGATTGAATTAAATGATCATTGAATACAGTGTTTAAAAGAATTCTATTTTTATTGCAGAAGATGAGTTGTCAGACTGAAGGAAAGGTTCTTGATATTTTTGATTTACATTAGAAATTGTAACAATTGCCACATGCTTATTCAGAAGTGTTAGAATTATTAATCAATGGACTACATTACCTGTTCCCAAGTAATGTAAGCACAACTATTAATAACACAGGCCAACAAAAAAAATAAAATTTTTCTGGTGCCGAACAAACAATTTGTTTTTTTTTTAATAGTATTTCTCATTTTGATTTCAAATATGCAACTTATTTTCATCATTACGCCAATTTGTAAAGATATTTGGGTTCAAATCTTTAGTATTTGGGGTAAATTCCCTAATATTGTCGAAAAAAAAGTTATTCAAAAGTATGTCAACCTGGGTCTCAAAAGAAGCATATTTTCTTAGAGATTTCAAAAATGTCAAAATGCTAAAGACTCTTAAAATTTTTTTAAGAGTCTTTAGCATTTTTTACACAATTTTTTTGTCAATAAGTTTTAAGAAAAAAATATTAGGGACTTTACCCCAAATACTAAAGATTTGAACCCAAATATTTTTACAACTCGACAGGATGGTGAAAAATGAGTTGCATATTTGAAATCAAAATGAGAAATGCTATAAAAAATACTAATTGTTTGCTCAGCACCAGAAAAAATTTTGTTGATGTTGGCCTGTGTAATGTAAAGGGGAGTAAACTTGTTTTCACAATTCAAAATTTAATTTAATAAGTATATATTTTAAATGAGATAATAAAAATATAAAAAAAAAAATAATTAATCACAATGGTTTTTTTCATGTTTGTATACAATAAAAAGCATTGGATCTACTGAAACATACTCAATGGTTAATTTTATCTTTATGACATCTATACACTTAAGATTTAAGTATTGTCCAAACACAAATAAACCCAGTGAACATTCTTTGACTATATAATCCAACCTAATGAGAGTTTTTCTACATAAAATCAAAGTAGTAACTGTTTTTCTATCAATCTTTTAAACCTTATATTTATAACTTCAGAAGAATTGTAAAAAAAAAAACGCACAATTGAAGGAATCTAGGTAAAAGAAAATAGCTGCGAAAATTCTCTACATAGTTTTAAAATCATTATAAGCAATCAGTACTCATAATAATACTCTTAGAATTAATACAATGCTTTAAAAAGTATATTTTATATTAATATATATATATATATATATATATATATATATATATATATATATATATATATATATATATATATATATATATTTATATATATATATATATATATATATATATATATATATATATATATATATATAATATTATAGAAGTAATTTTTATTAAAACTTTATTTCTGTTTCGAATATAGAGTGGAGTAAAAACTCTTAAAAAATGCAAAACAACTGAAATTCGTTAAGTTATTAGTATTTTGGATTGTTTATATACTATGCACATGTTTATATACTATGCACATGTTTATATACTATGCACATGTTTATATACTATGCACATGTTTATATACTATGCACATGTTTATATACTATGCACATGTTTATATACTATGCACATGTTTATATACTATGCACATGTTTATATACTATGCACATGTTTATATATATGCACATGTTTATATACTATGCACATGTTTATATACTATGCACATGTTTATACTCAACTTTATGGAAATGAAAAACCTCTTTTAAAAGCTTGCATAGCATTATCAGTTTACTTGCATCATTTTAATAGCTAAAATTATGAACAACAACAATGAAATTATGAACCTTAACAATGAAAATATTTTATATTTTTTAGATCTAATTTTTTTATTCTTTGAAAGGTTTTACAACATAACTTTTAAACATTACTTGTTTTTTGTTTGGAAGATTTTTGACATTAGTCTTTCATTCTCTAAAACTGCCTACATATTTTATGAAAAATTCTAAAAAATTGTCTAAAAACAGGAACTAATTAATTTGGGAAAAAGTATCAAAAGTTGTTTCTTTGAAAAACATTCTGATATTGCATGAATTTGATTGAGAAAAGTTGCAAAAAAAAAAAAAAAAAGGAAAAAGAGTAGCTTCCTTAACTGTAGTTGCCCTTCTTTGTGGCAACAGGCTATAAAATAACCAATATATGTACTAAAGCCCTCAGCAGCAAGCTATTTCAGTGTGACGCCAGACATGTTATCTAACTAAACACGCATTTATGTGTGTGTGTATATATATATATATATATATATATATATATATATATATATATATATATATATATATATATATATATATATATATATATATATATACATATATATAAGAAATGATAAACAAAATAACTTTACTACTAGGCTGAATACTACTAAGCTAGTTAAACAATTAAAAGTAAAAAAATTAAACTCAATTACTAAACAGTTCAGTTTCTTCAAAATCATCCTCTTCAATAGGATAATGATTTGGCATACTAAACTCAGATTCTTCATTAAGCTGAAGAAATATCAAATATCAAATGTTAAAACCAATAAAAATAAAATTTATGAGCAAAGTAAAATGATAAAAGTGATATGCTAAGAGTCATATAACAAAAGCCTATGCTAAAAGTCATATGACAAAAGCCTATGATAAAACTCATATTACAAAAACTTATGATAAATGTAAAGAAAATAATTTTAGATCTTACTTGAGTTAAAAAAACATTTTTGGGTTTTGCTATGGAATAATCATTCAACTCTTCTAAGTTATTGTTAAATGAAGGAACAGCCTCTTCATTGAATGAACTCAAATTTTTTTTCTGATTCTCATTAAATAACTTATTTTTGAAATTAGAAGTACTGGACTCGAGAAGTTGCAAGTTATTATACTTTATTGAAGGGATAGGTTTATTTATGATTTTCCCAATATTCAAAATCTTTTTTGCTGACAAATTGAAGTTCCTTAGAAAATGATGGCTTGGTTTTTGTCTAAGTAAAATTAAAATTAAAATTATATGATTAGTTACTAAAACATATTTATCACTTGTCACGGTCTACTTCTAATAAAGTTTTTAAAATCTAAACAACTACAAAATACAGATTTTCTTGAAAAAAATATAAAGTTTAATTGGTAAAATTTGAAGAGAAAGGGTTGAAAATAATAATTCATAAAATAAAAATTGAATGTTAAAAAAATTATCTGATTCTTTAAAAATACTTATGAAAATGAAACTGAAAGAATAAAAACTAAACACAAAAGTAGTAGGAAAATAAATCAACAATATAGACTATCAAACCAGAATATCAAATTGTAGAATTAGAAATCTTGAGTGACATTTATGGTATTAAAAATTTATTTTAAATAAATTTTTAATACCAAAAAATTTAAAGCTGTAAATTTATTTTGATTTCAGGCTACACCTCTAAATACAGTATATGCAACACATTAAAATACAGTCTAAACTTACATTTTATTTTTTGTTAAAAAGTTAAGTTTTAAGAAAAATTTTGTGTTTTTTTGCTTTAAGCGATTAAAAGTTCAGAAAAATTTTTAACAAGATTTTAAATATGATCGTATCACCAGCAAACAAAGCCATTTTATGTAAGTTTATATAAGTTATATAAGTTTAATTGCCAGGAAAGTAAATAAAAAGTAAGATTCTCAGGAAAATAAAGTAATATAGACAAAAGAGAAAATAATAATAATGTAAACAAAAAACAATCTGAAAACAAATTTTGGAAAAAAGCTGAACAATAAAGAAGTGGAAATAAACAAAACTACATAAAAGAATAGTTAAAAAAATTAAAATTTCATTTCATTTAACATAATTTAATCCCAGCAAGACTGCAAGCAAACACTATTTGTTGGGAAACTTTGTTTCCTAGTAACTCCCAACAAATAGTGTTTCCTTGTAACTCCCAGCAAATAGTGTTTCCTAGTAACTCCCAACAAATAGTGTTTGCTAGCAGTCTTTTGAAAAAAAGCAATAAATTTTATGAGCCACAAAAAAATGAAGGCAGGAGAGAGTTCCAAAATGTTTATGTGCAAGAAAAAAAACTAGATGAATAAAAGTTTTAAGAGCATAAAGGACAGATATAATAAAATGAAACAGCTTTGCTGTATGACAAGTCATGTAATATTGAGTTTAGGTTGAGGGAAAAAAAGATGATAGGTTGTTTAAACAGTTATCATTGAAGAGATGGAACAATGAGACAGGAGCTTAAGCTTACAGATAGCAGAGTTCTAACTACATTTACAATATGTTTTTGATCCTTAGCGAAAATAGAAAGGGCATCATTAGAAGAGCCAAATAAAATTGAATGGAACCAACAAGAATAGTAGAGTAAGAAAATGACAAGCAAAATAGAAAGAGCTTCATTAGAAGAGCCAGCTAAAATTGAATGGAATCGAGAATAGTAGTGTAAGAAAATATTAAGCAAAATAAAGACGAGCAATAACTGAGTTTGCTTAGGTCAAAGTTGCTACTGCAAGCAACAAGTTGTCACAGAAGAGAGATTACATTTAAGATGCCTGTTTTAAGCAATCAAAATACAATACACTGCTGGTATTGTATTTTGATTGCTGGCAACACAGCTGTATACTTTAGTCTCTACACTTTTTGTAGAGACTAAAGTATACAGCTGTGTTGCCAGCAGATAGAGCCACATTAAATGCAAGATTGTCAGGAAGATCACTAATATAGATGTAAAACAACACAGGACCAAAGATGGAACCTTGTGGTATCCAAGAAGATACTGGAAATGAATAAAAAATGTTGACTTTTAAAGACAACTTTAATGCTGTGGTTAGAATGGAATGATTTTAAAATCTTAAAAGCTTCTCAGACACAACACAGATTATGGACAAGACCAGCATGGCAGACATTGTCATTAGCTTTTGATATGTCAAGAACAATAGTTCTTACTATATTGCCTCCACCTAATACATGATAGAATCTTTCTGCTATAGCAGTTAACAAGTACAGCTAGTACGCCTGTAGAACAAAAAGCTTAAAACTAGATATTGGTTATAGCTGACATTGCAACAATAATTTTATGCACGTGCAGTGAATCACGACTTCTAGATCATTAGGGTTAGGATTTATTATTTTATAACTTTATATGTGTGTTGAGAATCACATCTTTTAAGCCACTAGGGAATACTATTTGTGAATGTATATATATAGTTTATATTTATTCGCATTTAGATAATAAAGGTGATTGAAATAATAAAAGTCTCCTTGAAAATAATAAATTTCCTACAATATTTTTTAAAATGCAAACATTTTATTTTTCTAATTGCATTAGCTAGCTTATGTGACTTGTGCATGCAGAAATTTTTTAAAATTAGTAAATGGCTTATTACTGGTAATGCAACCCCAATATACAAAAATATTATTAGTTTTATGAAACAAACCCAGACCCATCAGACAACTAAGTTTTTTTTATTAATTTGCTGTTTTGTTAGTGTTCACACTAATTTATAAATAAGCTGATATATGTGTTATACTTAAACTATAAAGAACTCATTATAAATGTAACAGTTATAATTTGTAAATAATAACTAATAAAAATGTTTTACAAAACCTTATAACTTTGATGTCAAACAACTTCTCAAAGTTTTCATCAAGAATTGAAGCATCAGCTCTTCGAGTATCAATTATTGGATTTCCCCATAATATTAGTATTGTCAAATTCGGCCAATATGTTGCTGGTAGCAATGAACTTTCATAACAAATTTGATTGTTTGATAAATCCAAACTGCTCAAACACTGGAATGATAAGTTTTTGTTGCTATGGATGTTATGTTGGTCTAAAAATATACATTTAAAAATGTTTTTAAAATTTAAAAACAACTATTTACAAATTTTTATTTTTGATGTTTTTTTATTGTTGTTGTTTATTTGATGTTCCTAAACTTAATAGAATATAAAATTTTTATTTAATGAAGGATGTTTTTAAGTCTAATAGAAGATAAAATTTTGTTGTTTCATTATCAATAATACCTTGTTTGAATATATGGTAGATTAAGATTCACCATATTTTCAAACAAGGTATTATTGATAATGAAACAATAAAACAATGTAATAACAACTTCCATTGACAGTAAAGTAGACTGTGGAGTTAATTAAAAAAAAAAGTGATGATGCTGCTGCTAGTAAGACAACCAGTTTTCAAGATGGAATAAAATTTGTTCTTTGTGGAATAAAATAACTTCCCATCGGGCATTTGTTTTTATAAGTTACGTTCTAAATGTATTTTAAATGTCTTCTAAACATTCTTATGTAAAGAACGTTTGAAAGACATTTAAAAAGCGTTTAGAAGACATTTAGGATGTAACTTTTAAAAACAAATGCTGTTAGGGTTTATTTGCAGAAACTATGTTTTGTGATTAAAAATCAAAGTTAAAATGATAGCTTGCTTAGATGAACAATTTATAATGATGGAAAATCAATAGCTTATTTTGAAAGTAAATTTGGATAATTCTCAAAATTGTAAATGTTACACAACAGCTCACAGATTTTTGTAAGGTCAATTAAAATTAAATGTAGGTTTTTTTTATGCTTATCTATTTTAAATATATTATTTATTATAAATAGATTTTAACATAAATAGTGGAAGTTGTGTATTAATAAAGCCATTTTATTTAAAACATCTTTCTGTTAAATACTGTAATAAATAGTTTCACATTTTGATATTTTAGATAAGATTGTCAATGAATTGAACTGCTAAATTGTAGATACTTTTTAGGTTTCAAACCTTTTAGTCATGTCTTCCTTGACTTTTTTTATTTTATTTTTATTTCAATTCATCTCCCCAAGGCCATAAAGGCCACTACAGTCGAGTACGCTACTTTAGTTGTGGTTACAACCCTCTCTCAACTTTATAACTCCAAAACACAAATCTTGGTAAACAAGGCCGCTGCATGAAAAAACAAATTAAGCACAGTACTACCAGGAACATAGTAGAGAGCCAACTCTGAACTTCTTGTTTATAAAGCAAGATATATACCACTATATATACTACTGCATGTTACCGTTATGTTATTTATCAATTATAATAATGTTACTTCATTATTGTTATTTCTAGATTTCTGAACTTACTGTTGCTTTTTTCTAGATTTGTGCATTTATTGTTACTTCTTAATAAACTTCTAAGTTCAAAGCTTCTGAAAGTGTTGTGGCCAAAACAAAAATTTAGCGTTAATAGTGTTATTGCTTTTTACTGTTTTTAACCTTATTTTGTTTTTAACTGGAAAACTAAACCATAATTCAGGTAACAAATCTAAGTTACAGGGATGTTTTTTTGAGTTACTGTTTTACCATTTTTACTGTAAAAGCTAAACATTACTTTGAACTCTTGATTAAATAAAGGCTAGAGGTGGTGTCCTAATTAAATTAATTATCTTAGACATATATTACCTGCATCCAGCTATTGTCTTGTAAAAGGCCTCAAAAAGTTTCAGAGTAAGCGGAAAATTTCTGATAATTAGCTTCATGTTCATCTTTATTTAAAAGGCTGGCATAAACATAAATCTGTGTTATATTGTTTCATGCCTAGGGCGATGAACCCTGCAACTCTACTACCTCCTAAAAAAAACTAAAATTCATTTTAAAGCTGTTTAATGGTTCTGAGGCTGGCTGGTTATAAGATTTCCAGAACTCTGTGGCTCTCAGACTCCATCGATTGCTGTAGAATGTATTAACAGTGTTTTTGATGTGCAATTGTTTAATATATTGCTAAAAGTGTCATGAACTATTTCCGATTGAGTCAAGTTCTATATTAATTTAAAACATAAACATAACACCTGATGCTTTTTTTTTTAACATTAAAAAAAAACTTTAACCCCAAAATGTTTATATCTATCTTTTAAAAAGATTTGTGATCTTCAAAGTAACTTTTTATCTATTAAGTCTTGCCTATTGCAAAATTTACCTGACTGAATACCTTTTTTGTGAGACTAATTTAAATTCAACTGTTCCAACATTCAATCTTAGTGTTAATTTTAACTTTTTTTTTCTTTTTTTTCTTTTTTAGCTTATTCGTTTCCTTTTCTTTTTTTTATTTATATATTTTTTACTTATACATATTATAATTTATTTTATTATTAGTTTTATTATCTTACTTTTTATTATTGAGCGTTGATTATAATTACAGTATTCATATTTTTATTTTTATTACATAATGCTACTGCTGCTATTTGTATTGCTGTCACTATTGTTATTATTGTCGTGATTATTATTATTCTTGTATTCATTATTTTATTATTAGTATTTATTAGTATTCGTATTGCCAATATTATTATCTTAATTATCGTCATTTTTATATTTTAGTATACTCTCTACTGCTATTTTATTGTTGTTTAAGTTACTAATAATCTTATTTATATCTATAGCTTACTTTATAAACTAATTTCTATTACAATGTCTCAACTTTGTAAAATTTGTAATAAACATATTCGTGCTAATCATCTTTCGTTTTAATGTAAACACTGTTTAAATTCATTCCATAATAAATGTTCCCTGGATAAAATTGATTTTAGACCATCAATAAACTCTTCCATCAATTTTTGGCTTTGATACTAATGTTGCATAACATGCCACATTAGTATCTTTCCTTTTTGTTCTATATCGGATAATGAGCTTCGCCTTCAATCGTCAATTGATAGTATACTACATCTCAATGAACTCCGAAATGACCTTTCACTCTTTCCTACCTCTCTAGAATCTAATATTTTTAATCAACTTAATAACTTTTTCTCTTATCAACTAAATAATATCGACGATGACGATATGAACGTAGTTGACAATCCAATTAATTGTAAATATAAAGATATTAAAAATTTTAACTCTTCAAAAACCACAAATAATTGTTTTTCTCTACTTCATTTGAACATTGCTTTATTAGTTAAACATTTTGATGAATTAAATTTACTTCTTTATATAATTAGTTATGAATTCAGCGTTATCGAAATAACAGAATCCAAGCTGAAATATGATTTACTACCGACAGTTCCTATAAATCTTAATGGATATGTTTATGAACATACTCCAACCGAAACATCATTTGGAGGAGCTTTAATTTATATTTCTTTAATTTATACTTATTAAATGATTTACTTATGTATAAACCTCGATTTCTAGAGTCAGTGTTTGTTGAAATCATCTTCCCTAAAAAGTCTAATATTATAGTAGGATGTATCTATCGCCATCCTAACATGGATATTGATGAATTTAATTTTTCATATTTAGTTATTTTATTTGAAAAACTTTCCCTTGAGAAGAATAAAACTATCTTTTTAATGGGTGACTTTAATATAGATCTTATTATAGCAAACTCAGATAGTTCCATTGCAGAGTATTTAAACACCATTGCCTCTAACAACTTTCTTCTTTTTATATCCTTACCGACAAGAATTACAAATTACTCAAGAACTTTAATTGATAATATATTTTCTAACTCAATTTCTAACGAGATTTTCTCCTGCAATCTAATTATTAGAATATCGGATCATTTGCCACAGTTTCTAATTTATCCATTTTTTAAAAGCAAAAAAAATTATTTTCGTAAAAGCATTTTATTTTCCTTTGAAATTTCAAGAAACTTGATAGTAATCAATTTAAAAACGATTTCTTACAGATAAACTGGGATAAAGAAATTAATTTTTTTAATGGTAATACAAACAAATTATTAAGGCCACGCGGTTAAGGTTTTTATTGGTTTGGTTTTTTTTGATTTTTTCGATTTCGATAAAAAATTTGCAAAATAATTAATCAGCTGCTCAGCACCATAAAGAGGATATCTTTTCTGCAGTTCACAAATCAGCATTTTTATAAATGTTCTTGTTGGCTTGTGTTTGTGATGTTGATGGGAAAGAAGTTCTTGGTGCAAGGAATATAATTCAGGTATCACATCTTGGATTGTTGGTCTTTTATCGGCTGATAAGATTACTGAAATATTGTAAATTTTTTCAAGAAATGGAATGCTGTATTTTAATGTCTTCTATTGATCATCTGAGGGACATGACCTTTCAAACTCATCATTGGTTTTTGCAAGAGTTCTGATTGCATCTTTGACTTCAAGGATTGACTTTATGCATATGTATTCAGAATTACATCGTGTTGTACATGGAACAATCAATTTCCTGGGATTTATTCCAAGTTCTTCACAAGCATTTTGAAGCTTGGTTGTAGAGAACACACTTCTATGTGTGTGTGATGCTAAATCTGTACAGTTTTTTATTGCTTTAGAAAGTTCAATTGAATTTTTGATTGCTTTTAGAATAACTTGCTGGATTGTGTAATCATTGCAGCACAATTCTGAATTAATTTCATCACTTTCTTTAGCAGCTAAAACAATGTTGCTGCTGTTGTCATTAACGCAAGCTCTATGAACTTCTTCATTTAAGTTTAAATTAGCAATAAAAGTGTCCAGGTTTACTGCAATAGCAACCCCAGTGTGTCTACCAGTAAATGGTGCGCAAGCAATTAAAAAGCTTTCTAAATTAAAGTCTGAACTAATGTAGTGAGTTGTAAGACACATGTAAGAATCGTTGTTTCGACTTGTCCAGAGATCTGTTGTAAAACTAACTCCAGTTACTTCTAGAAAATCTTTGAAAATTTTTATTTGCAACCCCACCTTTACCTTTTCATACAACATAGGAAGTTTTTGACGTCTAAATGTTGATGTAGATTTTACAGTAAATTTTGTAATTTTGTCTCTTGTGCTCCTTCATTGTCTAAAATTTCAAAAGGTAGACCAAGCTTGCATATAAATTTTGTTAAATCTAAGTCAAACTTTAATTGCTTTGGATCATTTAACCCATATTTTTGGTTTTTTATAATGCAACTTTCAATTATAGTTGTTTTTGTCTCTTTTTCTTTAAGTTTTTGTTTATTAAGTATCTCAGTAGTTTTTAAAACATGTTTTTTCCAAGATGCTTCATGTTTAGTTTTGACGTGACTGGTTATTGTTGAAGTACTGCCACAATTTATTTTATAAGATTTGAAGCAAATTTAACATTTTGCTTCAAATTTACTTGACTTTTCAAAAATTTTCCAAATATCACATCTTTAATGTAAATAAAATAAAAATGATTAATGAGACAAGCAAACCATATAATAAACATAATTAACATAAATAAAAGTTTAATTTTGAAAAAGTATAATACCAGATAACAACATAAATAACTTTAACTTAAGAAATTTTCAAAATCCTTAAAAAATAATTTAGTTATTTTTAGAACATTATTTCGTACATTATTTATGCTAATATTAAATTATTTTACGTCTTGCATGCTCCTAAACATTAGGAGCATGTAAGACGTAAAATAATTAAATTAAGCCTTTAGCTTAAAGTTTAGGCTAAAGGCCTAATAATATTTAAACAACATTTTTTTTTGGTTATGTCAGTTTTATTATTTATACAATGAAAATAGTTTAGAAAAAAAAAATTTCAAAATAACAATGTTATAAGGTAAATATTATAAACAATATTAGAAATTTAATTAAAATAAAAAATGCAGCTTTTTAGAAAAAGCTTATACAATACTTACATTTTACAAGACTTACACTCAAAAAATCTTACTTCATCGTGGTCCGCAACATTTTTTTTAATTTCACGGCAAGCTGTTGGCGGACTATTTTATAATGTTTACATTGTTACTATTTTACTTTGCTTTTCTGTGGCTTGAATTTTCTTAAATTAAATAAAAATTATATATTATTTACAAAAAACTTATATTATTTTTTATTAAACAATTTCTTGTTTAATAAAACAAGAAATTGTTTAATAAAAAATATATATGGTTTGGTTTTTATCTAACTTTAAACATTTAGATCAGTTCGGTTCGATTCGGTTTTTTTGTTTCGGTTTACACCGAAAGAACGGTTTGGTTCGGTTAACCGCACGGCCTTACAAATTATATGAAGACTTTTTCCGTAGCTTTAACTCTCTTTTAGACAAACACGCACCACTAAAAAAACTAAATAACCATGGCTTAACTTGGAGCCTTTAACCATGGATTACTCCAGCAATCTTGACCTCAATAAAAAAATAAATTACAAGTAAATTTCTATAGATTTTGTAAGTTTTTTCAAGATTTAGTTTAATAATTAGATTTTTTGTTTTGAGAAATTTTTTAAATATCATATTACATATTTAAAAAATTTCTTAAAACAAAAAATCTAATTATTAAACTAAATCTTAATAAAACTTACAAAACCTATAGAAATTTACTAGTAACACTTACTCGACGCAGCAAAAAAAAACATTTTTCCAATTATTTTCTTCTAACAGCAATAATTTGAGGGCTACATAGAAGGGCATTAGAAAGTTTTTGAATATTTGTTCAGAAGATATCTCATACCTATCTTGTATAACTTCAAATAACACCATTATACATGATCCAAACAAAATATCGAAAAAATTCAACTCGTTCTCCATTTCAATACCTGATGAATTGCAAAAAAACATTCACTCATCCCATACTAACTTCTATAACTATTTAAAAACAACAAACCTTGAATCTATATTCATTAAACCTACTGATGAAAATGAAATTTTATCTATTATTCTTTCTCTAAATGATGGCAAGGCTTCTAGTCCATACAGCATTCCAACCTTTATTCTTAAATTTCTTGCTTGGGATATTCCTCCATTACTTTCTAAACTATTTAACCTCTCATTCGTTACAGGTATATTTCCTAACATTTTCAAAACAGCATCTGTTAAACCAATTCATAAAAAGGGCTCAAAACTTGACTGTAATAACTACAGACCAATATCATTATTATCTAATATCAGCAAAATTCTTCAAAAATTAATATATTCTCGTATCTACCCCTTTCTTGATAACTCTAAGTGCTTATATAGACGCCAGTTTGGTTTTCGTTTAAAACACTCTACTTCCCATGCTCTTATTAGCATTACTGAAATGATTCGTGGTACAATCGATAGTGGTTTATTTGCTTGTGGCATCTTCATTGATTTTCGAAAAGCTTTTGACACGGTCAACCACAAGATTTAAATTAAAAAGTTATACTACTATGGCAAACGGGGTATCGCTAATAATTGGTTTTCATCATATATTGAAATTATATATTGAAAATCGTAGCCAGTTTGTCTCCACTAATGGGTTTGAATCCTCAAAAAAATTTATCAAATATGGTGTCCCCCAAGGTTCTGTTCTTGGGTCTTTGCTGTTTTTAATATATATAAACGACTTATCTCACTCTATAAGCAATTCCACTGTTCACCATTTTGCTGATGATACCAATCTTTTATGCATAAATAAATCATTTACTCAGCTTTGTAAAAAAGTTAATTCAGATCTCCATCATTTGTGTATTTGGTTAAATAGTAATCGTATCTCTCTAAATATCAACAAAACTGAATTCATTATTTTTCACCCTCCAAAAAAAAATTAGTAATGATAATGTTAAAATTAAAATTATCGGTAAAAGAATCTTTCCTTCTAAATTTATAAAATATCTCAGAGTATTCCTTGACAAAAACCTATCTTGGAATTATCAAATAATTCAATTAAATAAAAAACTTTCTTGAGCCAATAGTATGTTATCTTTAATACGACACTATGTTCCTAAACATACTTTAGTATCAATTTACTACTCCATGTTCTCATCCCATCTAAGCTATTGTTGCGTTGTTTGGGGGCAACAAGAAAGTTTTCTATTAAATCGTATAAACAGTTTGCAACGTGCTTCCATAAGAATTATGACATTTTCTCCTATTCAATCTAATATCCAAAAAAGGCTTTCTGAATTAAAAATTTTACAATTTCAAGATCTTTTAAAGCTTTACAACTGTCTTTTTGTGTTTGATTTCCTCCAAAATAATCTGCCGGGTTCGTTTAACAATTTTTTTATTAAAGCAAGTGATACACATAAATACTATACTCGTATTACTATAAATGGTAATTTGCACCCTTCTTTTTTTAATACTGTCAAGTATGGCAAACTCTCCATAAAACATCAATGTATTTCTCACTGGAACTAACTAATACCTTTTATTAAAAAAAAGTTTTTAACTAAATACTCTTTTGTTACTAACTTTCTTCTTCTCAATAGAAACCTAATTAAGAAATTTTTATGTGAGCAAATATCTAAAGAATATTAATGCTATCTTTTATTATTATTCCTTCAATATATTATTTAATTAATTACACTTATTTTTATTTTTATTTATTTTTTATTGTTATTATTATTCTTTACATTGTTACTACTACTATTTTTATTATTGTTATTACTATTATTATTTATATATCTTTGTTTTTGTTGCCTTAATATTATTACCTATAATGATAGTCAAAGTAGTTCAGTAGTTGCAGTAGCTTTATCCTTATTGTTAAAACTAATCTTTAAATTGTTTATTTTATAATTATTAACTATACTATAATTATCTTACTATTGCTTTATCATTTATAATTCTTTTTACGTTGTTATATTGCAGTTATTATTATTTATACTATTTTTATTCATGTTATTGTTACTATTATTTTTATAAATATTATTACTTTTAACTTTCTTTTCCTCTTTTTTTTTTTTTTTTTTTTTTTTTTTTCAAGTCTTCTTTATTGTTATTGTTGCTTATCTTTCTTTCCTTTTTTCTTTTTTCTTTTTTTTAGGTTTATAGTTGAAAACTAGTCAACTCCATTGACTAGTTTTCAACTATATGAGTGATACCTAACCTTATTTATGTAAATTTATAATTTATCATTGTAAATTTTCATTATTTATGGTTAAATAAATAGAGAAAAAAAAAACTATTATCCATCATTTTGCAAAGACTTCAATAATTGCATACTTGACGCGCTCAAGCCAAGTGTGTGATTAATGGAGTATCGTTTTAATTGACATACCATTTCACCTATTATTGCAAAATCAGATTTGAATCCTCTGACAATTCTTTTATTTAACTTCATTCAGCATTTTTTTATGCAACCACCTTTCACTTTGTTCTTTATTGCTCTTCCTTCTTAATCAAGACCTTTGTCTTTATCTATCAACTTATTTTGTTGTTATTGGTGACTTAAATGATTATCACACTGAACTTAAGTTCCTCTACAGCTTGCAATCAATACTCAAACAGTCTTACAACACTAAAACAGTCTTTCAAAGACAACACTCAAACAGTCTTACAAAGACAACACTCAAACAGTTTTACAAAAACAACACTTAACCAGTCTTACAAAGACAACACTCAAACAGTCTTACAAAAACAACACTCAAACAGTCTTACAAAAACAACACTTAAACAGTCTTACAAAGACAACACTCAAACAGTCTTACAAAAACAACACTCAAACAGTCCAACAAAGACAACACTCAAACAGTTTTACAAAAACAACACTCTACCAGTCCAACAAAGACAACACTCAAACAGTCCAACAAAGACAACACTCAAACAGTCTTACAAAGACAACACTCAAACAGTCTTACAAAGACAGCACTCAAACAGTCTTACAAAGACAACACTCAAACAGTCTTACAAAGACAACACTCAAACAGTCTTACAAAGACAACACTCAAACAGTCTTACAAAGACAACACTCAAACAGTCTTACAAAGACAGCACTCAAACAGTCTTACAAAGACAACACTCAAACAGTCTTACAAAGACAGCACTCAAACAGTCTTACAAAGACAACACTCAAACAGTCTTACAAAGACAACACTCAAACAGTCTTACAAAGACAACACTCAAACAGTCTTACAAAGACAACACTCAAACAGTCTTACAAAGACAGCACTCAAACAGTCTTACAAAGACAACACTCAAACAGTCTTACAAAAACAACACTCAAACAGTCCAACAAAGACAACACTCAAACAGTTTTACAAAAACAACACTCTACCAGTCCAACAAAGACAACACTCAAACAGTCCAACAAAGACAACACTCAAACAGTCTTACAAAGACAACACTCAAACAGTCTTACAAAGACAGCACTCAAACAGTCTTACAAAGACAACACTCAAACAGTCTTACAAAGACAACACTCAAACAGTCTTACAAAGACAACACTCAAACAGTCTTACAAAGACAACACTCAAACAGTCTTACAAAGACAGCACTCAAACAGGCTTACAAAGGCAACACTCAAACAGTCTTACAAAGACAACACTCAAAAAGTCTTACAAAGACAGCACTCAAACAGTCTTACAAAGGCAACACTCAAACAGTCTTACAAAGACAACACTCAAACAGTCTTACAAAGACAACACTCAAACAGTCTTACAAAACTTCTTTCTTACAATAAAGTTACAACAACTTCCAAAACCTCATTTTGAGTTTAACAAATACTCTCTAAGAAACAATTTTGATTCTCTCCTTATGTTGCTGACTTGTAAACCCATATTAAAATATATATTAATTATCTTGCTGATAATATTATTTCTTAAGTTTTTGTTGACAACACATCTATATTCTCCAGTCTTGACAAAAAGTCATCACTTTTTAATTGCTAGGAACAGGCAGCCTATTTTAAATGTGACCTCTCTTCTTTAAAAAGGAATCTCCTTCTGATCTCCTTCTTTCTTCTGCTGCTTCTTTAGATTTTTTTCAGCTTGGAATGGTGGATGGTTAATTTTAATCAAAAAAAAAAACTCAGTTGTTTAGTGCTAATAACCATCACAATGATGTCAACATTTCTATATGATGAATGGCAACACTGTTATTTACTACTTATTATCTTATAGAAACTGTTAAGGCATTACTTGTACCTTTCTCACATTTTCAAACTGTTAAATTTAAAATAAGTTATTTAGCTGTAATCCACTTAAACACAAAATAAATGTCTATTATTGTTTTTACTGCAAATAATTAGTTTTAACTTTCTAAAGGCATATTTGATTTTAGATTTGTCATGTCAATTTATTCTTAATGCCAGTAAAAAAAGTAGCAGTAAAAACCTACTCCAAACAAGCGCTTGCAGCCATGTTGGAAGTAGATTTGTTTAAAAAAAAACTAATACTGATTAATACCAATATTATAAATTACTTTGATTTCATTATTGTTATAATTTAAAAAATATATAATTAAAAAAAAAAAAATTTATTTTATTAAAATTATATTTGTTTACTTATTGACAGTGAATATTATATATATATATATATATATATATATATATATATATATATATATATATATATATATATATATATATATATATATATATATTTATACATAATATATATATACATAATATATTTATACATATAATAATATATTTATACATATAATAATACATATTTACATTTATATATATAATAATCTTTGTAAATAAATACAATATCTAGGTATTTCTGAAAATTTACAAAAACACACAAAAGATTTTATTAATCGAGTCAATTTAGGGTGTAGAAGTTGCAGCTTTGGCTAACTCCTGAGATTTTGCACAATAGACCTAACTAAAAACAAAGCTCCAAGAGGGATATCATTCGATATGGCAACTTTTAGATTAATCTGAGGAAGATGCCTTAAAACACTTGGAGGGTTTAGTTGAACATGAACACTTGTTAAAAATAATTGCTGCATGTTTCTCTATGGTCAAAAGTTTTATGAATTAAAAGGTAGAGATATTATAAAACACAGGCAAAGCGTAAGCCATATGTAAAATTTTATCAAAAGCTTTTTTGAAGTTAACACTAATACATTGAATAAACCTGAAGATAAGAGTTTCTTTAACATTTAGCTTGTATATGTGTATACATCTGGTATCAATTTAATAAATTTATTAATTAAATATATTTTTAGTCCACACTAATATACATCTCATATCAACTTGATAAATGCATTTAATAAATTATTATAAGATATCTAACAATTAATTAGATGTCTTTTAGTCTAAAAAAGATCGTGTCTATTTAGCTTAATTTTAATTGAAATTTTGTTTGTTAATTAGTTGATTTTTTTTTTAAATATTAACTTTGACTAAAATAACTAAAATTGTGATAGATTAAAAATTTATTATAATAATATTATTGTACTTAGTTGTTATTTTTACTTGTTGCTATATGTTACTTTTTAACTACAAACTAGTTTTCACTAAAAAAATAAAACGTGCAAAACAACAAAAAGAAACAGGACAAGTTGAATACAGTTTTAATTCTTTTATTATCATTTTTTATTATTTCAACTTTATAACTCAAGCCTAACTCCAAAACAACAAACTGCAGCATTAAGAAAATGAGCACAGAACATCTAAAGATTGTTCTAGAGGTGTGGTGTCAAGATGAAACACCACATCTCTAAAGCAACACACCTGGTCAACTTTATAAAACATTATGCTACAAGCACTGTACACCTACAAATAAATTGTCTACTAACAAATAAATTTCTTTTAAAAGAATTAGTAGACTAGTTTTAGTAAAATGTTAGTTATGACTAGGTTAGTCAGTAAACTAAAATGTTAGTTATGACTAGGTTAGTCAGTAAATTAAATGTTAATTATGACTAGGTAGTCAGTAAACTAAAAAGTTTTCAACTTTAGATAGTTGTTTAAGAAGTTATTCAAATAAAATTTCAATAAAAAAATTAGTCAACTTATTTAGCTTTTTAGTTAAAAGTCAGTTGACAAATATTAGCAAAATATTTAGTTTACTAAGTTTAGATGAAACAAGTATAAAATTTATTAAATAATAAATAACTTTTAACTTACATACATGAAAGGTCAGGAACACTGCAAATTTTATTATTTCCAAGTTTTAATATCGTTAACCTAAAACAGCAAAAAAACTAAAGTAAACAGAAATTAAACTATTACATTTTTGGAGTGAACAGGATACAATAATGCAATTTGTGTAGAGAGGAAAGGTAAGAGAAAGTGTAGATGTACCCCATTTTTGATTTGAGCTTCCATCAAAACTTTATAAAAACTTTTTTTTTATTTTGATAAAATTTTTAATGAATAGATATTACACCATTGAATTTTTATTATTTATTGAGTAAATAACAAGTTAGCATTAACAAATTAGTTAAAAGTAATATATAACTATATATAATCTTATAAAAAATAAACTAAACCAACAATACTTCATTCATTTATAATATTTAAAGCAACTTTTTAGAAGTTCTTGTAATCAAAAGAGCACATTCTAAAATCAACTTTTTTAGATCAAAAACTAAATTCTTTCAACTCATTCATAAAATAAAATTAGTTAAAATAAATAGCAACAAACTCTTTAAACTAGATAAAAAAATAAAATAAAAAAGATTTTTTCAGTTTCTAAATTGTACTTATTGTAAAAATAATAAGTACATACTTGAAAATATATACAAATGCTTCAAGCTTAAAAAAATTAGTTTTAAAAACAAAAGTAAGCTAACATACTTTTATATATTTTGCAACATTTATTTATATATATTTATAAATATATAAAATATATATTTATATTATAAATACTAGCTAATCTGACCAGTAAAAATACAGGTCTATGTAAGTCTATTTTTCTTTATATGTATATCCTAGCTTTCCAGACCCATAGAATATAGGTCTTTACTAAACCTAGTATTTCTATACTTATCTATTCCACACCAATCAATAACCATTTTTATAGCTATTATTTGTTTACTTTTAATATTTTAATATTTTGACGTAAAACAATTCATTTTGAAAAATTGCGCATCTTTTCCACATACTAGAGCTTGTAAGAGATTTATAATAAGGTTTGTTTTTTTTCTAAATGCATATCATTGATAGCTCAGTGGTTTAGTGCTCTGTCATCAATGTCATTTTGGGGGATTAAAGACCTCCCTTAATAAATTTTGAATATTTTTCAATCTTGCTGTATTTATAGTAATACTTATAGAAAAATTTTTATTATAGTATATATCTGTAATAATTATAGCAATATTTATAGCAAAAAAATAGTAGTATAGCAAAAAAGTTTTCTAATTCTTAACATAAAATTTAAAAGTTTTCTCATTTTTATAGACTTATTATACACAATTGTTCCAAAACTGCCTGCAAACTCAACATATGCTAAAGACGTTTACACTTATGTACACAACACTATACAAAGATGATCTTAAACCATTAAAAACTATAGACTATAAAACGCAAAGAAAACTCCATAAATAATGCAACGCTAAATTTATTAAAAAAAAAAAAAAGACGTAAACCTTAAGTTCTTTTAGGTGGTGATTTTCATTAAACTTAATGAGCTACTTTGAATTTTTATTTAACTTATGATTCTGCAAGTGAAAATTCTGACATTTTTTGTAGTGCTCATGAGTGAAATTTAGCGTTGCATAATTCATGGATTATCCCTAATCTAAAAGTTAAGCCAAAAAAAGTGGAGTATACTATTTTGATGTTTATCTAAACTCTGTCGTTGTTGTGCACTTGGTTTAGAATGTTTAAAGGGGCCGTGGTAAAATAGCAGTAAAACTCTAAATTTCTTTTTAATATCAATATTAAATAATTTTAACTTTTGATTATTTTTAAAAATAATAAATTTAACAAAATAGTTTATTTTACATATAAAACTAGAATTTTCAATTATGTTCTTATTTAAAACATACTTTTTAAACCCCCTTATTGTTTTTTTTTAAAAAGTTGAGGTCACCACATGGCAAGTTTAAATCATCAGCTTGCTTCTTTTTTTTTTAGTTTTTTTTATTTAAAATGCTATAACAAAACAACTTATAGTTCTATAGATTTTATATATAAACATGTTGTTTATACTCATTTTTTATGCACTCAACTTTTGCATTTCAAGTTTTTTACAACTCAACTTAGTTGTAAAAAACTTGAAATAAAAAACTAAACTGACATCTCAACCATGACACACATGCAACAAACCCCCATTTTTTGATGTTTTAAGAACTTTTAGTTCTTTAAAAATCTTTTTGTTTTGTTAAAGTGTATAATATTGTTACATATGTTAGTATATAATCTCTATAATAACTTCGCAAGTATTTTAAAAAATCTTTAAAAAATTAAAAAAATAAAGTTTCCAATGGTAAGATTTGAACCATGGCTTTTTTATTCAGAATCTCTGTGCGCTAACCACTCGGCCACGCTGGCACATTGACTTACGAAATTTTAAAACTTAATAGTATTTTTTTTTTAACAGAAATAAATATTATAGATCAAAATTAAGGAGAAGTGACGAAATGCAGTTTTTAATTGAAAGTAAAACTGTAAAACTTGATATATGTTTTAGTATGTCTTAACATTACATAGTTTGAAGTTGACGTATTTTAGATGTTTGCATACACTTTCATTCACATTTTCTTATAAAATAAAGCTGCAAAAACTACTACTAAGTTTTACTATATATATATATATATATATATATATATATATATATATATATATATATATATATATATATATATATATATATACATATATATATGTGCGTGTATATATATATATATATATATATATATATACATATATATATATATATATATATATATATATATATATATATACATATATATATGTGTGTGTATATATATATATGGATATATATATATATATATATATATATATGTATATGTATATATATATATATATATATATATATATATACATATATATATATGTATATATATATATATATATATATATAATATATATATATATATATACATATATATATATATATATATATATATATATATATATATATATATATATATATATATATATATATATATATATCAGGGCTTGTGATGAATCGAGCGTGACTGCGCTCCGCTCGTGAAACGCGCCCGTAAATGGTATTTTGAAACGTTCCAGGCGCGATAAACAACGCTCGTTCAGCTTATAACGAGCGTATAAAATAACGCTCGTCCAAGAGTTCGGGGCAAAACAAATAATAACTTTTTTTTTTATTTTCATAAAATATGAAAAAAAGATTTTTTAATAAAGATTTTATATTATCGAAGCACTAATATAATATAAAATAAAAAAAGCACTACTTTTTTTTTTTTTGCACTAACCTAATGAATGAGCAGTTTGAAGTCGTTAATAGGCACTAATTTCATTGATGGAATGTGCATGTAGAAATTCAATGCAAATATAAAAATGCACAAATAAAATAATAAAAAATTAGTAAATCATTATAAGAAAATTGAAACTGCAGAATATTTTTAATCTTGTGAATACATCAAGAAAGATTTATTTGATTTATTGTTTGTAATATTCCATACATTTATAATACGTTTATAATAAAAATAAATAATAATGATTCAGTAATTTTTTAAATTAGTTTTTGTTTATAGTATAAGTTTTTTATTAACTATTATTTATTTTAACTCAAATTTAAAACGATTCTGTAGTTTAGAATGTCCGCAATCAATGACATTCCAAAAGGAAACAAAGTAATGTTGTCAACATTTATTAAATGGAAAGTTCAAGAGGTAATAGGCTTTAAAACTGAAGTTACCAGATATGAGTGACGAATTAGCTGCATTCAGTTTCGAAAATGTAGAAGAGGAAACACCGTTGACAACAGTTGAGGGGAAAATCTGTTATTTAACCTATAATAAATAGTTTAAAAAAAAAAAGATTTTCAAACTTTCTTGTGTTATTTTTTTAAGATAAAAAAGTCGTAATTTAAAAAAGAAATTTTAGAAATAAATTAATTTGAATAAAAAATATCAAGAAATATAAAAACTATTTTTAAATACATATATCAAAACAACGAAACAAAAAAAGGCACTAAATTATAAAAAAGTCACTAAATTATACTTCAATACTAAATCAACAAGAAGTTGCGTTTTTGTTTGATATATTTTTTTTTATAACATGAATAGTTAAAAAAAAATCCCGATCTGACAATATACAAGAGTGTTAATTCATGAGTGTGATACTAAGTGTAACATTTGTCGACGAAAGAATGATGTAACAAATAAAAAAAGGTCTCCAGCAATTTTCATGATCGCGCTCGTCGACGTTATCTCGAGCGCACATAATCACGCTCGATGAAAACATATTTTAATTTTACGAGCGCGATATAACACGCTTGACGATTTTGTTCGTCACAAGCCCTGATATATATATATATATATATATATATATATATATATATACACACACATAATCTTGCTTGGTCATTTTTAGTTTTTTCATTGTCAGGTCAGTTTTATGTTTGTTTTTTTAAAGTTATTTGAAAGAAAAAGTTTGAAAACTTTTTTTTTTAAGTTTTTTCTTTGTTATTTGATAGACTGCCTGCCCCAACCAAACCCTCAATCGATATAGCAGCAGCTATAAAATAGTCAATGTAGCAACACTCTGAGCATGTTTTACATTAAAAAAATAAAAATACGATTCAGAATGTTTTTATTCAAAAAAAAAAAATTATAGTATAGTGAATGTTTTTATTTTATTAAAAAAAATCTTTCAGGAAAATGATGTAAAAAACTTTATTAAAACATTTTTTTTGACTATAGAAACAAAGATTAACAAATTTTTAAATATAAAGTATTTTTGTTACTTTATAACATGATGTAATAGTGATAGATTCACATTGTTTTTAATGAAAATCAGATGATATTTTACATCACAAAAAATCATGTTTTTTTTTTAATCAAGATTTTTACCTCGGCATTCCAGATAAACTTTCAAAAACACTCTCTGTTAGCAAATTTCCACTCAAGTCCAAGAATGATAGACATACAAAACTTGTACAACTTTTTAAATTTCTACCTAAAAAACTTTTATTGAACAAAATATTAATTTCTTGTATTTACAAATGCAGTCCTAAGAATTAGAAAAATGAGGTCGGCAATAAATTCCCAACCTTTAACTGTTAGAGGTCAGCACCAGGCCAGCAAAAAAAATTTGACACAAACAGGTTACCATTTAAACAAGATCAGCAAATTTTTGCCGACCTCAAACACTTTTATGTCTAATTCAAATGACTGCACATGTTTATTAACACTATTTTATAAGTAAAAGAATTATTACGCACAAAGAAACTACAGAATTACGCACATTACTGGTTGCGAAAAGTTAATTTAGATTTCAATGAGATCTTGCTTTCATGGTTTTATTGTAGACAACTTTTGATTTGTCATGACTTTCTGTGCATCTGTAAATAAATGGCCGAACTGAATGAATGGCCGAACTGAATGAATGGCCGAACTGAAGGAGAATAACAAACCTTAGTTTATTGAACTTAAGTTATTGTGCAATGAAAAACTAATAACAATGAGGAAAAATAAATAATAAATATATGATAGTAAATTTTTGAAAAATAAACATTTAAAATAAATAATTATTTACAAGAGTTAAAAAAACAATACCTATGATCTTTAGCAGCCGCATCAAACATCTGAGGTAACTTTTTTAAACCACAACCACATAAGAGGAGATCTTTTAAGCATTTCAGCTTTCCTATGTTGATTAATGCTTCATTGCAAAGAAAGTTATATGATAAATCTAATGTTTGCAGATATGGAAAGCTATCATTATTTAGATCAACAAACTTCATGTTATTTGCCTGAAGAAACAACTTTTCAATCTTTGGAAATGTACAAAATGCATCTAAACATTAATTTGTAAAATTTAATTATAACTTTAATTTTGATTTTTCTGTTTAATTAAAATTATATTAACATTTAAAAAATTTAATTAATTTTAATAAATATTTTTAAAAATATTTAAATAAATCTAAGTATTTCTAAATAAGTCTAAATAATTGTAAATTTTTCTCAATAAAACTTTCAAGTGTGAAATAATCAACTTTTTGTTCGCATTTATTTGTCACAAAATTTAGTATTTTTAAACATTAAATTAATTTACTAATTAATTAATAATTTACAAATGTAGTAAACAAAATCACAAACCTAATGTTAAATTGTTGTCACTGGCATCAACTTCACACACATTTTTAAACAAACTAAAATCTGCATTCACTGGCTGCAAAACAAATAATTTTAAATTTGCTGACTGCAATACAATAAGTATTCACTGCCTTTAAACAAAAAATACGAACAACTAAAACTGCTGTAAGAACAAATATGTGTGAATTTATATATGTAAACTTGTTAAAGATGTGTGTGTGTGTGTGTGTCTGTGTGTAAATGTGTTCAGGGTTTCAATATGCGTTCAAACATATTGATTTTTTAATAATTTAACTTTTTTCATAATTTTACAATTTTTACAGAAGTATTTTCGCAATAAAATAACATTCATATAAACCAAGAATTTTTGATTCTTTGGCTAACTTGAATTTTAAAATAGATTCAACATTTTAAAGTACAAGTTATAAAATCTTAAAATCTTAAAGCGTAATTCAGTCACATGATACAATAATTGGTAAAAATTATTTATCAAATAAAAGTTAAAAAAAATTGGCATTACTTGCAGGTATATGTTTTAAAAACAACACATAAGCTCATAAATTATTTTAAGAAAAAAAAATTATTTCTGAAAATAAATTTGATTTTACTTAAATGTTTTACGAATTAACAAAAATTATTTTAACAAACTTAGTCAAAAATCAAAAATATGGAGATTTCAAAAGAATTAGCACAAAACAACCTAATCACCTAAATAAAAAAACTGTATTGCAACTGTATTGCAGTGTAAACAATGTATTGGAGCTGTAAATAAAAAGGTCTGATAACGATTTTTATTAATATAACATGTAAGCTTTTAAAGTTTATAAATTTATTTGCACTCAAAAGCATTGTACAAAATTACAAATAATTTTTCAAAACAAAAAAAGTATTCTTATAATGATTATCTTGCTGTTATTTTAAAATTGCAGTTGAATATTTGGTGTTCATTCAAGTTACGTTTGCAGTTAAATATTTGGTGTTCATTCAAGTTACGTTTGCAGTTGAATATAGTCAAATTAAAAAATGTGGAAATTAAAATATTCATTGTAGTAGAATAAAGTTAACTTACAGAGTGCAGAGATCTTCCACTAATGTTCAAAACACATGCATCAGATGGATCTTTTAAATGAAATTCTTTTATCTAAATTTAAATATTTCTTTAAAGAATAATTCATACAATTTATTCAATTAGTAGTTTAACTAATTTAAAATATATCTGCAACATGTGTCACAATTATAAACATCAATGCTATTAACAGGAATATCAATTTAATGTATGTCCAAAATGTATTTTTTTAAGTACATATTTAGCATTTATCTTCAGCTGTATCGAGCATGTATCTTCAGATCCCTGTCAAAGCTCAAAAAAATCTTTTTTAAGTGGATCTGTTGAAAACTAATCATATAAAACATATATAACTCAATATTGTTTTCACTAAATTAATAAATCCATAGTATGAATGTGCAATTGCAATACTGGTATCTCTGTAAGCTGTTTTACTTGCTTACCTGAAGGTCTCATAAAATTTGACAATTCAGCAATATTTTTTAGCAGTTGTAACTGCTGATTATCAACTAAGTGGGTTTCTTCACATGATTCATTTTTGAACCAAATACCAAACCAGGTGCTTTGAAATTAAAACACTCCAAAAAAAAAATAATTTTAATAAATACAGCAATAAATGCAAACTTTCAAATGTTTTTA
Organism: Hydra vulgaris; assembly: GCF_022113875.1. Taxonomy (NCBI): domain Eukaryota; kingdom Metazoa; phylum Cnidaria; class Hydrozoa; order Anthoathecata; family Hydridae; genus Hydra; species Hydra vulgaris. The sequence continues at coordinate 15,022,980 of NC_061159.1, read as the reverse complement.
GTGCCTGAATGGGTTCTAGCAGAAGTTTTTTTGCAAAAGAAAAAAAAAAATTTTTTTTTACAGTCTCTCTATTGGTTTTGGATGAACTAATTTAGCTGTAAGTTTAGAAAATTTAAAAAGGCCACTGCACTCAGTTTTATATTAAACTTCCAAATCTAGTCTATGTCAGTTCTCTATTGTGCAAAAATTGAAGTTGACCAGTCTTTTCTCGCAACCAATTGTTTTGTATAGATTTCAAGAAATAAAAGATTATAATAAATATGTACTGTATGTTGTTAACCATGGTTTACTTAACTACTTTTAAGGTTCTAAAAAATTGTTGATTTACCTGGTTACCATCATTAATTATTGCAAGTGTCTTACTGTTATGAGGATGTTACTGTTACCAATATAATATATGACAAAGCATCTTTTTGATAAAGTAATAACGGTTTCATATAAACTTCATTTGATATAAACTTCATTTCAAACTAAAATGATGTAAGCTCTATTTAACGAATCTATGTTTGCAAAAATACTATTTATGAAATTTAAAACTTCCATTAAGCTAAATTTGAAGGTCAATCATGTTAAAGTCTGTATACTTGGCAGCTTAAAATTGACACACAGTCATAAACTTTGTTGCATAACAAATCTTTATATAATATCTGGGGTAAATAAAACTTCACCTACATTAACTTTTTTATTTACATTAAAAGAACATTTAAATGATGAGAACCTTTTGAGAACCTTTTTTATTATTGTTTAAGAATGTAACTGCTTCATATAAAACAAAATTTAAAAAATTAAAACAAAAATTTTTTAATTATTTTTTTTTTTTTGCAATAAAAGATAAAATATTGCAAGTTGTGCAATATTTTATCTTTTATTGTAAAAAGTTTCTAAAAGAAATAATGGAACAAGTTTGCGCACTTTTGATTGTATATGTAAACTTTTAATTGAGCTGAAAATAATGACATCTTTGCTATTACTGAATTTAGATTAAACATTGTCAAATAAAAATCATCTTTTAGAAAGATGTTTAACTCATCTGATAAAACATTTCAAAATCTGCTTGAAGTTCCAGTTTTTTCTTATTTTATTTGCTGGTGTACAACATGGTAATAGTAGTAAACAACTTTATGTAACATTTTCAAAAACAGTTGGTTTAGTGGTTGATGTTTTTCATATGGTTTCAAAAAGTCATCATCAATCCAATGTAGTCGATATACTGCAGTATAATCTGAGACAATAAAATCTTCTTTTGGGATGGTATTACTCCATTTTTTCTATTCTCTGAAATCTTCAGGAACTTATATATTGACATTATTGTTTCAGTTGAGTGATAGTTCAATGTGCAGAGAAGTATGCATATATCTTTATCGTTCAACGTGCAGAGAAGTACGCACATATCTTTATTGTTCAACATGCAGAAGTATGCACGTATCTTTATCAGCTATTAAAATAACTCAAAGTTCATTTAAAGTTAAAAGATGAACATTTACACATAGTATTGACAACAAGTTTATTAAACAATATAAAGGTTTAGAATTATAAGAAGATCTTACAAGTATATCTTATACCTGTCTTGCTTGCCATTTTACAATCAAAAAGTATGGATTATTTTAAGATTACTCTTTGAAACAATGGACTTTGGTTTGTTAGCAGGAAATAATAGTATGCCATATAATTTTATGATGCAATGTACTTTTCTATCACTGAAATTGAACTTAAATCTCTTTATTTTTAATATCTCCAAAACTTCGAGATAAAAAAACAAATTAATGTTAAAAATATGACTTTTTTAGAAAAAAATTATAAATTTGTAAAACTGCTGTTAGTTTTAATACCAATTTCAAAAGCTTTCTCTGTGACTAATGTATTAGTTTTCCTGAGACGTGTTCATAACCAAATTAGTTTCTCTATGATGTGGCTATGCAGCCCTTGTTAGTGGCTATGCAACCCTTGTTATCCCCTAATGAAGGTACAGCTCTAAAATACAGTTTAATGAGGCCAGCCGGTTGTAAAGTTTTTTAAACTCTCTGGTAGCTTTTAGAGGAGCTGATTTCATCAACAGCTGTATCAGAGTTTAAAGAAGTACTATGTTGAGCATAAATGGTATCCCTGTTAGTGCTTTTAGTGTGCATTGTCAAAGCCACATAAGAAACTTTTTGGTTACCACTTTGGGTTAATTAGCAAAACTGACGCAACTGCATAGCTCATTGCTTAGAGTACTATCTATGATGGAGTCATGTTCTCTAATAACTTAAATGGACCTAAAACTTTTGATATAAATATTATAATTGTTATCATTTATACCTAATAATTTCACTTATAAACTAAATATACTAAATATAAACTAAATATACCAAATATTCATAGTTTAATTGCAATCCAGTGTTATCTTCTAATGTTAAACATTTATTTAAAAGTTTTATATGATTTTTTCTTTTATTAACAAAATCTAAACACCATGCACCACCTAAATAAAATAAAAAATAATATTAAAAGTTATATATAATTATTTTAGTAACAGTATCTACAAACCATGCACAAAATTTAAAAAATTAAAACAAAACCATGCACCTTTTATGGCATTAGAAACTATTTAAAGCTAAAATAAATACACTGTTAAAACTTATTTTTAATTTTTAATTTATTATAAAATAATTTTTCTTCTTTTTTTCTTGGTTTCATTATGAAATTTTTTTTATAACTCACCCCCATTTTGTGTGAGTTTACTTTTGCGTACAGGAAAATACTTGTAGGTATAAATATTTACAACCTGCGAGTCACTTCCAATACAAAATGGATTCATTGATTAAAATTAAAATGAAGTACAAATAAAACTGGCCACGGATTTGATTTTATATAAACAATTTAAATAGCAATATGCCATAGAAGTATGCTGTGCTTTTTAAATTAAATTTATTAACCACGATTCAAATAAAACATGTTGTGCAAAGTTACGAACCACGTGTAGACATAGTAACCTATCTAGTATATAAAAATTTTAAGCAAATAAAAACAAATAACTAATTTTTACACGGTTTTAGTTTACTTAATAACTTACCGATACAGTTTAAAACATTTCTCGGGTTTAGAACTATTTTAAAATCACTACTAATTTGATTTTCAAGAATCCTACTATCTTATTTGGTTTTCAAAATATTATTGTTCTAAATACACTTAATGTGTATTTAGAAGCAGTTTTTAGTTCTGTCTAAAGATTATGAAAAACATTAACCTCCATCGAGAAGAATGAGTAATTAAATAGTGATACTAAAATAAAATTTCAGACACTCTTTCTCATTAAAATCCAACAGATATAAGTGTTTAATATAGTTGAATAGAATCACAAAATTAATTACATTTTATAGAAAAAACTAGAGGAATAAGAGTTTTTGGAGCACTTAGGAACAGTAACAGAAAAAGGATGAGACTTAATTGAATAGTAATACAAGAATGAATTTTATTAGATTGTACAAGAGACGCTAGCTCTTTAGAGCAGTGCCCATTATAGTATTTGTAGAAAAGAAAAAGAGAAGCAACATTACGACGATGTGATAATGATTGGAGCTTGGCTGCAAGAGCAGGTCTAACTATGTTTACAATGCGTTTTTGCACCTTGCCTAAAAGAGAAAAAGCATCATTAGAAAATCCGCCCCAGATATAGCAATAGTATTCCATACAAAGTCAGATTTGAGATTTATAAAGATAAAGAATAGAATCCGGACTAAAAAAGTGACTGGATCGATAAAGAGATGCAACCTTAGCAGATGCTAATTTTGAAACGGATTTGATATATGGTTTCCAAGAAAGATTAGAAGTTAGAGTTAATCCTAGAAGATGAAGGGTAGATAACTCATCGAGTACATTACCGTTCATAAATGTAGGAAGGTCTAATTTATTGCGATAACGTTTGGCTGAAAAAAATGGAGTTTTATCTAAATTAAAGTTCACCGGCCACTGTGAGCTCCATGCTGTAGCAGAAGTGAGATCCTTTTTAAGCTCAAATATCCCCTCTAAGCAATCAGAGAGTGTTGGCTTCTTATCATGACAAGAATAAATGGTAGTATCATCAGCGAACAATGCCACCTTAGATGTCAGAATATCTAGAAGATTTTTAATGTAAATTTGAAAGAGTATAGGACCAAGAATTGAACCTTGAGGAACCCCTGAGGTTACAAAAAAAGAAGAAGAGTGCTATCCATCAAGGACAACTTTTATACTACGATTGGAAAGGAAGGATTCAATAATTTTAAAGGTGTTTCCAGATAAACCGTAAGAAAAAAGCTTATGGAAAAGACCAGCATGCCAAACTTTATCAAACGCTTTAGAAATGTCGAGAGTGATGGCCTTAACCTCTCCACCTTTATCTAACGCACGATAAAACCTATACTTCATTGACAACAGCCACAAAAGATTGCCAAACAATATATTTTCCCTAAGTTTTTTCAAAACCCAATGTCTTAAATTTTGAGTGAATATTGACTTGATTAATTGTAGAACAGAAATAATATCTAGTTAATCCTCAAAAAAATTCAGTATATTTCGTCGTCCAATGCATACTTTTTCGAATGGCAACAATATATAACGCAGTTTTTAACAATGAGTTAGTTTTTTTTTTTTTCTGTGTCTGCGGGTTTTTTTTAATAAAATTGTGAACTTGTGGTTTCTTAATTCTTTCAACTATAGTTTTATTTTGAGTGCTTTTTTTATTTTCAACACCAATTTTTTGATAGAAGTTATTTTTTCAAACACATACAAATTTTCTTTTGTTGAAGTTTTGCTATTAGTATTATTATTTATTTTAAACAGTTCTAAGTGGTATTCCCAACTGAACATATATTTTTTTTGTAAACATGATTCTATTAATTTTTACTATAACTATTTAAATATCTTAATTTTTACTTTTTATTAATAATTTTAATTTGTTTTTTTTACTTATATTTCAGCTAAAATTAAAAATCATAGAAAATATTGTTAAAAAACAGAAATAAAATAATATAATAGTCAAAATTAGTTTTGGTTCCAATGAGTCAAAAGTTCAAGAGATAAAAATCTTATTTAAAAAAAAATAATTTAAAGTTCTAAAAATGAACTATATTTTCGGAACTTTATTATATTTTTTCTTTAGATAAGATTCTTTATTTTTTCAACTTTTGATACATTTGAACCAAAACTAATTTTGAATTTATCCGTTGATGACTTAACACTCCTATGACAAAAATATTTTTGCATTTCAGTTTTTTAACAATATTTTCTATATTTTTTTTAATTAGCCAAGTTTGCAAAAAGTTATTAAGCTGAAAGTTAAGTAAAAAAAAACTAATTATCAATAAAAAATCATTTTTTAATTAATGTTATAATTTTTTTTTTTTTTTTAATTTAAAATAATATATTTTGTATTACTTTTTATTTTATTTTATGTACAAGTTTATACTTGTCTTTTTTAATTATATTATATTCTTTATTTCTTTTATTTCTTTAGTTTTATCTTCATCATCCCAAGATGGTTGGATTGTCTTTTATATTTTATTTGAAAGAACTTAATATTTTATAAAACTTTAAACGTCTACTTTTATTACAATGGTTTAGAGGGCACAGACATCTGTAAAACATCTTTACAACGTCTTACACAGTATAGAAATCCGTAAGATGTCTTCGAGACGTCTAAACGACGTTTTGTGCCCGCTGGATAGTTTCATTTCTTTAGTTCTACCTTGCCTTTCAAGCTTTTTTCATGAATAATAATTAGCCCAAAGTTCGCAAAGTTCAAATTATATTGTTTAATCTCTGAAAAAACGATTTAAAAAAGTTACTTTTCTTTTCTCTACAACTTTTTCACTTATAACTTTGATTTTAATACAATAGAAAAACATTATTTTGAGGTCATAACAAAATCAATAAATCAAATTTTTGAAATATTGAACATAGAACAAGATAATCTTTCTAAATATAAGAATATACTTTATAGTTTATGAATTCAATCTAATTAAAAATAATTGTGTTTTTCGGTAACATTACAACGCGTATTCTAAAATCATCATGGCAATGTTTTTATATATATATATATATATTTGCTGTTTATATAATAAAAAAATATAGTTACAAAGAAACATTTACATAAAAAAAAAAGTTGATTTATAAAAACAGACAGGGGCTCAAATAAAATACGGGTGACTAAAGTCACCACAATCTTTTCATAGAGCCCCTATGTGGGCGTTACAAGTTTAAAATAGAATAAGATTGTTAAAAACACAATTGTACAATTACAATACAATGAAAACATTAAAAAAAAACTTTCATAAATATTTACATTTAAAGAAAGAAAGGAAATAGTATTAATATAATTTTAACAATAGTCATTTAAAAAATACTGACATTGTTTTAAATATAAAAAAAAAGACAATTTTTTTTTTAAACTAAGAATAATGGAATTCAATGTTCATTTAGAAAAATTGCAAAATTATTTATAATGTTTAAAAATTTCATTTTTTATTAGAAACTTAAAGGAGTTAAACGATTTTACCGTATTTAAATGTTTGGTTTTTTGAAATGTGTTCCATAGTTTCGGTCCACGGTATGCTATTCCATATTCAGAATACTTGCTCCTAATTCTAGGCAATTTATAAGTATTCCATTAGTTTATTCTAAGACAGTAATTATTGTTAACATTTTTCGTAAATTTATTATTAAAGGTTTTTGGAATCAGGCTGTTATTATATTTATACATAAAAATTAAGTGTTGGTAAATATTAATTTCATATATACTCATCATTTGCATGTCTTTCATTAGTGGTTTTGCATGTTCATATTTTTTTTTCTTATATATTAGCCTGCATGCATGTTTTTGTAGAGAAAATATTTTTTTAAACTTTGTTAATTGAGTACTAGCCAATGTAATATTAGAATAGTAAATAAAACAATGTATTACGCCAAAATATACTAGTTTCAGACTTTCTGATGTTACATATGGGCGAATACGGTACATCAAACCAATTGTTTTACTAATTTTTGATTGGATATAATTTATGTGAGGAAGCCATGATATTTTCATCAATAAAAATTCCTAAGAATTGTATTGACTCATTTTTTCCAATTAGTTTATCATCTAAAATTAAATCTGGTAATTATAAGGGAAAGTTTTCCTGTTGTGATTTTTTATGGAATAGAGTATACTTTGTTTTATCTACATTAAGTGATAGTTTATTATCCTTAAACCATTCATTGACATTCCTTAGTTCATTATTCATGTCAGAGTAAAGTTGTCTAATGTCACTGTTTGATAAGAAAAGATTTGTGTCATCAGAAAACATTATCGCGTTAAGTTTTGCTGAAGCATTATGCAAATTGTTTACATAGATCAAGAACAGCAAGGGACCAAGAATTGACCTTTGTGGAACTCCACGCATAATTTTTAGTTCACTTGATTCCTTTTTAACAAAATATTGTTTTCTTTCAGTGAGGTAGCTATTTAACCAATCATAGATTTTATTTATCACTCCGTAGTGTTTAATTTTTTCTAAAAGAATGAGGTGATCAACCGTATCAAATGCTTTTGATAGGTCAATAAATAATCCTAGAGTAAAGTTATTGTTTTCGAATTCTTTAGTAATTTGGTCTACTATTTCAATTATTGCGTGTTCAGTTGAATGGTTTTTTTGAAAACCAAACTGTTTTGTGTAAAATAAACTATTTTCATTAAAATGGTTATAAATTCTATTATAGATTATACGTTCGAATATTTTGGAAAATACAGAAAGTACTGATACAGGTCTATAATTAGAGATTTCTGATTGATCTTTGTTTTTGTAAATTGGGCATACTTTTGCCAACTTTAGTGCTTCAGGGAAAATACCTTCATTTATTGAAAGTTTTATAACATGGATCAAAGGTCTGGAAATATAGTTATTATATAATGAATATCTGAAAATATAGTTATTATATAGTGAATATAAAAAATAGATTTGTTTTTTGTTAATGATTTTTTTAATGTCTAAATAATTGTTAATGTTAATTTGTTTAATAAATAAAGATTTTAATATAATTAGATTAACGAAATAAGAAAGAACCGTAACTTTCAATTACGTTAACATAACTTAAAGTAACTGTATAAAAAAATATATATTTATAAACTATCATGTGTTTATATTAATACTCATTTGGAAAAGTTTGATAAAAAAGGGATTTAAAGTTGACCATTTTTGTATATTCTGGTGTGGAGCACGAAGTACGCAAAGTTGTAACGAATAATTTATTTCGGTGTGAATTTTTTCTTTATGCGATGGAAAAACTCAGTAAAGTTTGTATGAATTACGATGCCTAGATATATCCCAAAGGTGGATTAACGTATAACACATAATACCAAGTGTCAATTGCGTTGGCTAAATTTATTGGGCTACTCGGATGTTAGCTTTATTTCTTTCAAAAAATTAAATGTTTTATATTTGTGTATATTGTGATACTATTTTTATATTTCTGCTTATAACTTATTATTTTTAAACGGCTATATTAAAACAATGTTAAAATAACATCTATTCAAACCACTCTTTTCTGAAAAAACAATTTATATTCAAAATCTTTTTATGACTGTCTCAATACCGTTTTGCATGAGCGCTTTTCATCAATGTTTTTGCTCAAATATCTTCATAATTTTTTCAAAATTAACTTATTGAAAAAATAAGTCTTTTTTCATAAAACAAAGACGGCGTTAGGTTGACCAAAGGTTCTAAATCTTTTTTAAAATTTACCTTATTCTACGATCTGCATTCGCTAATACTGAGAGAAATTTTAGAAAGGTTTTTAAAACACCTCTATTTGTTATTAAGAATTAAAATGTTAGAGATAAGTAAATAAATTAATGAAAATAAATTTTTGTTGACAATAGAAAAGAAGGTGCATCTTACAAACAGCAGATGAGGCAAAAGACGGGATAAGAGCATTTTTTATACAACTGCAACAGAAAATAAGAGAAACTGAAGTTAAAAAACAATCTTTAAATAAATTGAAAATAAAAAACAAAAAGAGTTATAATTTTATATAACAAATAATGTTATAAAAGTATTATTTTTTGCATGTTTATCATTATACTAAATATAATGTCGTTTATATCTTGTTATATAATTTCATATATAACCAAAGTTATATATATATATATATATATATATATATATATATATATATATATATATATATATATATATATATATATATATATATATATATATATATATATATATATATATATATTAGAGCTTGTTTCAGAAGCAGGAGATCCAGGTTCAAAACAAACGCTGGACATATTTTCGTGTCACGGTAAGGAAGGAGGCGTGAACTTCCTGGTTAAATGTACTTCCGCGGTACTCTGTGATAAGACCGTTAGGTTTCCTTAGGACACCTAAATAATATTAAAAAAATATATATATATATCTTCTATTCATCTTATACATCAATGACATTACAGACCTAATTAGTAATCCAATGAAGTTATACGTCGACGAAATCAAAGTTATACTTGATTCCTGAGAGCCCAGCTTTTCTCCAGAAGGATATATCTTACAACGGAAGAGTTCTTGGCATTTGCATTTCACATAACCTCAATAAATTAGTCTACCGATGGAATTTACTTCCACAAACTGCAATTGCCTCTCGTAACCTAAATGAGTTTAAAGATTGTATCGACAAACACTCTGGCCAGCACTAGCTTTACAACTTATAACTAAATTGCTGCTACAGCTCATCGTCTACCAATAAGAAGCTAAAGGGTTGCAACCCCTTTTAAGCGAGATTAAAATAAAAAAACTCATTTACTTTGTGTTACTAGCTTAATCCTTATTTTAATATTTTCTTGCCGTAGCTTATTGTTATTATTATTTTAATCATATATAATTTTTTTTTTAATTTTTTGCTTGAAGCAAAAGTCAGTTTGGCAGAAAAATCATTATTTGGTTATATATTTTGTTTTATTAAAGTTCTATTTTGTTCCTGAGATAAAGACCTTGGTAAGAAATAAAAAACTGTTCTTTGTTTTTATGGCAAATAGTGCCAATAATATTGTTATTAGTAAAAAGATTATATTTGTTTTTAGGTTCCAAATAACAAAAATTTTGGGTAATACATTTGACGACAAACTTTCTTTACATTTAAAGATGAATCATAAATTATTAAAGATATTTAGTTGATATACATTTAAAACATTCATTTTTTTAAAAAGATGTTTCGTGTTTTAAAAAACGATTTTTAAAACTTATTGCGCAAGCTGCGTGTTTCTAGCAAACCTAGCTTTGTTTTATGAGTGCTTCCCCATAGAATATTTGCGTAGTTTATATGACAATGTATAAATGAATAATATAATTTTGTTAAACGGTGTTTACTTTAAATTCAGGTCAGCTTATCGTTGTTATGGTAACATGTAAATTTTTATTAATTTTTTAAATAATTTTATTTCGGTGCTCCAAAGAAGCCCTAACGGTCTTATCAGAGTTCCGTGGAAAAGCATAAAATAGGAAGTTAACGTCTTTCTAGCCGATGTCGCAAAACTTCCCCAGGCAGGGTTCAAACTCTGGACCCCTTGGTTTTTAAGGCAAGTGTGCTACCACTGCGCCGCGGCTGCTTTTGACTCCGTACAACTTGTTTTATGCCCTGCTGCCTTGTAGGATCCGCTTTTGTAGAAGCCAATTCCGACTTAAAACACCCACTGCCTTGGGGCTCTTGGTTGAGTAAAGGGTAGAGATGGTGTCTCGATAAAAATACTTATCTTAGACAGATGTTAAACGCGTCCGGTTAATGTCTTGTAGAAGGCCTCCTAGGACTAAGGGGTAAACAGATTCTATATGCTGACCAGCCTCGCCCTCCTTCTTTATCTATTAAGCTGTCATAGATGTATTTACAATACCTTGTTTCCAGTTTAGGATATTGAATACTAAATCTTCTTGACTCTTGATGCGTAGGATTTCTATGGTATTTTCTATGATTTTAATCGAATTTTTAACAAAATTAAAATGTCTAAAGTATCAAAAATTATTAAACACAAAAAACCATTGTCATCACCAAGTTCTTTAAACCTATCATTCATTAATATTCATGGTCTTGGAAGTAAAAGCACCATTCTGTTAAGTTTGAGTTTATTTAAAGAAAAAAAAGTTCTGTTAAATTTGAGTTCATGTAAAGAAACTGGCAACAATTTATATATTTTAATAGTTTTTATTAATTTAATTATTTTAATATAATAGTGATATGTAATAGTGATAGTGCAGCCCTGGTTTTGTGGTTAGAATTCTGGCTTCAGAACTGAAAGTCCGTTATTCGGAAGTCGGCTCTGGCCATTTATGCATCATTGGCGTGGAATGAGGTGTGAATTTCCGGGTTAAATGTTATTCCGCGGTGCTTTGTGATAAGCTCGTTGAGATTTCTTGGAGTACCTAAATAATCAATAAAATAATAAAAATAATAAATAAATAAAATTTTATAACATATAGTTAAAAAACGTTCTAGTAATATTTTACCGCATTTAGTTTTCATTTATTAAAATCTTTCCTGTTTTATTTACGAATCAATAATTATAAACGATTGAGAATCACTAAAGTATTATTAATTTAAAAATCAAATAGTATTTACTCAAGTTGATAAACTTTGTTGATTTCAAATAAAAGTTAACTTGGATGCGTTGGTTATTATTAATCAAATTTTAAAAGAATGTTTAGATTATTTAACTTTGGCAAATCAAATACAAATAATAAGCATTGTAAAGGGAAACGGAAACAAGTAAATAATTATTTTTAATAATCTGATTACATTAAAATGACGATTATCAGAAAAGATTAGAAGATTGTCAGAAGTGTGAAAATATGCGTAACGAAAAAATAAGTTTGAAATTTTTTTAGATATAAAACAGATGTTTAGAGAAAAAAGCCAGAAGCAGAAAAAACAAATTTTGAACATTGAATTAAACATTTAAGAAGTTCTTAAAATGTGTTTAAGATAGTTGGCTTTGGTTATTTGTTTGATTAGAAAGACAACAAATTCTTAAGAACTGTACCTTCAAAAACTTCTTTAAGAACAAAACGTACCTTGAAAGACTTAATGATATTTGATACGGGTCTTTTAATAATAATATAACGAAAATTCTAGATTATTGGCAGAATATAAAAATGCTAACAAAAATCAGGAAAAATAATGTATTGAGCGCATTAAAATGATATGTAGTTAACATTTATACAAATAAATCGAAAGTATTTTATAAAAAAATAATAAAAAATGCTGAAATACAGTACAATAATATAAAGAGTTCATTCCTAGTTTCGCTGTATAACTATGTACCTACAAACCGTCAGTTAACTTTAGTTAGCAAAGGTGATGTTAAGTAACTATCGGTGAATTAGCCTAAAGACTTATGTTACAAAGACTCAAACTCAGAATTGAAGAAATTCTATTAAAAGGATAATACAAGAATCTGACTGAATTTACTACTGCTACAGTAAGATATTTAATTTTTTGTTTTAAAGTATTGTTTTTTTTCCTTCCATAAAACAAAAATGTTTTTAAAAAATTAAAATGATATTAAAAAATATAAACTAATTGTGATTGTTATAACTAATTAGTAACTATAGTAACTATAATAATAATTATAACTATTATCAACTAATGTCGCTTTTTTTAAACAACTTAGAGACAAGACCATTAGGTCTTCTTGGGGCACCTAAAACAAACAAACAAACAAAAAACTTCGTAAATATTTTTATAAATTCATAAGCTATAAGTTTTATATATTGCTACTATATGCTGAAAATAACAATAAACAGTAAAAATCACAAGTCGCTCTTTGTTCACAAAAAGTGAACATAGAGCGTGACAATTATCACGTATCATTCATATTTTTAACGCTGATTTTGTTATCGGATTTATTATAGTTATTAAATTTATTTCGTCACTTTATAAACATTTTACATATATAACTTTAATACAATTATAAATATAAATTTATTTATATGTATACATTTATAAAAAATAAAATAAAATTTAAAATAATGACAGAAGCAAGACTTCTTACCATCAAGATTCTTACATTCGCAATTTTTCAATAAATTTTCAACTTATTGTAAAAAACAATGTCATATATGTTACGATCTCATAAATAAGTATAGAATAAAACTATTTGCATTATAATATAATAATTATATGTATTATAATATAATAATTGTATTCATTATATTGCCAATTTGAATAATCTATTTTTATTTAGATTGTTATTATTAATTTAATCTTTTAAAATATGAGAGTATGTTGACGTAGTTTAAGTCAAGTAAGATTTCATGTTTTTTATTTCCTTATTGAAGATTAAACTCCATAGCCGCGATCATCGCAATAAAATGGAAAATTTAAATATTATATTTTTATTAGATAAAATGGACAATTTAAAAAATCCAAGTGAGATATCAAGTGAAATCTTTGGAATTTTTAAATTATGAATAGAGAGACGTTTGTCGATCAATGAAGTAAAATTTATTTTTAAAGCATTTTTGTAGCAAGTGGTTTTGTAATTGAAACGTAAATGCTACTTTAGAAGTTTATTTTTTAAATATTAGGAACTCCAATATCCCTGAACAAAAGTTTGGTGTGACATATCTGTTAACAAAACATACTAATCTACACGCTTGCTTTTTGTTATGTGCATTTTTTTTTTAAGCGCAGAAGAGCATGTGCTTACCCAAACAATATTGCAATATTTTATGTACCTGTGAATGAACAAATATATATATTTTTAACCAAGTTTTGTTTGGAAGGAATTTTTTTGATACATGATGCCGGTTGACTTGGAGATTTTATTTGTCGATGTACAAAATGCGATTTTTGCAATTAAGATTCTCCTGAAAAACTTCTATCTATCATCTATATATTTAGTTAATTTTTATCATTGCAAAGTAAAATAACTAATTGCCCACCTTGGTGTTAAATTCGAAACAATAGATATTAATAACAATTTTGAGAATATAGAAATAAACTATAATACTTTAACACTTTCATAAATCAAAAAGAAATTTTACAATGTTATCATATTAAATGTTATCGTAAAACCGAATGTAAAACAATTTATCCCATTACATAAAACCTTAAAAACTTTTTACATTTAAAACTATGAAAAAATGTATGCTCAAAATTAATGAGGTCTTATTGCCTTTTGTTAATTATCGCTAAACCTACAATTTAAAAAAAAAAAAGAAAAAGAAAAAAAAAAGTTATTCTTATAAATTTTTAAACTAAGATTAAAAAAATATTTTTTAAATCAAACAAAAATATTTTTCTCAAAGCTTTTTAAAATTTAAAAGAGATTTTGAGTAAACTTTTGATGGTCAAATTTTTACTCCAAATCAGTCAAATACTTCCGTGCTTGAATAGTGTGATTTTTTCGAGACTTTTGAAGCTTTTGCAGCTAATGATATGAGATGTAACTCGTCAACTAAAGTTTCATACCTAAAACAAGCTCGTATATCTGGAACATTAGTTTTGGTTATATCGTTTCCGTTGTGACCACCAACAAGATAATTATCTCCCAACCAATGTTGCTTTACCTAGAAAGAACGAATCGCATAAAATTATTAAAACTCACGATGACAGTGATTATTTTGTAAAACTATTAGCAAAAGATACCTTGTGCTCGAATCCAGACATAAGCACACTATTTCGTGAAAGCTCACACATATCCGTAGTAGTTAGTTTCCAAACTTGAGCAGCAATACTATATTCTTCCATCAAAGGTTCCTTAAAAATATATATATAATTTAAAATATTTTTTCTATTCATTACTATAGTTATAGCTGTAAAACATACAACAAGCAGGGAAAGCACTCCGCTATATAAAATAACCTGTTTGAAAAATTTTGTTCCAAACTTTTTATCTAGCCTAGAATCTAGTGTACTTTAGTAAAAATGTAGAGTAGTTACTTGTTCAGATAGTTTGATTTAGAATTTTGATAATCTGTTACATAATTGATTGTGTCTTGGAATTTGGTTTGAAACGCGCCTAGAAACAGCTGGTTGAACATGTGGGCTACACTGAAGGCCAGGGCCGGCGCAAACTTTTTCGGGGCCGGGTTCAAAAATATTGCGCCAAAATCCACATTCAAATCTTACATTTAAATTTTACGACAAAGAATTATTTATTAACAAATAACAAAAATGCTGTTACATATTACGTATATATTTTTTATAACGTGCATATTAAATAGTAATACAATACAATATTACATAAACCATCCCTCCTTAAAATTTTTTTTAGAAAAGTATTATCCCCATGATATACCCAACGAATCTACAATTAAAAGGCAGTATATTCCCAGGCAATATAAAAAAAATTATGGAACTGGGAACCGTTGAAACTGGGCTTGCAAGTGAATTATTACAACTAAAAAAATAAATATCATGCAAATGTGCGTCTTTTAATAAGAGTACTTTTCGCAAACCGCAGGGCCGGTTCTTGGAACCCGCCTTCCGCCGGCCCTGCTTCAGGCTAGATGATTTCTAAATAAAAAAAGACTTCTGAATCAAACTTTTTAGTAGAGCTGTTCAGGAACTGATTTATAAGTTAGTCATTTTGCAAAAGGTAAGATTAGTTTGATAATGGAAAAAACACAGCATTTTGATACCTGAAACCTGTTGCTACGATAAGAAAGACAAAATAATACTGAAAGTTTCTGTAGCTTATGCATACTTTATAATGAAGAAAGCTGCAAGACTTTTAAAGAGCAAGTTATTATCATCAATTAAAATTTCTAGCAATTTATTTATTGCCCTTTTTTTTTATAGACCAGACTAATATTAGGTAGTTAGCAGAGAAAAGATATTTGTTCCAGTTAGAGTTAAAGGACTCATAAAAGATTTTTGTGAGTGGAATTACAAGGCTTATCAGACATATAAATAATAAAGGTCATGAAATTCAAAAGACTTATAAGAGGTTGATAAGTTCCTCAAAAATGTCTGAGATAAGGAAACCTAAGTTCTCATTAAAAATATTTAACATCACTTTTACTTAAAAATGTCTGAGATAAGGAAACCTAAGTTCTCATTAAAAATTTTAACATCACTTTTACTTAATAATGTCTGAGATAAGGAAACCTAAGTTCTCATTAAAAATATTTAACATCACTTTTACTTAAAAATGTCTGAGATAAGGAAACCTAAGTTCTCATTAAAAATTTTAACATCACTTTTACTTAATAATGTCTGAGATAAGGAAACCTAAGTTCTCATTAAAAATATTTAACATCACTTTTACTTAATAATGTCTGAGATAAGGAAACCTAAGTTCTCATTAAAAATATTTAACATCACTTTTACTTAATAATGTCTGAGATAAGGAAACCTAAGTTCTCATTAAAAATATTTAACATCACTTTTACTTAATAATGTCTGAGATAAGGAAACCTAAGTTCTCATTAAAAATTTTAACATCACTTTTACTTAATAATTGAAAACTTTCAATGATTTAAAGAAGTAAAAATTTAATTAGGAGTTAAAATTAACCAAGAAAAGTTTCAATAAATTTACCAGAAGTACTTCTGAAAGAATTCTATCTTTAGCTTTGGGACTTGGATACTCTTTTTTATGTGCTCTTTTTGCTTTAATCATTTCAGCTTTAAATTTAGACAATTTATTTTAAGTTCATTATTTTTCTATTTAGTTTATATACGGAGAGGATTATTTTGCTCAAAATGGTTTTTTTTTTAACACAAATTTATTTCCAACAATTCAGCAAGCAACCACTATTTTAGTTGGAAGTTACAAGAAAACATATAATATTTTTAAAGAACCAAAAAACGTTTGAAAGTAGACTTGAAAACTCTAAATTATAGGAGTCTGGAAAACATGAAGATGGGAGAAAACAACAAAGCATTGATTTGAAAGGAAAGGAACTAGATGAATAAAAGTTTTTAGAATGTAAAGGAACAGATACAGTTAAAGGATGAGACTTTGCTGAACACAAGTCACGCAAGAATGTGTAATAATTGACAGAATCAGAGACAATAGGTTGCTTGAGCAGTCACCATGATAGCATTTGAAGAAAAGAGAAAGAGATCAACTTTATAAAAATTTGACAGAGACTTAAGTTTGACAGGTAGAGCAAGTCCAACTACATTTACAATACATTTTTGGACTTTTCAAATGTTTGCAAACAGTATGATAGTTGGAAATTAATAGATTAAACATTTGATTTACAGTTTTATGTAGAAATAAAATACCGCAATATATTGATGCAATAATTTGATATTAAGTTGTAATCTTTGTTGCAATGAATTAAGATACATTTCAAGTATCGTTTATAAAACTAAAATTCTCCAAGTGATGGAATGATCTTCAGTGGTGCCTGTAGCTGATACAAGAGTGATCCTTAGTGTTACTACTTAGGATAGCATTAGAAGCAAGTTTAAAACAGAACTAGTGATGCAGGCAAAATATAGCATTTTATTTAGGGAGACTGTTTTGGTAAATATTTGAGAGTTTGTACTTGCTAGAATTGTTTGGGTTGAAAGATTAAATACCATCATTAGACAACTTTATATTAGGAAGATTCAAATTTCTGATGACGGAAAAATCATCCTAGATTAAGCAATATTTATAAAACTAGCATCATTTGGTTTATTTATACATCCTATAAGTATACGCTTATCACTAATTTTTAAAGAGATCCAAGCTTGTTCAAGAAGATTTATATAGAATTAACTAACTTCATAAAAATTAAATGTTAGTAAAGTAGATATCTAAATTGCCAACTCAGCATCTATTGTAGCAATTTTTACAATATAGATTATACCCATCGATATTTGGAACTGAGTCATTTTGAAACTATGTTTCAAAAACAGCAATAACACTATAGCTACTGCAATTAACTCATTTTATAATAAAGGAATGTTGCAATACTATAGTAGCAACTAATTTGCTTTTAATATTTTTTACTTTGCAAAAAATCTATAAAAGCAAGATTATAGATTTTTTATTTTTATTTTGTTGGTAAAAGAGACATGTATTATTACTTATGTAATGATTCAATGATTTTAAATTTCATAACTCCTGTTTTTCATATACTATATCAAAAAAAAAAAAAATTCTAAATTGACTTTAATTTATTATGACTCATTACTACTACTTTAGATATCTTTTAGGTTTAGTCAGGTCCGACAAGGTCTAACAAAAACATTTTTATAGTTATCTGGACAAATCTATGAAATTTTTTGAACATAATCAAATGAAATTTTTAGGACTAATCGACTTTTTGTTGTTGTTTTTGCTGACCAATGCGTTTATAACTTCAACAGATGTTCAACAGGTTTTTTTTTACGTCCATTTATGTTCTTATTTAGGTTCTTGCATTCAACTGTAACACAACTGGATTTGATATCACTAATTTTATATTAGTTTTTATATGATTTTCAGAACAACTAGAAATTTTTGGACAAATCTATTTTCAGCTTATAATTTTATAATTCTTTATAATTTAATGTAATGTTTTTATGTACAATTACTTTATAATTAGCTATAATTTTATTTACAATACATTAGTTGCTGATTTTTGCTTCAGTAATTTTTTTAAATGCATCTTTGAATAAGGGGTCATTTATAAATTATGTAATGCAATTTTTGACAATTTTGGACCCCTTTCACCCCTCCTAGTAACAAATTGTCATGCTTTACTAAACGCCCCCTAAAAATATGCAACAAATTTGTGCCCCCCCCTATCTCTCCTACTCTAAAATGTTTTTTTATGCTTAAATAATAATACTGTTAAATACGATAATATTTTTAATTTTCTTAGCTGCTTTTAGTTATCTAATGAAAACATTTTAATATATATAAATGTTAATTATTCTTAGTTAATATTACTTTGCCATTATTTGTACAAATAAGTCCACAAAAAACTATTATTCATACGCAAAAAAATGTTTATATTTTTTAATTTTTGGGTAGTTATATATTGATAGTTAATGAAATATATTGAGACTAACAAGTGTGAGGTGAGGTTAACAAGTATAAAGCAAGGCTAACAAGTGTGAGGAGAGGTTAACAAGAATGAAGCAAGGCTAACAAGTGCAAGGCGAGGTTAACAAGAATAAAGCAAGGATAACAAGTGCGAGGGTTCAACTCTTCTTTAGAAGCAAGTTTTTGGATTTTGATGTTTTATTGGAAAGTTGTATTGTAGTTTAATTATATCTAAATTTTTATTTTTTATTTTTTAAAGTTTCACAAAATAATAATCAATGCATATATAAATTGATGTAGTCGCAGTGTAGTTACATACATCAACTGATTAGGTATGGAGGAAGTACTAATTTCTTTTTAGTACTCTCATAGTGCAATGTAAAGTTATATAAGTTAAGTTTGTATAAATTAAGTATTATATTTTTATACATATTCCTTACTTCAATATTACTAAAAAATATTGAAGTAAGGAATATGTATAAAAATGGTTTGTGTGAAATAGACTTACCAAGACCCGTATTTTACAGGCTCAGGGAGCTAGAATATAATATTCTTTGATAATTTAAATAAACATTTTGATAAAAGAATAAACAGTGAGCAAAAATTATTTGTTACTTTATTTAAAAGTGTTTTGCGTAATATAAAGTCGTTAGAAAAAATTAAAGTTGCGAAGTTATTTATTTCTAATGTACACTATAAACATTTAAGATATTTTCCTCTTAGACATTGAATCTTATTTTAGTTTTATTTTTATTATTTTAGAACTTTAGTTTCTTAATTTTTTGTATTTTTTCTTTAGTTAATTGTTATTTTTATTTTTTTTGTGTTTAGTTTAGCTTAATTTTGTTTTGCAAATTTTTTAAACCCTTAATACTTCAAAAAGCTGTGGCCAAGTTGTATGCAAAAAGCCATGGCCATGTTCTCTTATATATATATATATATATATATATATATATATATATATATATATATATATATATATATATATATATATATATATATATATATATATATATATATATATATATATATATATATATATATATATATAATATATATATATATATATATATATATATAAATATATATATATATAAATATATATATATATATATATATATATATATATATATATATATATATATATATATATATATATATATATATATATATACACAGCTCTTGTGATGAAGCAGCTTTTATTAAATCAATTCAACACTTAAATTTTATTAAATTAAATTTTTATTAAATCAATTCAACACTTTTTTGAGACTTAAATGTCTTTAATTAAATTTTTTGTTTCAACTTTTTTCATGACCATAATTGCAAACATTTATTAAACTTATTTAGTCCTGTCATCTAAATTTAAAACAAAGTATAGAGGTTAATAAATAAAACTAAACAAAGCATAAATATTAACTTAAAAATATAATAAACATTTTTGTTGTTTTTCAGTTTTTTGCTGTATATAAATAATTTATTATTATATTGTTAACTTTCATTTATTATTCTATTGTTATAGATTTTTGTTTGGATTACCTTGGTAAAATGAAATTGCAATGGATCATCTGTTGATAAAGATATAAGAAGACCTCTTGCAACAAACTCAGGCAAAGGGTTTCTGTGGTAATTCAAAAACAAACTGTTGTTACTTAATGGAGACATTGCCACACCAATCTGAGCAAGGTAGTAGAGATATTGTAATGCAGGCACCTGTAAAAAAATATTTTTTTAATTTAGTATTTTATTAAAATTATTGTATAATTATTTAGAATTAACTATAAAATTTTTAATTCAAAAATAAAATAAATGATTATTGAACAAGATTGTATAATAATTAGAAAAATCAATTATGCAAAAAAAAAAAAAACAACCTTTTTAATGATAAACTATATACAATCTATTTATTTACAGCTTTTTTGTACAAAGCATGTTGGTATCTGATTATACAAAATAATATAAAGATGATACCAGAATGAAGTTATTTGATCTGTTTTGATAAGATTTAAAAAATGTTGATTTATCCACTTTGGATTAAAATGTCACACAAACACAAAATATAATTTTTATAGGTATGCAAAGCCTAAACAATATTTTGATGGAATACAACCCCATTTGAAGGGAATTTAGATGAGCATAAATTTCATCTTGTTAAGCTAGTGCTACCAACTAACTTAAAATTTTTTTTTTTAAAAACAATAATTTTATTATATTTACTGTGTATTTTAGCAATACACATTTGTTTAATATGAATAATTTTAATACTAAAATCAAACATGGTGCTTCTCATGTTTGAGCTAAATTCACTCAATCAACCCCCTAAATTAATAACTATAATAACCAAAAATATTGATAGTAAAATAAATCTCTTTTTAATAACCATAGTCTTTGAAGTAATTTTTCTTCAATAGAGTCTTACATCTTACAAAATTTGCCAGACCAAACTGTTTTCTGTAAGACAAACTTAAATTTGGATACTTTATTTCTATAGTATTAATGGTTATTATTCTCTTATTTATAGTTATTATTGACTCTAACTCAAATTTTTTAAATGCTTAGCCTGAGCATATATGTATAATTTTTTTTTCCTGCTAAGATAGAAAAATTGCTAAATAATGCTTATGATTAACTGCGTTGGTTTGACAAGGTTCTAACTGATTCGTAGCGTTGGTTTAACAAGGTTCTGATTGATTTGTTGTGTTGGTTTGAAAAGGTTCTAACTGATTCATCTAGTTGATTTGACAAGGTTTTAACTGATCGTGAGTAGTTCTGAGTAAATCGGTGTCAAAAATTGTTTCTACCATAACAATTTATTAGTATCAATTGACAATATTTTTCACCCATGATAACATAAGCATTAGCATTTGGTTCCACTATTTGTAACTAAAAAATATTTAATTCTTTATTGAAAAATGAATACCCTCAAAATGCAGTTAGAACCTTGTCATAGTGAAATAGTCATATCTTCACTATGACAAGTAACTGCTCTTATAAGGGTAGTTAAAAACATGTTAGCTACTTTAAAATTATGTGATTAAAGTAGTTAACTACTTATTATATCTGAAACAATAGTATAACAAACAGTAAATACCATAATATCTAACAAGATTCTACTGTTATATTATATTTAGTAACCATTAAGTTATGGCTTAAAAGCTTTTTATCGCATTTTGTCATTTTATAGGTGAAGAACTATTTTTTAGTAATCTCAGTCCTAGAGAAGAACAAAAGAAAATACAGCCTTAAATTGTTCAAGTTTAAATCTTTGGTTTAACATTCAAAACTCCAGAAGTTGATGGGCTAGTGCCATCATTTTATCTGTTTTTATTCATTAAATTTGACATTAGCACAAGTCATAGATTCATTTCAATCATGGATAGATAATTTTAGCACAGTAATATTAGGAAAACTAATTTGTAGTTAAATAGCTTTACTGTTAAACAATAGTTCTTAAAGTCTTGTAAATTTATTTGAATAACATAATGATATGAATTTTTTCCATTAACTTGTTTGAGGGTCCTTTCCAAGTGGAATATAAAAATCAGCTACCCTTGTGAGTTTTTCACTTAATTATGCGCATGATCCACTTTCTGGACACACAAATGACTAGGAAGTAAGTACTTTGTAGCAATATAAACGTTTGTAGTAACATAAATGACTAGGAAGTAGTTATTTTGTAATGTAACACACTATTTTATATTATTCTGTTCCAATTTTGAGAGAAGCAGCAGTTAGACCAAGTAACTATATTGCTCATGATGCTTTTCCTCTGCCACAACATAATATCTTGCAAAAGGCACTAGAAACATTCTTGTCGGTATTGTCCACCATTGATTCAGTCCATAATGCTCAGTATTGTTGTGTGGTTGTTGTATAGTATGCTGGCAAGTTAATCACAGTTTGCTTTCTCTCATAAAAATAATTTCATTTCTAACATTACTATCTTTTTACAGTACTTTTAAAAGTCTTTTTGTATCATTTTTAAAATCTTTTTTATTTATAACACAATCTGCTTTTTAACATTGCTAATAACATTTTATTACAAATTGTTCAATTTTTTAAACATTACTAATGTATATGATGTAGTAAATTAATGTTATTTTATTTTGTTCATTAACTATTTTCAAAATTATACATTCATTAACTGACTGTTAGAGATAAGCGATGGGTAATAAACATGCATAACTGTTGGGGCTAGACACAGTTAAACACCCTTACATTAACTGACAGTTAAGAATATGCCCGACAAAACGTCCTTACATCGACTAAGGTAAATTTGTGAGAAGACTGAATTGTCATTATTAAATTTTAAAAAAGAGTTTTACCTTATGAAATTTATTTTTGTTTTTAATAGTTATTTCAATAGTGATTTCAACCAGTACTTTTTGTTGTACAATTCAAGGTTATAAAAAAATTTATAGAAAAATAGCAAATATGAGCTCTTTTGTGATATATATTTTTTTACATCAAAACCAAACTAGAACACTATACGAGAATATTGAGACCAATGTTTATGCATAACTTTTGATGAGCATGAATCATGTATAATAATATATTTAACTGAAAAAAATTTGGAATAGTCTGCAGTTAGGGTTTACCCTAACCTGTTAGTTAGAACCTTGTCAAACTAAATATTAATTAACTAACCCTGCAGTTAGAACTTTGGCGCATTGGTAGTTCGCTTATTTTTT
Source organism: Hydra vulgaris (assembly GCF_022113875.1). Taxonomy (NCBI): domain Eukaryota; kingdom Metazoa; phylum Cnidaria; class Hydrozoa; order Anthoathecata; family Hydridae; genus Hydra; species Hydra vulgaris. The sequence continues at coordinate 14,999,335 of NC_061159.1, read as the reverse complement.
ACTAGATTTTAGTAAATTTTAGTTTATTTTGTTTGTCATGATACAAATAGTCCAATAAAGTCATAATCTCAATTTTGGAAAAAATTTCAGTTAGAACCTTGTCAAACCAACCCGACAATTTGCCTTTGCTGGTTTTTGGTGAATTTTTAGTACTAATGTCTGTCACTAAACACTGGCATTAAGATTCAATACCTTCTTTCACAATCTCTCAACCAAATTTCTTAATATTGTAAACAATCTTAATCACACTTTGTCACTTCTTGATTTGTCATGATCCAAACATGTGTTCCTGATTCAAACATTTGTTCCTGATTCAAACATGTGTTCCTGATTCAAACATGTGTTCACATGCTTTTAACTTTGTATTAAAATTATGATTTTAATTACTTTTATTTCTAAAGTTATTTTTAATAAGATAATCTTCTGCAAGGTGTGCTTTAGACAACATTCCTTAAACAGCCTAGAAAAAAATGTTTGCAAAAACTCTTTACAGGAAACTATTTAACAAATGTTTATACAAATTTGCTCAATAAGTTATGTTCATATAGTGTATCAAGGTTTTCCAAATTATTTTTAAATTAGTTTTTCTCTACAATCCCAACATTATCTGTATTGGACCACATTTCATTAACCTCCGAGGTACCACAAGATATTATTTCTGACTATATCATATTACTTTTTATCTACATTAACAAACTTCCAGAAAGGGACTTTGCTAATGATACAACTATTTTTTTATTCTTAATAATTTTGATAATTTAAAATACAACTCTTTTATCCATAACTCTTATCTTGTCTTGAATACATTATTTTATCTTATCTTTGGAATGAGAAGACAATTTCTTATCTTAACTTTAAGATGCAGATGACCTAATTAACTCATATTTACCTCGGTTATTTTCGACAAATATCATATACTGATATTCGTAATGTCTATGGTTGGCCGCTGATTGATTGAACTTACTTTATATCTCCTCAAATTATCACTGCTTTTTACTTCTGGAAATTTACTATATATCGAATTTATTGCATTATTAGCAATTTCCCTCTATGTATAAATCAATTACTAGCCCTTTTATAAAACTATGATATTTGGATACAACTGTGATATTTGGACTAGAACTTTCAATGTTTCTTTTTTCATTGAGCAAAAACGCTTTGTAAACATCTGCTCTAGCAGCTAAACTTCTTCGTAAGGTTGCACTTCTTTTTCTTTTTTTAAAACTCTATCACAACTGCTGCTCAAACTTATTAAAAAAATATTAGTATAATATATATATAATAATATATATATATAATAATAATATATATATATAATAATAAATATATATATATATATAATAATATATATATATATAATATAAATTATATATATATATAATATAAATTATATATATATAATATAAATTATATATATATAATATAAATTATATATATATATATAATATAAATTATATATATATAAAATATAAATTATATATATATAATATAAATTATATATATATATATATATATATATATATATATATATATATATATATATATATATATATATATAAAATATAAAAGTATTATTACAAAAATTTAAAAAAAAGTTATCTCAATTTACAAATTAAAAATCTGTTATTAAAATTTTTTTTTGAAGTTGTTCCTTTACCATTTTATTTAATAATTATGGAATGGAAAGGAGGGGGGGGGGGGGGTCATTTTTGCCACAAAAGAGTATTAAAATCAATTAGCTTTAAAAAACTTGTTTTATTTTGATTTGTTTGTTAAAAGTATTTATAAAGTTAACATACATTTGTAAGCTTAAAGTATCCAAATTCAGTTACCACTTATTTCCTATAAAATAAACTTTTTAAATTATTATCAAGTTACAAGTTTATAAATTACAAATAAAATACCTTTCTAAGCAACAATCCATGAGAAATATTTTCAGCCAGCATAAAGGCAGATACTAAATGCTGAGCTGGACCAGCTTCTCCTGAATGCGGTCGTAAAGAAAATATATTCAGACCCTGTTTCCTAAAATAAAAAATCTTCATGAAGTCTTCTACTTTAATTTAACTAAACTAGTCTTTAGATAAACTATTAGATTGTACATTTATATTTGTAAGCAAAAAAAACAATAAACCCTAAAAGGTAAAAGTAATAAAAAATATATTTTATTCAAATTTTTTTTAAACTGTTACCTTCTTAAATGGTTAAGAGCGACTATGTTTGCATACATGTAGTACAAATAATAGGCATAAGGAGGATTATGATCCAAGTCCCAATTCTGGGGTAACAAACTATTTTTTGTAAAAGCAACAAGCTCATGCTTGCTTTCATCATCAACACTATCAAAACCAATAACCTAAAATAATTTTAATAAAAGAAAGATAATAACAAAATTAATAACTTTATTAGAAAGAGTATAATTTATAAAGAATATAATTTTAAAACACTTTATGAGAAACAATTTTTCAAATTTTGTTTAATGATGCATAATTTTTCAAATCAAAAATAATTGTGCAACCTAATAGTTAAATATTTTTAAATTAAATCTTATATTTTAAAATTTTAATTTTAAATTTTAGTACTTTTAAGACTTTTAAGAAAGCTTTGTCCCTTAAAAAATCTTCCATTAAACTGTCAAAAAACATGTTTTACTGTACATCAAGCATATTTATCTGATTGAGCTGTCTACACTCTATGCACTCTGTTATTCAAAACATATTGTCTTGCTGTCTCTGCTACCTTGTATGTTACTATATTAGCCAAAACATATAGTACAAAATATATTATTTAATAAAAAATGCAATTAAAAAAACAAAAAAAAAATTTCACAGTTAACTTACTTTGATTTTTAAATTTGTAATTAGAGTTGTGTTGGGTGTTATTTAAACTATTTATATCAAATAATAGAAAACCAAAATAGGTTTTCCATTATGTGTATATAACATTAATGTCAAATCAGCAGGCATATGCCATTCTATATTTTGGGTTTTGCTAATTTTTTATTATATATTTTTAATAATTTTTAATAACTTTTTGAAAACTACTACTTTTCATAGTAATTTTATAATATTATTTTTACTTTTTTTTCCTACTTTATTTTTTGCAATCTTTTTTTACTTCTCTGAAACACAAACCTTGGTAAACAAGGTAGCTGCGCAAAGAAACAAGGTAAATTTTTTTTTCAAAGAAACAAAGTAAATTACTTCAAAAAATGACAAAAAATTGTTACAAAAAATCCTGAGTCAGCATAAGTCATTAAAATTAAAACCTAATATCCAGAGAGTCGTAAAAAGTTTTTTACTCAAACTTTCAGATTTTTAAAAATTTTTCATGAGCATATATATTAAAGAGTTTAAATTTGGTAAATAGAAAATCTTCCACATTGCATATTTAAATATATTTAAGTACCATATTATTTTTAACTACATGTAAGTTGAATAATAAAGGCATATACAGCAATTCCACGCTTGTCTCACAAAAATTTTAAAAATTAAATCAAACCTTTATACACCATATATATATCAATAGAAAGCTCCTCTTCAGGAAGTCTTTTTTAGGTTTTTAATAGTTCTAGGGATCGGCCATAAATTACACAACTCTAAATTTATTTAAAAAACAGAAGTAGAATAAAACAGAAGTAGAATAAAACAGAAGAACCTTAAGTTCTTTTACGTGGTGATTTTCATTAAATTTAATGCACTATTTTGATTTTGTTTTTAACTTTAAACTCTGTGAGGGATAACCTTTGATCTTTTTTGTTTTGCTTATTAGTGAAACTTAGTGTTGCATAATTTATGGACAATCATAAAAAATTATAATGGATGAAACAGAAGTTAAAAATATGAGTTTTTACTATATTTAAATTCTTTTTCAACTGTCAAAGTTCAATTTAATCTAAAAAGAATATAAAATGTTGGAACTATGAAAAAAAATCTAGAAACTGTTTTGAGCATTGTAATCTTTCTGGCTGCACTAATGATTGATAATTATAATACAAAAAATTTGCAACAAAAATTCAGAAAACAGCATTCATTTTAATTAATGTTGATAGCTACTATTTGTCAGGTTGTAACAAATAGATACCCTAATAAAGATTTTTATTTCTAAATAACCAATAAAACTTAGGAATCCAAAATTCTAGAACAACTATGTAATAGATCAAGAAAAATACTGACATGTTCAAAAAAAATTTAGCTTAAATTAGCTTCTTTTAGCTATATTTACAATTGATTTAATATTTTTACCATTGTGATGATATTTCCTATCATGTACCAGAAAAAGTAGAGATTATGGTAAGATTAAAAGACTTTTTTAAAAGTTTTGGCTTTAAATAATGTGAAGTTAATGCTCTTTTTAAAAAAGATTAAGAATCAGTCGGAAAATTAAAATTTGCAAACTTACCTTCGCATGTAAACTTGTAAATTTCATGTTTTTGTCTAGTTTAATACAAGAAGCGTTTATTGATACCAAGATAAAGACAATGTTCTGGTAAACATAGTCTTTATCTTTGAAGCACAAGTTTGATACACTTTTCACCTTTTCAAAACTTCTACCTTTATTTCTTTGACATTATTTTATTAGAAACAAAGTCATGTTATTATCTTAAGAGTTCATAGTGATCCAGTATTGTTCTTCCAGTGAATTTTGCTGACACAGCTGTTCTCCAAGTGAATTTTGCTGACACAGCTGTTCTTCAAGTGAATTTTGCTGACACAGTTGTTTTTCTAGTGAATTTTGTTGACACAGCTGTTCTTCAAGTGAATTTTGCAGACACAGTTGTTCTTCCAGTGAACTTTGCTGACACAGCTGTTCTTCAATAGAATTTTGCTGCATATTGTTCAACTTTGTTGCAAAATAAAGTGCAGCCATCACATTGGAATAGGAAGCAAGTTAACGTGTTTACTGCTAAATTTTGGTAACAAGATTTATGCTCACCAGTTGTCATAGTTACACATGATTTAAGTCATTGGAAGAAATCTATTATTGTATTTGTTTATAATTTAATATCTAACTGTTTTAAACCAAGTGTAAAAATAATATATGTTTGGACAGATGCGTTGAGTAGTTTATTAAAAAACATTTTTTTTGCTTCATGGCATTGACCAGAAGATCCTAGTGGTGGTTCCATCAAAAGAATGCAATGAAAAAATTAATCTAGAGAAAAGTATTAACAACTGATGCCATTTTTTATGAAGTTGTTAAAATGAGACTAAGCTCAATGTCTATTTTGTTTCTATGAAAGATGTTTGTAACCAAACATCATACAATAAAAAAGTTTGATGAATTATTTAAAAAAGCACCAGCAAAAACAGGTATATTTTCTGAACACCAAAAGTAAAGCAATAATAAAACCATAAAAATCAATCAAATACAAAGTACCTAGTGAAACAACTGTTGATTTATTCCTAAGTCTCTAGATAATTACACCAAAAAACTCTAAAACATTGTATATATGAACTTGAACGTGGACGTGTTCTAGAATAACCGTGTAAAAATTATTTTTATGAGAACCTATAAATTGATTTATTATTTCTTTAATACCTTTAATGCATTTTAAATTAATTAAAAATTAAGTTAATGGGCTTATTAAATTATAATTTAAAAAGCCCATTGACCTGGTTATTTTATTAAAAATAAATGGTAAATTTGTTAATAGCCCATTAACCTGGTTTATGAATACCCTAAAGTACCTGGCCATGCTGTGACATCATGCTATAACATTTACAATTACTAAGTTAAGGGTATGCCTGATAAAAATTTAACTTTTTTAAAATTATTTTTTAGCTATAAAACACATAAAAGCAATATCTAAAGATTTTGTTTAATACCAAGTTAATAATTCAGGTTCATATAAGGTGATGGTAATGATATAAAAATAAAAAAAACAATTAGAAAGTTTTTTGTCATGCTGTGAAGTCTTACATTTTTTTGCACAAATAAAAGATTATCATACCAGCCCAATTTCTTTTGCTTATATTTTTGCATTTCGTAATATATGCTCACTAAATTCCAAAAATTACCTTTATATATCTATGTAATATTAAAAATCAGAAGACTTAAGACAAAAATTGAGACAGTTGTTGTGCTTTGACAAGCATGAAATTGCTTTATATATTGCTCTGGGGTACTTTTGTAATCAAAATAGTCATTTCAATTACTTTTTAAAAACATTTACAACTTTAAATATTGAATATCACTTTCAAAGCAAATAATATTAGTGATTTTTTTGCCTTTTTTAAATACTTTTCTGAACAATTTTTTAATCTAGTTTGAAATTAAATAAAATGTTCACATTTTTCTTCCTATTTCTGTGTTTTTTAAATAGATTGAAATTATTGTTTAAATGTAAATCTGTATAATAATGACAATTTTGTTCAATAAAATTAACACCATCTTCATATTTAATTCTTTACTGAAAATATTAATGATGATAGCAAACTGTTGTAAACAATTTTCTGCAATAAAAAAAACAGCAAACTGTTGTAAACAATTTTCTACAATAAAGTCTCCATATTAACTTTTGTTATATTAACTTATCTCTTGAAAATGTCAATGGGTGCTAAAGTCTTGAAAAAAAAGTTGTAAAAAAGTTGTTTCTATTCTTGAAAAACCTTTTGTTTTGCCACAAGCAATCAACTATGAAATGTTTATTGCTTGTGGCAATCAACATTTCAATTTAATATAATAAAACACTTTTCAATGATTAAAACTTTTAAATTACTTTTTTAAATCTCTTTTAGTAGATTAAAAAATTAAATTAAATTATTGCTTTTTAGAAATAACATTCATTTTATTTAATTTACAAAAATTTACTTAATAATTTATTTACATACATTATTTCATTGTGTTGTATTACACAATTTTAGTGTGTCATATTATACAATTTCAATGTGTCAATATACAATTTCAATGTGTCATATTATAAAACTTTAATGTGTTAATATACAATGTGTCATATTAGAGAACTTCAACGTGTCAATATACAATTTCAATGTGTCATATTATACAATTTCAATATTTCATATTTAATATGAAACATTGAAATTGTATATTGACACATTTAAATTGTATAATATTATTGTACAATTTAAATGTGTCAATATACAATTTCAATGTGCCATATTATAGAACTTCTATGTGTCAATATACAATTTCAATGTGTCATATTATAGAGTTTCAATGTGTCAATATACAATTTCAATATTTCATATTATATAATTTTAAAATTTCAATGTGTCACAATTTCTTATGTACACGATAAAAAAAAAATTCAATTCAATTTTTAATTATTAAACATATAGTAATCTAAATGAACTTTAACTAAGATAGATACTTTTCTAAATTTATCTCATTATAAATTTTAAAAATACAAATTTAAAAATTACTACATTTTGATTTTGAAAATAATCTCTTTGAAAATAATTTTTTTTATTTATTTAATGAGTTCAAAATAATTTTTTTGAATTCATAAAGAATAGAAAGGAACGAAAATATACCCCATTTTTTTCCTTCTCCTAACTTTAAGCCCATCTCCAACACAACAAAATTAGAATTAATATTTAAATGAGTTTTTATAAAAATTTATAATATTTTACACAAAAAGCAGAATTTAAAAAATCAAATGCATCATATTTTTTGCTTAACAAGTGATTTTTAATACCTGTGTTTTTGGTTGTAAATAGGTAAAAAAAAAAAAAAGATAAAATCACTCCTTTCATTGTCAAAACACACCAAATCATATGACTTTATTATTCAAATATTATGACTTTAATATCAAATTATATGACTTTATTATTCAAATTGTGACTATTTTTCAAATTATATGACTTTATTATTCAAACTATGACTTTATTTTTCAAATTATATGACTTTATTATTCAATTTATATGAAGTTATGATGCTAAAAAATATTTTAAAGTTAAAACTGCCATATGGAAGACTGTCTATGTACCAAATTTCATATAGTTACCTCATTCTATTTACCAAATATTTATATTTAATGACAAAAAATTGTGCTGAAAAAAATGCAGAGTCAAATTTGCAATATTGAAACATTAAAAGTAACTTTCTGTAAGAATCAGGCAGAGCTCAACAATGACCATCTTTAAAAATGTAATTTTGTTTGTATGTTGATGCAATTCATATGAAAAGATAAATTTCAAAATATTTTTCAAAAACTACTTATATGTTCACCAGATATTGAACATCAAAGTTTGACAAGTATTTTAGGAATATTATTCAAATGGTGTCGCAAGCTTTTTTTAAAAATGGGTATTGACCATTCATCTACCAACTTAAAAAAAAATATCTATGGGGTGTTGCAATAGTAAGAAAAACCTGGTGAAACAAATTGTTGAAGACAAAAATTGATCAAAATGGCTAAAAATGCTATTATGAAACAGGAAGAATTTATTTTGACACCCGAAATTAATTTTTGTCAGTCATGGTCATGGCCATAGCTTAAAATACTTGAAAGAGTTTCAGGTACATAATTATAAAAAAACATTTTACTAAAGTGAGCTTCAAATTAGTGAAATGCACTCCCATAAAATGTTGTCAAAGCTATTTCAGTAAATTTATTTAGAGCAAGAACTGATCAATGGTAGTCAAACAATCACGAGTTATCAGCTGTCATAGTGTGTACAAAACTACACTCACTGGTAGCAATAACACATAATACATATTATTATGTATTGTCACAGCATAAGCTAAAACTAATACTAATACATAACTATTATAAATAAAACTGAGAAAAAAACTGAACTTTAAATTTACCTGACGCAAGAAACGATGCAAGTCTGGATGACTCGAAGGATTCACAGATACTTCAAATAGAGGCCGAAAGATGTTGTCAAGAACTTCTTCAAAGTTTTTAATTTGGTTGTTTGATTTATAAATGTCACTATAAAAATAAAAATATTTACAGCAGTGAGACATGATAAATACCATTAATGTAAACTTTTATTTACAGTAATGGAATGTATATATGTATGTGTATATAATAAATTTATATTGTATTTAAATTTATTATATACACATACATGTATGTATATATAATAAATTTAAAAATGATTCAAAAAAATATTTATATACACACAAACAAATATAAACAAATAACATTTGTTTATATAGTGTAGCTGTGACGCAGTGGTTAGAGTTCCATTTCAGAACCAAGAGATTCAAGATTCAACACTGGTTCTAGTCCAATAAGCTCTTTAATATGAAAGGAGAATTACTATATTAAGTTTCAATGCAAAAAAGAAACCAATAGATATTTTGTTAATTTTTGCTAATTCTTTATCTATTTTGCTTAAAATAGCTCAAAGCTAATTTGGTGTACCCCAGAATGATTTGAAGCCAACTCTTTTTATTATTTATATAAATGCAAATCTAAACTTATAAAATTTTATATTGAATTTAAAAAAAGTGATACAACTTTGTAAATTAAAAAAAAAAATTATACAATGATATGCTACAATTAATGAAACAAAAACCTGAAAACAAAAAAGAAAAATCAGCTGCAACAGCTTTTATTTATTTCATTTTGTTTTTTTAAAGCTGTATTTCCTGCCCATAATTGCTCTGATTGTTTTTTTGTTTACTGTGTTAGCTGGAACCCATCCAAGAATTTCAAGTGGTGAAAAAACCATCTTTGGGAATTCTTTTCCATAGCTTTTACTCTTCTCTTTTTGTGATATTTTGTGTGTGTGTGTGTGTGTGTGTGTGTGTGTGTGTGTGTGTTGTTAATTCAAGTTATATTTTTTTCATCATTTACCCTGTTTATTTTCATGTTCATCTTTTACCCTGTTTATATTCATGCTCTACTTTAAAAGCATTTATAGAAATTTTTATAAATAAAAATTTGAAAACATTAAAATATAAAAATATTTAGAAATAAAGTAATGAGTGCAATTAAACTGTAAATAATGAAATTTTTTTAGTAAACACACTAAAAATAAAATATGCTTAAATAAATATTATATCAAATAACTACTAACAAATAAATCAAGATGTTATACTATTGTTTTTTGGTTGATGAAAAAAATATTTTAGCTTAAAGAATAAAAGTGTAAAAGATAAAGAAACATTTTGTAGAAATTTTTAAAAGTAACAATATTTTTATATCTATCGACTATCATAAAAAAATTTAATCCAATCACTTAATCTTTAGATTAAGTGATTAGTTCTTTTCAGCCTTACCGCAAACCAGATAATATACTTAGTTAAATACACACAAATAATATACTTAGTTACATACACATGGATCATATACTTAGTTATATTAACACAGATAATAGTTACATACACAGGATAATATACTTAGTTTCTAACACATGCATAATATATTTAGTTACATACACATGATAATATACTTAGTTACTAACAGATGCATAATATACTTAGTTACATACACAGGATAATATACTTAGTTACTAACAGATGAATAATATATTTAGTTGCATACACATGAAGAATATACTTAGTTACATAGTTACACAAATACTTAATTACATAAACAAGGAGAATATACTTAGTTACAAACACAGAGAATATACTTAGTTACATACGCACAGAATAAGGGTTATTTATGGTTATTAAAGTTATAATTTATTAAACAGCAAATGTTTAAATATTAAGTAATAGCTGAAAATAAAACAATGAAGTAATACACCTATACAAGAATAAAAAATACAAAAGATAAATTACAGCATATTAAAAACAACTAAAAAACCTACTAAAGTCTTGGTATTTGAATCAACCAACGAACATTATATGAAGCCACATCATGAACTACGGCCCATTTACCCAATTTATCCCATTCATTTTTATCGCGACCATAAATGGAAAGTCTTAACTCCGCATTTTGGTACTTACTTTCTTCAAGATCACTTGCTACTTCCTTATAATAAAAAAGAAATATTAATAACAATGAAAAAACAATAAAATATCCATCAACTAAAACAAAAAATATTTTTTACATTTATCTCAAACTATAATTTTCAAGTCCTTAAATCTATTGAAAGTTCAATTTAATAAAATTTCATTGTAATTGTATTATATCAATTCCATTCAAACATGTATTTCAAGATTGTATAAAATAACAGACTTTACTTTAATCAACTCTGCAAAATATCGACCACCCATATAGTTGTCAGTCTTTAAGAATATTTCTCTAAGTTTGCTTTTACCTTTAAAAATAAAAAAAATCATATAAACTGCATAAAATAAAAAATTACAATATAAAACTTTTTTTTAAAAAAAAATGAGATATTACCATATAAAAAATGAAGTAGTATATATAAAAATAAATTTCTCAAAAACAATTTTAATGTTTTCCTTTAAATTATATTTAACGAAAGGAACAAAAAATGTACAAATAGTACTTAATAGGGAAACTTCCTCAAATATCAAGCTGGAGATTTTACAGTAGATAAAAATAGAGGTCTGCAGGATAAAGATGGAGGTCTGCAGGACGAAGATGGAGGTCTGCAGGATAAAGATAGAGGTTTTCTGCAGGATAAAGATGGAGGTTTTCTACAGGATAAAGATGGAGGTTTTCTGCAGGATAAAGTCTTTTTAAAATCTTATAGTTCACTAATGGATTTTTTGTTCTAAAAAATTTGCTTTTAATGGTTGAAAACAGTTAGATAACTAACCATAGGCGGTAAAAAGCTATATTTAATAACATGTCCGTCTAATTTATGCAAAAGTTTCTATTGTTTGTAATCTTGTTAAGGTAATCTCAATAAGATAAAAGATTTTTTTCCTGCAAAAAGATTTCCTCTGCATATCTCTAAAACAAGTTTGGAATTGTTGAATTGCAGAAATAACTTTAAAAAGTTCAATAAATTGTTGAATTGCAGAAATAACTTTAAAAAGTTCTATAAATTGTTGAATTGCAGAAATAACTTTAAAAAGTTCAATAAATTGTTGAATTGCAGAAATAACTTTAAAAAGTTCAATAAATTGTTGAATTGCAGAAATAACTTTAAAAAGTTCTATAAATTGTTGAATTGCAGAAATAACTTTAAAAAGTTCAATAAATTGTTGAATTGCAGAAATAACTTTAAAAAGTTCAATAAATTGTTGAATTGCAGAAATAACTTTAAAAAGTTCAAGTGAGCTTTTTCCAAAAATAACAACAAAAACAAATGATAATTCAACTTGATAAAAATCAAGAAGTTTAGCTTCAAAGTTTTAACAAAAAAATTACCAAACTTCTCATATACCTAAATTATATACTAAACTAAGAAAGATTTTAGGAATTTTTTATCTATAATTGATTATTTTTAACAAAGTAACATGTAATCGTAAAATTATGTAAACTATTATTTTGTTCAAACATTTTTTAGAAGCGTTAAATATAGCTAAACCTGTATCAAAAAAATTTCTATTTTCTTTTTTTCAAAAAAAAATTCTTTTTAAACTTTTAAAATTGCTTGAAAAAAATGACAAGGTGCAACTAATCTTCATTGCACAGAATATAAACTTTGGGATTGTGACTTTCAAAAAACTCAAGAGTTAAAAAAATAACTGCAGTCTATTTATAGAAATAAAATTAAAATCATTTAAATAAAATTTATTAGAAAAAAAAACCCTACTACTTACCAATAGGATTATATTTCTGATTAAACTTGTCAAAACGGTGAAACATATTGTGGTCCTATTAAAAATAATTTCTTCGATAATAAAATCATTTAAAACAAATTATGTTAAAATTTAACAAAATTTAAACTCACTGCATGAACATCTAGAGTATCAACACTTAAATCATAAGGATTCATATTCATCTCTTTAAACAACTATAAAAAAAAAACTGTTTATAGATATAAATTATATATATATATATATATATATATATATATATATATATATATATATATATATATATATATATATATATATATATATATATATATATATATATATATATATATATATATATATATATATATATATATATATATACTCTTGTATGGTAGTCAGAAAGAGTTTCTCATAAACTGTAGTTTTAAAGAGCGCGTGAATAAACCAGACCAGAAAAAGTTTAAAAACTTAAATTTTTTTTTTTTTTAAATGATAGACTGCCTGACCAAACTAAACCCTCAGTCATTGTAGCAGCACTCCCTTGCGAGTCAGGCTATTTGTCAGTCATTGTAGCAGCACTCCCTTGCGAGTCAGGCTATTTGTCAGTCGTTGTAGCAGCACTCCCTTGCGAGTCAGGCTATTTGTCAGTCGATGTAGCAGCACTCCCTTGCGAGTCAGGCTATTTGTCAGTCGATGTAGCAGCACTCCGTTGCAAGTCAGGCTATAAGATAGTTGATTTAGAAACACTCCCTTGTAGCAGCAGGCTATAAGATAGTGGATGTAGCAACATTTAAGCATGTTTTAAAAATGTTTTTTAATAAAACAAAAACAAAAACACCACTAATTAAAAAAAACTTTCTAGTCGTTATTATTGCGGTTTTTTAAAAAATTTTAAAAAGACAATAAAATTTAATGTACTTCCGCATTAATTTAATTGCTTTGACATTTTGACGACAATTAAATACAGCTTAAGAGACGAGGTAATTAAAATTGTAGTCGAAAGAGACTTTTTTTTACATTAAAAGACTCTTTCGACTACACTATAAGGATATATATATATATATATATATATATATATATATATATATATATATATATATATATATATATATATATATATATATATATATATATATATATATATATATATATATATATATATATATATATATATATATATATATATATATATATATATATATATATATATATATATATATATATATATATATATATATATATATATATATATATATATATATATATATATATATATATATATATATATATATATATATATATATATATATATATATATATATATATATATATATATATATAAATATATATTTCCAAAATCCTCAGTTGATGTAACAGCATTCCATAAATGTTCTACCTATTTGTCAGACGATATCAATCAATATCAATATATTTCTGAAATAGTTGTTACACTCATAGATGTTTACAAATAATACATGAACTAATCTTAAGCAAAAACCTTGCAAATAAAAGCTTATAAATATATCGTTCATACTAATAGTAATATAATTCGTCCACAGCAGTAACAAAACAAACATTAAAAGTTGTAATTAGCAATTAAAAAATAATAATAATAACAATAACAATGTAGTAGTAACAATAACAATAATACAATGATAACAATAAAAATGATAATAATATAAATAAAATTATAAAAATAAAATTAATTACAATAATCATAACAAAATAATAATCTAGTATTAGTCACATGTATATAGTATAGTATATATACACACATATATAGACACATACATATACATATATAAAAACACACATGCACACTTATATTCACAAATACATATCAACACAAATAATTATATCCCCCTGTATTGTATACATACATAATATAAACACACATATATAGATTCATATTTACATACACACCAATATACATATACACACATACATATATACACATACATAAACACATATATACATAAATACATATACACACACGTATATACATATATATATATATGCATGTATTTATATACATACAAATATATATATATATATATATATATATATCAACCCTCGGAATTAGGGTCAGCATTCGGTAATACCGACCTAACTGCTGATCTTAAAGTGTTTGAGGTCAGCAATTTTTTGCCGATCTCGTTTCTATGTTTTATGGTAAGACCATTGTATCAAATTTTTTTGCCGACCTGATGTCGACCTTTAAAAGATTGAGATCGGCAAATTACTGCCTGCCTCATTTTTCCTTAATCCGAGAGTTGATATATATATATAAATTTATCTTCTATAGCTGGATAGTTTTGCTCATCTTTATAGCATACAACATTTTAAGAAAAAGAAAAAAAACGAAAAATAATAAAAGAAAAGATTGCTGCCTCATCCTAAACCCTCAATCAATATAGCAACACTACGCTGCGAATCAGTCAGCAGATGTATGTACTAAAACCCCCGGCAGGAGGCTATTTCAGTGTGACATCAGAGTGCTTAAACTAGCAATTTAAGTTAACTTATTCACATGCGCTTATCACAGAAACTTATACACAAATTAGATTTATTAGCTGTATTTGATTAGGAAGGAATGGAATAGGTTACTTTTAAAAACAGATTGATTGGAGTGCTTTTAGGTCATAGGGATGGTTATTCCAAGATTTTATACTTTATTTTTTTATGGACTTTAATTCATAAGTAACAGGTGTTTTAAGACTGCTAGGTTGAGATTATCAATTGATCAAAGATAGTATCAGTTATTTGCATTTTGGGGGAAGAAAATATTGAAAGTAAGAGGTAGGTTTTTGTATATTTCCTAATATATATATATATATATATATATATATATATATATATATATATATATATATATATATATATATATATATATATATATATATATATATATATATATATATATATATATATATATTTGGGATGTAGAGGGCTAAAAAGGATTCCTGCTATAAATCATTTTTTACTGGTCTCTAATGTCTAGGAGCTTTAAAAATGTTAAGTAACTTAAATGTTAAGTAACTTATGATATGCAAAAAGAAAAAAATTCCTGGAGTCCCTTGTGGCCATTATACATGAAGACTCTGGAGTCAAAATTGATTGTTTGCCTATAATTCTTAACTTTTGCCCCCAAAGTAGTTCATAAGCTTCGTTGGATTTTTGAAGCTTCTGGGCACTAAGAACCAGGAAGATATAATCATTTTGTGACTTTCAAATATCTATTATATAATTATTATAAATAACAATTAACATTAAATTGTAAAAAAAAAAAAAAAACCTGAGCTTTAAGAAATTAAAAATGTTTATAAAAATAGTATTTAATACAGTTTGCTATAAAATGTTTATAAAAAATTAGTTATTTTATAAAAGAAAAATAAATAAAAATTAATAATTTAAATAGATAAATTGTTTTCATTTTTTTTTTATTTTTAAGTTAATAAACAAATTATCAATTAACTATTCTGAAAATGATTGGTTGTTTTAAATTTGTCCTAAACACATTTCACACGCAAAATATTTGTGGGGGGTTTCAATGATATATAACAACTCAGTTGTTAATTTGTTTTACTGCTTCCAATAAAACTTTAAAAACTGTTTTAAATTTTTTATATTCTCAGTGAACTTTAATGTAAAAAAAGTTGTTTGGAAAAAACAACAATTCTTTTTATCACCATTAACTCATTGTATATTATATATTCTTACTTAATTTTTTCTTACATTAAATAATCTTTTACTTTAAAAAAATATTTTTTTTATTTATTTATTTTGTTTTAGAGGTAAAAGTATATAAAAAAAAGATTTCAAATATTATACAAATACTTGACTCAACTTTTAAAAATACTTTGTTCTTAACGTTGGTCCTCTATTAAATTAGGGGGGAGGGGTCTTAAGAACCCCTTGTCAAGATTAAGATTGTTAAATCAGTCAAAAGTTTGAAAGATATAAGAAAACATGTTTAAAAAAATTATTTGTATTTTTACATTTGACAATGTAAGAGGCTTTCCATTAACAACATTGACAATGTCATCACCATGTGCTTTAACTTTTTTTTTTATAAAACGAAGCAAATGCTTTTGATTCATACATGAAGCCGCGTGAATGTGTGTATCTACCTAAAAATAAAAAATAAAAAAATTATCAAAACATCCAAATCATCAAAACAATTCTTTAGTTTTAAAACATAAAAAATAATAATAAAACAACATTAACATTAATTTTTTTAAATTTAACTAAATTGGGTTAAAAAAAGAAAAAAAGAAACAACAACAAAATATTTTTTTAATTATTATTCTTATTCACTACCAACAAGGCTGCAAGCAACCATTATTAAGTTGGGAGGAAAAAAAAAAGAATAGAGCTAAAGAGCAAGCAAACAGTTGACAGAAAACTTAAAAAGTTGTAGGTTGTATGAGTCAAGAAAACATGAAGATGGGAGCTCCAAAAAGTTGAAATGCGGGGAAAAAAACTAGACAAAAAAAAGTTTTTAGAGCATGCAGGGACAGATACAGTGAGAGAATGAGACTTTGCTGATTGAGGAGTCAAGCAAGAATGAGTTTTAGTTGATAGAACTAAAGATGATAGCTCATTTGAGTAGCAATCATAGTTTTTTTATTTGTATTAGCAGAAAAGAGAAAACAGTGCAACTTTACAATGATAGGAAAGACCCTCAAGCTTATAGATAGAGCAGGTTCAACTATTTTTACCATATGTTTTTGGACCTTACCTAGAAGAGAAAGAGCATCATTAAAAAAACCAGCCCAAATGACAACAGTTTTCCATACAGGTATGGATAAGAGATTCGTAGAGGTAGAGAATGAATCAGAAGTAATAAAATGGCAAGCATGATAAAGAAAAGCAACCTTAGCAGATGCTAATTTAGCAATCAATTGTATATATGATTTCCATGAGAGGTCACTAATGAACAATAATCCAAGTAGTAAAGAAGAGGACTCAGAGAGAGGATTACCATACATTAATATAGGAATGTCAACAGTATTGCGATAGTTGTTTGCAGTAAAGAACTGATTTTTGTTGGAGTTAAAAATCACAAGCCATTGAAAGCCCCAATCAGTTACATAAGTGAGATCAGATTCAAAAACGACTGTCTATTGTAAGTGATTGAAAAGAGAAGACTTTTTGTCTTTTAATTTCATTGTTTGACAACAATGAGATAAAAAGACAATTTAATACAAAACTCACCTTTCGAACATTGTAAAAATCACGATGTACAATCTCCTTTTGAGCAGCATTCTCTTTTACATCATTTAACAAACAATGAAGTTTAAACTTCGATTCCAAAAACTGAAGACGTCGAAAGGTAAAAGATTTTCTGTAAATAAATAAAAAATTTATTAAACACTAAATTTAATTTTTGTAAATCATAACCAAATAAAATAATTGTCAAATTATCCAATAGAAGTTTTTTTGTTTTTTATCTGTCGAAAACTAAATTTATACTGTTTATTTTTTATTTGTTCTTTACGTAAAACTTGCTTGGATAATTTGATAAAATCACTCAAAAATATATAAAACATACAAAATATAAATTATATAAAATATAAAAAATTATTAAAATAGGAGGAACATTTTCAAAAAAGTACATTGGTCCGTGAGTTGACAATGACAGTAGAACCTTTTGGTCTTCCATAAACTCCTCAATGCATGGCATAGGATGTATTACTGATGCCAGAGATTTTTCTATAGGGACCTTATTATCATATACTCTAAATACACCATTGATAAGTTCAAACTGATAACCACTATCACCAGGAACATCACATATATATGGTTTCCAAATAGAACCACATGGAGTAAGATTTTCATTTTCCTGAAGAACACACATTGCTAAATGAAAAATCTTGTCATTCAAAACGTATAAAAAAAATAAAGGATCAACTAAAAATTCGAAAGAAAGATAATAATGACTTTCCATATTGCAATACTTTTGAAAACTAAACAAACTATCATGATGCATTCTATATAAACAAGTTTGAAAAAAAAATTTCAGTTTAATAGACATATAAAAGCTTTAAAAAATCTTAATTATTTAGATAACAAAGAATTTAAAAATTTAATTATTTTTAACAGTATAAATAAACATTTATAATGTCAAAAAGTTCTTGTTTTAAGACGATAGTATAGGGGCCTTGTACAGAATGTGAGAATATGCAGGATCTATAAATTTGAAGTAGGTTTTGTAGCAATCAACTGATTCCAGTTTGGAGTTTAAAATAATTCGCAATGGAATTTCCACTTGATTAGAGTGACAACTCTCTATTGATAATCATAACCATCATCAATAATGCCATTAACAGTAGTCCAGTTTGCTACACAAACTGCAATAGATTGAGGTAGGTGTTTTGCATCTTTGTCATAGATAATGTAAGTTAATATATCATTGGCGTATTTTTGTAGGTTTTTATCTGGTGGTAAAAAATCATTCATATCATGTATGAATAATGTACAAGCCTTCCCAGGAAACGCGTGTGGTTTTTTGTCTTGTATGTCCATGCATAAGTATTTTATTTTAGACAACTTGATCACTGCTGTTTGCAAGTTTTATTATATGTGTTGCTTAAAAAAGTTTCAAAAATAAAGAAAGCATAACTAACAAAATATAAAATTAAAATAAACTTAAATAGAAGATAATTTGTGTACTATTTTTATTTTTGTTTCTTCAGAGTGGTTGTTATTTTTGGCAAGAAAATTTGGTAAGTAGAAGCAAAAAAAAAAAAACAAAAAACAGTTTTAAACATTAAAAATAATGATTTTCCAATATTTTATTTGTTTTTTTTTTAAAAGAGGAAAGCGGAAATTTGATAAAATTTTTGCTTTCTTCTTTTTTTTATTTTTTTTCCTAAAAATTAAAAAAGAGAAGTACGTATGTTTTTTGTCCCTAATATTTTAACGGAGACACGTTTCTTTTTAACATTCAGCTCTGTGTGTGTAAAAAGACAAAAAAAAATTAAGAAAAGGTTAGTCTCGAACCACAGACATTCCGTTTACGAAGTCTACACCTTATCAAAATAAGCTAAACATGCCAATAATTAGGGGGATATAAATATTATATAACACAAAAAGTTATACATAAAAGTATACACATTTATTACATAGACATTTTCATAAAGGGACAATATGTACTTGTTACATTGAAATTATACAAATATATTTTACTAACACATTGCAATTTATAGTTTCGCTTTCCTCTTTAAAAGTAGACTTAAAAGTAGTTAAATGTAGACTGCTTTTTTTTTTTTGCTTCGCCTTATCTAATTTTGTTGCTGAAAATAACAACCACTGATTGTGTACTGATTTTATTTTTGTTTCTAAAGAAAAAAACAATACACAAATCATTTAAATTATTAATTTATTAGTTTCCTATTTTGTTAATTTTGTTTTTTTTTGCTTTTAAAAGTTAGTTTTTTCCGTGGTGATTAATATTATAAAACTTGCAAACAGCAGTGACCAAGTTGCCTAAAATAAAATACTCATATGTGGTCATACAAGACGAAAAACTGCACGCGTTTCCTGGGAAGATTTGATGTAGATAAAATAGGTTAAAAAACGCTACCTTAAATGACTCCAGCTTTA
The DNA here is from genome assembly GCF_022113875.1 of Hydra vulgaris. Classification (NCBI taxonomy): domain Eukaryota; kingdom Metazoa; phylum Cnidaria; class Hydrozoa; order Anthoathecata; family Hydridae; genus Hydra; species Hydra vulgaris. The sequence continues at coordinate 14,979,139 of NC_061159.1, read as the reverse complement.
ATACATTTCCATTCGGTTACATGGTCAATTGTTTTTACTCTGACAATGGTTGGGTAGTAGGTAGCTATCAATCCATGATGTAAGCCAGCTAGGGAGCAAGATTCAAAGTTTTAAGAGCAACTTGTTTTGATCAACCATATCTTTTTAAGATATCAAAAGCTTTTGAGAAATCTAAAAAGATGGCGACTATTGACTATTTTACTGTCTTTTGCGTAGCTAAAGTCTTCTATTACTTGAATTATAGCACTCATTGTGCTACGTCCAGGGACGAACCCAAATTTTTTATTTGTGGTTCAGATATGCTTTATATGATTTACAATAAATATGCACAAGATATGTTCAAAGATTTTACACAGAGCAGATGTAATAGTTATTGAGCGCAAATACTCCATAGAAAATGGGTTTGCTATTTTAGATATAGATGTTAAGTGAATTGATTTCCATCGATCTGGCATATAATTGCATTCAATTAATCGATTAAATAGAATACAGAGTGATGCAGATATTTTGAGATGGGACGATTTTAACAGAATTGAAGATAGATTATCAGGGCTCAGTAATCTAGACTTTAGTTCACTTAGTTGGGTTAAAATATTATTGTAAGTAAAGATGGGATTTGCAGGTTGATCATTTATGTTAATAAAGATTGAGATATCATAAGCATTTTTATCTGTCCAAACATTATGATAATGATCATTTAGTTTATTGGATAGATTTTTAGAAATCGATAATTTATCAGTGTTGCCTATGTAGCGTTTATTATAAAATATTTTTCTTTTGGTGATTAGTTTATTTATCTTTGCAACTATCTTCCTTTATTCAATATATGAACCAACTTTAAAATATTTTTTCAAAGTTGGTTCATATATTGAATAAAGCTTTTTGGTGGTTGGCGCAAATCTCAAGCAGTTGATATTGCATTGTAAAAAATTGTGCATGCAGTTCGCATATCATAGTGCGACTCTACTAAGTTTTCGAGGCCAGTGCCTCTAATTAATGCTAATGTATCTCTTATTTTACCGGAACGTAGGTAATTTTACTTGGAGGGGGTAAGTTTGTTTTATATAGATAAACTGATGGATAACAACAGGTGATCAAAGTTACCAAGTTCAGGGAGAGTTTGAGAGTTGTAACATTTAGGTGCATTATTTTTTCAAAACAAAAAGCAAGAAAATACATTAAAGCTATAAAGTCTTTTTGGTAAAAACGTACTTGTACTGCTTGCAAATGTTTAGTGTCAAAAATAATTACAAGACAAGAAACTAGATATCAGGCATTTTATTTTTATATTTATCAAAACTACAGAAGGCTTATTTAACTATTTATTTTTATAACCTTCTCTTAAACTTTGTAGCTCCAAAACCTGAACAAATAAGGCAAAAAATCACCTTGAGTACTGTACCACTCAGGGTTGCCACTATAATTTTAAAAGTTTTTCCCTGAGTTTTCCATGAGTAAAGAACATTTTCCCCTGAGTTGAACTTTTTATGTTCACTGAGTTTTCCCTGCCTTTTCTATATTTTTTCCGGTTCATCAATGAGATTATTATTTTCCTTACTTAAACACAATCTTTATATTTGATTAACTAAAACTTTTACAACAACACCTAGATCTTGCAAACTTTTTATTATATGTATTAGCAAAATATTTTTGAAAAAAAAATTTGTACAAAATTTCAAAGAAAATTTATTTTCCCTGAATTTTATAAAAATTTAAAAAAATCCCTGAGTTGTCCAGGTTTTCCCTGGGATTCATGCTACTTCCAGGTATTCCAGGTTGAGTGGCAACCCTGACCACTGCACTCAACCGCCACTCAACCTCCTTACCAGACTGATAATAATGTCTATTGAAAATCAAATCTTTGATCATAGAGATGTTTAGGGATCATCCGTAAATTATGCAACACTAAATTTATTTAAAAAACAGAAGTAGATCTTAGACTCTTTTGCACAGGGATTTTTATTAAACTTAATTCACTTTTTATGATTTTTATTTATCTGAAGTCTCTGTGAGGGATTTTGATCTTGTTTTTCTATTTATCTGAAGTCTCTGTGAGGGATTTTGATCTTGTTTTTCTATTTATCTGAAGTCTCTGTGAGGGATTTTGATCTTGTTTTTCTATTTATCTGAAGTCTCTGTGAGGGATTTTGATCTTGTTTTTCTATTTATCTGAAGTCTCTGTGAGGGATTTTGATCTTGTTTTTCTATTTATCTGAAGTCTTTGTGAGGGATTTTGATCTTGTTTTTCTATTTATCTGAAGTCTCTGTGAGGGATTTTGATCTTGTTTTTCTATTTATCTGAAGTCTCTGTGAGGGATTTTGATCTTGTTTTTCTATTTATCTGAAGTCTCTGTGAGGGATTTTGATCTTGTTTTTCTATTTATCTGAAGTCTCTGTGAGGGATTTTGATCTTGTTTTTCTATTTTTGTTTTGTTTATTGTGAAATTGGCGTTGCATAATTTATGAACAATCACTTATCATACCTTAATTAATTAGTTCAATTTATGAGTTCACAAAAGACAAAAAAATGAAAAATAGGTACTTTAATGTTAGTATTAACACATTGACACAATATGGTCCACATAATTACCCATAATTATCTTTATTTATTTACTAACAAAGATAAAAAAAAGTACAACCTGACTAAAAAAAACTAATCAACGAAAAAAAATCACAATCCAACTAAAACAAACTAACAAAAAAAATTTCAATATCATGTTATCATAGCATCTATAGTGTTAGTGCATTAAAATCAAAAATTTCTCATGTTTTAACTTGTCAATTAATTACATTAATTTCTATTTTTATTACTATTTATATAATAAATATAACTATTTTAATTTTATATAAGAGTTCATTTAAATTTTTTTAAATTACAGTATTTATTTATAAATGGTTGTTGTTTTTTAGTTGAAAATAAAAATAATATAACTAGAAATAAAAATGTCTGGCGTCATGAAATACCTGCAAAGTTTGGGGAAAAAGGTAATAAAGCTAAATGCAAAAGCTGTGGTATAAAAATGAAAAGTTTGGTTGTTCGAATGAGAAACCACACCACAAGTGCTGGTAAATGTAATTTTTTGAAAGATGTTCAAGATGACGAAAACATTATTATTTGTCAAGACCCCTTAGAAAATATCAACCAGGTAACTGAAGAACCACAAACAAGTCAATGTTCTGTTAAGAAAACTGAATCTAGTCTGCTGCAGATTAAACAAGTTTTTTGCGTTCAAATAAATAGGCAGTGGCAAGACAGTGACAAATTAATTGGATTCATACCTTATTAAAATCACAAAATCTGAAAAAGAAGCAATTAATAAGCTGATAGCAAGAATGATTTATGCTACTAACTCTCCTTTCAGAATGGTTGATCATCCAGAGTTTATCAAAATAATCCATTTTTTACGCCTAGGATATAACCCTCCTAATAGAATTGATATTGGTGGAAAACTAATAGATACTGTTCACAAGAACAGTTTAACAAGCTGTTCCAGTTTGCTTCATGATCAGTCTGTAACCATGAGTATAGATGAATGGAGGTATGTCCATAATGAACCAATAGTTTGTGCAACAGTAACAACAACAAATTCAGATACCTATCTTGCAAATACAATTGATACCTCTAGCCATTCACATCTGATTATTTGGTTGACATTGATGTTAGTTCTATAAACAAATGTGAAAAGCAATTTGGTTGTAAAAGCAGCAAAATTTAATGACAGCGCAAACAGCCAGTATAAAAATAGGTAAGTTAAATTTTTAATCCACAATATTCAAAAATATTCTGATTAAAAATTGAACCAAACTGTACTCAGCTCTTTAAATGAGTTCAAATATTCAAATTTTAGATTTAATTTGAAAAAAACTTGTGTTTTCTTGAAAAAGATTGAACGGATTGAATATGGATTGAAAGCAGATTAGCTTTTTTTGGTACTACACATAGAAAAAGTGCATGTGTTGGAATAGACCATTGAATGTTGACACCATTATATATAAAAGTCAGTTCATTATATTTCAATCAATGGCCTGTGTCCTAAAGGCAATTGTTTTGAAATATAATAAACTGACCTTTAACTGAATTGTATAGGATTAACATTCTAATAAAAAAGTGGCAAACTCAAAAAGTTTTTTATTGTACAAATCTTTTTGGCTAGAGCTTTGGAGAAACTTTGAAAACTATATCCAACCCTCAGAATTAGGAAAAAATGAGGTCGGCAGTTTATTGCCAACCTCAAACTGTTGGATGTCGGCATCAGGTCAGCAAAAAAAAATTTACACAAGGAGGTTACCATAAAACATAGAAATGAGGTCTGCGATTTTTTGCCGACCTCAAAAACTTTTAGATCAGCAGTTAGGTCCGCATTGACAAATGCTGACCCTAATTCCAAGGGTTGTATATCAGATATATATATATAAGAACAAGATATACAAGGTATACAAGAAAGGTAAGCTACATATAGCTTGTTAAAAAGCAATCTAGTAATGTATACTTAAAAAACAGTAAAAGGCCCACCATCATTAAAATCAATTGTGACTAGAAAAATTAAAAAATGTTGGTTGAATCATTTTCGTTAACTAGAACCTGTATATAATTTTAGATGTTTGATTTTGAATTTGAGTTTAAATATAGTTTAAACAGTTCTAAAACTACCAAAATAATTAAAAGATTTTTAAAAACTTTTTTGTAACAAAAAATGTTATATTAGGTAAAAATTGTAAAAATAAAAAAACAAAAATAACTTTGACATGCAGAGTCAAATAAATTTATCAAATATAAATACAAATAAGTTTATTCTAAATTCTTTAATACAAATTCAAATACAAATATACATAATTAAATATACATTTTCCAAATGTAAACACAAATACTAATATTTGTATTTTATGTTAAGCAAATACAAATAGAAATAATTGTAGTTTGAGTTTAAAAAAATACAGATGTTTTTAACAAACTTGAAAAAAAAAAAAAAAAAAAAAAAATGATCAAATTTAATTAACTTCATTACTTCATAATCTTTGAATTTGCTAATTTTCATTCATTATATTAAATAATATATTTGTTTATTTTAATAAGCAATTTTTGGAAACAATTCATAACTCAAAATTATTTCTACATAAACAAAACAAAATAAACAAAAAAAAGCTATGTTTAAAAATTTAAAAATATTATTTAAAAATATTATTAAAAACTGATATTTTTACTTTTTAAAATGAAAAATATTTTTTTGAATATATTTTCTTTGATTGCATTTTTATTTTCAATCTAATAAGAAGTAATTGAAGTACGATTACTGAAATTATTTGGTCAACAATTAAAGAACCTTCAAGACAACATTGATAAAATGGTAAATAAATAAAATAAATAATAAATAATAAATGAATAAAAATCTTAATAAATATCACTAAAAAAAAATTAATTATTTTAAATTTAAGAATGAAAAAAAGTATTTGTTACAACAAAAAAAATAAAGCCCTTGGTTTTTCCTAAATAAACGGTAGTCAACATAGTTTATGAAACTACAAATATTCAATTAAATATAAATATTTTAAAAAAATTAATCAAATACAATATAAATACAACAGCATAGCATACTATCACAAAATAAAACACATATTTGACCCCCTCCCCTTGGTTTGTATATATATATATATATTTGTGTGTGCACGCATTTACCCTTGTGGCATTGCACTAAATTTTTTCTCTGCAAAGCAACTTTAGTTCACATTTTAGTTTGGAAGTTTTGAGATTGAGAGAGGTTAAAAAATTAAAAAAAAAGAAATCAGACTCCTCCACAATAGTAACTCCTGGACTATGGGAAGTAAGTATATATTTGAAAAAATAAATATTTTCTGTTTTAATGCTAAACTTTTTTCCATTCTGTGAAACAATACTTACATCTTGGAGAATCTATATTCTCTTCTGCAACTTGATCATAGAAATCTTTTAAACTGTATTTTTCATTAACTGTTTGAAGACTTCTTGCTGTAATTGGATTAAAACTTTGCAAGCTTAGTGCCATGTACTTTGCACGAATGAACAATGCTTCACACAAAAGCTCACCAGCTTGATTGAGCTCATCTATTGGAACCTAAGTTTGTAAAATAAGTATTAGTTTGTTTATTAAAACTTACTTTGAAAATATAAAAACTTCGCATCAATTTGATTTTATTACATTAAATTTAGTGTATTTTGATAATGTCAGAGTTTATTCAGCTCAAAAATTTTTAATAACTATATTCTCAGTTTAATACTTTTACGGAAAATTTTTGTTCTAATATTATAGACATCAAATTAAGAACTAAAATAACTAAAATATTGTCAAGGACATGCATCCTTTTCTTAAAATATAAATTTACAAACATAAAATTGAAAGAACTGTAAAAAAACATCTTTCCTTTTTACAATACAAGCACCAAACACAAAGAAAAAAATTTTAATTTTCAAAAAGTATTTTCCAACATACCCCACCCACACTTTCTCCGACATTGACTCTCTGATAAAAAGGAAGTTCTTTCTCAAAAAGCTCTGTATTAACATCATTTTGGTAATCAGTTTTGATTTCTTGATTACTTAACAAATCCAAAGTTTCTTTTCTTTTTCTATTTAATCTTTGCACAATCTCTAGTTCTTCGAGCTTTAAAGCTTCTTTTTCAATAGGTCGATGTGGAAAATTAAACAAACTTGGATCGAAACCATTTAGGTTTTGATACTTTGCAAAAACATCATCATTTCCAGTAGAAAATTGGTCAAGAGATTCTTGTAAATCCGACATCATAGTTGTAGCTAAATTAATGCTTTATAAAAAGTACAACTAAATCTCTATGATAAAATTTTTTAATTTCGTCACTTTTTTTAATAAACTAATTGAATGGGGATCATTTTGAAAATTAACAGATCTCGCTGTTCATCTCAACGGGTGCGTCATTATAATAATATGCCCCAAATTTCCAATTTATTATCGGAATATTACTTATTAAAAGGCGACATAAGTCGACCGAGCGTAGTTCTCAATACTCGTTTTGCATATATTTTAACTAGCATAAGTGCTAACAACTTTGATCAATTTTAAAATCTTTGGTTATTTTTAAATAATTTTATATACATGTACAATTTTTGTGTTTGCTGACGAAATTTGTAATTCATTGCTGACGATATTTGTAATAGTAGCAAACATTTTTAATATCGCCAGCAAACAATATTGTTTGCTAACGACATTTAAAATGTTTTCTGACGATACAAATATTTCCTTTCAAACTGCGATATAAAGCAAAATTGTTCTGAAGTTTTGAATTAAGGAAAGCCAATTACTGGTTTTAGACAAATAAAACCTGATATAACAATTATAATAATTCCATAAAAATTGTAAGTAAGTAAATTACTTTTTTAAATTTCAAAAAAAGATAAAATTCTAAGGAATTCTTATTGATAAAAATTTATAACTGCTTCCCTTCGTGAATTATATTCAATTAAAAGTTAGTAATGCAATCGGTCGATGTATCAAATTTTTCCAAGATAAACTTCATAAAGCCTGAAACTAGTGTATTTTGACTCAAGAAATAAAAGATTAGTAAATTGAAAAAGTAAAATTCGTCTTTATGACCCCCTAAATTTTACAAATGTTGATACCGAATTTTTGACGCTATGTAGCTTCTTGCAACTAGTGCTGTCGTCAGAATTTGGCCGCAACTACCTCTCTGCAACTAGGGCTGGCATGGCGCCACTAGTTTTTCTGCAACAAATGACACAAAAATTTTGATGCTTGTCAAAATTTTGGTGCCGATTGTTGTAGAAAATCTTGGCTAGTTGCAGAAAATCTCATTGGAAACTAGGGGGGATCCTTAAGAGGGAGGGTGTGTTGTACTCCTCCTCCCTTCTTAGATATTTCAAACTTGTTTTTTTAATTTATATATTTAATACAGTATATTGTTTGAAAACGGAAGTTAATTTTTTTTATTTCTTTGTTTATTTAGCCGTTAACATAATACTTATAAGTTTTACATATTAAAATATATAGAGATGGGAAGGACAAAAAAAAGACGCTTTACTCTTATTACCAAGTCCTATGTTTATCTGCAAATACACTTGTATAAATCCATTGTGATTGAAAAATAAAAAATTAAAATAAAAAGCAAAATTTCGTGAAAATGTTTGAAAAAAATATGCAAAATACTTAAGAATATCAAGACTTTGAAAATTATTTTAAAAGCAAGAATTTAAAATTGGAAAAACTCGATTGTGATCTGAAAAATATATATCTTCAATATGCTTAAATTTTGAGCATATTTTGAAATAAAAATACTCAATGATATAAATGGAAGAATAACTGACCTACAAAGTAAGACAAATACCAGTTTGCACAAATTTTCACCTCGTCAACAGACTAATCGGATACAGAACCATCTCTCTACGAAAAAATAGCTATGGTTTTGTGTGAACAAGAAGTCACGATTGGTGCTATATTATTGACATTTATTATTGTTGTTACTACTCCAAGACTAAGAATAGAATTGTAGACCATCTTAAAAATGACCTTTGTAGGCTTACTAAAAACGTTGCTGCTACTCTATGCCTTGACCATGATGTAAATGAACACGGATTGACGGATAATTAAGGGACTAAGGTGTATTTAGCTATAAATTAAATCAAAAAGCTTTCCAAAGAGTTTATATAAAAAGACATTCAAATATTTCGTTTAAAAAGCTTTAAAAAGTTATTTAGTTATTATATATTTTATTATTATTTAATATTTAAAACTAAAATAACATCAGCATTATAAGTTATAAAATAATGACGTAAAACAATGACGTCATTGTTTGGTAATTAAACACGGCTGTTTCACTCAATATAAAAACGAGCGTGACGTCATGAGTTTATCAAAAAAAAAAAGTATTTCCGCATAAAAAGTATAAAAATTCACAAACTTTAAATTAATAGTAACTTTTTTATATAAAAGCTTTCATCTTGCAATTAAAAAAATATAAAAGATCTATCTTTCCTTGTTAAATAAATATTTACATTAATTGGTATAAAAATAAATATTATTAAAATATTTATAATAATTTAGAACCACTTTTCTAATTTTCGCATATTTTCCGGAAAACATGAGTTGGGCCAACTAAGATTTCCTAACATAGCTCTGTACTTGATAGCTGAAATTTGGAACAATTAACCCTAAATGTCCATTCTATCAGATTCTTGCGTCATCCTAGAGATTTTCTTACAAAAAGACTGTTTTTAAAGCATTTATATTTTTTAATTAATCGTTTTTAAATCCAAAACGTAATTTTTTTGATGGATGACGTAAGTTAATAAAATTTCAACCTTTTATGCAAATGAAAATAAAAAAATTATTTTACGTACCTTTAGCTATGTTATGAAATATGTTTTCAAAAATGTCATGTTTTACAACTAATCTTGTTAGTTTTAGGCGTACATTTGTGTTGACGTTTTTTTGCGATGACGTAACCTTTATGCGTTACGTCCCAAACTATTTATTAACGAATATTCTCCAAACAACTGTTCGGCGAGTCAATTTTTGAAGTATAAAGTAAACAAAGTTACGCGGAATTTTTCTCTTTGAATTATCAGATAAGTTTTTAAATCCACTTTTATCTATATTTGTTAATTAATATAATTTTATTTGTTTTTATTATATTGATTAATAAGTCAATATTATTTTGATAACTATGTATTCAACTGAGAGGGAAATTCTAAAACAACATATTGGATGGAAAAATGGTTGGGAAGATAGGTGTAACTTTCCTTTTGTTAAGCAATTAATTAGGACAGATAAGATCAGTAACAATGTCATTTCCATTTTAATGACAGTCTTTAAAATAAGAAGTAATTTATTTAGTTTTATGAGTTTTCTTTTGCCAATTGATTTTGATATGCTTAGTAATGACGAGTTTGATAAAATGTGCCTAAAGTTAACACGCCAAAAAAAGAAATATAAAAAAATTTTTAAAGCTATAAAAAACGAAGAATTTTTTAAAATGCAACTGTCACAAGCTCCACCCAAAAAAAAATAATCAGCAGATGCAGATGACTTTTTCACTTTAAATAACAGTCAGGAGCTACTGAATCAAATTGATCAATTAACTTCTGAAAATAAAACAAATATGGAGCAAATAGAAAAATTTTAAATGCAAGTATTTAAGTTGGAAGCTGAAATTACAGATTTAAATTCTAAAAATAGGGCTCTCAACACACATTGTAACTTATTAAGTTCTCAATTAGAGACTATGAGTATTAGACTAAAACAGGAGGAGCAGTTCCAACTTAAAAAAAAAAAAAAAAAAATTAAAACAGCTCAGTGTAAATTTGCATCTGCTCGTGCCAAAAATGTAAGATTGCTAAAAAAAATTAATATTGAAAAAAAAATTGCAAAAATTAGTGATTTAAGCCAGAACAGTTGCCAAATTTGCAAATGTTTTGCTAGTAGCAATAAGGATTTAGTTGTGGTTGATTCTTATTTAGACTACGACAACATTGGTTCCTCTGAATTATTTTGTGGGTTTAAATTAAGTAATCCACAGAATTTATCAGTTAAAAAACCAATAGTAAAAAATATACTTACGTTAAGTTAAGAAATGGTAAACCTTATTCTAAGTTAGGTAGGCATGCTGCAGCTAGACGATCTAAACTTGCTTTTATATTCCTTCGATTATTAACTTGTTCAGATTTATAAAGTGATTTGTCTATGTTGTTTTGTGATTCTATGTCTTGTGAAAAGTCAATATTTTGTTGTGTTGCAAATAAGTTGGGTTTAGTTAAGCAGTTAAGTGTTTCTGATGCTGTAGAGCTACATAGCCAATTAAGGATGCCCACGGCTGAATTCCTTAGACTAAGACGTATTCTGTGCAATTTTGGTGCAAAGATTCTCCCATCTGAGCCCAAGATAAGACAAGAACAAGAAATGCAGACAATGCATGTCAATAAAGAACATGTTACTGTTAAGTCCATGTTAATTTATCCATCTGCGAATGAAGCATTATCTGTACTGATGGTCAAGAATTTGACAACTTATATTGAAGAGGTTTTTAATAATCTTTATGTACGCGACCACCTTAATTCAGATGTCGGTTTTGGCGAAGAAGTTTGGCTCCTTTTTGCTAGTGATAAGGGTGGGAAGTATATGAAATTCTATTTTGAAGTTGTCAATTCTAAATCATCAGGGTCTGTATACGATGTTCACTTGTTTTGTATGTATCAGGGTTCAGACTATCGTGAGAATAGTTTTCAGGCATTTTGCCAACAACATTAAAAGAATTCAGTCGTCAGATTTTAAGCTAAAAGGCAAAATAGTCAGGTTGTTCTAGGTATAGATTTTCATTTTATCGATGATGTTCTGGGACACCAAGGTTCAGCTGTATAAAACTGTATAAGTTATTGTTGAAGGAGTGTAAGACTTTAGATTGTCAAGCTGTTTCGTCTTTGTCGCATAATGAGAATGTGAGAACAAATGATTTGTGGACTGCTAAAAGCATTGAATGTTCTAAAACAGCAGAAGCTTTACGTTTATTAGGAAATCTACAGGCGCGTTGGTTAGCTTTTAAAAAAAATATTTCTAAATTTTCTCTAAACTCCTCCAATTCCTCCAAAAAAATTTCTTTTATACTTAAAGATATGAAGGTTGAGCGACAAGCTTACCATGGTAATGTATTTGTAGGTAATCATTGCAAAATAGTATTAAGAAACCACTATAAACTTTGTAGTGTTATTGATGATGAAGCAATTAAAAATAGATTTGTACGTGTGTTAAGTGTTTTTAATAAGTTGCAACCTATTCTTTTTTGGCCAAAATTTCTTTCCGATGCTGAAATTACTGAGCTTCATCAATATATAAATTTGTTTGCTATTGAGTTTCATGCTTGCTTTCCAAATGAAAGTATCGCACGAAAAATGCATGAACTTATTTTTAATGTGCCACTATTTGTAAAATTCCATGAAACTATTGGGTTGCTAAGTGAAGAGGAGGGAGAGTGTTTGCATAATAGCGTAAATAAGGAATTAAGACAGTTGCATTCAGTAAGAAATCAGGAGCAGAAGCTGCATCTTGTTTTAAAACGCTTTGAATTGCACAGCAAAGCTGATAGGAAGCTTCAAGCCTAAGGTGAGAAAGTGTGTTGTGTGTTCTGAGCGTGGCGAAAATTCATTTTATAGACAAGGTCTTTGTCTTGTTTGTGGTCATCAAATTGAGTTAAAATATTTAAAAAATTAAAAATAACAACAACAAAAAAAAACTATTTACAAGTAAGATAAATTATATGAGATCTTTAATTTATATATAAGATAATTTTATTCTGTTCTAATATCTGTGTAATGTTAGTTTAAAATATTATTTTTTATTATATTGATTTTATATATTAGGTAGGTGCCCATTCTGTTCCTATCTTCAGAAGTTATTTATACCTATGCAATACCTTTGCTCAGGTTAAAGAATGGAATACTAGTCTTGCATCAAATGTATGTAAAAATCTAGCTTTTATATATTAACTTGTGATCAGAGCAACTGATATGTTGGTTGGGTATCATCTTGTATGTTTGTGTATTTAATTTAAAAAATATATTGTCCTTCATTATATGTAACATTTTTTTATAGATATTTTACATATTCATTCGATGTTTATCACCAGAAGTTAGTTCTACCTTTGCAGTACCTCTGCTCTACATACCTCCTCGCTGGTTAAAGAATGGAATATAAATCTCATATCAAGTTGGTGTAAAAATTTAGTTCAATAAATTAAGAATTTGTAAACGTTATCAAAATTTTGAGTGGAGCAATTGTTTTTCTGGTTTAGCATGAATATGAATCTGATATCAATTGGATGTACAAAGATAGTTTACAACTTAAAGAACCTATCAGTAAACCAACTGATTATTAAACAGTTTTTAATGGGAATAAAAACAAATTTTTAAAAGATTTCAATTAGCTATTTGTATATTCAAACACTTTATTTACTGAGAGAAGAGGCTATAGATTCAAGTGCTATAAAATAATTCTACTACCAAAAGCGAGGTTAATTCAAAAACTCAAACTCAAATTTGGTCATGAATTATTATATTAGACTTGGTGAGTCTTTATTTATTAACAACTTAAAACCATATTATTAGAACTGTATGCACAGAAAAAAAAAAAAATGCTTAAGCTTTAAATGTTTTGACTAAATATTCCAAAATCAAAATCTGGCTTTATATTGCAATGCAATGAATTTATTGGGTTAGGAAAATAAGTTTCTAAAACAAGAACTCCTAGGTTTAAAAATGTACTCTTTTAACAGCTAATCCCCCTTTTAACTACATTTTTCATAACTTTGCGAAAAGTGCGGTTTGCTTTCAGACCTCAATAAAGTCTGTTTTAGCTATCCTTAAACAATTAAGTAAGGTTTTTTTGTTTTTATAATAATCAAACAATGGGTATATTTGAGAATAACTATCAGAAATAAATTTTTCTAATTTTTTTCTGATAAAAAGTAACATCAAATTTCTTGAATTCAGCCAACTTCATCATTTGTCGCGTTTTTTTTAAACTTAAAGAAGTTTTTTTATTAATGCATTAAACATCGTAAGATGAAACATTTTATTGGTGTTTTTATTCTTTTTACAAAACAAAATTATCTTTAATATTTTAAAAGTTATAAAAGTTTTAGTAACACCTCTTAAGTCAATATTTTCAAAAAATAACAAGAAGCCGTTAAGCTCCGTTTGAAACAGCCGTGTAAAACTTTGAACGTCTAAAACTAAGATAAGCTATCCGGCCGGATATCCGGGCCGGATTCAGTATTATTCGATGTCAGTTATATGGCCGGATAATATCATTTATCCAATTATCCAGTTTTGGATAAACCGGATAATTCCAGTTAATATTTTGAAATTTAAAGATTTAATAAACCAAGAAATGTTATACTTTTAAATAATGGTTTCTATTCAATATTGTTATTATTATTAACAAGCTGAGATCGGCCCCGTAAAAATACGGGTCTTTGTATATCTATTCCAAACCGAACTTTTCTATACTTTTTCCTTGTATATTCTAGCAGATCCGTAAAATACAGGTCTTTACCAATTTACATATCTATTTCTAGCCAAAAATTTCTATACCTATTCCTTATTTACTTCAATATTTTTTAGTAAAATAATTTATTCTGAAAAAAAATTTAAGAGCAAAAAACTAAACATGCGCACCTTTTCCGCATACGTAGAGCTTATAAGATACTTAGCTTATAAGCTCTACGTATTACTTATAAGATAATTACGTATAACTACGTATTACTTATAAGTAATTAGCTTTGTTTTTCTGCTGCATTTGATAGCTCAGTGATTAAGTGCGCTGTCATCAATGTTGTTTTGGACCTCCTCTTAGCGTAATAAGTTTTAAACTTTTTTCAATCTTGCTTATATATTTATAGCAAAAAAATAACAATATAGCAAAAAAGATTTCTAGAATTTAAAATAAAATTTTAAAGTTTTTCTTATTTTATAGATATATAAGATAATATGTAAGATAAAAAAAAATTTAAATAAAATTTTAAAGTTTTCTCATTTTGTAGATATATAGATAGACGCAATTATTCCATATAATGCCTGGAAACTCAACATATGCTAAAGACATTTACACAGACGTTTGTATGTAAAGATATACAAATGGAACTAAGAAGATCTTAGAGCACAAAAACATAGTCATTAAAATAAATTCATTCTTAAGATTATGATTAATAACTAAAGAATACTATTAGAGTTTTTAATCATGACGTTTAATACTATTAAGCGCTAATCTAAAAGTTAAGCCAAAAAGATTTGCGCATTGACGTCAGTTTGTGGCAAAATAAACCTTTATGCGTCAAGTTTTCTTTTGCAATTATCTTAGTAATTTTTATTATGTTGCATACAAATGCATTAAAGTATATAAAACTGGTACAGATATATCATTTTCACGGATAAGAGATTGTATTTATTACAATAGTAATAAATAAATAGTTTTATAGCCATCCGTAAAGTTTTTTCATCATTTTTAGTCAATTTTTGATCACCTCCCCCCTTTATCACCGGTTGTTCTTTTTCCCTATACCCCCTTGAAAAAGACGTCATAAAATATGCCCCCCCCAACCAAATTAAACCCCCCAAAAAATTATTTGATTTCTCAGTGATGTTTAAATCTGCTGCTACATCCTTGAAAAATAAAATTAAAAGTTTTCTTATACATTATCTTCTTAAAAACACATATTTACATATTTTTTCATGTTAATTAAACTAAAATAAAAAATCTATAAAGTGACGTCCTTTTTTGTCCTTTTTATCTCGAACCCCTTCCCCCTCTCCCTATTTGGATGACTTTCTTTATAGTTGGCCCCTTTTTTTATTCATTAGAATATATCCCATAAAAATATATCCCATATATCTTTAATATATTGATTTTTTATAAAAAATTTAAATAAAATCTTATCTATATGACTATCATTTTTAAAGGTCTAAGAAGCAGATGACATTTGGAGCAAATCTAAAATTGAAGTTTCAAGTTTTTCACTCGGAAGTAACAAAATGTTTCGTGTTTTTTTAATCTTGTCAATTTTTTAAAATATATTAACACAACTGCAAAAAATCCGAACAAACAGCTTGAGCAAAAAAGACTTGTAATTATTATAAAAGTTTACTTATATTACATACGATCCTGAATAAAACGTTATATAATTGGATTTTTTACATTTATAAACAATATATATATATATATATATATATATATATATATATATATATATATATATATATATATATATATATATATATATATATATATATATATATATATATATATATATATATATATATATATATTGTTGTTTATTATTGTATCTGGTTGAGATACAAATCCTCTTGTTTACTTGAGAGTGATCAATATAATGTAAAAATAATTTTTACAAAATAGATTAATATATATATATATAAATAAAGTGTAATTAAATAGAAAAATACAACTTTATAATGGAACTAAAAGTTTCATGCCTATCGGCAATCTTGGCAATCAATGGCAAAAATATCGGCAATCTAATCAATCAATCTTATCGGCAATCAAATTCTTGCCCAATTTGACACTGGTGATTAGCAGTTTTACAACTATGCTTCTTTTTTATTCGTTTTTTTATTCATTTTGTTTTGACGTCGGAACTCATTCTACTCCTTTTTTTTTTTTTTTTTTTTTTTTTGTATTTTGTATTTTTTTTTTTAACGGTTTTTTCTTGATTTGTATAATATATATGGCTGAAGATTGCCGATAGGCATGAAACTTTTAGTTCCATTATAAAGTTGTATTTTTCTATTTAATTACACTTTATATATATATATATATATATATATATATATATATATATATATATATATATATATATATATATATATATAAACAAATAGCATATATGTTTATATATACATTGTTTATATAGAGACGGTTGAACGCAACAAAGTTAAAAAAAAATTAGTTTGTATTAAAATTAAAAAATGATTTATATAGCCTTTCTTAGCAAAAACCAACGCACGATAATAAAATTTTTAAGTGCTATAATAAAACTTTGAGCCACAATTACTATATTCACTAAAATAAAATTTTTTACTATAATAAAATTGTTAAGCAATTATATTTAATTTTTTTGTTTAACATATTGTTTTTGTTTAACATATTCGTTGTATCATCCATATTGAAGCAAATTTTCAAAACGCCTTAAGGTTTAAAATATCATTTTTGATTTTTTTACAAAATAAGCTAGTTTATATGTCTACAAACATTATTAAATACATATTTTCAAAGAGTTCTGAAAAAATTCATTAAAATTATTCCTTTTAAAAAACGTTTAACAAAGAGTTAATTTTAAATAATTTTTTTTTAATAGTTAATTTTAAATAATTGTTTTTTTCGAAATACGTAATAAGCATATTAAGGCACCAGCTGCAGTATATATTTATATTAAAAAAAAAAATGTAGCAAAAAAACCTTTTCATTATCAAAAAAAAAAATTTTAATTTTTTTCTAGCAACGTGCTCTTTTTTTTGCCTCCACAGCAGCACCTTCTTGAGTAGCAGGACTTTCTTATTTATTTAATATAGTTTTTTCTTTATTAAGTTTCAGACAACTTTTTTTTCAGACCATCAGCAGCTTATTAGGACTAATTACCTGAGCACATTAATAACATAAGTTCTCAATCATCATACATACGCAACAAATTTTTTCTCCCGGTGATGTTTTTTTTTAGCTTTCTTAAAATCTTTTGAGAAATTGTATAATATCGTTACGTTACTTATTTTTGTATATAATCTTTATAAAACTTCAAAGTTATTTTGTATTTTAAAGTAATCGAAAAAAATTTAAAAAAATGGCTGCAATTGGAAACCTTTAGTTTCTTTATTAGAATTTCGAGGCCTTACCCACTCGAGCTACACCGGCATACAATCTGGCGTAGATTTTTTAAAATAATGAAATAATTTTTTTGAGGGAAAAAATATTATAGATCAAAATTAAGGAGAGCTTGACGCAATATAATTTTCAAGTGAAAATCAAACTGTAAAACTTGATAACTGTTTCAGTATGTTTTAACATATGCTTTAACATTACTTAGTTTAAAGTTTACTTACGTTAGATATTCGTTCACGTTTTCTTATAGTGCTGTGACTCTTTCTTGCCAATTCCCCGGTTGCAATGGCTGCAAAGGGTTTCGTGTCAAATACGCTCCAAGGGACACTACTATTAAAACTATTAAGTTCGCCATTATTATATAAAAAAGATAATAATTTATTTTTCATACACTATTAAAACTAAACGCAACAAATACATCAGTTTATCACTCATTTATAAATTTATTTCCATTATAATGAATAAATAGTAACATTTCTCCACGTTGAGGTAACAGCCTTGATCGCTTTTTCTTGTAAATATTTCCATATTTGTAAAACAATCGCTCCTAATTAGGAGCGATTGTTTTAAAATACAGAGGATGCTGGAGGTTGGTGCTGGAGGTGCTAATAATTAAAGATTATTAGCACCTCCAGCATCAAGTTTCCATTTTTAAAAGAACTCTTTTAGAAATGGAAACTTCTTTTCGTATCATCGAGTGATTAAAGAAAAAATCAACTTCTTGAGCAGCTTTTACAAGAGAGACTTGATCAGGATTTATTTCACCATTTTGTTCTGTAATATAAAAGAATTTCAATACTAAAGATGATTTATTTATATATTTTCATTCAATAACAAGTATATAATACTTAAATCAGCAAACCCACAACATGCAGAATATAGCTGTTATTAAAAAAAAAAAACTTAGTAAAAAGTATTTCTGTTTATCAAAAAAGTTTTATAATTATTAAAAACTTTTTTAATAAACAGAATGAGATTTTCTTACCAAAATTTCCTTCATATTCTGCAAGTTCAAAAAAGCAGGAGTTAAAGTCATTCTCTTCTTTTTTTTTTTTTTTTTTTTTGGATTTTGGCGTTAAATGATTGGAGATATTGGTGGTGAAGCTGGTAGCTCTATTAATAACAACTGATAAAAGTCCAGTTATATTTCTTTGATTTTTGACTGCTGACCAGATTTACTACATCCCCTGCTTATCTGTTTTCCACATGGAATGCAAATAGCTATAGAATCACAGTTATCACTAATTTTAAAAAGTTTCCAAATAAAACTCGACATTTTGAAGGGTTATTACGATAACTTTTGTCTTAATGTAATATTTATCTTACATTATCCGTATCCAGCCGGATAATTGTTAAATATCCGGGTATCATATATCCGGCCGGATATTAAAAAAATGCTATCCGGGACACCCCTATTTAAAACTATTGAAGACCTTGATATCCTTCAAATTTCACAGCATTTGATAAAACAAAAATATCTCATTACCAATCCTTGCTAAGAACCAATTATACAAAAATTCAACATGATTATAAGGTAATTATAGAGAACTCATTTAATTAACATAGTTGAATCTAAGTGATTGGCATAATGTGGTTTTCTCTAGAGTTAATATATTTAATTTAATATATATGTATATATATATATATATATATATATATATATATATATATATATATATATATATAAATATATATATATATATATATATATATATATATATATATATATATATACATATATATATATATATATATATATAAATATATATATATATATATATATATATATATATATATATATATATATATATATATATATATATATATATATATATATATATATATATACAGCGGTGGCCAAAAATTAAAGACCATTCATTTTTTAGTTGGTTTCTTAATCTTTAAACCAAAATTAAGAAGATTCTAATTGACATATTAATTTTTTTTTTTTTTAATATCTTGTTAATTAAAACATACGGATTAAAATGGTATAATTTTTTTAATCTAATTCTAATTAAATAGCGTTTAACTTATTAAAAAACTGATGAGTACTTATAAATCTTCTTTAAATAAATTGGACAAAATTTAACCACCACTTTCAAATCTTTAATTTGCACTTATTAAAAATAATATTCGATTATTTTTTTTAACTGTCTTAGTTGCTTATTATGTTGGCTATAAAATAAAATGTCGAAACCTGAGTTTCGATATCAAATAAACATTTATTTTTTGAATTGCAATAAGGATATAAAAATATTGCAAAAATGCGTGCAAAGATCGAAGAAAAAGACAGATACGCGGCTCTTGTATTAAAAGAAGAAGGCTATAGCATCAGACAAATAGAAGAAAAGCTCGGAAGGTCTCAGTCTTGCATTATTAACATAATTCAACGATACAAAGAGACTGGGTCAATTAATGATCGTCATAGGACTGGACGCAATAAAATTTCAAATGACCGTGATGTTCGCTCGTTAGTGAGATTAATGAAAGAAAACAGACAAGCATCATCTACAGACTTGTCTACAAAATGGACACTGTCAAATGGTCTGAAAGCAAGCCCTAGAACTGTGCAAAGGGTCCTCCACAATTTAAATTATTTATGGCGTGCTGCTGCAAAAAAACCACGCTTAAATAAAAAACAAAAATTTGCCAGGAAAGAGTGGTGCAAACTACATAAAAATTGGTCAACAGATCAGTGGAGCCGTGTGGTCTTTAGTAATGAAATGAACGTTGAGGTAGACAACAGAAAAGGTCGCGTTATGTTGCGTAGACTTCCAAGCGAACGGTTCGATGAATCATGCATTTTGAAACGAACAAAACAAGGCAGTGGTTCAATAGGCATTTGGGCCTGTATGAGTGCCTGTGGAGTTGGCGTTTTTCATTTATTCGATGGTAGACTCAACAAACAAAGGTACATCGAAATTTTGGAAAACTCGCTTATTCCTAGCAATGATTTATGGCAGTTGCAAGATAGATTTATTTTCCAGCAAGACAATGCGCCGTGTCATAAAGCGCATTTTGTTAGCGATTGGTTCAATTCTAATAAAATTCAAGTGCTTCCATGGCCTGTCAATAGTCCAGACTTGAATCCAATAGAGAATTTATGGTCGTGGTTTGATCACAAGCTTGGTAAAGAACAACTTTACAATTTGGAAGATTTGAAATCTTCTATCTCTTATCATTTGAAAAATGTGCCTGATGAAGTAATCAAAACTTTAATGAATTCAATGCCAGAACGAGTACAAGAGTGCTTGAAAACAAATGGAGGAACAACACGTTTCTTATTTATTTTTTTATTGCTTTTTGAAATATTTTTAAAACTGGTCTTAAAATTTTGTCCAATTTTTTTTTCCATTTATATTTTTTACTAGTCAGTTTTTTAATTTTTTAACATTATTTTGTAAAAAAATTATAAATTCTTTTATAATAAATATAAAATACAATAAAAATTCTTTCTAAAAATGTTTTTCTTTTTTTGATACCTTTTTCCAAAATAAAATTATACTAAGGTTAAAAATAAAATTTGAAAAAAAAATTAGTGGTCTTTAATTTTTGGCCACCGCTGTATATATATATATACATATATATATATATATATATATATATATATATATATATATATATATATATATATATATATATATACATATATATATATATATATATATATATATATATATATATATATATATATATATATATATATATATATATATATATATCTATATATATATATATATATATATATATATATATATATATATATATATATATATATATATATATATATATATGTGTGTGTGTGTGTGTGTGTGTGTGTGTGTGTGTGTGTGTGTGTGTGTGTGTGTGTGTGTGTGTGTGTGTGTGTGTGTGTATGCATGTATGTATAACCTGATATAAAAAATATAATAATTCCATAAACAGTGTCAATCCCTGAAAGCTGTCATCGTGAAGAAGTGGAACGATATACCAAAGAACTTTATCTAGACTACCTTGAAGCTGTGATTGGTGCTGAGGAAGGACAAGTTGAATAAAATTGTAGTATATGCCTTTCTGAACAGCTTTTAATAAATATCTTTTTTATCGATTTTTATTATTCTTTGCTTTATATGACTTTTGTATCAATTTATACTTTAACAAAACTTTTAAAATTATCAATGTATACTTTCTCAAAACTTTTAAAATCTGTCTATGCTGTTTGTTTTTTGTGTACTCTTCAAATTAGTAATTATTTTTAAATAATTAGACATTTTAAAATAATTTATCAGTCATAAACTCAAATAAAAGTATTCAAACATGATAAAATATTTCAGATTTAATGTTAATTTTTTTATATATATTTAAAAAATTAAAACTGTTTTAAGATATTCTTTAGAACAATTCAGAAATAAAGCTTAGCGTTTCTTATTAGAAATAAAATTCAATTTTAATTATTACAGTTTATTAATTTTATTTATAAGTGCATAAAATCAAGAAACAGGAAAAACGTTTTTTCATGATTTGAATTATTTTATTTATTTTCATTTATCTATATATTTGTTAAACACCCATTATAAAAGTAGATAAATTAAAGTTTCGTTCAGGGTAAACATAAAAATTTTTTTTTTCCTTTTTTTTTTGTTTTTTTTTTAATCAAGATTTTTTTCCAAACATGATCATCTAGGAGTTTTTTCTTTTTTTTCAGGAGTGTCCTTGAAGATTGTTCTTTATTCTTTTGAGTTCAAGCACTGAGCTGCACATTTTTGAAGATCTGTTTCAGGAATTACATTTTTTAAGCCAATTATTTTTTTTACTTTACATTATTTTCTCTAGATTTAGTTCATGACTATTGCACTAACCTTTGATACTCAATAAAAAAAGGTTGTGGAGCTGTATTGTTTTTCAGCTGCGACTTAACAAAATCAAATGTCATTTTATTATTCATTCGGCGAATAAATAAGATTAGCTTATTTTTTTGTGTGATTATTGATATATCTTCAATAAAAAAAATGATTTTTGCAATGCTTTGAAATGTTGAGGAGTAACTTTGGTGCGTTTCTTTCAATTATATCAAGCTTTTGAATTAATATTTTTATATGTTCACAAAGCTCAAGACCATAAGTGTTGGAACATCCAAAGTTTTATATAACTGGACAATGGAGTTTGGGTAAGCAAAACGGATTCCTGATTGAATTAAAATTTGGATTACTGCATGGAAATTGGATATTTGAAGATCAATGTTTTGATTTTAGTGATGGTTAAGTGAGGCAATGGATGAACCTTTTGTATCCCATGTAAAGCTTAGATTACTTAGTTTATCATGAAGTTTTATTTGTTGGTAGTTGAGTGTTACTGTGCAGCTTATAATTTGCTTTTTGTCAGGTGAACATGAACTCGGTTTTGTCAGCATTCAATTTTATGCAGTTTTCTTTTGTGTATACATTACCGGTTTAATAAGCTTTTGTAGGCCAGAGCTAAGAAGTATAATGTCACCAGCATATGCTACAACATCCGTATAGTTTCCAATTATTGATATAGCTACGATGCTTTAATTTTGTAAGATTTTCAAGTAGGTTTTGAGTGTAAATATTATACAAATGAGGCGAGAGAATAGATCTCTATCTCACTTCTTGCGTTAGATAGAATGGATATGATTTGCAACCTAGATAAGAAACAGAATATGACTATATAAATTATCAATATACAGAGGTAATATTTTATCATTATATAGCCTCTCAAACAGAATGCAGAATGTTTCTGTTGTAACTGTCAAACGCTTTTTTCGCATCTAGGGAAAGGAGATAGACAGGTGAATTGATTTTTTTGTAGGGTTTGATTGCTTCACTAATAACAAATTCAGCGTGTAGGGTTGACCTATTTTTAGTAAAACTGAATCGAAGAGGATGATAAAATAAAAGTCTTATGCTATATTTTATTTATGTGTTATTGTATTTAGCACTTCTAATACCTACATTTAATAATATTATATTTTATCTTTTTTTTTTGTAAAATGACGGCAAAAATGTAAACGGGTTGGTGATAAGACTATATGTCTACTTATTCCGGCCATTTGTTATATACGTTAATGACCTTATTGTAAATATGAGAAAAAAAACTTTAAAAAAATTCAATTTATTGCAAATATAAGTCTTCATTTGTGCATAGAATATATCTATTTCACTTGTGCATAGAATATATCTTTTCAAGCTTGTCCTTACGGTCATATAACAGAGCACCGCAGAGGAGCATTTAAAGTTGACGCCTTCTTCCTTACTAAAGTTGCTTATCTTTGCCAAAGCCAGCATCAAACCAGGATAAAATCTAACTACAATGAACTCTAATTACTAAGCCACAGCTGCTTTTTGACTTGACATTAGGAGAAGTAACAATGTTTGATTTTTAGCTTTGACTGATCATCGGCTAATTCCATACTAAAGGATTTAATGCTACAAACTTTTCGCCTAGAAAAAGTTCTTTTTGAAAAAGTCACTTTACTTCTATCATTTGTAACTGTCTTTAGCAATATACATTCCATAAATTCTACATCCTAGACATGGTCATTTAGGGTTTATAATAAGGCTACATTTTATAATACCTCGGGTTTTTTTTTTTGGTACACACAGGCACATTTTTTGTCTTCACTTTTCAAGAACAATATCTTTTATTTTAGTATCCCATTAGCAAATTTACTCATAAGTTTTTAAAACATTAAAGTTGAAAGAGTATTTTTTTATTGGTTATAACTGTACTGAGATTAATTTCAAATAAGTATATTTTTATTTTGTATTTTTATTTATTTGTAGTTCATTTTGCCACATAATGCTCTTATATCTGAAGATTTTGTTGACTAAGCATAGAAACACAAATACCATAAATAGTCACAAATAGTTATAGAGACTAATCCAAAGTAGCGTCCGTTATTGACCAACATTTTTGCGTACTACTCGAGTGCTGAGTTGGCATTGGCTAGATATGAATTCGTATTGCACAACAGTCCGGGTTTTAACATCTTGTTTGACACTCTAACCAACTGAGCTATCCAGTCGCATTAAAAATACGTAGAAATACCTAACGTAAGAAAAACCTACGTAGAAATTTATCAATTATAATTTACCTTTTATTTTAAACGTTTTTTTAATTTTCAGTTGCTACTAGGTGGGATATGAGCTAGCGACTAGTTTGTTTTATGGCGATTTTTAGCGAAATTTTTTTTCTGACATTTTCATTTTGTCTTTTGCGTTTTAAAAAATTCGCCTTTTAGTATTAAATCTAATATACTTATGATAATAATTGAACTTGTAAGATTTCAATTTTATTACGACATGTCGCTATCTAGATATTGCAAATTTGTAGTTAACATTATTTTTTGTAATTACAACATTACAAAAAATCTGTAACTAGTCAATGGCTACGTATCACAGCTTGGAAGATAGCAATTTTATTACGATATACCGATGGTTACTGATTGTACGTATGTAGCTAACAACAACGTAACAATAAATCTAAAGTTAGTCGATGGCTACATACTAACAAAGTATTATTCCTTCATGACCGATAGTTTTGCAATATCTTAGGGTTTTCAAAACGTTCGCCATCTTACCCCATCTATCCCTATTTATTTATATTTCATCAAATTTATTAACATAAATACCACAATCTAATAGGGCGACAAACTAGTATTCTATAAGCTTATAGTTCAACTTCTGATAAATAGCATATTTTATTTTTTCATATATTCTTATACGTCTTAAGTTCCGCACTTGAGTAATAATTTTCTGTTTAAAGTGTGAGTTTTTCGTTTTTATTGCATGCGTGTTGCTTATATTCTATTATTGTTTTTATTACACTTTTAATCGCAGTTTTTATTTGGTTCTGAACATATGTTAAGCATGTCTTTTCAATTTTTTTCCCTTCCTCTATTCCTAGCTTTTTTCTTATCACTTGGGTTTTACAGCTTGATCCAGTCCTTTGATTCATTTTTTTGCATTTTTTTTTTTAGATTTTTTAGTTTTTTCATTTAAATAAATGCTAAGGGAGAAATAGATGAGGAAGAAAAAATTTCCACTGCTTAAATAACATCCATGCATGTGTCAAAATCATTGCTTTATATATTTAAACTAGTGCCAATTCAAGATTATTTTTTTATATAAAACTACTGTAGTTAGAAGTTGGGAACAAAAATACTTTAACATTTTTCACTTTTCTAAACCCCAGGTCTAAAGGATGTATGGAAACAATAATTTAAATTTTTTATTTACGTATTCTTAAGTTAATTCAAAACTTATCGATAAAACTCAATGTTTATTAAAAGACGTTTTGGCGTATTGAAATGGTAACAATGTAAAATTTACAAACCCCTTAGTGTTGAGAAGAGAGATGTTTAGATAAAATTGACTTAGACAAAATTACAAGGTGTTAAAAATAACTCTAAATGTACTTATAAGTTTCCATAAAAAGATATTGTTAATCCTTTTAGATGGAAGCCAATTGAACCTAATGAAATTTTGATCAATTGAAAATATTTGACTTGAATATTTTTAAGGCTATTTTAAAACTAAATAGTTTGTTTAACAAATAATTTATTTTTTTATTGCCACATTTACTTTTTTTTATTGCCAGATTTACTTTTTCCCGTGGTTGAACTCAACCTTATGAAAAACCTGATCTTAGTATTCGCTTGATAACATTTAATAATTTTACCTTTGGGTATTATTATTTGCAAAATCATTAGTACAGAAAGTAATTTCACTGTTTAATATCTTGAGCATTTTAACAACAATTTTTAATGCCTCTTCTTTTTTTTTTTTTTATTATTTTTTTTTTTTTTTACACCATCTGTTTATGTATTCTTATATTTCGGCAACATAAAAGTAATATCATATAATGCGACAATTTCAGACATAAAATTTTCAAATTGTTAAAAAGTATATTGTCTGCTGTCGCAACGTGGGTTTTATATTTTGTTCAACGACACACAACCTGCGCAACATTTGTTCTCTTCCAAAATTAGGATTCAGTGATAGTTTTTTAGTATACTAACTCTATTGGTTTTTCAAGCCTATCAAAACTAAAGTTAGTTTTATTTCAAATACTTGATACCCATAAAAGGCTAAATTACTCAGCAAAGGAGTTAACTGTTGGGGAATAAAAGTTTGAGCACAAAGCACTAAAACGAATTAGTTACCGAAAACATTATATAGCATTCACTCAAAATAGTTTCCAAAAAAAAATTGCGAAAAAATATTATTGGCTAATATATTTTTTATAAACAATTGAATATTTAATTTTTTTTCTTTTCTTTTGAAAAACGGTCAGAGCTTCGTCTTTTTGTATTCTGATGGTCAGAATAATAAATAATAAAGACGAGGTTTTCTTCTGGTCTTTTGCGTTTTCTAAATTAATAACGGTATAAGTACGTAATTTTTTAAAGGCACAAGTTCAAAAACTTTTGTTACACAAATGTTTTTCCCAACTTAAATGTTTCACTTAAGTTGTTCTTTAAAAAAAAGCATTAAAACTGATGATAACAAAACATAAGTAATTTAAACATTTTGGCCAGTTTTAATAAATATTTGGGCTGTTATAAAACTTGAACAGCAACGCGGAAAAAAAAAAGCAGTTGTTAAGTTCCGTAAGTTCCGTAAATTGTTGTTAAGTTCCTTAAGTTGCTAATTTCCATGTAAATTTAACTATAAATAATTAATTTTGTTGATAATTCAAACAGATGATAAATTCGATTAATAGAAGTTATTCTGATAACCCACCCAGTAAACACGTCGTATAAACCTAATAATACATTTTAATATTTTTTTAGACTCTTGTGTTAACTGGGCAATTTAAAGTATTCAATTTTTAAATCTCAATTTTAAGGCCGGCTTTTACTAAAATAACTAAAATCATTAAATCTATAGATATGATTATATGAATGTAATAAAGTTATGGATTAAATATGGATTTAAATAAACAATGAATTAAGAATCAATTTTGATGGAGATTCTATTATATTATATAATGGTCAAAAATTTTTTAATTAAATAACTTTTACGTTATTTGCAAAACATATTAAAGCAACAACTAGACTGCTTTGTCAAGAGTCAAACATTTGAAGATATTTTTTTTTAGAATAAAGGTTTAAGTTGACATTTTTTTTATTTTAAAACTTTTTCTCTGAAGTAGCTTTAAATAGCTGTTAAGTTATATAAATTACAGACCTGTTTAAAATTACAGATTTGTTATTTATACTGTAAGAAATCTTTGATTTTTATTTTAACAGGACTATTCAGCATGATCAATTAATAAAATTTAATTATTCAATAAAAAATATTTTAAAATTTATTGAAACATTATTTTTCAAATTATAAAAAAATAATAAAGAATTTAAATAATAAAAACACAAACCTGTTTGATTTTTTTTTTTTTTTTTGTATTTATTAATGTGCTTCAAGAAATCCTTACAGTCTTCTCGCAAAACACCGCGGAAGAGCATGTAACTAGGAATTTCATTCCTTCTACCCTAACAATTTCATTCCTTCTACACTTACTCGGAACTTTTGTTTCAGAGCCAAAGCTCTACGGGTACTACGTTTATCTTTTTTTTTTTTACAGTTTTTACATAATCAACCAAATTTTTTCTTATTTAGCTCAAATATCAAATAGTTGGTTTCAATAAATTATTTCAAATGTTTTAAAATATTTAATTACATGAAAGTTAATAATATCACTCGGAAAGTTATCACACAAAAAAAATTATTGTACTTTGTCAAAATCATTATGTGGTCAGGCCCGATTTTAGGTCATCCTGGCCACCCATCCCCAAAGAAATAACGGTTGTGGCTTCTCCAACCCCTCTCCCACTCCACACACTAAAATTTGTTCTTAAGCATGATTTTTTTAATATGCTTTACATTATAAATTACTGCTCAAAACCAAAAACCTAAAACTAAATATGGTAATTATAACAAGGTAATCCAATGAATAAGCATTGGAAAATTAGATTTTTGCTTTCTTCTAACACAACTTGTAACACCAGTTGCAAGAAACATTCTATCTGAATCCATATCAAAAAGATAAAATCCAAAACAAGAGATAAATAGAGCATAAGCTTTCTTTCCAGTTTTGACTTCAAAGCGATACGTTAAAACAGAAAAAAAGTTATCTAGCTGTTGAAGATAGCCAAAGTAAAATGCAGCTGCCACACAAGACTCAGCTGCTGAACCATTAACCATATTCAAAAAATAACCGGCAAATGGAACATAGTTAGTTAATGTATTTAACTTCTTAAAATGGGCTTGCAACCCTGTGTAGACCCCACGTATATTGGAAGCATTATCATGGACCTACCCAAATTAATCGCTAATATTGATGCCGTGTATCTCTAATGTCTTTTTGACAAGATTAAACATATAAGCTTTTGACAAGATTAAACATATATATTTTTCAAATATTCTTTCCTATAGTCGCTCTGAAACTGTACAACAAATTTGCAATTAATCCTGGAACTGCATTTACTTTGATTAACAAAGATAGAGGTAGCATTTTTATGTTCAGCAGATTGCTCATGCCCACTGATTGCCTTATGAGCAACTTTCCAATACCAATATACATCTTTCGCTAAAAAAACTAGTTTTCCTGAAAAAGGATTTACTATAAACACTATCCCCTTATAGCAGTATATAACTGTCAATCTCGTTTTTTTCTCTATTTACTAGTTTTTGAAAAAATAATTCTTTTTAAGGTGCGTCTCAAAGTTCCAGCGTTGTCACCAATTTTAGACTTTAAAAAACCAGTGGTGTTAATTTCTCTTTTTGCTGATTTGTTGTAATGAACCTAATTAGGCTATTATTTTGACATATATAGTCGGCAGCGTCGGTAGATAATACTTCGACGTTCTGAGCTATTTTTTTTCCACTAATGGGGTTCAAGTTTACATCAAGTTCAAGGTTGCATCCAACGCCTTTTGTAATAATGCATCAGATTGTTTATTTGCAAAAAGTATTGTCAACATTAGCAAGGACTCAAAAACATTTAGGTTTGCAATTCGATTTAAGTTTGCCTCTCTCTTTTGTCTCCGCTCTTTTTATTGTTAGGCTCATCCATATTAATGTTATTGATTGATCACTTCTGACTTCTACTTGATCACTTCTGGGATCGCCTAAAACGCCGAATTCTAAAACGCCGAAAAGTCGAAATGCCGAAAAAAATGGCGTAATAATAGAATTCGGTAACCGTCAAAAAAGACAACGAAAAGTTAAATATCCCCCGGATATTTTATTGCGCATTTGTAAATGCAAAGTTTAAAAGGACAAAAGCCAAAGCCAAATTTGGCTTTTGGTTCTGTCTTTTTAAACAAAATTTACTGCTGCATTTTATTTTTTAATTTTACATGTTTTGAATTTTTTTAAATTTAAAACAATAATTTAAACATTAATAACGCGGGGGTTGACTACCGGTAATTCATTGCTCTCATTCCGTTTTTTATTCTGTTACTCTAAGATGGTTTTTCGGCATTTCGGCTTTTCGGCGTTTTAGAATTCGGCGTTTTAGGCGATCCCATCACTTCTAACTTTTTAACTACTTATAAAAAATATTTGAATTACTTTACTTTTAAAAAAAGAATTTAGAAAAAAAGAATTCTTTTTTAAATTTGTTTCGCCATCTCTTGTGTAAACAATGCAGCAGACAATTTTTTTTTTCTCAAACGTGTGTAGGATTAAACTACTTTTTTCCCTTATTTTTTTATAATTTTTTTTTAACAGATTCAAGATTTAGAAATAGAATATAAAGAATAAATTGTGACTTTTTTTTTAATTTTTAAAATTCATTTAAAGAAAGTTTTTTTTTGTATTATTAAAAAAAATTAATATTTAATGGCTGGCCTCTTGAAACTCCCTGGCCCCGCAGCGAATGCCTAGGCTGGATATGGGTAATGACGGAAGTGTTTGTGGTGTGCAATGGCTTTTAATTTGTATTGTTTTTGTATTAACTTGATTTATCTAAACATCTTGACAACCATTTGAAATATTTAAGTCAACACAATCATCTAAACATCTAAACCAATACAGTCATCAACAACAATCATCTGAAAGGTTACTATTTTTTTTATCTTTGGAATTTTAGTTTTAATAAATTTTATTTTAAAATCTTGTGCTAAATGACCGATACCAACATCGTGCTTTAATTTGGACCTCGTAGATCGAGTGCATCATTATGGATCTCATCTTGGACCATATAACTGTAATATTCTGCAAAATCACCTAGTATAATAGCAGCCCGAATTTTGTACTTCAATTTTGCTATAATTATTTAGTTTGAATTGAAATATAATGGAAATAAAGCTTTCAAATTGAAATAATAAAAAGTCAAATTATGCAATAATTCAAATACTACTTCAACAAAAGCATTAGTTTTGTCATGGTGATATGTGAAGAACAATCTGTGTTTTTTCATTCGTAAATAATAAATGCCATAATTATCTTTGTACTATAAACAAACTCTTTAAAAGAAACAGAAAGGCTCTTAGGACATCGGTATTGGACGCTTTGAACTTTGAAATGATCTACTGTAAACGTTTTGAAATTTTTCAAGTTTTTTTTAGATAAAGTATCAAGAATTTGTTTGACATTTTTGTTAATTAAACAAACTCATTTACAATGAGTATACAATTTTTTGTTAATCGAGCAAATACAAATACAGTATCCAAATTGTCCTTCAATAACACAGCATTTTAGCTTTAGAGATCAAAGTAGTTAAATAATTATTGCCAATTAAATGTAAAATACTTCACGATTTGTTTTCATCTAAATTTTTCGAAAGGTTTGTTGAGGTTAATATAGAATTAAAATTAAGACAATATGAAATTTGTTTATTATGCATTAAAAATATTTTTTTATGCAAACATAATCTTTTATCACATCATTTTGCACATCTGGTGACACTAACTTTGTAAGTTCTTCAATTAACACCTGTGCGCATTTCTTTTCAGGAATTACAAGTAATTTTCATTCCTTTAACATTTGCCTTGAATGTAGTACTTTGTGTTTTTGATTGCAATGCTTTGTGGGTAAAAACATCACACAATTTATTTATTATAATCCATGATTTAAGTAAGTAATTGTATAAATTTTCATTTTTGGTTAATACCTTACAATATTGCTTTCATAAATTTGATAAATAAAGCAAAACTATTTATCAAATTGTTTCTATATAACTTGGTAATTTCATCTTTGAAGTGCTTTTTTGGAGTTGGGTATGTTTCTTTTTGACTTAAAGAAAGCCTAAAATTTTGTAACTTTAACAATATCTTTTTTAATAAGTTGGACGCTGTTGGAAGATCAGCATTAAAATCATTCTTTAGAATATCAGCAAAAAAGTGCAGTGGAGCAAAAATTATCTACATTCCTTTTTTTTTTTAATCGATGACATGTTTACCATTCTCATCGATGAGATGTCTACCATTCTCTTCGATAACATGTTTACCATTCTCATTCAAAACAAATTGAATCTATCAGACTACTGAGCGACATATTTTTGACTCAAATATTTAATATTACTAATGATAACCACTTCATCAACGAAATAATCAAAAATTTTAACCGGCTTAAGCTAAGTTTCGTCTGGTGTTTGATAGAGGCTAAAAAAAATCATTGTCAAGCGTCGTAACATTGACATAGAAGACAAATTAGCGGCAATTTTAAACTAATCTTTTGAATTCTGGAATATTAGCGAACAAAGTATGTTTTTCAAAAATTTGATTGAGTAAATTAATCAAAAAAAAAATCGAGGTTTTAGAAACTTAGTTTTAATAGTTTTATTTAGTTTTATACAATTTTTTAAAATTTTTTTGATGATAATCAGATTCAATTAAATAAAAAATTTTAACCGGGGGGACTTCAAGTATTGTGCATGATCTCTACAATTTGCGTCATCGTAGTAACGAGTGTTCTAAAACTTGATTTTGTTTTTTAAACAAAGTTGCAATATAAGTAAATTTTTAAAAAAACCTAACGAAACTGTTTACAGTTTGCAAAATTTTAATTGAAATTGTATGTTAATTTGTGTTTAATTTCATAAGTCTACTTGACGTAGTTTAATTTTACTACAAATAAAGTTACTTCTACATATATTTAACAAAAGTCGTACTACTCTCTGCAATGTGCTAATCAAAAATTAGGCTGGAATGCAAGAAGCGAACTTGAAATTTGAAATCATACTTCAAACATAAAATTCGACTTGAGTGTATGCGTAGAGCGAAATTAAACTCATGTTACACTTAATGTTATACTATATACCGTTTTCAAGTTAAACTTAAAAATGCTACTTGAAAAAGTAAAAATTGCTTCAAAGTTAATTTTTAAAGTCTAACTTCAGAAAGTCAGACTTTAACGTTCAAGTCAAACTTCTTACACTCTACCCTATGTATTGATTGCTAAGTATGCTGATAAATTATTTCTGATTTCATACGAAAATGTAAATTCTTTTTACTTATTTCATTTTGTTTACTGTGGTCCAAGTTTACGCCGTACATATTTCGCCATTCTTATCACCATTTAGTTTCACCACCTCGATGAATCTAGTTTTAACGCCTTTATTTTTTCTAGATTAAGTTTTTTTATTGTTTTCTTTATTTCCAGATCTCCAAAAACAGTTAATTTGAATAAAAAAAACTGTTAATTTAAATAACTGTTATTTAAAAATTCATCAATTTGATAAAACTGAAAAAGCCAACA
This sequence comes from Hydra vulgaris, assembly GCF_022113875.1. NCBI lineage: Eukaryota > Metazoa > Cnidaria > Hydrozoa > Anthoathecata > Hydridae > Hydra > Hydra vulgaris. The sequence continues at coordinate 14,946,033 of NC_061159.1, read as the reverse complement.
ATTATATAAAATGATAAAACCGATTTTTGATTCACTCTACAACTTGAACGATTATAAGGAGTGAATGAAAACTAAACAGTATGATAACTCATTTAAATATAATGTACAATGTAAAAAAAAAATTCCAAAAACAAAAATGGAAAAAGTATCCCCCGTTAACAAAAAAATATCTGATGCTCTCAAATTCATTTATGATCACATTGATTAGTTTTCGTATTAAAAATATATTACACTGCAAACATCTTTTTCAGAGCTCAACGTAACTTACAAAAAAAATGCAAAGCATGTTGCAACCGCCGAGTTAATGGTTTGTTGCTAAGCAATATAACACTGCTATAAAAGATGCAACCAAAATGTCTGAAACAAGTAAAAGCTTTATTAGACTTGTGTTTAGCTTTTATTATTTTTTATTTATCAACACTACTGGTGCAAAAAATGTTTTACTTGTGTCTGTTAACCTTGCAAGTTTTATGGGTTATTATACAAAAACTTTACTTAACAATTTTATTTAAGGCAAAGATAAAGCAAACAAAAGAAATAATGAAGTTACCTCGTTCCTAATAGATTATAGAGTTAATAGACTATATAGTTAAGTTTGATAGCAATAGAAGTTTTTTATTATGGTTATAATGAAAAATGAGCAGAACATTCTAAAGATATTTGAGAATCATTTGTAACCTCTTTCAAGAAATCTACATGTTTATCTACATTCTACACATTCTCATAATCTATACATTTAACTTTATTGAAACCAATATCATTATTAACTAAACAAATTGGTAGCCTATGGTATATATAAAGATAGCAATGCGAACCAAAATTGAGTTCTCATCAAGGAAAACAATTGTTTCTTATTTTCAAATTGTAAATGAAAAATAACGTTGAGATTACGATTTTCCGAAAATTAGTAATTTTTATTACTCATTTTTGGTACAGTCAAAGCCAGAATGTACATAAGGTCATTCAATTTTAAGACACTGAATACGTTCAGCTTGAAAAAGAATCCAGGGAGTTGGTTAGGATTAGTTGATTATTCGGGAAGTAAAATCGATGGTTTACGAAAGTCGTCAAATTACAGACCAGACCAACGCATTTAACTGTTTAAATATAAAAATGTAGCGTTTATTTCAAATAAACTTTATTCATTTTTAATATTAAGTAATCAAAAAAAGCTTTCGACACTTTTGATGGAAAAAATATATTTTCCTGGTAGTATAGAAGCTGCAACAACAACAACTTTGATAAAGCTTAACCGATGTGAATAAGACATCCTAATTTACGAAAAAATTTAAAAAAATTTTAATTGCTGACAAAAATAAACGAATGACAACACTAACAAAAAATTAATTCATTGCTGGTTCAACGTTTTAATCAACGTTGACGCTCAGGAAATAAAAACGTATAATGTTTCCGACATTGTTCCAACGTTGAAAAGTATAACATCTAACTAGTCAGATGATCAATATGTTACTTCAGTGGCTCTTCAGCAGTTTTGATTCTGTGTCAACAACAAACTATAAATTAAATTCTAGACTATTCCTTAATACAATAATATGAGATTAACATTGTGACGAGGAAATGAGATAACATTATCATGAGTTCTTTTTATAGAAGATTTTATGAAAATAAAGAGAAGCTAAGAAAAAGAAGAGAACTAAATCATTACTCATAAACCTAAAAAACAATATAATAGCCGTTAACAATTGGCTTCTGCGTAGTCAAAGAATAGAGAGCTATTAAAAGGGTATGCATATGTCCAAAGTTTAAAAGTTATGTAAGTGCTATTAAAAAGTTATTTATGCATTTAAACATTTCTTTTTTTAGTCTTGCTTGTATTTATGTGTTTAACTTTTACAAGTAAGTTTAATTCAAGACAGGTTTATATATTAAAACAAAGCATTAAAAATAGTTATTATGCTTGTTTAAAATTAAAAATGTATCATTTAAAGTTATTGTTAAATAACCAAATTTATTATAAAATATACTATTTAACTAACATTTATTAATTAACTTGAGCACCGTTCGCTAATTTACTAGACTTCCATTCGACAATTTACTTGAACACCGCGCGCCAATTATAAGGTAGCTTGAATGGATCAAATTGGTCCGAAATAAAAATGGGTTAATGTTTATATATATATATATATATATATATATATATATATATATATATATATATATATATATATATATATATATATATATATATATATATATATATACATATATATATAACGAATAAAGTTTTTTTTATTAATGATCATTTAAATTTAGAAGGTTATTTAAATATATATATATATATACACATATATATATATACACACACACATATATATATATATATATATATATATATATATATATATATATATTTATATATATATATATATATATATATATATATATATGTATATGTATATATATATATATATATATATATATATATATGTATACATATATATATATACATATATATATATATTTATATATATATATATATATATATATATATATATATATATATATATATATATATATATATATACATATATATATATATATATATATATATATATATATATATATATATATATATATATATATATATATATATATATATATATATATATATATATATATATATATATATATATATATATGTATATATATAACGAATAAAGTTTTTTATATTAATGATTATTTAAATTTAACTCGAGCAAATAACTTGAGAGGCGAGACAATTATCTTGTCTAGATCTCAAAATATGCTTTGTAAATTCGCGGTAATGTCTACGTTTTTTAAATGTTCTACAATTGTCTTTGTAACTTCTCAGTTCATCTTGAGATAAATGAAGTATGTTTTAAATTTGTCTTCATTGAAGCTAATAAATTCCACTTCAGTGCTCTCAATTTTAGCACCCAGTTCTAGATTAGTTCATAACTTTTATGCTTTATTGAGAATTTTTTCTCAATAAAGTTTGATGTAGTTAAGTATAATATTTTTTGAGGGTTGAGTGAGTTATTGGTGTCGAGGGGTGTTGTTGAAAAATCAACAGCTTTATAGTATAATTCTTTTTTTATTTTATTTAAGTTTTGTTAATTAATCAAAAAAAATAGCATTGTTAAATTTTTTCAAGTTAACAGCTATTGTTGGATACTGATGCTCACCTCGTTGGAGTTTTTATCAAAATGATCATAAAAACTTTGATATAAAATATTTGATCAGTGACATAGTCTACTTTGGGTTAGTCGTAAAACTTCTCCAAGCCGTTCCTTTGCAAAGCCAACAATATATTATAACAAGAAAGTATTGCATTACAAAAAACTTATAAACCAAATATAAACACATTTTTTATCAAAGATTTTATTAGAACTTTCTCTATTATTTGTTACAAAAATATTCAACCCTTTCAAGCTATTATTGTAATTTTTTAATTAGAGACCTATCTCTTAATTATTCAAAGAACCTCAATACTCGTACTTCACGAGCACGATATTTTATAAATAGCTTATTGTTTACAAGATATCGACATATTGATTAAAATCACAATGTGCTAATACTAAACAATGGAGACTTAAAAAAAAGCAACCATTAAAACATAAAATATTAGCAAAAAGCATTAAAACATAAAATATTTTGAATTTAAAACTACCTTAATACTGCTTACCTGTGATAAACACAGTAATAAATATTGGTTCATTTAAAATGGACGTAGTAAAAATTATTTTATTAACAATTGCATCATTGGCAATAGTTACTAATATTATTTCTGTGTATTTTCTTCATAAAAAGCGCAGAAAAAACAACTATGTTATCTTGTGTATTAATTTATCTTTAAGTGATTTATTACAAAGCATTGCGGGATATATACCAGCTTTATTCCTTAATTCAAATTTACAAATGGCTACAACTTTGTGTAAAATGTCAGCTTTTTTTATTGCTTTTCCGTCATTCACAACCATTGCAATGCTCACTGCAATTGCTCTTTCAAGATTTTTGCTACTGAGTTCGCGTTATAATAGAAATCAAGTTAATTATAAAAAATTGTTTCTAAAAGCTGCAATATTATCGTGGATTTATGGATTGATTTGGGCAACTCTACCTCTTTTAGGATTTTCTTCGTACGCCTTAGAAGATACACATACTCGATGTTCAATTAACTTTTCTCCTAAAAATAAAATGGAAAAAGTTTTTTTAATACTATTGATAGCTTTTGGATTTTTTATTCCTGTTATAACAATTCTAACTTCGTGTTTGTTTACCGCTGACCTAATGAGCGCTAAATATAAATACTTTTGCGTGACGTATGGAAAAGAAAATGTAGAAACAAAAAGATACAAAGAAAAGGAAAGAAAAGCATTTTCATCGTTTGTACTTATGGTAGTTTCATTTATAGTTTGTTGGACACCATATGCAACAATTGGTTGTTTATCAACTTTTACATCAGCCAAAACTCCAAAATGGCTTATTGAAATAGCTGCCCTTTTTGCAAAATTAGCTGCTTTAGTAAATCCTTTTGTTTACTTCTGGAAAGATACTTTATTAAAAAAAAAGTTTTGCTTTTATAAAAAAAAAACAGTCGATATAAACATTTAATTATATTTTTTAAACTATTTGTTTCATTTTTGAATTGAAAAAAAAAAAATTGTTTGGATTGGATTGTATTTAAATGTTTCATAGATTTTTCACCATTCTAAACAAAAGCTGCTAGCTACAATAGCTATATACAGATTTTAAAAAGATAATTGCGATATTTAAAAATTTTAAGCAACCTTTAACATGTTTTGAGACGCTCACCTAACTGCAAAACAGCTCAAAAGTGAACCGGCAAAAACACAAAAATCGTTGTTTCTAACTCTAGAAGGGTATGGTGTAATAATATAATATAATATATATTTCGCCATAAAGAAAATATTTACAAAATTAGACTTTAAAAACTGTATATACACGGCTGGGGCAAGAAGAAGACAAATTCAGTCTTATCGCCAAGCCCCTTCAAACAAGAGTATAAGTAACAAACAAAACAAAAAACCAAAAAACCAAAAAAAATCCGTTATCACAATATAATATATGCCTAAGGTACATATATAAATACAAATATCTAAATATTTTTCATTAAAATTTATTTTATTTTTTTTTTTATTAGGATTTCAAATTTTAATAGTAAATAAAAATGAGATAAAACATGATAATTTAAGAAGGTAAAGATTCAAATTAAAATCAAAAATTAATATGTTAAAAATAAATTAAATATCAAGTAAAAAACAAGTGATTTACTTACTCCTATTTAAAAGTTTCAGAAGAAGTCAAGTTCATTGTCAATTATCAAAAGTTTACTTTTTGTTTTTATTTTAAATTGATTAAGGGAAGAAATTTTTTTAAACTCATTATCCAATAGGGTGTTCCATAATTTAGGTCCTCTGATTGCTATCGAGAACCTAGTCGCAGAATAATATTTTTTTGGTTGAATATAATTGTTGTTTGAAAATCTTGTTGGGTATAAATGATTTATTTTTTCGAAAAATGAATTAAATAAAATGGGTGCCATTTTATTATCTACTTTGAACATAAATATAAAAATATGATATAGATTAAGTTGAAATACGTTAAGTATTTTGAATTTATTAAAAAGTAATTTAGTGTGGGAAAAGCGATTCATATTTCCAATAATTCTTAGAGCGTGTTTTTGTTTAATTAGAAGCCCTTTATTTTTAGATACATTAGTGCTGCACCAAGCAACGTTAGCGTAATTTAGATAGCAATGAATGAAAGAAAAGTAAATAAGTTTCAAACAAGTTTGGTTCAACAACTGTTTTGCTTTGTATAAAAAGCCTATATTTTTCGAAATTTTATTTTGGATTATTCGTATGTGCTCCTTCCATGTTACGTTTTCATCTAAAACAACGCCTAGAAACAACAAAGAACTCTTTCTTTTGACATAAGAGTTATTAATAAAAAGCTTAGGAAGTTGTAAGGGTATGTTGTCTTTATCATGAAGACGATGGAAAAAAGTATATTTTGTTTTTTTAATATTTATGGACAATTTATTTGATATAAACCATTCGCTTAGTTTCACAAGCTCCTCGTTCACTGTTGTAAATAAAAAATTAATATCTTTACTTGAATAAAATACGTTAGTATCGTCAGCAAATAAAATTGAATTTAAGATATTGGAAAATTTACTCAAATCATTTATATAAATGAGAAATAAAAGCGGTCCTAGAATTGATCCTTGAGGGACTTGTAATTGTAGTAATTTTGTTTTGTGTAAAAGTGTAATTTTGTTACTTTAAGTTGGTCACCTAGGCGGATCAATAGGAGGGAGATATAAAACGTAATTTTATAATTATATAAATTGAAACAGTGAAAGACTAATATTTTAATAAGATTAACTAAAAAATCCAAAAAATTGCCCCCTACTTTACTAGTAGTTTGGATCAACCAAATTAAAATCCCCACCTCATTCTTTCCTAAATGGTCTAAATAAACACAACCAAAGAAATTTAAAAAATCCCCACCTCATTCTTTCCAAAATGGTCTAAATAAACACAACCAAAGAAATTTAAAAAATCCCCACCTCATTCTTTCCAAAATAGTCTAAATGCACCCCCCCCACCCTACCTTACTAGACCCAGTAAATACATAACGTTATTTTAACGGTACGAGTTGGTTAATATACTTTATTAAAAATATATATATATTTTTAATAAAGTATATTTTAATAAAGCCAACCAATGGTATTTTAGTAAAGCTAACCAATATTATTTTTAAAACAAAATAAAGCTAATTAGCATTTAGCATATAAACTTATAAAAATGTTGAAATCGTTTTTCTTTTTTAAATATTTTTTGTAACTAAAAAGTCCAGCATTATATCAGTTTAAAAGAAGGATTATAATGTGTTAAGAAGAGTTCGTTTAGTATTTTTATTAGCTTTTAAATAGCTTGTATATCAAATAGTTTGGATAAATATCACAGCTTTATTGTAAAGTCATTTTGCAGCCAGTCATTCTTAAAGACAAGATATGGCTGTTCCAGATACTGGTTTGTAATTTTCCAACTGGTGAAAGAACTTTCTAGACTTCGTGGAAGTAGCGCAAAGAAATTGTGTGACAAATAAATTAAACAGCTATATTTCAGTATACCTGTTGAGTATCAACATTTATCCGTTTGTCTAACAACACTAACCTCTCAATTGTATTCATGTCTTGTTTTTAAGATCTTAATTAAGATATTCATTGTTTTTATTTATTGCATAATTTTTCCTTGATTTAATTTTTTTTGTTCAATTTGTTATTTGAGTATTTTATTAATTTAGTTTATTTGTGATTTGAGAATATTTTTACTGTATTTTTTTTTTTGATTAAATTTATTTTGTCTCCACAGGTTAATGACATATAAAACAAAAACAAAGTTTAATTTGACCAGATCTAAAACAAAACAAACAAAAGCGACTAGATTTCAAATTTTAAATATTCACAAGGTGTTATTGGTATGTATTTCTATATTATTATTTGGTACTATATATCTTTGTGCTGCTCACACAGCCCTCGGAGTTAGGGTCGGCATTTGGCATTTTATGGTAAAAGCTTTGTATCAAATTTTTTTTGCCGACCTGATGCCGACCTCTACAAAATTAAGATTGGCAAATTATTGCCTACCTCATTTTTCCTAATTCCGAGAGCTATATATGTTAAATTCAATAAATACGGCTGGGTACAAACTTTTTTGAATAAATATATATTTGTTTTTTTGTTATATTTTAATATATATTATTAGATATTTCGTTGACCTATTGTGATCAGTATCATTAGGTATAATTTTTTTTTATCTTATTTTATAGTAAACAAGAAAATGACTTTCAAAGATTTTTTTTTCAACTATTTTTACGTTTATTTTTGCACTACTGAATAATTTAAAAAGCATTAAAGTATTTTGATTAAAATGTTTTGATAAAAATCCTAACAATATAAAAATGCTGAAGCGAGCAAAACTACATAAAAAACGGACCATCGATGACTGTATACGCGGATCGACGTATCGAAGTTTTAAATATTTGGTTTGAAGAGAAGATTGTTTGCCTGAATAAAAATCTTTGAATGTATGATAAAATAGTGTGTATTATCGATTGTAAAACATGGTGGATATAGTGTTGAGGCATTAGTTTTAATTTTAATTGAATTAAAATTAAAACTTATGCCTAATGATGCATAAGATGTGGAAAAAACGTATTAGCTTGTGGCATAAAATTTACTTCAACAAATTGAATAAGTCTTATATTATGTCTAATACCAAGAATATGGATGGAGGTTATTGTGAATAGATCTTGTTATCAGTTTTTATTCCAATAGTAAAACTTTGATATCTTATATGATATCTTTGATATCTTAAAAAGTACGACCATTTGAATAATTATGGAAGGTAGTGTAAATATATATATATATATATATATATATATATATATATATATATATATATATATATATATATATATATATATATATATATATATATATATATATATATATACATTTACACACACATATGTATATATTTTTTAATTATTAATTTTATATTATATTTTTAACTGTTATTATAGTTTTACAAAAAATCTGTCTTTTTACCATTTTTTTTGAACGCAAGTAACTAAATTATAATTGAAAGAAAATAAAACTAAAAAAATAATTTAAACATTTTTAAAACAAAAAATTATACAAAATAAAATCATGTCATCGTTATCTTCATCATCAATATTAAATTCATCTGTAAATTTATTGCCTTCTGTCATCAAACTCTCATTTTGACTTGATGCACGTTTTCCACTATCTAATCGATATGGTGCACGTTTTCCACAATCTAATCGATATGGTGCACGTTTTCCACTATCTAATCGATATGGTGCAACCTCCAAACAGTCTGAAATATATCTTATGCATTGTATTTTTTTATTTTAGAACATCGAATATCTGCATCTAAATAATTTTTTTTTTTTTTTGTACAATATTGTTAATAAACATTAATTTTTTGTATAAATAATTAAATTTTTTGTACAGTATTACAAACAATTAAAATAGTAAGTATTTGCGAAATGGAAGCGCAAAGCATTGCACCAAACCGAGCGTCATCTTGCACTTCAAATATGGTTGACAAATATTTTAACAAATACAGAAACAATACGATGAAGCTAATATTAATTGATTAAAAGCTTTACATATTTGAAACTGCGACGACTATGGTTTTATTGATGACCAAGGAAAAATTTCATTTGGCGCAATCGGTGCAGAAAACATTCTTGTATTAGATGGTCACAGCAACTTTCATAAGTCATCGAAAGTTATTGAAATATATAAAGTTATATTTTATAACGATTGAATGTTGTCACGTTAAAACATACTTAGAAAAAAGTTTTCAAAATTACATAATGAATAGTCGAAATGCAAAAATCTAAATGCAAAAATCTTTAGTAGACCACAGTAAAATTCAGTCGATTGAGTTTTTTTAACCAAGTATATAAACAACTATTACTTTTAGTAATTTTTTTGGTATTTTTTGAGTAAATGATAACTATATCATTAAAACTCAAATAGCCCACCGCCAAAAATGTTCTAAGTTTATCAACTCGTACATTTCTTGCACTGAACGTTGTTGAAGCTGTAGTTTTGGATTTTGGTGACACATAATGACAAATAATTTAACATAATGAAACATAACGGGTGGAAAGAGATTTACTCCTTACCATAAACTTTTATTTTTAAAATTCTAGAGGACAATATTCAGAACATACAACAGTATCTTTGTTATCAGGAGTACTACTTCTTGGAATAGCATATGGTGACTTTCTACGTTTTAATGGATCTGTAAACAGCACATTGTCTTGTGTTCTTTAAATAATTAGTAAAACAAATAACAATACAAAAATTAAAAGACATTATTGTTTAACGAACGTGTATTTCAGGTACTGTTTCAGTAATTCCACAAAAAACAAGTCTTCCTCAAAACAAGTAAGACTACGAAGACTTCTATTAAACCATAACGTAACTTTGACCCTCACTCTGATGTCGAGGTTTTCAATAAAATAACTTATATGAAAATTGGAAAAATAAAAGTTTTTGTGAAGACTGTTTTTATAAAAATCAACCAATTTGTTGTTGTTTTAGACAGAGGAATTGGACTGCTGGGTCAAATCCTATGTCTAAATTTTAAAAAGATTAATAAAAGATCAATCTTGATTAATTTAAACTTTACGTCTTGTTACTCTTCTATCGCTCTTTTTAGATTTTTACTTAACTATATGTTTTTAGTATTAAACAGAACGCAGAACGGCTCCGACGATTTAATTTAATGTAATTTACTTGGCTATAAAAATGCATTGTTCCTAAATAGTGCTTCTAAATGATCGCATGCTAAAACAATTTTATATTAGCAAATAATTGTTTTGATAGCTAAGTCACCTTTATTGCATGATTAATAATATAAAAAACATCAGCTTCTACTGCATCTAAACCATCAAAATTTGATTTTTCTACAAAAACTCTGTTTATAAGTTAATTTAAAATTGTTATTAGACAAAAAGGTATATACAGACCGTAGCTAGGGGGTGCCATGGGTGCTTAGATACCGAGCGCTATTTCTCCAGAGATTTTCTGAAAATCTAATGACAAATAAGTGATAAGCTCCTACTAAAAAATTTATATAAACAGCAAGCTATTTATATCAATTTTTTAAAATAAAAATATTCCTTTAGAATTGTTGTTAATTTATTCTTTATATAATTTTTTTAATTTATATTATTTATTTATTGATTCTGATTTGTTAATTATAACTAGTTAATTACTCCATTTTGTTATTTTTTTATTTATTTATTGCTTTTAAAAATTAAAGATAATAATAAAAATGAATAAACATTTTGCTAACTCCTGAAAAAAATATGCTTATATCAAAAAGTTAAAAAAACATTGCAAACTACTGAAGAAAAAACCAAGGTATATTTAATGATTTCATCATTCTTACTTTAATTTTGTTTCTAATAAAAGTTCCTTTAACTAGGTGGAAAACTCTTTTGAGAAGTAACTCCATGTAACTTTAAAAAATCTTCTATATGTTCAAAATACATCAGATTTTATGCTAGACCTGGTTTAAACCCAATTTCAGGATATTGAATATTCCTTCACACTTTAAACAAGTTCGTTTCGCAGAATTCCTAGATGAGCCAAATAGCGCATTTCCACATTTTATGTTAAAAAGTAAATTAAAAACTGACAGATAAACCAACCTTTAAATAAATAAATATAGATAAAAACCACAAATAAATAAACATTTAAAATTGGGAACTAAAATCTTTTTAGAATACTGAATTGGTCTAATGTTTTGCCTCTTTATTTTTCCAATACCTGACAGAGAATAATAGCAGCGATTAATATTATTTAGAGATTTTCTCTACAACATGAGGAGTTAAAAAATAAACTTTTTTTTTTCAATCTGTCCAATCTCAAAGTCTCTCAAATATGGCACATAGTATGTGGAGCCTACTTTTTATTTTGGTCACCAAGTTTAATATTAAAATACAATTTATATGCTACTTTTATGAAATTATGATAGATTCGTCTTAGTTTGACAAGTTTAAAGCTCAGGTATAACAGAATGAATGAAGGTTATGCATACACTTATTTGTTGATTTGAAGAAGCCATCATATTATACTTTTGATTACATTTTTTTCCTGACTATTCACGGTTAGCACGGATCCTTATAATGCCTACTTAAAACTGTCCCAAGAACGCCACTTATACAAAAAGTTAGCGCACACATCAAGGCACCCTGTGATGCAATTTTTGAAATCATTTAATTTTGTTTGCGGAAAATAATTTAATTTGAATGTTCAAATTAAGTCAAATTTTGACTGCATAGTGCGCCAATAAAAATACTTGTAGAACTTAAACCACTCAATATAATTTAATAAAATTGGTACAAATGTAGCCAATAGTCACACCAAACTCTGGACAAAATTTCAGCCTGATTGGATGACTGGTGTAGGATTTATTGCAGTTTTAGTTGAAGTTTTGTTAGTTTTTTGCTAATTATACCTCAAAGCGTTACCGATTACTTTGAAATTCGTCACTATTTTTAAAATAACGGTGACATGAGTGTTCTACTATGTAATACCAACAATTTTTGTTATAATTATTTTATCGGTACATGTACAGTTTTCATTTTATAGACCAAAATAGTGATTTGTTACTTAAAACATGATTTGAATTGGCTTGTGTCAATGGCGTTGACATGGCCTTCAACTTGGAGGGGGTCAACCCCTCAGTTTCTAAAATAAAATTCATAATTTCTAAAATATTTCTAAAACAAAAGGTCCTCGCAAAAAAAAGTAGACGTTGACGGCCATGTATGCTTCGCTTGAACATACCAACATTTCCTAAGGTATAAACTGCTGCCAAAAACAAAAGCTAAAAAAAGTGCAAAACCTGGTCAAAGGTTTTGCACTTTTACTAACTACCAGTTAGTAAAACAAAAAAAAAAGTAGATCTCCTAAAACATTTTGTATTGACCTTCTTAAATACATTTACTTTTGAAATGAAGTGAAAACTATTTAAACCCTATTTTTTACATTGTATTACCATCAAATATCGAATTACATTTTAAGAACTGTTTTTTCAATTTTTTCCACCAAAAGATTATTAATAATTAGCTCAATGTACTCTTTTAATACAAATACTCTATAATACTACTTTTAAAGATGGTGAAAATATTCATTATGCGCCGTAAAATATGAATTTCAGCAGCCTAATTTCTAATAACTCAAATGATGTTCTTTAAAGATGCTTACTATTTAGATCAATTATGCAGCGCAACAATCTTTCTTGTACTCTGGATGATTATTTCGCTTATATCTTGACCAATGTTGATAAAAATCTTGATGAGAAGTTTCGAAAGTTTGTTCACTATAGGGCCCCAAGGAGGATCCTTCGTGACTGATGAAATCCTTGATGTGGTAGAAGAAGGCGTGAATTTTGGGTGTTACGCTTGCACCAGTTATCATTAGGTAACACTTTTTGAAATTTTTAATTTTTTCAGCAAAATCCGGCTGAAGGATGTATCCAAAGCACACCTTGACAACTAAATTAAAGCTTTTGAATGCTTCAATTATGCATACAATATTGGGAACCATGTTTTTCTCAGCAAGTTGCTGCAGCATATCCAAATTTTTAAGAAGCTTCCTGCATTCATTTCCCTCAAACTGGCCCCCGTGATACGGGCTCAGTTGAATGTGGAGGACAACATGCCACTTAACATCTTCTATCCAAGCAGTTTTAAGGATCTTGAAAAGATGGCTGACATTTCCTAAGAAGAGATGCAATTCCATCGGTGGAATGATTTCCAAAATCTTAACATTGACAGGCCCGCAGATGATTGTTTTTCGAATGACATTGCCAAACAGCTTTGCATTAGCAACAACCCTGCCAGATTGCTGAAAAGACTCGAGGCTTGAATTAATTAAGCCCAGTGTTCGCAAGTTTCCCGTTTTGGTTAGACAATTGGGTTAGACGTCACACCAGATGCAAGGGTGTGTACTTGAATGAGTTTGAAGACCGCAAATTATATTTGCAACTTTGATATCACAAGCCAAAATTAGTTTAACTCCATTTGCATTAATCAGTGACCAGATTTGTTCAATATTGGAGTGTGTTTCTGGCAAATCTTTTTACGGTGGTCAATTTCGGAGCACTTGATGGTGACTGCGCACTACTTTGACCTAAAACCAAAACATACATATTTTATAGTTACAATAAAATTTGTTTAGTAAGTTTGTGTAAAACTTTCAAATTATTCGTTTTTAAAGAAATTAGAAACTTGTCAAAAATATACTTCTTGAAATTTATCTTGTGTTATTTCTTAATAGTCAAGACTTTATTTCAATATATAATTTTAAATTATTTAAGTATAAATATTTACCAGGGGCAACTGTAAGTGGAGACCCGCTGGATGCTTTAGCCAGTAGAATAGTTCCTTCCGGAGATAATTCTTTATTGGAAATAATTCGAGATGCGATTTGTTTGGATGATTTGGCATCTTTTGCTGCTAAAGATTGAATGTTTTCCTTTAACATTATTTGAGAGCATTGGTGGGGCAAACCTTTTCCTAAAGGGCCGAGGCATTTGCTGCAACGCACCTTTGGTTTATTCTCAATAGTGGTTTGCTCTATAAGAGGATGTTTTTCTTGCAGCTTTGAACAACCAATTCAACATATTAGGCAAAAACACATCCTGCCTTTTGTTTTAGGCCTTATATTGACTATTATTATTTTATTAACAGTCAATATAAGACCTGAAACAAGTATTAGGAAACAAGAGGGGAAAGAAATTGCACTCCCTCCATTTGTTTGATTTAAAGTCAATACTTGTATTGATTTAAAATCAAACAAAGGAGGGAGTGGAACTTTTTTACCCTCTTGCTTCCTGCGCAAAGTAATTCTACACGATTCGCAAAATCCTTTTGGTACCCGAGTATCACTGATATTGATCTTAGTCTTGTACAGTTGGCATATTCGATCTGCTTGAAAAGTAGTAAGCTGTCTTAAACATTTTTCCAGAAAGAGCAAGCACACAAACTTTCAATTTTCATTATTAATTTAGGTCAAATTTTGTAAAAGGCAGAATTTGATTTAGTAAAGTCAAATTTAGTGAATTGCTACGATGCCAAATCAAGCAAATATTTTTTGCTTGATTTGGCATCGTAGCAATTCACTAAATTTGAATTCACTAAATCAAATTCTGCCTTTTACAAAATTTGACCTAAATTTATATTTGATAACAATCCACTTAACATAGTAACACATATTATTAATAAAAAACTTTTAAAATAAAGGAAATATTTATCTGATTTAATTGAGGTAATATTAAATTACAAGGAAATAATTCGTGAATAGTTTTTTCCTTACCAGGAAAAAATTGCTTAAACTATTTACGTGTAAGGAAATTACATTATTGATACTTGTCACACTTATTAAACTAATGATACTTGTCACACGGGTTAGTAATATTTCAAAACAACCCTTTAACCTAATTAGTTATTCAGTTAGAGTAATTTTTCTCCGGCTGGCCCTCCAAACTTTGTCTTGGTCAGATATCTTAGTTAACTTATCTAAATTTTTTAAGTCAATTATCTTTGTCAATATAAAAAATATTTTTTTACAGTTGTTCTGTTTTCAGAAAAATAAACATTTTTATTTTCTATGTAGGTATCCCTAGAAATCCTTCTTAACCATTTTTTTAGAATTTTTTTCATTCAGGCAGTAGTTTATACCTTAGGAAATGTTGGTATATTCAAGCGAAGCATACATGGCCGCCAAGGGAGTCATGGCCTGTCCACTTTTTTTTTGTAAGGACCTTTTGTTTTAGAAATATAGGCAATTATTTTAGAAATTATGGATTTTATTTTAGAAATTGAGGGGTTGACCCCATCCACTTTGAAGGCCATGTCAACGCCATTGACACAAGCCAATTCAAATCATGTTTTAAGTAGCAAATCACTATTTTGGTCTATAAAATTTAATTAAAAGAACATATTAAGTGGTGACCATGGCCACTTTTTTGGATCGCTATAGCACTGGGTATATAGCGAGCAAAGCAGTAAATGCTTGCGTGTAAAACCAAAAAGATGTTTAACAAACATATTAGAGAAATTGTTGAAAAAATTTTTTTTATTAGTAGAAAATTTTCCATTGTAAAAAACAATTGGTATGCACAATAAAATTACGCGCTTAAACTACTGCAGTCTCGGTGAAACTTTTTATTTTTAATACTTATACGTTTTTTAAATGATTTTAACTTTGAAAAAATGTTTTTCGCTATAAAAATATTATACATGCATAGGCATCTGCGTAAGGAGAAAAAAATTCCGACAACCGTGTTACCGCATATTCTCGCAAAATATTTACGACCTCTTGCGGTTTTCTGCAAATTTTTCTTTTAATTTTACGACCACTGCGGTAAATCGCGGCTTAGGTCGAATTTAGTCGGTTTCATTACATTTTGTAAAACATACAAGATACTTAAGCATGTCTATTATGAATGTTATGAATGTACAAGTTTTTCCTGCAGAAAAAAAAAGAGAAATGGACAAAAATTTTAGCACATTTATTTGCAACTTGATAGTTTTTAGCATAAAAATTACTATTACCTATATTTTTCATGTTAAAAACTAGAGGCTTACGGTGAGAAAATTTGTTTTTCCATTTTTTAAAAAGTTCAACGCAATGACACTGCCTCATGAAAAATTTAAAATAGAAAATTTCGTCGAAAATCTTGCTTCATTTTTTAATGGATTGACTTCTAATACCAATTCGAGGCGGGTTTCACGTTCGTCAGATGTTTCCAGCAGTTTGCTTGAAAATAAACAAGCATTTGCACATTTTCTGGGTCAAGTCTTGTCCGTAGGTCAGTAACGACATTACCAGCAACAGAAAACTTTTATTTATTTTTAAAATTTGGGAAAAAAATTCTGCTTTCTTGAAAACGTTTCTTAGATATGTTTAAAATTTAACCAGTCATACAATCTGCAGTTACTGCAGATTGTATGACTTCCTAATTAGTTTGTTGACAGTTTAAATGGTTAAATTTTTTTCATCACATTACTACAGATTGCAAATTAAAAACAAAATGATCTCTAGAATTCCGCAATATACCGTGTAAAACCGCAGTAAACCGGCCAATCCAGATGCTTTCGCAAAATGATTTGCAACGCTAATCTCGGTTTCAATAAAAAATTACGCAGCTCGGAAAACCGCAAAAGCCGCGTGAGTGCGGGATTGGTCGGAGTCATGGGTAAGAAATGCAGAAGCCTATACATGTATAGAAAAGTCATTTTCGGCTAAACATTCAACATCAAATTAATAAATATTGTAATTACTAGAGAAAAGCGATTTTGCTGAAATTCAAATGTTCGGCTAGGCGCACGGCCGAATCATTGAATTCGGCGACGATCAGATATTTTAAGAAATCCGATCTGCTTTATTGAAGTGCATATCGTTACGAAAATTTTTACAAACGCCTAACTCATTTTTTTATGTTTTGAGACATTAAAAAAAAAATCACTATTTTTTTTCATACATCACAAAAAAAGATAATATTTTAAACCAATCAGAAAGTAGTTTTTTTGTGTGTAATGTAATGATGTAAGAGAGAAATAGGTTGTTTTTTTCCAGCTTTTTAATTTTATTTCTTAATACATGAAAAAAGGCGATTTTGAAGCGATCGTGACAATGTTACTTACGATATTGGTGTATTTGTTTTATTTGTGAGGTCAGGTCACTGCACATAACTTTGCAGTATATGGAAAAAACACCGAATAGTAAGAAAATTACCCGAATACCAAATAGTCGCAGAATTTTCGTGGCATCTTTATTATTACTATTGTTTTTATCGTAAGTTAAATTTACACGTAAATCCTCAATCAGCATACTTTTGACTTTTTCTTCAAATTAAAAATGCCTATATTTGATATTCCTAACGTATATTTGGTATACGAACTTATATTCGATATTTTCTTCAAATATATATATTTTTAAAGACTTTTGCTCAAAATTTAAAAATAAGCAACACCCCGTTGTTTTCTTCAAAATTTTAATTGAAATGCAAGATGTAAAAATTTATCTCAAGTTTTAAGAATATGAAACAATTAACTGTCAAATAAAAGCCAAACGATAATTTCATTTAAGCGTTGTTATACACTAAAAATAAATAAATACACCTCTGGCATGCCCCCATAACCAATATATATATATATATATATATATATATATATATATATATATATATATATATATATATATATATATATATATATATATATATATATATATATATATATATATATATATATATATATATATACAAAATCACATAAATATTACACTTTAATAAAACTCGAAGACTCAGGTTTTAGACGAAATAACCAGCATTCCGAATGAAAAACCAATTTGCGTAAGTTTAATTAATTTAGACTACAATTTCATGTAATCACTTGATATTGGAACATGAATATTAGAGATATTCGGTAATTTTGAACGCACTTCCTTTAAGACATCGTCTGCACCTAATTTCTTTAAACAATAGGCAAGTTCTTCTCCGCATTTTTCTGCCTTTATGAACTCATTAATATATAAACTGTTTATAACAACACCAGATTTTGATACCGTATAAGAGGGCGGTTCATTTTGGTCAGTTAAAATGTTTACCTGCAAGGTCGTGGAAACTGTGCTATCTAAAAAACGACTTCCATCCGCATTTAAAACTATGCCTCTTAAAGAATACTAAAATAAATAAATTGTTTTTTAAGTTAATAAAAAAAATCTATATATATTTTTTTGTAAAAAAAAATTAACATAAAAACATACATTATTTCCGCTAAATTGAGAATGACACGCAATCGGTGTACTACACCCACCATTCTGAAAAATTTAAAAATTGTACGTTATCTTTTGTAAAATTGGGCATTATTTTTTATTTTCTTAAATAACAAGAAATATAAAACATTTATTTATAAATAATTCATTAAAGAATAAGTACAACAACGTATTTTATTATCGTTATCTCTTTCTATCTTTTTAAACCCAAATTTTTAAGTTTTTTAATCAGTACAAAAGAATGCATCTGCACTAATAGGCTTCATAAAAATGTAACTCAAAGTTTGGGGTGGAAGCCTTAAAAAATCAAAACAACTAAAGTTGTTTTAGTTTTTAATTATAATAAAGTAAATTCAAAGCTATATTTTTAAAAATTCAATCAAACCAAAATTTTACAAACTATTGATAGAGCAGAGTAAAAATAAGAAATGTAGGTTCAAAGCTAATCTAAGTTAATTATGCTAACTTAGAAATTTTAAAAAACTTTAGAAAACTTAGAAATGTAGGTTCAAAGCTAATTTAAGTTAATTATGCTAACTTAGAAATTTTAAAAAACTTTAGAAAACTTAGAAATGTAGGTTCAAAGCTAATTTAAGTTAATTATGCTAACTTAGAAATTTTAAAAAACTTTAGAAAACTTAGAAATGTAGGTTCAAAGCTAATTTAAGTTAATTATGCTAACTTAGAAATTTTAAAAAACTTTAGAAAACTTAGAAATGTAGGTTCAAAGCTAATTTAAGTTAATTATGCTAACTTAGAAATTTTAAAAAACTTTAGAAAACTTAGAAATGTAGGTTCAAAGCTAATTTAAGTTAATTATGCTAACTTAGAAATTTTAAAAAACTTTAGAAAACTTAGAAATGTAGGTTCAAAGCTAATTTAAGTTAATTATGCTAACTTAGAAATTTTAAAAAACTTTAGAAAACTTAGAAATGTAGGTTCAAAGCTAATTTAAGTTAATTATGCTAACTTAGAAATTTTAAAAAACTTTAGAAAACTTAGAAATGTAGGTTCAAAGCTAATTTAAGTTAATTATGCTAACTTAGAAATTTTAAAAAACTTTAGAAAACTTAGAAATGTAGGTTCAAAGCTAATTTAAGTTAATTATGCTAACTTAGAAATTTTAAAAAACTTTAGAAAACTTAGAAATGTAGGTTCAAAGCTAATTTAAGTTAATTATGCTAACTTAGAAATTTTAAAAAACTTTAGAAAACTTAGAAATGTAGGTTCAAAGCTAATTTAAGTTAATTATGCTAACTTAGAAATTTTAAAAAACTTTAGAAAACTTAGAAATGTAGGTTCAAAGCTAATTTAAGTTAATTATGCTAACTTAGAAATTTTAAAAAACTTTAGAAAACTTAGAAATGTAGGTTCAAAGCTAATTTAAGTTAATTATGCTAACTTAGAAATTTTAAAAAACTTTAGAAAACTTAGAAATGTAGGTTCAAAGCTAATTTAAGTTAATTATGCTAACTTAGAAATTTTAAAAAACTTTAGAAAACTTAGAAATGTAGGTTCAAAGCTAATTTAAGTTAATTATGCTAACTTAGAAATTTTAAAAAACTTTAGAAAACTTAGAAATGTAGGTTCAAAGCTAATTTAAGTTAATTATGCTAACTTAGAAATTTTAAAAAACTTTAGAAAACTTAGAAATGTAGGTTCAAAGCTAATTTAAGTTAATTATGCTAACTTAGAAATTTTAAAAAACTTTAGAAAACTTAGAAATGTAGGTTCAAAGCTAATTTAAGTTAATTATGCTAACTTAGAAATTTTAAAAAACTTTAGAAAACTTAGAAATGTAGGTTCAAAGCTAATTTAAGTTAATTATGCTAACTTAGAAATTTTAAAAAACTTTAGAAAACTTAGAAATGTAGGTTCAAAGCTAATTTAAGTTAATTATGCTAACTTAGAAATTTTAAAAAACTTTAGAAAACTTAGAAATGTAGGTTCAAAGCTAATTTAAGTTAATTATGCTAACTTAGAAATTTTAAAAAACTTTAGAAAACTTAGAAATGTAGGTTCAAAGCTAATTTAAGTTAATTATGCTAACTTAGAAATTTTAAAAAACTTTAGAAAACTTAGAAATGTAGGTTCAAAGCTAATTTAAGTTAATTATGCTAACTTAGAAATTTTAAAAAACTTTAGAAAACTTAGAAATGTAGGTTCAAAGCTAATTTAAGTTAATTATGCTAACTTAGAAATTTTAAAAAACTTTAGAAAACTTAGAAATGTAGGTTCAAAGCTAATTTAAGTTAATTATGCTAACTTAGAAATTTTAAAAAACTTTAGAAAACTTAGAAATGTAGGTTCAAAGCTAATTTAAGTTAATTATGTTAACTAATGGCTCTTTAGACGATCTTAATGTATATAAACTAACTTTTTTGTATTAAGTTTTTTTAAAAAATAATTGAAGTTGTTTAAAATGTTTTGTGTCCATTTAATCCAACATTAGATATAGACTTTAATTTCTCAAAACTTTTTTTTTAATTAATTAACTAATTAAATAAACTAATTTCTTTAAAAACTCAAAAAAGACTCAAACATTGTTCCAATTTTTAAAACTCATGATAAGCTTGATCCTTCTAACTATAGACCTGTTTCTATTTCGTCAGTTATATGCAAAATTTTAGAAAGGATAATAAAAAAACTCATTCGGCATCTTTTAGATAATAATTTGATAAACAAGATTCACCATGGCTTTTTACCAGGTAAATCTTGCTTTACAAATTTACTTGAAAGCCAAGATATTGTAACTCTAGCAGTGGATCAAGATATTATCTTAGTGGATCAAGATATAAGATGTAACTCTATTGATATTTTCTTTACTGACTTTTCTAAATCATTTGACAGAGTTCACTATAGAAAATCATTAGACAGAGTTCACTATAGAAAATCATTTGACAGAGTTCACTATAGAAAACTTATATTAAAAAGTGAAATGTACGGTATAAAGGGATTCATTCTTAAATAGATTGGATCTTTTTTATCAAATAGAAGGCAAAGAGTTGTTCTTGAAGATATTGCTTCTACATGGCTTAGTGTTTTAAGTGGGGTACTGCAAGGCAAGGACAATTTTGAATTTAATATATCTCAATGATCTTCCAGATAAACTAAAAAACAAATGGAAGCTCTATGCTATTGATCGCAAAGTTTTCCACATAATCTGAGATAACAGTAGAAATGATCTACAGGATGACATAAATTCTATTTTTAATAGGTGCAATGACTGGAGTATGCAACCAAGTATAGAAAAATGTAAAATAATGCATGTCAATAAAAGTAACAAATTAAATAAAAATATCAATATTACATTTCTGATTATCAATTGAGTACTGTGGATTGTGTAAATGATCTTGGTATCATGCTTAAAAGCAATCTGAAATATGGCCATCATATATCTACGTGTGTTTCTAATGCAAATAGAATTTTAGGTCTTATCCAACACACATAATACTTAAATTGTTAAGTTTTGCTAGTACGCCCTTATCTAGAATATGCGTCTTCTATTTGGAATCCATTTTAAAAAAAAGACATTAATCTTATTGAAGGAGTACAACATAGAGCAATAAGAGCAGGATATTTATGAGGAAAGATTAAATAGATTTAATTTAACAACTTTATCTATGAGAAGAGAAAGAAGCGATTTAATCAACTTTTTTAAATGCCTTAATAATTTGTGGTAGCTGGTTATTTTTTTGTTATCTTTTTGAATGGCTTGAGGAGTATGATACTTTTATACATAACTATAGCTAAAGAAGTCAACAAATAATGCGCGCTGTGACATGGCCCAGCCACAAATGAAAAAACACATCTACTTTAATGAAGCAGGTTGGAAACTTCAAAACCTAATGAAGCAGGTTGGAAACTTCAAAATTAACTGTATCACCAAATATTCAGCAACTGAAAATTCGGTACATTGGACAAGTGGGTTGAGGAATATTCAGTATTTGGCATAATCACTATTCATAATATCTCTAGTATATAGCACTAAAGATAAAGATTGGATGTCAAATGAAAGTAGATTGGTTCAAACATTTTATAAGAGATGTTAAACTATTAAAACAATTCAAGGCTTTGTTACACCCATCACCATGTTACACCCAAAAAAAAGGTTTTGCAGCTATATATTTAGTATAGAATGCATGAGTGAATATGGTACCTACCCACACTATATACAGACTGCAACCATAAGATGTAGCATTGTTTGGAATACTTGGTACATACTATGATGAAACTATGTGGAAATGGATCAATAAACATGTATGCAATAACAACTGAGCCAAAGGCCGAACTATTTATGAAGCATACATCTTGTTCAAATCAATTAATTAAATGTTCCTTTCTCACTGTGTTGTAAATATCCAATTATTGTAGTATTGTAGCGACCTGAATTTTTTTTTCATAACATGATCTGCCTAACATGAAACATGATCTGCCTAACATGAAAATGCAATCCATAAGTTGCTTAGATCACGAGAAATAATTTATTAATTTTTATTTTTTCTAGATTTTCTAGACTTATACAGTTAAAGTGTTTCATTAAATATATACAAAAATATTTGATAATTTTAAACAGATTAGCTGAATAGCAAATTGAAAATATTGACTAATTGTGTTTAAAAAAATTAAATATAAGATAATCCTTTGGTGGGGAGAAAATCAAACAAACTAGGACGATAATGAAGGTAACAATTTACAGAAAAAAAAGTCCCACCTTTTCAGTGTTCTAATGTCTATCCTAATTTAGAAGATGTAAAAATTTCAGAAATTCCAAGGAAGAGTTTTACAAAATTAAGCTCAAATTGATCAAATATAAAAAAAATTTATTTTAAAAAAGATTTTTTTAATAATTATATTCTTTTTAATTGGCTTTTTTTTTTTTTTTGTTTCAAAAAAAAAAAACAGAAACTTTTAAAAATATAATAATGATTCACAGGTAGTTTCACATGACACAATAGAATTTAATTTCACAAGACACAATAAAATTTAAAATTGTTTTGTATTCAAGTAATTGCATCTATTTAAATCTTTTTCATACCAGTTTTAAAAAAACATTAAATTTGTTTTGCTTCATATTGGCTTTACCATAAGTGATACTTTTTACTATTTATTTGAGACAAAAATGCTCAACAAATATATATCTAATCATTATAAATAAAAACATCAATATATATATATATATATATATATATATATATATATATATATATATATATATATATATATATATATATATATATATATATATATGTATATATATATATATGTATATATATATATATATATATATATATATATATATATATATATATATATATATATATATATATATATATATATATATATATATATATATATATATATATATATATATATATATATATATATATATATGTATATATATATATAAGATTGAAAATATTATAGATACATATAAGATTGAAAATATTTAAAAACAAATACTTAAAAAAAATTAACTTGAAACCATAAAGAGATATAAAAAATGTAATTACCAAGGTCCTCATAAAAGAACGTTCAGCCACACAAGCCAGTAAGGTTTCCATATCAGTTAATTGAGCAAGAATTGATATCGTATATTTATCATCATTGCGAACCTCCACAGTTATAGCACCCTGTAAATTAAAATTTATATAATAAATATTAAAAATAATAAAATAATATTTAAATAAAAAAAAAAAATAAACAATAAAGAATATATTTTAAGAGATGAAAAAACTACAATGTAAAAAATCTTCCTTGCTGTTAATAGAATTAAAAACATTGCTTAACTTTTTAAATTTTTCCTAAAGCACTACTCGATTCAAATAAAAACTTTAAAGCACTACTCGGTTCAAATAAAAACTTTAAAGCACTACTAGGCTCAAATAAAAACTTTATATGCTTCAAAAAAAGTGATTATTAGATTACTACTTAAGAATCAAGACATAAATTGAAGCAAATAAGTTAAAAAAAAAGAGGAAAGTGAGGACTTAATTGTTTGAAATAAAAAAACATTTTAATAAAAAATATATATATAAAAAAAGCAACAACAACAAAAAAAAATATTTTACTAGCCTAAGAGTGGAAAAACTATTATTTTGGAAATTTCCTTTGACAAAAAGAAAGAAATTCAGACAGACCTAAATATAGGAGTGGGTAGGAAATGCATATATTTCTTAATAATATTAAATTTAACTCTAATTTTTGTTTCACTTGTTTTTATTGACGTGAAGTCTATACAAAGAGACGTAGCTTCTTATTGCATAATTGGAAAATAAAAAAATTTAAAAATTAATTATTTTCACAAAACATATTAAAACTAGCAAAACAAAACAAACAACAATATGTGTAATATGTAACTATACTTGACCAATCGCATAAAGACATTCGTCTTCTGACAAAATCTAAAATTAAAAAATATAATTTAAATTTTTTCTATAAAAAAAAAAAAAAAAAAAAAAAAAAAAAAAAAATCCAAAAGATCAAGTCTGCAAAATGTTATACTTGTCCAATTTTCTCAGTCCACCCCATTCGATCAACGCCAGCTTTTGCTAAAACAATTGCATCATACAAAGATTCTTCTTCTAACTTTTGGAGGCGTGTGTTTAAATTACCACGCTAACTCAAAGATAAGGAGAAACTTATCTTAATTTGTTGTAAAAAATTGATATTAGTTAGTACATAAAAAAAACAAATAATTTAGAAAAAAAAAAATATCTACAATAAATATGCAACCTTTCTGATCAGTTTTTATATTCTTATATTTAATTATATAATTATTTTTACATTTTTATATTTCTTTTATTTACTCTTTTATTTTAAACGACAAATTGTGTAAAATTAGTTAAAAATTTTTAAAACAAGTCTGAATCCTATTTTCCATAAAGAAATTTTGATGAAGATTTATCATTAAAATCATAAAACTTAAGTTTTTTAATAAAATATAGTTAGCATTTGATAGCATATTTGTTTTTCTTTAAAAAAGTATGATAGTAACAATGCATTCAATTCAATTGATGAAAACATGCTGAGAACATCATATTGATGAGAACATCCTGAGAAATGTTATATTAACATTAGTCAACCAAAACAACTAAACAAGCCCTCCCAGAAAACGTGTTTTTGTCTTATACGACCACACATGAGTATTTTATTTAAGACAACTTGGTCATGGCTGCTTGCAAGTTTTATAATATTATTCATTACAGAAAAAGTTTTAAACCAAAAAAAGGATAACTAACAAAATAGAAAATAAAAAGAAATTTAAATAAAAAAAAATGAAAATAAATTATTAAATTAAGTTAGTGGTTGTTATTTTCATTAACAAAATTAGATAATGTGAAGCAAAAAAAAAAAAAAAAAAAAAAAAAACAGTTTTAAGTCTACAATAAAAAGAGTGATTTTCCTTTATTTAACTATTTTTTTTTAAAAGAGAAAAGAGAAAAGTGAAATTATAAATTGCAATGTGTTTGAAAATATATTTGTATAATTTTAATGTAACAACAAGGGTTAAATTAAGCGATTGCAAAATGCAAAATCTGGAAAAATATCTGGTCTTCAAAATTTTAGTTTATGCAAAACTGTGTTCTTTGTTTTCAAGGGGAGAATCAACATAAATTTTTTAGCAAATGTTATAAAAAATAAAACAATAAACTTATGACTACAAAAGTAATAATACTTTAGAGGACTATAAGTAACAATTTTCATAACGCTAAGCTTTTTATAAAGTACGTTTTTATAAAGTTGTTTAATATTTGAACATCCACTTTATTTTTTTTTAGATGCTTTTCTACTTTAATTAAAGTTTGGAATTAATGATGTTGTTTGAAAAAGAATGAAATTTAAAAGTTATAAGTGCTTTATAAAATTAATAACACTATTATAGTTTTATTACTTTTATAATGCAGTTAGTTATTAGAGTGTTATTACTTTTGTAGTCATAAGTTTATTGTTTTGTTTTTTATAACTTTCTTGCTAACAAACTTATAATAATTTACTCCTTGAAATCAAAGTACACGGCTTTGTATAAACTAAAATTTAACTTTACTAAACATTAGTCCGGAATCTTTATCAAGAGAAAGTTGATTTTGAAATTTTCTGATCTGCAACCGAACTAAATTAATTTAAAAATATTTGGTAAAAATTTCAGCTGAATTAAGTTTAAAAAAAGTTACTTTTTTTAAAAAAACTTTTAAACACTACTATATTTGAAAAGATTTTATAAGTTACTGACTTTAAGATAAAGCTTTTATCAAAAAATTATTAAAAATATTATTAAAAAGCATTATCAATAATGTTTCATAAAATTAAAAAACACTTAATCAAAAATTATTTTTATGTGAAGTATAACTAATAAAATAAAAGCACTTAAAAAAAAAAAGAAAGAAAAGATACAACACTTTGAAATGTAAGTTTATTATATTTTCTTTTTAATTGTGCAACCCTTCGTAGAGAACTTGTTCCAATAATACTAGTATTATAAAGAATATAATAACAAATCAAAATCTGTTTATACTAAAAAACTAATTTTAAAAAAATTCTTAAAAAGCTAATAAATAGTATAATAAAATATAATCATAAATAACAAACATAAAAAATAAATAATAATAAATATAGCAACAAAATTAAAACCAAAGTTGAAATGCACCATATTTGGAGGTATATAAAAAATATATATTTTTTTTAAAAGATACAAATATTAAAAAAATTTTTATTGTATTTTATTAAAACAAATTAGTTTTATTTGTTCCACTGAAAATCTTAAATAAAACTTTAATTGTTTAACTTTTTTGTAATTTTTCTTAAACGAAATGCCTAGAAACATTTTCTTTTGTTTGTAAAGCAGGTATACTAATCAATCAATTTTTTTTTGGACAGTCAATTTTGTTAATTTTTATCTTCTTAATAGCAGCCCTCAGAATCAACGACAGAATACAACAATGCTGACCTAACTGCCGATAAGTGTTTAAGGTCAGTAAAAAATTGTCGACCTCATTTCTATGTTTTATGGTAAAACTTTAGTGTCTCTTGTTTTTTTGCTGACCTTATGCCGATTATTTTAATAATCGGCATAATATTCCTCGTAAATAGAAAAAATGAGGTCGGCAATTATTAGCTGACCTCATTTTTCTTTATTCTGAGGGCTGATAATAGTGAATCTTGTAAATAAAAAAAAACCTAATGCTTTTGAATTCATAATAAAAAAATAAATTCACTTTTATAATAATGATTTTAAATATTTTTCTATTTTAAACAAAAACTTAAAATTAAAGTAAATAACATTTAAATTAACTGCTAACATTGAAACAACTCGCATGTACAGAGATTTTTATTAAATTAAAAATGGAGGTTTGATAACATAAAAGTAAATTTAGATGTTTTTAAATTCAACTTTATTTTTAGTAAAGTTGATTAGATTTTTATACAACTTTTCGTATAAAAATGTAATCAACAATTTTTCTGTGCTTGTTTAGGTTAGATGTGACGTGTTATAAACGTTCATTATTATAATAAACTATTAAAAGGAGAACCATTTGGCCATATAGCAATAATTCTCCTAGTCCAAGTCCAAATACATTATTCTAACATTTCTAATTTTTTGAAATTATATATAAAAAATTAACACTATTATGCTACCTTTTGGAGTGTCTAAATAATAATTTAAAAAAAACCTATTTTCTGGAAGGTCAGCCAATCTTTTGCCATTATGTTTAGGATGAAATATAATACAGTCACGTGGATCATCTCTCCTATAAAAAAATTATAAATTTTAGTCACATATTTTAGTCATTTTAAACAAAATCAAATTATACTTTTACCTAAGTTTATTAATTTGAAATACAATTCCTAGTTACATATCCCTAAATAATCCTATTACATTTCTCAAGTTTATTTTTATTAAAAAAATTGTCATATATATTAATTAGTCTAAAGACAACTAATTTAAAAATTAACTTTAAACATGTTACTAAGATCAAAAAACAATCAATTAAAGGGTTGATTTAAACAAAACAAAAATATTACAACAACACTAGGTCTGAATAGTATTCAAAATAATACAAGTTTTTATACATTCAATTATGAAAATAAACAAGAGAGAAAAATATTGGAAAAAAATTACTTATAAATAGTGCTAATAGCCATTCCTTGAGGCAATGTAGTAGGTAAGTCTTTTAAAGAATGTACTAAAAAGTCGACTCTAAAAAAATATAAAAATTCTTATTTCTTAAAAAATTTATTCATAAAAATATTTACTAAAAAGATCTATACCTTTTCTCTGATAAAGCTAACTCTAAATCTTTTGTGAACAAACTCTTTTCACCAATCTATAAAATGTTTCTATTCATACTTAAACTG
Organism: Hydra vulgaris; assembly: GCF_022113875.1. Taxonomy (NCBI): domain Eukaryota; kingdom Metazoa; phylum Cnidaria; class Hydrozoa; order Anthoathecata; family Hydridae; genus Hydra; species Hydra vulgaris. Next base: position 14,917,268 of record NC_061159.1, on the reverse strand, counting down.
CATTTTTTTTTTTTTTGCTTATTCTTTGTAAACACATTTTTTAATTTAATAAATATTAAATTGAAAAAAATAATAAAATTACAATGTTATTAAAAAATGTAATAATATTATTATACTAAATATATTTTAATTAGGCTTTTTATTTTTGTCTAATATCAAAATAAAATAAAAATAAAAAGAATATATAAAAAAAGAAAATAAAAGCCAAAAATGCTTTACAGTACCAACAAATTTTAAATTATTTAAAATTGATTTTATAACACCTCTAACCTTTGGAAGAGCAATATGTAATATTTTGTCGCCAAGAGTGTCCATTGTTTCTTAAAATTAAAATATTATACACACGAGTAATAAAAAGTTTACAATAAATAAGTAAATTATCAATTTTTGATCAAAGTTTAATTAGTATTGAAAAATACAATTTTGATGTTGAATTGAATTTTTACAATAATCAAAACTTTTACAAAACAAAAACTTTTTTATTTGGAAAATAAAACTTTTTTGCAACAGAATAAAAAATAAAAAAAAGCACTTAGCCAAATAATATTTTATGGAGTTTTTTTTTTAAATTTATTTCAATTCCAGTATAGTATGAGATTTTTACTAATAATAAATTTTTACTCACCAGTAAAAAATTTTCTTTCATATTTATATTCACTAGTAAAAAGCTTGTATTAAATTATTAGCCATAAGATTTTTACTCCCCACATAAAATGTAATTTGCGAAAATGTTCTAGTTTGTCAATACTATTTGCAAATACGTTCTAGTTTGTCAATACTATTTGCAAATACGTTCTAGTTTGTCAATACTATTTGCAAATACGTTCTAGTTTGTCAATACTATTTGCAAATACGTTCTAGTTTGTCAATACTATTTGCAAATACGTTCTAGTTTGTCAATACTATTTGCAAATACGTTTTAGTTTGTCAATACTATTTGCAAATACGTTCTAGTTTGTCAATACTATTTGCAAATACGTTCTAGTTTGTCAATACTATTGACTCAATAGTATTGAAAGAATACAACTTGATCAAAAAAAAGATGTTTATAATCAGGTTGAAACAAACTGCAATCTTTAAAATGTTTAAATGTTTAAAGTATTGACTCAATGAAATATTTGATATAAAATAAATATTTTTGTATACCAAGCCTTGCCAGAAGCGTGCACCCACATATCTTGTTCTCCTACATTTCAAATAACTTTTTTAGACAACTTGACCATGTTTTTATATAGTAAGTATTTTAAGAATTTGCAGCAAAATAAAGCTATATGAAACTTCAGAGAATAAAACAGCAATACTCGAAGAAAGGAAATAAATACTATACAAAATAGAAAATCAAAATAAGCTACAAAAATTAAAAATTGAAAAAAATTTTGTCGAAAAAAATATATCTAAATGTTTGTTTGTTTGTATTGTTTTTTTTTAAAGGTGATTGTTATTTTCCACTACCAAAACTGAAGTTGAGGAAAAAAGCAGATAAAATATAACGAAAAAAAAAAAAAAAAAAAAAAAACATTTTTTGATATTCAATTTATTTGTGACTTGTTTTCCAAATAATTTTTAATAAAAATGATTATGGTATATAAAAAAATAAAAAACATAGAATGCCATCATGTTCGAAAAAACTTCGAAGAAAATCTGACAGTTTAATTACTTATTATAAATTTTTTTTGTTGAAATAATTTTTTTGCCTACAGCATGAAAGTAAAATTTCTAAATTGTGACTTTTATTAACTACTAATATACTGATAGTTCAGAAAAAAAAACGCTTTGAAAAAATTTGAATTTTTAAAAATTTTTTATTGTCAGATGTTTGGCAATAAATCATATAAAATGCAACTTTGATGTAATATTACTTTTTATATTTTTTAAATTTGCTCCAAATTAATATTTAAATTGCTGGTTAATTTAAAAACAAACGTGAAAATTTATTGAGTCCAAAATTTTTGCCTTCAATTAGGCAGCAACTAGAGGTGAATATCAGAACATTTTGCTTCAAAAAATATTTTAAGAGGTTTTTGCTAATGACTTCGGCCTCCATAAAAAGTTGGCATTTTAGCAGAATATTACTTTGCTGTCAAAAGACATTATCAACTCTGCTTTTAAAATTATTTTGATAAATAATTTTGATGATAAGGATATATAATTGATAAACTTTGATGATAAAAATAGTTGATAAATAAAAAGATAATTATTTGTAAACATGTACAAGAGCAAACTACTAACATTTATAAAATAATTACCAGACGCAATTTGAAATGTAGGGATACTTAAATCAAAATGTACATACATCAAATGACTTGGTTTTGGTTAAGGAAAGTTAAGAAAGATTTTATTTTTTTTTAATAAAAAATAATTATAAAAAAAACTTAAAGGTTAGTGCACTTATTAAAGATTGGCAAGACCTGTTAAAAGATAAGAAACACATATATTTAGTCAGCGATTATAACATCTTTATTCATGCTTTAGTAAGAAAATGGCAACAAAAAAAGATCAAATTATTTTTTACTTTTTTTATTTAATTTTTTTATCTTTAAAATTTATACTAAAAAACTAATTTTTATTATCAAATTTTAACTTAACGATGAAAACAAATATATTCAAGGAAACTAATTTGTTCGCAAAATACACAAACTTTTTTTCAGTTTTGCTTTAAGTTTTGGAACAATTTTGAAAAAATTATTTATTGTAGATTTAAGATTTTCTAAAACCTTTATAGATGGAAAACCAAGAGCTAAATGGCTAAATAACAAAACATTAACAAAAAAAAAAAATCATTTTTTTTTTAAAATACTGTTTAGTCAAATATTTTCATAAAAAATCTTTAAAAAAAACAACCTAGTATGCTTGCTATAATATAGCAAACTTGCATAAAGTATTTACAACATATTTGAAAGCCAGTTAAAGTATAGCAAACTTTCACTTTAAATATAAAAAATTTTTATATGTGTTGCAATCAGAACCAATTCAAAGTTTATCTAATTAAATTTAAGTATATACAGCAAATTAATTTTTTTTTGCAATAAAAGTACCTATAATGCACTCAACATCTTTTTCTTTTTGACACAAAGCTGCAACAATTGACTTTGTCTGAATAACAGCAAGCTAATAAATAAAAAATTTAAAATTTACTTTTTAAGAATTGCCAAAAAAAAAGCTAAATAAGAAAAGAAAAAAGTTAAAAAAAAATACCACAAAAAAACAAACAAATTGCGAAAATATTTTTTTAAAGAAAAAACTAATCGCAAAGGTGTGAAAAGCAACTTACTTTCTAATCATCCATATTGATGATTAGAAAGTAAGTTATAAGATTCAAGAAGAGAGATTAAGTATTTGTTAATTAAAGATTCAAGAACCTTGCTTTTGATAGGAAAAAGACTAATGGGATGGTTAGTTCGACGAATCAGATCGCTCTCCAGAATTTTTGAAAATAGGAATGACAGATGCCGCCTTTCAGCAGGCTAAAAAACTCTGATAGGCATTTGTTAAATGGTTTTGAAAGTATAGACGACAACTCCAGAGAACACTTCTGCAAGACTATAACAGATATGTTGTTCGGGCCACAAGCTGTAGAAGAGTCTAAGCAAGAAATCACTTTTAATAAAGAAGCTGAAATGATACGAATGTCAAGCAATGGATCAACCTGTTAGACAGCTATATCAGGTAGAACGCAATTAGTGAAATCAAGAGATGATATTGATGAAAAGTTCTTTGCAAACAATTCAGCTCTTTAGGTGAGGTGACAAAGTGTGAACCATACAAGAGAGGTGGAATAACAGATTTGCCATTATTATTGATATTATTAAAGATTCTACAGAAGTCAGGAGAGCCCAACTTTTGTGATGAAATACAAGATTTCATGACCTGAGAATAATGGGCTTTGGCATTAGAAAAAACCTTTTTACAATGGTTTCTAGCAGTAAAAAACGGACCTCTTTTTTCTGGAGAATTGTTTTGCTGATAGAAATGGAAGTAACAATTTCGATTGGAAATTGCAGCAGCACAATGTAAGGAAAACCATGGAAAAGAATGAGGCTTGACCTGAAATCGTCAAGAGGGAATAAAAGATTCGATGATATCACATCCAAATGTATTCTCTAACTGAATACATTTGGCAGGCCTTGTTATGAAATTTTGTTGCGTAACGGAAAAGCGCAACATGAATATATGTAACTTTATATTTTTATAAGATATTTACATTGTTAAAAGTTTAACTGCGCCAGTTATGTATTTTAAAATACCTCATTGTAATTAAATTCAAAAACACATCAGAAATTATTGTAAGTCTTTAAAATGTTTAAAAAATTAAAATTTAAAATTATATCTTTAAATTAAACAATATTGTGATAAAAAAAGTTATAAATTAAATTTAAATGTTGATTAAAAAAAAATTTCCTTATTTTAAAATCTTATACTTATTTAAACTTGATTTTTTTTCTTTGAAAAATTATTTTTATGGTTATTTTTTTTAAATGAGGGGACACTTGTTTATGGTTGATTTTCTTAAGGAATCGTCCATAAATTATGTAACACGAAATTTAACTACTAGACAAAAGAAAAAGTGTTAAAAGTTCTCCCTCGCAGAGTCTTTAATTAAACCATGTATAAATAACCCTTCAAGTCCAGCGAAAGATGCCACTCAAAAGAGCAAAATGTTCTTCTACTTATATTTTTAAAATGAGCTTTGCATTGTGTAATTTATGGACGATCCCTAAAGTACACATTAGATTGGGTTTTCCCTAAACCATAAACCTGACTTTTGATAAAATAAAAATTGAAATTAAACGAAGATTACTGCTTTTCGGTTTCGTTTTTTTTTTTATTTCCATAAAATTATTTTATTTTTATGTACCGTGAAACCTAATGTATTTTTACTATTTCTTACTGAATCCAAAAAGAAAAATAGTTTTTCGGTTTTAAGATGTTATTACCAGAACTTGTTTTTAACAAATATCAGTATAATTTTGAAATTTTATAAACCTTATATTTATAGCAAAATAATTTTTTTTTTTTTTTTTTCATAAATTAAATATAAGTTTAATATAGGCTTTTAAAGAGTTGATTTATTGATCGGGTTATTTTTAATCGGTTTAAAGTTTGGGTTGTTTTATAAAAAAAATTTTTTACATAAAATTTCATGGCAAAGGAAAAACCCAAACATAACATTTAAACTTGAGTTTAAAAAAACTTTTTTGTATTGACGTCATTTATAAATTTATAAAAAAGCATTATTCAGATCAGTATATAAGGAACTGGAACTATTTGAATCTTAACTGAAATTAAAATGAAGTTATATGTAATGCGAAAATTTTAAAGTAACTTGAATTAAATTTATTTTTTACTTTAACATAAATTTTGGAAATTTTATCAGTAAAAAAAATTGAAAAACCGAGCGTTTTAAAATTTTTAAAAGAATTTTAATTAAATTTAATCAAATAAAATATTAAAACTATGAATAATAATAAAATTAATTTAAATTTAATAAAATGAATTAAAAATAAATAAAAAATAGGGGAATGCTTCTTAACAAGGCCTGATTTGGGCGTGACATCTTTTTTAAAATTTGTATAAGTATTAGAAATAAAGGAAAAACAATCTTTTTTAAGATTTGATATTTAATTCTAAATCAGCATTAGGTTGGCAAAAAAAAATTGACCCAAAGAGGTTACCATAAAACTTAGAAACGAGGTCGGCAAAAAATTGCCGACCCTGATTCCGAGGGTTGATATATATATATATATATATATATATATATATATATATATATATATATATATATATATATATATATATATATATATATATGATATATATATATATATATATATATATATATATATATATATATATATATATATATATATATATATATATATATATATATATATATATATATATATATATATATATATAATATTCATCCATATTGATGATTAGAAAGTAAGTTATTAGATTCAAGAAGAGAGGTTAAGTAATTGATATGTGAGAAATTAAGTATTTAAGCATCTCAAAAATTAAATAATAACAATAAACTTTTGTCAGGTCAGGTTATCCTGCTACTGGTAACATGTAACCCAGTACAATCTGCTTCATGTTGCAGATTGTACTGGGTTACATGTTATCAAAGTTGCAACACAAGAATGTAATATCATTTATAAGCACGACAATTAGCAAATTAAGAAAATTTATTCAATAGCACAAATGGGAGTTTCCAAGAGTATGGAGTTATGCTCGCGTGCTGGTATCAACGTTAACAGAGACACAATGAAACAAGTTGTAGCTGAATGTGATGAATGTAATTCAATCAATCCTAATGTGATTTCGTGGGATAAAGGAAATCTTGTGATCAGTAAAGTGTGGGAAAGAGTAGCGTGCAATGTTACTCATGTTGATTCGTTGCTATATCTCACCTGTATTGATTGTGGCCCAAGCAGATACACGTTGTGGACACCACAATGTGTATCTGCTTGGTTCACAAGTGCAACAATATTTGTTCAATCCTTAGAAAAAATATGGTCATCACTTGGACCTCCTTCCGAAGTTCTTCTAGATAATTCTAAATTGTTTAAAGACTATACAAGCTATGGTGTTGAAGTGTGAAATAAGTCTTATCTATCGAGCTGTTGAAAAACCATCTAAGATCTAAGTTCTCAAATAAATTCTCTGGACAATGATGAAGCTAACAATAGTATGGACGGCGCTGATCAAAACTATTCAACAAATTGGGAGACAGAGTGACAGCCTGTTCGGTTCACTCGATATAGGAGAAGGGTATTCCCTAACCATAATCACGATTATGTGTAATTATTACAATAATTAGCTCTTTTTGAGCTAGGAAAGATGTTGCGATTTTAATGTCTGTCAATAATTTGCTTTGCTAATTGATAATAAAAGTCACAAGTTGCATATTTTTATTATTATAACATTTTGTATAGCGATCATTAATTGTTGACAAAATTCACAAGTTGTATTTTTAAATGCTATATATAGAGAACTATTTTGTTGTAAAAATGTTGAGGTTGTTGATAAGAAACAAAAACATTAAAAACAAAATGGTCTCTAAATGCATTGAACAACACATGCATACATTTTTTTTGTGGATAACTTAGCCAATGTTTTTTTGCATACATTAATAAGATATGCGTTTAAAAAATGCACTGAAAAAACCAAACTAATTTAAATAGAAAGTTAAAAAAACAACAACCATAAACTGAAAAGAGAAACTAAATTAACGAATGATAAAATAAATAATGAATAAGCCAGAGAAAATAAAAGCATAAAACTAATATATTTTTTAATTTAAAAGTGTCTTAATAAATCAAACTTAATTTAAAAGTTCCAATTAATAGTTTAAAGTTATTAATTTTTCCTTTGTCACAACATTGTTGTAGCCCATAGGTTGATAAATTGTGTCATTTATGTGGCGCAACTGGTTCTAATCCTACTAATGGAATTTTTTATTTGCTGTTTCATTTGCTGTATAGACATTAGAAAATATCAAAGTTTCAAATTTCTAAATAATCAAGTTTTAAAGTAATTAAGTTTGGATTAAATAATTTTGAAACTGATTTTTTCTAAATTCTTCATAGTAAAATACTTTAAAATATATATAAATTTTTTTCTTTTATTTTTCTAGTTTATTTTTTATTCATTTTTACTTTTTTGAATTTTTGAATTTTTTTTTTTTTAGTTTTCATTTCTCTTTCCAGTTTATAGTTTGTTTATTTATACTTTAGTGTTTTTTTTTTTTTTTTTTTTTTTTTTTTTAATGTTGATATTAGTTTGAGTTACCATTTGTTTATTCAGCACATTTTTTAAACATACTAATTTAAAACATGCTAAGTGCTATTTTAAAACCCTTATCACTTACCTTCACAAATTAATTTATCTTTTATCTCTAACTCTATTTTGTGCCCTCTTGTTCTTCTTTAAGATTAAACATTAAAATCACTAACTTTTTTTCATAATTCTTGACATCAGATTCATCATATAATTGTACTTTTAATAACTAATAACATAAGACTTCTGAATTTATTTTGTAATCTTTTGAACAACTCTATTGAAATCAAACATCTTATTATTATTGCAAATAACTCTAAATAAATGTAAAATAAATGTAAAAAGATACTATCAGGCACTAAGATCTATTATTGTCAGATTACAAGTAACATAATTGTCACATTCTCACAATGTGACCCCTGTCACAGTCTTCATTTATGCTGGAAAATTACTAAGTATCTTGGCAAAGACTTCTTAACTTGAGTCTAAAAACTTACAATCAAAAACTTGAAATCCTCTTGTTCTACGCTTTATTATAATGTATATACTGTTATAACAGATTCTACTATGCATTAGATAGAAGCAAGGCAGCAAGGGTTCTATCATGGTGAATCTCTAAAAAAAAAATTTAAAATTATTGAATCATTTCTTGTAATATAGTATTAAAGTTGTCCTTGATATATAGTACTCTTCTTCATTTCCAGTAATATTTGGGGTACCACAAGGTATTTGCAGGTGTCATAAAAGTTATTTCCGAAAAAAAGTTTGGTATTGGTTGTTTTTCATCTATATCTATAGTCATCTAGAAAATAAATGATATCCTTATATTGATTAACGATAACACTTTGCATTTTCTCAGATTATCATTCACTACTGACCTTATATGGAAACCATATATATTCTGCAAAATTTGCCTCTTTAACAGATTCTAACCAATATTCCATTCCCTACATTTATAATTCTCTTATTTATCCTTGTATGGAATACTGTTTTTAAATATTTGTTGAATAATACTTTGGTTGTATTATTCTTTTTTAGACAAGGACTAAAAATGCATTGTAAATGTTAGCATTGTAAACAAAGCTAAATATTAAATTATCATTCTCTCATGATTTAAAACTATAACTGCAATTTATTATTTGGGTAAATAAAATAACTTGTAAAGCTTGTCTTATTTTAGCATGAGAAAGCTGGTCATTTATATAGACATTCAACATCAGAAAGCTGGTCATCTATATAGACATTCAACATCAGAAAGCTTGACTGATGGAACTACTTTTAATTGTTTAAGATTTTAAAATGATTTTTGTTAATACTTTTTTTTTACCGCTACCATGTTTTAATAGTACTGCTAGAAATTATACCGAATGATATCTTATTATAAATTTCAATAGGCTAAAACTAATTTAGGGATTAACAACTGAAATACACCTGAATTTACTATTAAAAATATTTGTTAAATGGTCTTATGGATTCAAGTTAATGTTAAATTTTAAAAATATATTTTTTTAAAATTTGAAAAAAAAAAAAAAAAAAAAACTAATAGTTTTCTAACAAAAACAAATTTTAAATTAACTAACTAGCATAGTTTTTCATGATTAATAAATAAAACACAAATAATAAATCTTAAAATGTATGTAACTAATAGACACTTTCTTTTGGATTGAAATTCTATACAAAAGCAGACAAAAAAATTTTTTGAAATTTTTTTTTATTTTTGAATAACTATTTAACAAAAAAGCATGCTTTTACATGCCCATATAAACAAGTGTGCGCTTTGAATGTTTCGTGGGAACCCTGAAATATACCAAAGCAGAAAATAATAATAATAATAATAATAATAATAATAATAATAATAAAAATAATAATAATAAACAAGCTGTATGTATTCTACTATCATTTTTTTAAAATTGATACTTTGAGAATAAAACTAAAAATTTATTAGGTCATTTAATATTTATATTTTAAAATAAACTTATTTTTAGCTCAAATATTTAAAAAAATTATTGAGTAAATTTATTACAAAAAATTATCAAATAATTACAAAATTTTTTCAAAAATTAAATATAACAGAAACTAGAAAGCAGACCTTGCTTTGAAAAACAAAAGATATATTAACTTCGTGAATGAACTTTATTTAACAATTAAGTTAAATATTCCAATATGTCTGCAAAAATAATGTTGATCTATGAAATCATTTTTGTATACTAACCTGACTTTTACGGGAACCAACCACAACTGATGTCTTTTCAGTTACTAAACTATATTTTTTTTTAGATGAATCATTGTCTTCTGTTTCGTGAATTTTTCTTTTTAATAATTCAGACATTTATCTTTACTAGATCTAACAATTAATAAATTTTAAGTAAAATTCAAGTTAAAGATTAAAGTTCTACAAAATTAATTTCTTATATACATACATTTATTATACCATATACATTAATAGAAATAAGGAATGTGTATAAAAATAACATAAAGTTCTATTAGAAGTTGTTAAATCATAAAACAATCACCACGCTCAAAAATGTTTTCTCACACTTTTATATTATGAGATACAAGAGCAATGATTTTATTATCAAAAAATTAATTTAACTTTTGGTTTGGTTTTCCAAAATATATCCGTGCTCAAATATGACTTAAAAGTCAATCAAACATTTATTGGTTTTTAATTTAAAAATCATTCTTATTATACAATATATTAGTTGTTATCAGGTAACCTTTTTAAGACAAATTACAACTCTTTTTTATTTATTTCTTATTCAAGTATCAAAACATTAAAACAAAAATAAATGTCTAAAACTGGTTATTGCACAAAGAGTTTCTAGAAAGTTAAAGTTAATTAAAATAAATAGTCAAGTAAAAATGCTAAAACTATTAACAACTTACCTAAAATGCTAAAATTAATAACAACAAAATCTGTGACTTATTATATAGGTATTGTACTTATATAATATATACCCATATAACTATACTGTATAGTAACATAAAAACAGATTGTGTAGAAGTAATCAAATAAAATCAAAATTTCAATAACTTTGGAAAGGAAATTGCTACACAATAAAAAGCTTGAATAAATTTATTTTTAACTGAGAAATGGACAAATAAAAACCATAATATTTTATATTATTATTTTATATATCGAAGATAACATAACATTCCCAGTGTGCGCTTTCTTTGTTTATTTGCATGTTAGAAAAAGTAATAGCTTTAACTTCAGTACCTTGTGGGTGTTTAGACAAATCAAATGTCTCACCTTTAAGAACGGCCTTGATAACAAAATTCTCTTCATCAAATTCTGTTATATTAACATCAAATGCACATAAAAACGGTTCAACACTAAATGCAAATAAGCACTCATCTAAAAACTTATAAAGAAGAGACACTAAATCATGACCTTCAGCTTCAATAACTTCTTCTTGTAAATTTTCAATAGTATTTAAATCTGTCATAATCCCAAACATTCCTATTGCTTGTTGCTCAAAAGCTTGCTTTAGTGTTAGACCCCATGAGTGAATCTGGATATCAGCAGGATGATCCAAGTATTCATATCCATAGTTATCACTTGAATCAGATTCCATATCAAATATAATCAGACCAATTTATACATAAGCTACCAATTTATTTTTGTTTAAATTTATTATTTTTAAATTTGCTTTAAATTTTTTGTAATAAAATACATTCATACCAATCCATACTTTTATGCATACAATCGATGAATACATGTACGTATGTACGTTCACAGGTATGTATGTATAGATATATATATGTATATATGTATGTATGTATGTATGTATGTATGTATGTATGTATGTATGTATGTATGTATGTATGTATGCATGTATGTATATATGTATATATGTATATATGTATATATGTATATATATATATATTATATATAAATATATATATATATATATATATATATATATATATATATATATATATATATATATATATATATGTGTATGTGTGTATGTATGTGTGTATGTATGTATATACATATATATATATATATATATATATATATATATATATATATATATATATATATATATATATATATATATATATATATATATATATATATATATATATATATTATACATTATATATGTATGTATGTATGTATGTATGTATGTATGTATATATATATATATATATATATATATATATATATATATATATATATATATATATATATATACTTATATATACATATATATAATATATATATATATATATATATATATATATATATATATATATATATATATAATATATATTATTCTATATATATATATATATATATATATATATATATATATAAAATATATATTATTCTATATATATATATATATATATATATATATATATATATATATATATATATATATATATATATATATATATATATATATATATATATATATAGAATAATATATATTATATATATATATGTATACATATATATATATAATATATATTATTCTATATATATATATATATATATATATATATATATAGAATAATATATATTATATATATATATATATATATATATATATATATATATATATATATATATATATATATATATATATATATATATATATAGAATAATATATAGAATAATATATATATGTATACATATAAACAACTTAAATAAATATATATAACTTAAATAAATAAATATATAACTTAAGTAAATAGTGCATATTGTATGCACTATTTATAGTATATGTATATATTGTATACATATACTATAAATAGTGCATACAATATGCACTATTTATATTATATATATATATATATATATATATATATATATATATATATATATATATATATATATATATATATATATATATATATATATATATATATGTATATATTTATATATACATATATATATATATATATATATATATATATATATATATATATATATATATATATATATATATATATATATATATATTATTATATACATATATACATACATACATATAATATATAGTATATATATATATTAAAAAATATTGTATTATGTCGTATATTAAATAAATTAAAATTATGATAAAAGTGACAAACTGAAGCAAAGAAATTCTGTAGTACGCAATTGGTAACGTCGATAATATATTTGATTAATTATTTTAACACAAAGTATTATATTTCATTTTTTATACACAAAATTTCTTATACCGAATTAATGCATCACATATTACAATCGATCTTAATTAGTTCGTAATTAAAAATTAATTGCTTCATATTATGAAACATTAAATTTAGCAATTTATTTACTCCCATTTTTTAAACGTCGGAACTCTTATTTCAATACTTATGACATAGTTTAAAAAAAAAAACGCTGTTAAAAATTTGGTTTTATAATCAACTCAAAAACTAACTAAAAAAAAATAAAAACTTTAAAATAATGACTGGTCAGAATTTCATAAAATAGACCTTGCTTTCTTTGTTAGTAAATCAGCTTTCAGAATATTTTTTAAAAAATTAAGTTTTTTTTGCCTTGGTCAAGCGATCAAAAATATGTCTTGTTACTGAACACCGCGGAAGAGCATTTAACTCGGAAGTTCTGGCTTCTTCCTAATCAATGAGACAAAATTATGCTCAATTTTCCTCTTGTTTCCGAAGGAAGTACTCTAACCACTGTGTGCCACGGCCACCAAACAAGTGTCATATTATTCATCCACCCAAGTGTCAAAACATACAGGAAATACTCAATATAATGACAGGAAATACTCTGCATCCGTTTAAAAAAAATCAAATTTGACTATTTTAGAAAATTAGCTAATTTAGATGCCTACTAAAGGTATTGAGAAGAATTATTAAAAAAGTCATAAAAATAATTAGTTTCAAAAAATGTTTTATAAAGAGTTTTTCCTAATAATTTTTCTTTAATTGTATTTTTCTCGAAACACTTAATTAAGCATCGTTAGGCGTTTTGAAAAACACAGTATGTGGTCATCCATAAAGTACGAACGCTCATGAAAGAGGGGGGGGGGGGGAGAAGGAAGAAGGAGAGGAGGGGATTGAAGTGTATGCGTCTTCAAAAAGCGTACAAAAGCATGGGGGGGGGGGTCAATTTAAAACGTATTTCGTTTTTCTAATTTATCACAGTTAACCAGCTAACCAATAGAAAAGTTAAAATTCTAACTAAAGATCCTAGTTTGCCAACATAAAAGGATGTATCTCCGACACTGGGTTTTAGGCTTTGTTTTCAATATAACTGATCTTGTGTAAGAAATCTTTTTTACGGACTTACTAAAGAGGGGTGCCTGAAAAAAACGTCCACCCTAAGTAAAATTTATTTTATTTCGATTCGTCATTCGTCAAAAAAAAAAATAATAATTTGTACTTTTTAGTCTAAAGTCTAACTTAACTTCTTCTTAGAATATTTTCTTCCATCAAATTTGTAAGTGTTAGCCTTTGTTTTCTGATATTCCGCTATATTGTTTGCTAATTGCCGCTATATGGTCTTTTAAGTCATCGTAGCGACGCTTAATCACAATTTTTTCCCCTCTATCAAACACTGGACGAAGTTCAGCTCAAGTTGATTGCAAATTTTTATTACTTTGTTGATAAATAGGTTATCTTTAGTAACATCAGATATCTGAGTCAAAATCCATAAAAAACAAGTCAGATTGTTCAGTAGTCTGATGAACAAATTTATCTTGTTTTGAATGAAGATGGTAAATATGTCATCATTTTAAAGAAGGGATGCAGGCAAGGCCGTACGGTGGGGGGTGTGACACCCCCATCAATGATTTTTTTGTTTATTTAGTCGGCAAATTTGACCCTTTTTGACTAGTTAGACGGCAAATGTAGACCCTTTCGACAAGTTAGTCGTTACATTTAGACAGTCAGTCGACAAATGTCAATATGGCACTTGGCAAATTTTAAAAAACGAAGACCTTTTTATTTTTTTTTAGTCGTTAAAAGTTGTAATAGCCCCCCATCCCCCACATGACACTTACTCGCGCCGGCCCTGGATGCAGGTAGTTTTTGTTGTACTTTGATATATTAAAGGGATTTTTTAATGCTGACCTTCCAACAGCCTCTCATTTATTAAGAAGTGAATTATTATAACAACAAATTTCTAAGCTGTATGGTGGATACAGTACAGCCCGAGATTTGAAAAAATCTAATATAGTTAATGGTTGACTAAAACGAACACCAGATTTAATAAGAGCTCTGAAGATTGATTAAAACTGAATAATAAGTTCGTTTACATTTGTTGTTTGAAGAATAGCTTTATTTTGTGTATGATTTTGGTTATCCCAAAGGAATTCGAGGTGTTTTAGTTTATTATTGAGGTATAGGGCAAAGCCGTTTATTTGAATTGTTTTTTTTTGCAATTGAACTTTTACAGGATATAATAAACTCTATAATAAAATTGTGACTAAAATTAACTAACCAATTCTTATGAACCAGAAAGAGTAGAATTATATCGCCTGCAGAAATAATACAAGTGTATACACCACTTACTGTTGTTCAAACTTTGTAATCTGAAACAATTTGATTAATATACTTTGAGTGTATATATTATATAAATGTGGAAATAAAATTGATCTGTGTCGCACACCTTGAGACAAACGGAAATAATTGATTTATGCCCAAGGTATGATATATACCCGAGTAACTGATAAATATAGTGAGCAATACCCGATAAGTATAGTGATTGTAGTGCGCAAACTACTGACAGGGGTAACTTTTTTTTGTAATAAAGTTTTTTAAATAACAAATCTCAGTTACAGCTATCAAAAGCCTTATTTGCATCAAAACTACAAATAATTTTTTAAGAGTTATTGTTATTGCATTATTTTATTGTTTCACTAAAAAAACTCTGCATGAAAAAGAGTGGAGCTTGAAACCAAATAGACGAGAGTGACTATCTGATATTTACAGACATTTTTCTATAATAGTATTCAAAGACCTTTGTCAAAATAGGCATGATATTAATTCCGCAATAGTTATCGGGATTATTAAGAGATTTTTTTATAGGATTTTACTGTTGGAACAATTATGGATGTTAATAGGTATTCCGTTGATGGAGCTAATCCAACTAAGTTGAGGCATATATTTTTCTAAAGATTCAAAAGCATTTCTGCATGAAGTAAGGTAAATTCCAATAAAAATAAAAACACTGTTGCCATATGAACCTTTTATTGCAAGAACTTGTTCATCTTCGTGTATTACTTGAAGAGTCAGCAATAAATATTTACGAATCAATAAAGTATTTCCCCCAAAAAAGTCTTCTGTATTCTTTTTTTTTGGCAGAATGAAAAAACAATTGATCATTTAAAATAAAACGCTTAGCATTTGAAAGCCAATGCTATGATATAAAAATTATATCGAACGAGTTAATTAAGGTATAGCAGGTGCTTGATTTAATAATTTGACAATTATATGCACAGAAACTAAAACTAAAAGTTTTTGAATTTATTGCACGTTCATCCATTGTAATTTCGGATATAGATATATGGCACGAGCTGAGAGTTGTTGATGTTTATCTTCTGACATCAAATTGACTTTTTGTTACTGTTCGCGATATTGACGGTTTATAGTTATTATTTTGAGGTATTACAGAAAGAATTATTTAACTTTATTAAATATTAAAAGCGTTATTTTGACCTATATTTCTCTTTTAAATTGAAATCTTTTGTCAAAACCAAGAGCTTTGGGGCCGTATAAAGTATCTAAGGAATAGAATGATCTGCAAAAATTGTCAAATTTCTAAATTTTTGGCATATGTACTTTATGGACGACTCTTATTCTTAGGGGCGATTCTACGGGTGTATGTTTGTTTCAAATTTGCAAATTTGCAAATTCAAACTTGTTTCAAACTTCTCAACTAAAAAGGTTTTAGTGGAGAAGTTTGCAAAATTGCAAAAATATGTTCAGTAACAGACATAATGTGCTTATTTATAAAAAAAAAGTTCCAAAGTAATACACATGTTACCATTCCACCCATACAATATGAAGTTTGTAAAAAAGTGAGATATTGTTAAATGAGCCAATAATTAATTTTATCATATTTGACGACAAGTTGAATAATGTCTTTCATAAGTAGGTTTGCCAGATGTCCGGCTTTTACAATGGAGAAAACAGTAAAAATTTTTTTTTACAGGTTTGGCGCTGTATTCTCCTCCGTAAAGGCCGGACGTCTGGCAACCCTATTCATAAGTGCGGCAGAAGTATAATTAGATTTTGTTACCAGTGCTCAGTGGGATGTGGCAGGCTCAATTGTAGTGGCTTCTTGAAATTAGTATTTTTAATGAATTTTCGATAAAGTTCTCAAATTGCTGGATTTTAGTAATTATTATTTTTTTTAATATATAGATCATTGAAGAATTGAGAATATATATTATTGGGAAGATTATAGTATAGACTGTTAAAAAATAAAAAATAAAAAGTTCCTTGAAAAAGTAAGTAGTAATACTTTTAGCATTAAAAGTAAAAAATTCATCACAAAAGTACTAAATTTTAACTTTGATGAAGAATTAAAAAAATGTTCCAAATTGTACCTTTTCCATATTTTGACATTTTTTAGTCTATAGTATCTACTAACTACCTTAAGAAGTGTAACTGCGATCATCCGCGATTTTGAGCGCTAAATAATTTCGAAAAATTGATGTTTTTTTATACAAATAAAAAACTTCGATAAAAATAATTTTTTTCATTCATTACAAAAAGTAAAAAACATACAAACTACTTTAAGGCATGAAAGACCAAAATAATTTTGTTTTCGTGTTGTTACTGAAAAGGAAAAATGTTATTTTTTATTTTAACTTCATGAGTTTATGGTTTTAAAATGCATAACTAATTTAAGAAAAAAATAACTCTAAAGTGCATTTTTAATGTCCCACTAATCGATCAAAACCACATGAATTTCTAAATGATGTTAAAAAGTTTCTTTTTACTTTGTAAGTTTATTGTTGTGAACTATTGTTGTGAATTTTGTAAATTTATTGTTGTGAACTAAGATAATGGAGGAAATCAATTTAATACAAATTGTGCAATGTTTTCAGGTTTCGGTAAATACTTTTGAAAATGTAAATAGTGGGTTTAAATACATTACTAGAATTCAAGTCAGAGAATACAAAATAAATACAATAGCGAGAGAAAACGACGTCTGAAGAAGCTTTTGTATACTTCTTGCTTACCAAATCTTCAAGAATTGTTTCTGAAAATATCCATAAAGAAGCATTATGCAGGTTTCCAATCAAAATAACTTTCAAGATTCGGATCTATTAGTCACAGTCACATCACCTCTTTGACTACATGTACAATCAGATTTAAACAATCTTTTATGGAATAACATAGTGTCTCAAAGTATTAGATTCTGTTGACCAATTATACTGGAGTATGTAAATGAGAATAAAGAAGTGGTATTAAAAATTAAGGAAAAAATTGAAAAAGAAACTCTTAATTTATATCCTGATAAAGTTTACCTTTCAGGACATAAGTATGTTTTTATCAACTATAGTTTTATCCTTTCAATTGATGGAAAAATCTTAGTTACATCACGGAGACTTCTTCGACACAATGTTGTCCGATTTGTCACGCCACACCTAAGATGATAAGCGATCTAAAAATAGGTTTGTTACAAATAGGCAGGCATTGTGCTATGGCATTTGACCACTACATGCTTGTATTAGGTTTTTTGACATTATTCATATTTCTTATAGACTTGAAAAAAACTTGGAAAGTAGAAAAGGTTTTCAAAAGATCAATATTTTTTGAGAGAAAAAGTTATACATGATAGGGTGTTTGAAGAATTTGGTTTAAGAGTTGATGAACCAAAAGCTGGTGGATCAGCTAGTGGAACTAGTAATACCGGAAATTTATGCACATAAGCTTTTTTTGATCCTCAATTATAATAGAGATCATTTCTTCATCCATTTCTAAAATTTTGCTGAGTACACTCAGCAAAATTTTAGAAATGGATGAAGAAATTATCAGATTACATAACATTCTAATTGCAAATAATTGCAAAGACCCAATTGATCCGGAAAAAATTGATAAATACTGCAATGATACATATAAGAAGTTATTAAAGATATATGTTTGGTTCAAGTTCCCAGCTTCCATTCAAAAAGTATAAACTCATGCTAGGGAAATTATTATTAATTTACCAGTTCCACTTGATTTAATGGGATATGAAGCAGTTGAATCTCGACAGAGATTTTATAAATTAAATCGTGAACACCATGTAAAAAAAAAAAAGTAGAGAAATAAACTTATTTAACATTTTCATTCTAGGTATAGATATAATATTTATAATATATATATATATAAAAAGTAGAGAAATAAACTTACTTAACATTTTTATTCTAGGTATTTTTATTCTAGGTATTTTTATTCTGATTGAAAACTATTTTATGCATTTTAAAGATTAAACACATAGCCAGTTACTAATTTTAGGTGTTTTTATGCAGTTCCACAACTTTCTTGAAACTACTATCCATATAAAAAAGAACCTGAAGCTTAAACCTATTTGTGAATATAAAAATATAAAAGATTTGGTTTAAAATAATATTTTATACCAAAATTCATTATATTCTGATTCTGAAAACAGTTTTAACTCCTTCTTTTTTATGCATCCTGATGCAATAGTTTTAAAGATGAAAAAGATGAAACTAATGACATTGATCTTTTTTTCTGTGTAACATTTTCATTCTAGGTATACATACTTCTGATCCCCTAATTAGTTCAATCTCATTAACTAAAAGATTGAAAAGTAAGAAAATATTGCGTCTACCGGAAAAAGTTAAAAGTTTCTTAGCATTTTATAGCGATGATAAAGATGAAGATTCATCTGAATTGGAATTAGATGAAATTAATGACTTGGATGAATTATATTTAAATGTTGATAACGTTGACGAAAATCTAGAATTAGATATAGAGGAAGAAGAATAAAGTTCTAAACTGTATCATATGTTTAATGTATAACTTTATATTTGTGTGTCTACTATATAAATTTATTAAGTATATAATAAAATATTAAAAAAATTGCCGTGATTCAGTTCAATTTATTAGAGTTTGGACACAAGAATACCCCAAAAGTTTATTTATTTGTTTTTTTTTATTATTAGTTTTGTTATTATTTGTTATTAATTGAAAATTAAAATAACAGACTTTAATTCTCATAATTTAATCTGTTAAAGTTCGAAACATATAACTGTAGTAACTATAATAAAATTTTCACCATCCCCAAAATGAGGGGCTTGTAAACTTTATATGATCATAACTTTCAGAAAATAAACGATTATCCAATGAAAGCAAAAACCTGTCAATGAATTTGAGTTTAGTATAAGATAGCATCAAAAATCTTTGGGGTGAAGAGGGGCTCACTTTTTGGGGTATTTTTGATCCCGGGCTTGAATCATCGCAATTTTTTTTGCAAATCAATATATTTTGAATCAAGTATGAACATTTAATGCATTGAAAAATTATCCATTATTTAAACAATGTTCAAAAGTATTAAATATAAAAAATCCAACTGGTGCCCCAGTGCTTAAGTGGATTCCCTTCCCCCCTCCCTGCTGCGCCTATTAGCAGGTTAAACATTAAAATTAAAAATATTATATTAAGTCTCTATTTTACTCATTTAAGGCCTCATATCCACATAAATACAACAATCATATTTTTGGCTATTTCAATGGAATGTTCCCACTGTACAGTGTTTGTTAAAAAGTGTCACAGAAACTTTATTATCATTTAAATGTAACAGTTTTATAATAGTTGAAAAAACAAGATATTATACAATTAAAATTTACGAAACAAAGTTCTCTACAAACTGTTAAAAAACAAAGAAAAATTCAACAAACAATAAAAATAGATCTGAAAAAGATTACAAAAGAAGACAAAGAGTCAAAATAAATGATGTTGTCTCTACATGGAAAAAAGGTTTTGAATGGCGCACCTCAAGGATCTGTGCTTGGGCCCTTATTATTTTTGATATTTATAAATGATTGTCTGATTCCCTTTCAACGGTTTCAAATTTTCTCTAACAACAATACAAGGGTTGCGTGTGACCTCCAATGCAAACATTGACATTGAATAAGTTAGCAAAAAAAGTATGATATGTCTCTGCCGGTACTACGCATATAAATCTTTTGTGAATTTAGAAGCTCTGAATAACTAACTTCAGCGCTTTTAAATTCACAAAATTAATTTTTTACAACACCTTTTTTAAGGTTATTGGTTAAATCAATCATTCTTATTTTTACAATTTTATTCAAATTTTTTGGAACTTGCTAGGAATACTCACCAAAAACGTTTAAATGAAAGAGTATGTCGCAATTGATGGATGCAATGGAAAAAAATTGATTTAATAACTTAAGATTTTTTTGAACTCTTTACCCCGTTTATTTAAGAATGTTTCTGTATGATTATAACAAAGCAAATCACTAAAAAAAGTTTCTAATTAGCACTAAATTTACACTAAAAACCGCAAAACGTACCTTCTAACACAAAAAAATATTTTATAAAATAAAAGTATTGTAAATTAAATTTTATCCTTAATATGAGAACACTGCACTATTGCTAATTTTAATTTACATCCTTTACCTAAATACTATTTTTAGTTATAAAACAGCTTATATTAACAGGGCAGCAGCACCTAACAATAGGAGAAGGAGGGAAAAAAAAGTTGATCCTAACAATTGAACTAAAAAAATATTTGAAGATTATCTGAACAAAGTTAAATTGGTAGCACAATTAAAAACCTTTTCATTCATATTTCAAATTAAATATTAAAAAAAAAAAAAATACAAACAGCGCACTCAACTTTTTACTCAGGTTTAACATACAACACCAAATTTAAAATTCAGCGTTTAATTCCAATTAAATTTTAAGATTTACAAAAATACTTAATTTTCAAAATATCCTCAGCTCCACACGTACAGTACACGTGACCATAACACATGACTAAAGCCCAAGTAGAGTTCTAGAAAAATTATGCAACGAAATAATAGTATTTTACATAAATCTATTAATGTTTTGGGTATAATTATAAAAGACTTAAAACCTAATATAACAAATAAGTATTTTTTTATTCACAGCTTTATAATTTGTTATAACAATATACATTAAAAAATAGATATTGAGAAAGTTAAAAAACCATAAAAGACATTGAGAAAGTTAAGAAACCATAAAAATTTATGCATCATCATCTTTTTTGCAACAAAATTTTCTCGTTGACACCATATTTGTTTCCTTGACACCCTATTTGTTTCGAATTTAATTGCATCCTTGACACCCTATTTGTTTCGCATTTGTTTGCATGTTAGAAGCGAAACTATCGCAAAAAAATCTTGGCTGCTACATTGCTGTTATGATATTAACATCTTGCTGTATGGAGATGATTTAGTATTACTTGCTCCTTCATCGAGTGCACAAAAACCTTTATTAAATTTGTTTACGAGTGTTGTTGCTGAATTAGATATAAGATATAAAATATAATTTGATATTATATATAGATATAAATATAGAAAGATATAGATATAAATTATTTGATATTTTTGCTACTGCTTAGATAAGTAGATTATTCTTTTCCTAGCTTTGTACTTGATTCTAATCATATTTACTATTTACTGTAAACATTTAGTTGTAAACAGTTTTAAAACATATATAAATATATATATATATATATACATATATATATATATATATATATATATATATATATATATATATATATATATATATATATATATACATATATATATATATATATATATATATATATATATATATATATATATATATATATATATATATATATATATATATATATATATATATATATATATATATATATATATATATATATATATATATATATACAGAATCAGATGACAATTATGATATCTTGAATAAAATGAGTTTGTTTTATATGAGCTATTGCATTATTATGTAAATTTGGTATATGTTTGAACAAATCTGTCAAATTATGTCTGTTCAAAACTAATTGCAGTTTTTTTTTGCACAGGGCTATGCCATAAACAGTTTTATGGCATAGTCCTTTGCAAAAAATTTACCTTTTCATTTACTAATTTGTTATAGACGCGCAATGCAACATTTGCTTATTTAGTTATCTCATGTCATGGGTAAATCCAGCATTTTTTTATTGTTTGAAATGGCTAACTTTCAAACATTTACATGTTTATACTTATGTTAAATAAAAATTCTTCGTAAAAAATTGCGGTAATTGGAGCCTGGAACAAAAAAGCTCAAGACTTTTAGTCCCCTCCCTGCCCCAGACGTGAGAGAAACAAGTAGATAAAATATTTTTTTACTATTTTCAACTAAGTTTATATTCATTGACTATTTTTTAAGTTTCATAGTAAAGTCTCTCAGCGTTCAAAAACTGACCATATAAAGTTTGAAACCCCGTCAATTTGAGGAGGTTATGTTACTAGGAGTTTCTGATAAAGTTAATACAATAAAAAATGTAATTTCATTTGAGTTTCAGCATCGATCTTGAAAAAATATATAATTAGCGTTGTCGTCTTTTATTTTGGTCCTCTTAATTTGAAAGAAATACTTTCCAAAGATATGAATTATGAACCCACTATATTTTAACTTCGGTAGAGATGCAACATCTCCCGAAATTGAAAATTTACTTATAAATTTTGTGTTTGATTTTGCTTTGCCTCATGGAAAATATCTATTGAGTGCTCACTCTCTTATCAATATTGGTAATGATGTAAAGAAGCATGACCCGATTAAAAAATACTCAAGTGCCAAAGACTGTCAGTGCAGGGGTGCCAGATTCAGCACATCTTTGTTGATAAATTTTAAACAAATAGTAGCAAACATTGTTTTTTTATCTTTCAAAACTTGAAAAATTCTTACGAATAATTGTGAATATATAAATATAAGAGCGTTTTGAATGATTTTGTTGACTGTAAAACGATTAATCGATATTAGGTCCCCCCCCCACCACCACCACCAAAAGTTCCTGGATCCGTCACTGCTTCTGATTCATCTATGTCTTCTACGGATTCACTTTCAGGATTGCTAGTAAAAATATACGGTGTTATTTAATCAAACGTTGCAAACTTATACAAGTGAACTTTTTGTAACATTCTGAGTGATAAAAACTTTTTTCATCTAGTTCCTTGCGTGGTATTTCTCTGATCCTTTGGCAACAATCTATTGCCTCTGGGTCACGATAGAAGTACCTTTGGCTTAAACAGATCATAAGTTTTTTCAAAGCGTCACCTGAACTTGTTTTTACAATCAAAGAAAAGATTTTTAGTGATTGCTAGAAGACAAAAACTACTCAAAGAACATACCAAAAATGCACTAATTCGTGTTTTTAAAGGATGTTAGATATATATTTTTACGTAGATATAAAATATGAAAAATTATCTTAACCAATAACATAATTTTTGAAAAATAGAAATACTTTTATTTTAACAATCTTCCTCCTGGCAAGCAATGCATTTAGTAAAATCAAAAATGAGTTTTCTTCTTTTTCGTTCTTCGAAATTTGCTATTAAGATTTGAGCCGTTAATTTTGAAAGTGGCATAAGTCACTGGTTTTAAACAGAGATTTTAAAAGGTTTGTGTTTTAATATATACCTTATAACGTTAACTAGCAACACTTCTTTCTCAAATTGTTTCATAAATGAAGAGATACTTTGTAATAAATGAACAGGATCGTCCAGAGGAGGGGGCGTAGGGGTCTCTAGCTCCTCTGCGAATTTTATTCGTTAGCAAATTGGACACAGGACTTGTCAAAATTGGATCTGTAGTTGGCAGTCGGCAAATGTCAGCCAACGAGCACCTTTTTTTATTTATTTATTTTTTTTAGATAAGTTTGACGGCAAAAGTTTTTTTTTTTGGACTTTTGTTGGCAAAATACAGATACGTCACCCCTCCCCCCCCCACCCCAATAAAATCTCTTCGGGACGGCCCTACAAATGAAAAGATACATTGTAATCATTGTCATCAATAACTTGATTTTTTTGCAATACGAAATCGATATTGATTTCTCACAGCATAGACATTTGAATTGTTGCATTTTTATTGTTAGAATTATTAAAAAATAGAGTAACAATATTAAAATATTCGAAATGATACAATCGTAAAGCTGTAAAATATTCTATTTCATCAAAATAGATGTAATGTTATTAAAGTCTGGAGGTTAAAAAAGAAAGATTTTTGTCTAAAATTTGTTTTACATATTATAAATTGTTTAATAACGATTATTTATTAAATTATAATTAAAAGCGAATTGCAAAAAACGCAAAATTAACGTTCAAAACATTAATAATAATTTAATAGTTATTTAATATCACAAAGCACCCGGTCTAATAAAAATTTATTTACTCCAATATCTCTTAAAAATTTAATACCCCAATTTCTTTTTTTATGTTGAAAAAAATTTTTCAACATAAGTTTTTTATAATTTTCTAACACTTGATTGATACTCTTTTAGTTGAAATAAAAATATTTGAATATTAAAATATAATAAAAACAGTCGTCATTGTGCAAGATTACACTAGACAAGTAAACAAACTTGACACATCTTTACAAAAACAATAGATCATTACACAATTTATAGTAAATTTCAAATTCTTTTGTTGTTTCGGGTAAACACATGTCCTGCAGTATATGCCATGTAGATTCCATTACATCAGCCTTGATGAAGGAAATTCAGCTCCTGACTTGATAAGACCTAAATCTCTAATTAAATCATCTAGCTCACTTTGATTTTGATACAAAAGGTTCCAATATGTCTTAGCAAATGTAACATGCTGACTTAAAAATGTTTTTGAATTTAATCTTCTTTCGTAAAAGAATAAAAAAATAATATATAGCAACTCAATATAGGCATAAATACGTTTATGCCTGTATTGAGTTGCTATATGTTTAAAGCGTTCAAAACTTCATTACTTCATATCTCGTAACTATCCTGTTGGAGTGGTTCGACAGGTTCCACATGTTACATAAGGGGCCCATAGTTTGTCCTGACCAATTGGCATTCCAAAATATTATGCGTACTATATATGATAGGGTGTTTTTCGCAATTTAATATAATACCTCCTTTTTGCAAATATAGTATCCACAAGCATAGTAAAAATATAAAAAAATAAATATAAATAAAAGTAAAACCTGCTAACGACGTATTTCTCTGACTTTCAATACACATTTTATTATCTGTCTTATTACCCATTACTTTTCAGTTGTCGGTCGGCACTAAAAACGTTAAAACTTTTAAACGGTCGATAACACAACAAGTTTTTTGTTTTTTTTTTGTGACTTTTACTTTTAACAAATGTAAACTTTTTTTTTAACATTGCAAAAAATAGTTCTTTGATTTTAATAAAAATATAACAGAATTAATAAAAATACAACAGACTTAATCCCTTTTTATACCTAATGACTGACGTCATAGGTATAAAAAGGGATTAACTCAAATTTTAAGTTCATGCAGTGCACTCGATATGGTTGATATAATACGTGACATGCTTTATTAGAAAAAATTTGGTGCTGAAGACTTAATTGCCTGTGATGGTGATAATAATGAAAATTATTCTTTTTACAAATGTACCAGTGTGAACATTAACTAAAATGGTTTACTTACGAGTTTGCGCAAGTTGGTAAAGTACATCAAACGGAAAATAAATTTCATCTCGATGTAAAAAATTGCTGGAAAACTATAAAAGCAGATTGGTTTAAAGTTAATTACGCACCCTTACCTTCAATGATGAGGGTTGACGACACAGGTATCAAGATGGAGGGGCACAATCGTCAATTTAAAAAAAAATCCTCAATATCTAAAATTTTAAAAACAAAAAAGGTCCTTTAGAAAAAAATGTAGGCTCTGATGATGCCAAAGTTATTGAAACAACTGCCGGTTATCCAACAAATGAAATTTAAACTCTACAATAAGAACTTGTTAATGTATTTAATGAAGATAATTATTGATAAATGAATCACCAAAAAAATCTTCTGTAAAATTTTAGGTGGTTAACATAAAAACTTTAATAAGTTTATAATTTATATTATTTATATAACCGCAAAAATTATTTTATATTAAAATAGTTTTTTAAAGGTTTACTTCAACAACATATTATTAATTTGACCATTTACACCTTTTTCTTGAAATACTTGCTTAATAGACTTCAGCTTAAGTTCTTGAAAGATGTCATAATTAGAACATCGATAAGGTCATTTTGACCATTTTACTCAAAAAATAAGCTAAACTTAAATATATTAATGTTTTCAATAAAAATATAAAAGCACAAGTACAAGACTCATATGTTTTAGACGCCCTTTAGGAATTTAAAAGATTAAACGGTAAGAAACACATAGAACCAAAGAAAGAAAAAAAAAAAAATAGGCAAAGATGGCTGATGTTAAATGATGCATTTTGATCACATAAGCTAAACACGTTTTTCTGTAGTACATTTCCCATATGAGGGTCTCAGGCATAATGAGCAGATATCTGCATTCCTAATGGTGTAACTGCTGCATTGTTTTTTTGTTTTTCGTTAACTTTAGGTGAGAAAGTGGAAAGTGATGGTTAACTTTGTCGTGGGCAGGTTATCAATTTTTCTGCAAGAATCTTAAGATATTGTCTCCATGATAGTTATTTATTTATTAAAATTATAAAATTAAGAAAAAGAAAAAAGTTAGTAAAATATACATAAATGCTGCTTCAAAAAAATAAAAAGCGATTTTGTTTATTTTATATTTAAAGAATGTAAATTTAGAAGTATTTTTTATAGGGAATGCCGTGGTAACTTTCTAGTGACAGAACACCTTGGAGAATAAATGCAGTAAATTCATTTATTATTTTGTTATGGAAAAATGCATTTACTTCTGCCCAGTTTAGCATATTGAAGAAGCAGGCGAGAGACTAATAATGGACTCGACTCTTAAAACAAGAAACATATTATTTATGTTAAGAAATAAATTTCTTAAACTATGGACAATGGATTTACAATTTTGTTTCTTCTGCATGAAATAGAATATATTTTCCTATGCACATACCAAGACAAGGTATTTCTTGGATGATATACTTCGTCTCCAAAATCTTCTAAGATTCAAAACTTTATGCAAAATTTGTCTGGCTTATTGTTAATGTACTTTGTGAACCATTTTGAAAGAGCAGCTTATCCACTATAATATTTTCAGCTTGAATATAGTGTTGCTGACAATTGGCTATGAATAAGTTCCAGATCTCAGAGAAAAAGGGCAAATTTATTTTGTGGAAGTCTGGTACTCCATGATTATTTATCATCAAGTCTCAAATACTTCTTGATAGGCTGGAACCTTTGCACGTCTTGACACTTTGCACGCCGGAATAAGCCATTTAACCATGTTGTGTTCCATATTTCACAAACCGATACGTTTTTAGTTTCATTTTTAATTATCAAAAAAACTCTAAGTCTGATTTGCTTCTATCATCTCCAGATACTACCAAACTCTCATCAATATTAATTTATTATACATAAGAATATAATCAAAATATACTTCCGCTACAAAAGATTATATTTGACCAAATACTGCTAAAATATGTGCCAAAAAAATAAAAAAAATAACACTCAGTTAGAAAGAAGTAAAAAATATTTAGTTTAGGAAGCATTAGTTGAATATATTATGAAAGACTTGATAAGACCGATTATCATTATGTGTAATTATCTATATTAAGAACAAGATTTTTAAGTTTTGATAATAAAGAAAATATATTGTCAGGAAGAGTAATTAAGGTGCATTTCGGAATTAATCTCTGATCGCGGCCCCTACGTTTAAATAAGGTCCGCAATCAGAGATAGAGAATTAAGAGTTTTTTTGTTTATTTGGGGTACGATAAAGTTACCAGTTGCTCTTGTGTTAAACTTATTAGTAATTGAATGAAAGAAGTTTTCTGTAAATCATAAAGGAACTAATCACATTTTATATTTAAGCATAAATAGGATATTACCATAAATATCAACTTGATAAATGTTTAGCGTTTTAATTTGTTTTAATAGAGGTTTAGCATGTGTTAGTTTATTTTTATGATGTATTATTCTAGAAACATGTTTCTCTCGTCGATAAAAAAAGACATTGAACTCGTCTTTTGTCTGCTACCCCAAGCAATGTTAGCGTATGTAAGACGACGTATAAACGAAAAGTAAAGAGTTTTCAAATTTTTTGTGATAAAAATAGTCTTTGAAAAGTGAGCCAAGATTTTTAGATATTTGATTTAATTTTTTTTTTTTTTTGGGTTCTTTTTTTTATTGTTGTAACTAAATACATAAAGAGAGATGAAATGATGAAAGTGCTTTTTTTGTTACTTTGAGTGAAATAAAGTATATTTAGTTTTTTGTACATTTATTGATTACTTATTAGCACTGAACCATGTTTTCACTGAACCATGTTGTCATTGAACCATGTTTTCACTGAACCATGTTGTCATTGAACCATGTTTTCACTGAACCATGTTGTCATTGAACCATGTTTTCACTGAACCATGTTGTCATTGAACCATATTGTCACTGAACCATGTTTTAAGTTGTTGTAGCTCAAAGTTGACTCAAAAAAGTCATCGGTAGAAGTAGATGAATAAAACAGATTTGTATCATCAGCTAACATTATGTAATCAAGGTTTGTAGAGGTTTTAGAAAAGTCATTATTTTAGAAAGGTTGAGTATTGCACAAGTGAAAAAAAATTTTGTAATTGTTTGGAAAAATACAACTTTTTAGATTTTTTAAAAAATATTTTCAAAAAGGTTTTTGTATTGTAAGAATTTTTTGTATTTGTAAGCCCTTGGTTGCGTTGAACATGAAATTGCATAATTTTTTTTTTCACTGTTGGTTTTAATAAAAACTTTATTCATATAGTTATATAACTTAATAATATTGCCATCATGTCTGTAACAAGTAGTTACT
Source organism: Hydra vulgaris (assembly GCF_022113875.1). Lineage (NCBI taxonomy): Eukaryota > Metazoa > Cnidaria > Hydrozoa > Anthoathecata > Hydridae > Hydra > Hydra vulgaris. Next base: position 14,887,571 of record NC_061159.1, on the reverse strand, counting down.
TACATCATCACATGCTTATTTATCACCTGATTTGTCTTTACGTGCGCTTGTGAGCGTTCCTAATTGAATCAGTGAAAATAAGAACAGTACAAGTCCAATATTTTCATTTCGAGATAATCAATGTTTATAAACATTGATTTACTTTAAATGCCAGTTATTTTAGCAGTTACTTCTATTCCTTAAGGATATGTAACATTCCAGCTTTTTAATATCATTGATCTTTTTTTCATTTATTGCAACTGGTTCCTGATAAACTTTCTTGGTAGGCAGTTGTTGCTCAACTCAATTTTTCTACAAGTTTAAAAGTTTTGGTACATAGTCCATCAATAATATTCAAGTAGTATTTAAGAATCGAGACCTCCAGCAAGACGCTCTGAAAAAAGGAAACTACCATGGCAAGGAACTTTTCAAAGGAGTTTACAAAAGAGAAGACCGCACTGCAGCAGAACAAGTAACGCTTAATAAACTAACTACAGAAAAAAATACAAAAACGATAAACTGGAAAAGACTCTGCCAAACCAGCCCTTTCGCTATATCATCCACCGCCGCACAGGTACCGTACGCTGTATTGACACAAATGAATCAAAAAGGAATTCCAGATGTCACTGGATCAGCAAGGAACAAGCTGAAATTATTCGGTGGGCCTTCTGTAGTAACCCAACACATTACCCTACAAGCCTCGATGCCACTACCTCCACCAACGTTAGAGATACCAATCCATTCACTACTTACAAGTACGGCTCAATTAAAGAGGCGTATACCTCCTAAACAATTCAAAATAAAACTCAAATCCGCAATATATGCACAATAACCATTCCTCAACGCTGCAACTACATCCAAACTCAACTACATCTACTTTTGGTCTAACAACCCTTGCTCCCTAAACAGCAACAAAATACTAGAGCTTAAAGCTAGAATCAACACTCCCCTAATAAACGAACTAAAACCAGATGTTATCTTCGTAGCTGAAACGTGGTTCAATGAAACATCAGACACCTCAATTGATGGATACCATTTGCACAAAAAAGACAAAGGCAGTCGAGGAGGGGGTGTGGCAATGTATATTAAATCTAATATCCCTGCTGTATTAACCAGTATAAAAAAACTAAACGACTCTAGCATTGAGCAACTTTGGCGAATTATCAAGTTTGGTAATGAAAAACTCCTCCTAGGATGTATCTATCGATCTCAAAATAATAACGATGATACCCTCATGAAAATAATTTCTTCAATCAAAGGCGCGAAATGCAATATCTCGAAATTAGGCTGTGCACCCATGCTCTTATACGGTGACTTTAACTTTAGCCACACAACATATGAAGAACTTATAGTTGATGACAGTACACTAGTTGTAGCGCATATCAATAATGAATGGCCTAGTGATACTAAGTTTCACAATGTTTAGGTGAGCATTATTTAACTCAAATGATAACATTCCCAACATATTGCAACTCAAGAAACAATGCAATGGGTAATACTCTTGACCTTGTCATTACCGATAAATCAAACAGAGTTAGAGACCTTAATAAGGATGATCCCATCGGAGACACGCCTAAGGGTAAAGCTCACTTCCTAATCACTGGACATTTCAAAACTATGAATTTTGAGGTACCAGCTACTTTTCATTCACTTTATATTTGGAGCAAAGCGAACTATCAAAAAATATTAGAATATATCATGGATTACGATTGGGACAAAAATTTTACTTATCATTCAGCAAACTTTAACTACCAACTACTTGTAAACAAATGCATGGAAGCTGTGTGCAAATAAATTCCAGTGACTTCTGTTCCCTTCAAAAAATAAAAAAGCGGTTTTTCATAAACGTAATCTCTGGGGGCAATATGTCGCTTCTGGAACTAAAACACATGAAACACTCAGGAGTAAGCATAAAATAGCTTGTAAACATGTATCAGAGGTAATAAATAGAGCTATTAAAAGATACGAACGTCAGTTAGCTAGTGTTTTCAAAAATGACCCAAAGAAACTTTATGATCACATCAAAAATAAAGAAGAAACACCGGTACCCTGCAAAATTATAGAAGGTATTATACACGAAAAAATCATAAGTCACTCTCTTAGCACTAACCTAATATTCAAAGAACAGCACGAATTTCTTCAAAGTAAAGGATGCACATTAAACTTACTTGAAACTCGGGATATACTAACCGAAGCAATGCATAAAGGCTGCGCCACTGATATCATCTTCGCTGACTTTGCGAAAGCTTTTGAAAAAGTTCCACATGTTAGACTCTTACACAAACCTGAAGTCTAGGGTAAAAACAGCATAGTTTTAGACTGGATAGCAAACTGGTTGACAAATCGTTATCAATGGGTTGTAATCGGCAAGCATAAATCTAAATGGAAATATGTAACAAGCGGTGTACCCCATGGCTCTGTGCTCGGTCCACTTCTTTTTATCTTATATATAAACGATCTGCCGGACTATATTACTCATCACATAAAGATTTATGCCGACAATTGCAAAATAATCGCAGTTCTAAAATCTGAGGAGGACAAAAGAACATTGCAAACTGACATAGATAATCTTGTAGATTGGTTGGATAAATGGAATATGCCTCTCAACTTCGATAAGTGTAAAGTTATGCACGTTGGGCGTGGTTACTCTAAATCTACTCAAACTTATTCGATGCTTGATTTGAGTGGAAACAGAATTCAACGTCACTAATCACAAACACGATCTGGGAGTACTTCTCTCAGATAATCTTAAAGTAAGCTATCAAGTCGAATCAGCAGCAGCAAGAGACAACAGTAAACTTGGTAGACTTAAGAAAATTTTTAGAAGTCGTGGACTCTTTTTGTGCAAAGTACTCTACAAAACATATATAAGACCCCAGTTAGTTTGCTATCCAGGCTTGGTCATCACACAATGAAAAAGACATTGCTATTCTAGAACAAGAGCAGCATAAAGCAATTAAAACAATATCACAAATAAAGCATTTGTCATATCATCAAAGACTATTGAAGACTTATTTAAAAAAACAAATAATGAATTAAAAAAAATTAATATATGGTTTAAATCAAACAAACTATCACTCAATATAAATAAAACTAAATATATTCTATTCCACTCTACTCAACAAATTAAAAAGCTTCCCCTTAACCTACCAACAATTAATATAGAAAATATAATCATCGAAAGAGCTCAAAATACAAAGTTTTTAGGTGTTCTAATTGATGAACACATGATGAACAATTGATGAACACATGGAAGCCCCACATCAACTATATAAATACAAAAATATCAAAGAACATAGGTTTACTTTATAAGGCAAGATCTAGCACGTCAGGTAATTTTACGTAACTAATTTTACTCATCAAAGACTATTGAAGACTTATTTAAAAAAACAAATAATGAATTAAAAAAAATTAATATATGGTTTAAATCAAACAAACTATCACTCAATATAAATAAAACTAAATATATTCTATTCCACTCTACTCAACAAATTAAAAAGCTTCCTCTTAACCTACCAACAATTAATATAGAAAATATAATCATCGAAATCGATGATATCTCTTGCAAAGTAGTGATAGATGTTTTTGAGGAAATACGTAATCCTATTTACCAAATATTTAACTCATCAGTTAGAACAGGTATTGTACCTGATTTGCTTAAAATCTCAAAAATTATACCAACCTATAAATCAGGAGAAGTCAACTCTTTAAACAATTATAGACCTATTTAAATCCTTTCGGTATTCGAAAAACTTCTTGAGCGAATTATCTACAATAAATTAAATAAATATTTAAAAAACTAATAAAATTATTAATAAAGGTCAATACGGTTTCCAAAAGCGACACGCAACAGAGCATGCAATTCTTGATCTCTCAAATAGGATTAGTAAATCATTTAAATAAAAAAAATTCACGTTAGGAATCTTTATTGATTTGTCAAAGGCGTTTGCCACCGTCAACCATGAGATTTTACTGACAAAAATGAAAAATTATGGCGTTAAAAATAAAGCTTTAACTTTGTTTAAAAACTACCTTTATGACAGACACCAGTGTGTTATTATAGATAAAAAAAAGCAACTCAAATTTACTGAAAACAAAATGTGGTGTACCCCAAGGGTCCACTCTTGCTCCCCTTTTGTTTCATATTTAATTAATATATGGTTTAAATCAAACAAACTATCACTCAATATAGATAAAACTAAACATATTCTATTCCACTCTACTCAACAAATTAAAAAGCTTCTTAACCTACCAACAATTAATATAGAAAATATAATCATCGAAAGAGCTCAAAATACAAAGTTTTTAGGTGTTCTAATTGATGAACACATCTCTTGGAAGCCCCACATCAACTATATAAATGCAAAAATATCAAAGAACATAGGTTTACTTTATAAGGCAAGATCTTTCTTGACACAAAAAAGTCTAATACTCGTTTATTTTTTATTCCTACATAGCTATCTTATGTATGCCAATATAGCATGGGGCAGTACCCACATAACTAAATTAAAACCGCTTTATCTGCGTCAAAAGCACGCTTCAAGACTAGTGTTCAACAAAAACAAACTTACTCATGCTCAACCCCTACTGGAGCAAATGAGCGCTTTAAATATTTTTCAAATTAATATTTATCAAAATATACTTTTCATATTTAAATATAAACTAAGTCTGGTTCCATTTTAAAGCACACTTTTTTGAAAACAACGTAAACAAATACAATACAAGAGCAACGGGAAACTTTAAGATACCCTTTGAAAAATCGAAACTCTCAAAATTTTCGATAAAACATCGTGGTCCCTATTTATTTAACAAAATAATTTCTAGAAACGAATCGCTAATGAATTTAAACAACGAACAGTCCCGGAAAACAAAGTTAAAATCTACAATAATCAAGTTAAACTACAAGGAGTTTTTTTAAACTCCAATTTAAAATTTAAAGATAAAAATAATGTGAAACAATCCTAATAAAACGAAAAATGTAACTTTTCAAAGGAAACAATAAAAATAATACTAAAAGGAGATAGTAACATTATTAATTTCAAGGCATATATGTACCACATACATATTTACCACGTATGCAACTGATTTTTATGTGTATTACACGTCTAGAAGGTACTCGATAACAAGACTGACCCCAGTCTTCTGCAAGCTTCCTATAACTACAAACAATTAGTTATTTTATTTAATCTTATACAAATCTTGTTTTTATCATACTTTTATATATATATATATATATACATATATATATATATATATATATATATATATATATATATATATATATATATATATATATATATATATATATATATATATATATATATATATATATATATATATATTATTTTAATTGAAAGAATATAGAAGGTTTATTTCTTGGGTAATTTTTACGTTCACGTTATTCTATTGTGTACTTTGTATTTATTTTTATCATGCCTCAAAGTTGAATGTAACAATATATTAGATTTATCCTTTATTTATTTTGGACTTTATGTTTACGATATTTATATTTGTATATCTTTATTCGCCAATCGGTGATTGGCCAATTGTAAATACTTTGTAGTTGTAAAAAAAACATGTTAAAAAAAAAAAAAAAAAAAAAAAAGCACTTCTTTTGTGGACCGTAAGCTGCTGCTACTCTTTTAGCATTGTCGTTTAAGTTTTTGTCGCGTGTTCTAGATCCCAAGTGCTCAAATTCTGAGCATACGTCAACTTGAGGCCGTCCAAATCTGAGATAGTTTTCTTGAAAATACTTTAGGTAGTAGTCATACTTAATTTTTTTGTCAGATCGGGGTGTTGCTTTATAAACAAACTATGCATTGTTTTAATATTTCATCCGCTAGGCAAATATTTCAAAATTTTGGAAGAATAACGAGAAGTTTCTACTGGGAATGACTAAGTATGTGCTCTAAATTTAACAATGAATTCGTCATTGATTTTAGATGATTTATTGTTGTGCTTTCCACGTCCATCTTTAGCTGACACTCCAGATTAGAGAATATTTATTAGTCGCTGTACTTGCAAACTCATGAAGGCATGTTTACATACAGAAATACGATTACTGTTTTTAATAGCAAAATATAAAAAATTACTTGCTCTAGGTTTTGCGTTTGCTGCACCAACTTTGGTTCTTGGATGGCGTCTGATGACAGGTTTGTGTTCAATTAATCCGAGTAAAAAGGTATTAGCCTCATTTTTACATTTACCGTCGTACAAATCGCAAGTAATTGTCTTCCTATCTTCATCAATAAACCTCTTCATGCACTGACGTTTACAAACACAATCTGATCCAGTAGTTTTAGCTTCTACTAGCTTACCTGACGTGCTAGTATAAGATAGTCTTTTCTGGCAGGCTTGCTTTATCTTTTGTCGTTTCCAGGTTTAAGGATTTGCTTTACGTTTTTTTCCTTTTATTGGCAATTTATTTTCTTCAGCGAATGTTGTTTCTGAATCACTCATGATTATTAAACAGAATTTTCCAACAACAATTCAAAAAATCGTTATTTAAACAAAACAATAACTTTAATTAGTTATGAATTATCTACGTATGTACTAAACTGAAATTTTATAAACTTGGGCGCATTCTGGTGATAGAATTTATTAAAATTGATTTGGTGCGTTATAAGAATTGAGTAGAAAATCAGTACTAGTTCTGGACAAGTATTGTTCTTTAAATAGTTTAAATCTACTTTAGGAGAAAAAATAATAAAAGAAAGATGAACTAGTATTGTTTTTGTAGTACATAGAGAGATCGACATAAGTTAAATGAAATTATGAAAAAAGTGCAAATAACAAAAAATGGACTAGCACTGTTCTTCTTCTCACCCATTCAATTGTTCAAAGGTGAAAGCTTTTAATATAATAAAAACAATCTCATATCCAGAAATAATCATAGAATCAATTGACAAAAAAAAAAACCAATCAAAAAAATCTTTTTATTGCATTAAAAAATATTGTAGGACTTTTGAAAGTTTATTTGAAACTTGCACGAAAATCTTGTTAAAAACTTATACATATTGGGTACTTATTGAATATTTAGGTAAAATTTTCTGTAGTTCTAGTCTTAAAGGCTTTCCTCTTTTCAAAAATACAGACCAACGAACAGAAAACCTAAAAAAGCTTTATAATGCATTTACATGATATTGCATAACATAATCAATATTACATAACATTATTAACAATTAATCTCACATCTAAGAATGTTGAAAGAGAATTTTCAGTTAGTGCCAAGTTCTATACAAATATAAGATCACGTCATTCGGATAAGTCATAATTAGGGCTTTTATTTTTCAAATACTCTTTTTAAAAATACAGGCCAACGAACAGAAAACTCACAAAATACAGGCCAACGAACAGAAAACCTACAAAAGCTTTATGAAGCATTATTGTAATATTACATAACATTATAAACAAATAATCCAGATCTAAGAATGTTGAAAGAGAATTTTCAGTGGGTGCCAAATTCTAGACAAAAATAAGATCACGTCATTCAGATAAATTATCATCAGCGCTTTTATTTTTCAAATAATCTTTTCAAAAATACACGCCAACGCACAGAAAACCTGAAAAAGCTTGATGATGCTCTAACAAAATATTACATCACATCGTTAACAATTAATCCCACATCTAAGAAAGTTAAAAGAGAATTTTCAGTGAATGCCAAGTTTTTTACAAATAAAGATCACATTTAGTCAAGTCATCTTCAGCGCTTTTGTTTTTGAAATAAATTTAAAAAGTAAAAATTACATTAGGATTTAAAGTATTGAGTTTGTACATATTTTTTTTCAAAAAGTTTCCATTTAAATTTAAAAAACAGTAAAACAGCTGTTAACAGCCGTTTTAACTTTGTTATAATTCTATTCTGTTTTAATTTTATTGTTAATTTTAACTTTATTTTTTCAAGATTCTAATGTAGTAAAACAGCAAATTAAATTAAAAACCAATTTTATTTTAGAAAACCCTAAATTTTAATAATTTTAATTTTTTCGGTACGATCCTGTATCTTACTGAAAAGTTAAATAGCGATGACTTAATAATATCAACAACTACTTTAACTACGTTTAATCTAAATTTATCAATGCTAGCACATTTACTATTTTTCAGACTATTGAAAGCATTAAGCACCTCACTTATTTTTAAATTAACTTTTTTCATAAATATGATGGTTGAGTTGATTTTAGCGTCGAAAATTTGTAGTGTTTTTGGATTTTTATCAGGAATTTTGGGCCTGTACCGAGAAAAAAAAAATAAGTTTTACAGTTATTAAAAAAATTAAGTTTTACAGTTATGATTTTTTTATTATAAATTATTTTCCCATAAATTACGATTTGGTTCTTGCTTAAAAACCTTGAAAAAATTTTTTTATAATGCTCTCGTGTCCATCTAATATTATCTCTGTTCAGTTTTTAATGAAGACGATGCTAAAAAATTAAGTTTTGTTACCCTGGTGACGCCTTCTTTAATGCTGTCAGTTTAAATATTTCGAGTCTTCCCTATATTCTATATATTCCGTTTTCTAGATTCCTTAGATTTAAATTTATGTTGATTTCCTCTATAATTGTTCAATTAGTTTTATATCCTTTTTTGTAATACGGATTCCAGACAGAAACAGAATGCTTTAAATGAGAACAAACCAGTGATCTAAAATGTGGTCTTATTGAACTCACATTAAGATATTTAAAACTGCGTTTTAATAAACCATGTTTTTTAATTGCTTTTCTAATTGTGGCTTTAATGTGATGCTCCTATTTCAACTCATTTGATAGCACCACCAAGATCAATTTTGTTACTAATTTTTGCTTAAATTGTGCCAGCGCCTGTATTGAATTTAGCTATCTCATATATTTCAACACACGAACGTTTATTAAACATTAAAACAATGTTTATACAAAGCGTTTAGTTTTGGTTGATTATCCGTTTAGTATGAAATCCAGAATAACGTTTAGAGCAAACCTCTATTAAACGTCGAGATTCAACCGTTTTATTCGACGTTCATTATAGAATTATTAAAAGTCGAAAAAGCGTTTAAATTTAGTCTTTGTTTTTCTTTTTTTTTTTGTAAAAAAAGTTTAATTAAAAGTTTAAATGCCCATTAAATTTGAAAAAACAATTTAAATAATATCATCAAAAATATTCAATCTTGATATATAAAGTTGTGGACAAAATAATAGTAGTGCTTAGCAAAATAGTTATTTTTAATAAAAATCATATAATCTTAAACATAAATTAGTAATTTTTTACATAGTTATGGTACAAATGCTGAATAAGGAAATTATAACAGTGATTGGTAACATTCTGAGTTACTACATAGGTAGGATTGCTCAAATTACTGTACGATTTCTATGAGTTTTATACGAGTTTTATTTAGATATAATTTGTTAAACAACATATTTGTTGTTCGCTGTCGTTTTATTCGCATAACCTTTTTATTTAGTCGACTTTATTAATATTTTTCAAAGATAACATTACTAATAGTGTCAAGACAATAAAATATCCTTAGTAGTTGAGAAATTTTATTTGACTTGTTGCTCTCACGTTTGGGGCATTGGGGGCTAAGACTTTAGGGTTTCTTGTTCCCATTCTATCATAGTAATATTTTACTTAAAATGCTTATATTGGTAAGGTTTTTTATACCAATTTTGAATTTACGAAAACAAAAAAGATTTTAATATACTTATACTTTTTAAAGATTTTATATATACATATCCTTTATATATATATAAAGGATATGTATATACAAAATATATACATATCCTTTATATATATACATATATACATATATATATATATATATATATATATATATATATATATATATATATTTATATATATATATATATATATATATATATATATATATATATATATATATATATATATATATATATATATATATATATATATATATATATATATATATATATATATATATATATATATATATATATATATAATTTTTGAACACTAAAATATTTTACTATGAAAATAAAAATTTAACGATGAATATAAATCTAGTTAAAAATAGTACAAAAAATTTTTCATCAACTTGTTGCTCTCACGTTTGGGGCATTGGGGGCTAAGACTTTAGGGTTTCTTGTTCCCATTCTATCATAGTAATATTTTTTTTAAGAGTCTTTTCGTCATACATATGAACGTAAAAAAATTTGAAATATCCTTGTTGTTTATAAGTTGGTTATTTCAAACATTTAAAAACCTTCCTACGCAACTGTATATATATATATATATATATATATATATATATATATATATATATATATATATATATATATATATATATATATATATATATATATATATATATATATATATATATATATATATATATATATATATATATATATATATAGTCTTGTCGTCAAGTACCGCTAAGAAATGTTCGTGTTAAAATTAAGATTTTAACAAGATAAAAAATAAGTTAGTAAAGTAAGAAACTTAAAATATTTCGTTATAAATACAAGATAATTTATATCTATTATATATGTAAATTACAGTTGTTAATGATACATATATAATTTTTATAAATTCATTTTAAAAAGAGGGTAAAAGGAAGATCACTAAAAAATATCAGCAGTATATTGTTAAATCTTCGATTGTAAAAATGAGTTCTTTAAGCTTTCGTAAAAAAGAAAAGTAGTTACTTTGATGAAAAAAATTCTCAGTAAAATTTTTTAAAACTTTTTAAAGTTTTTAAAACTTTTTCAAGTTTTTAAAATTTTATTCCATAAGAATAGTCCGCAATAATCAATACAAAATTTAAAAAGACTTTGAAAAATAGGCTGCTTAGTAAAATTATCATTTCGTAAAATGTACTTAATTTTATCTTTTGATGAATATAAATTATTTTTTAAGATATAAATTATAATAAAGAAATCGGGGATGAATTAGTTTTACATTTGAACATAAAAAAAAGAATATTAAAAATATGTTCATATAAATTAAAAACTTTTTATTTCAAACAATAGAAGCTTGGCATGAGTATAACGGTCTTTAAAATATATAAGACGTGCTACATGTTTCTGCTGACAATAAAAAGGTTTAAATTTATTTTTTATTTGTACAACCCCAAGCAATGCTGGAATAGTTTATGTGACAGGTAATATAAATGAGTGATATAATTGTGCCAAAATACGTTTATTTCTTTTTGTTTTTTTTTGAAAAACATGATTTAATTCCATTAGCATTTCATGTGTTTAGTGATAAGTTTGATACCATGTTCACACGTACACCACCTAAACACTATAACTTAAGTTACAGCTGATAGTTTTTACTATTTTCTAATTTGTACTTTTTGAAGCACAGAGAAGATACAAACGGGTCAGGCCTAATGGAAAGGTTGTTAAACTTGTTTTTCATCACTCTTAAAATATTTACGCTGTGATTTAACCTAAATTTACTAACTTCCATGTTTAAAGCCCGTTCTCCATTCAGAATTTTTTGCGCTTTGGAGGAGCGGAAAAGTTCTTTGAGCATGCGCAAATAGTTCTGATTCGAGAACGGGTTTAAAAAACTGTTTGCGCATGCTCAAAGAACTTTTCCGCTTCTCCAAAGTGCAAAAAGTTCTGAATGGAGAACGGGCTTAAGGCTAACAAACAATACTAAAATAACAAAATAATAAAATGAATTTCCGATTATCAAAAATAAAACAAAGTTGATATTTACGCTGTGATTTAACCTAAATTTACTAACTTCCATGTTTAAGGCTAACAAAAAATACTAAAAGAACAAAATAATAAAATGAATTTCCGATTATCAAAAATAAAACAAAAAGCAACTATTATAGGTACTTGTAAAATTAGAAGCAACTGCTCTCCGTTGTTTGAATTAAAGTTTTTTTATTCACGCACTTTTTACATATGTGAACAATTGCTCAATGTAAAAGCTTTCCCGTAATAAAAGAGTAACTGCTTAAAATTTTTATTCACATAAGGTTGAGCAATTACTTCAAAAACGCTGAGTAAAAACAATTGCTCTTTTTTATTAATCTGGCCTATTATATCTAGCTACTTTTGTAGCTTAGATGTAATAGTTCTAAAATTGTAAATAAAGACGTAATTACCTGAGGACCCAGGACACATCTTTAAAAATAACTCAAGAAGAAGCAGCTAAAAATTTTTATTTCGTTTTATATATCGTTTTATATAATCATGAGTAAAGTTTTGAAATAACAAAAAAATGGTACCTGACGGAACGATTTTTAGAATACTCTTTTTAAACTTAAATTTTTATTTTTTGGAAATTCGCTAAAGAAATTAGTTTCTAGTTTTAAAACAATTTTTTTTTGTGGATATTCGTATTTTAAAAGTATTTTTCAGGTTTGAGAGAAAAATTAATGTCTAATTAGTTTTCTCAAGTTTATTAGTTGTATCAACCAATTGGTTGGTTTAAAAATTTATGCTAAAAGCACATTAAGTTCTTCACCTATTTCTAAAATACACACAAAAAAAAAAACAATTAAAAATTATACGCTTTTTTGTTACCAGGCTCCAATTATCGCAATTTTTTAAAAGCACCACTATTTTTTAAAAGCACCACTAAGTTCCAAATTTTTATAAGAATAAACATATAAAAATTTGGAACTTGTTCCCTGTATGGAAGTTAGTTATCTCAAACATCAAAAAGTGCTACATCCACCCCTGGTCCAATAAGCAACAATGTTGAGGAAGGAGGCTACTACTACATTTGCTTATTGCGCATCATTCTAATATCAATTAACATCAATAATTGGCAACTTAAATGCAGGTCAACAAATTCAGACTAATCATTTATATAAATAGTCTAAGAATTCAAATACCCATTTATGTGTCATCATAAATGACCCTATTCACAGTTATAATACTTCCTTTTGTATACAATGTTTTAAAAAAAAGGTGTCACAAAAAATTGCAACCTTTATTAAAAATACGAGTATTAATAAAGAAGAATAAATAGATAAAGTTTTAATTTTTTATTTTTCTTTTTGTCATAAAAATATGCTAGAAAAATATTGTTTTTTTTTTTTGAAAAAAAGAATAACTTTTTTTCTAAATTTTGTAGATGCTTAAAGTTCCATAAATAATAAAGATTATTTATGGAACTTTAAGCATCTACAAAATTTAGAAAAAAAGTTATTCTTTTTTTCAAAAAAAAAAAACAATATTTTTCTAGCATATTTTTATGACAAAAAGAAAAATAAAAAATTAAAATTTTATCTATTTATTCTTCTTTATTAATACTCGTATTTTTAATAAAGGTTGCAATTTTTTGTGACACCTTTTTTTTAAAACATTTTTTAAAACAATTTTAATTTATTCATTTTCACAATTTGAAGAAAAAACATAAAACAATAAAAAAATTGAAAAACTAAAAAAATTCATACGCACTATAGCTTTTAGTTAACTTTAATATATAAAATCTCTTGGATTAACTTTCATAAAAGATATTTCTTTTTTCAGCATTAAATTATTGAGAATTTTTGCGCGGAAAATATCGGAAAAAACAAACTTTAAAGTTCCATAAATAATAAAGATTATTTATGGAACTTTAAGCAGCCTAAAGCACATCCTATTTGCTTCTGCAATATCTGCTCTGCTTTGTGATTTCTTAAGATACTCTTAAAGCCACCTTAAGCTATTATGTACTTTTTTTTCAAATCTAAAGCAATTTAAAAGTCAATTTTTTAAAAGCCGCGTTATCTAAAACTCGTTTTCAATGTCTTTTTACGACGAGATCCGCAACATATCTCGCATGCCTTATTACTTCAATGACGAAAACAAATTATCAATAGTATATTGTTAACCAGATATTTTTATACTGATTAGCTTTTAGAAATATGCTGATTATACATATAGCTTTTAGCAATATGCTAAATTCTAACAATAAAGTTCAAATCAAATAAAATAAGAAATTGCGATCAAAACAAAAAACGAACGTAGCGTTGTGTGAATTCAAAATTCGTACAATGCTACGTTCGTAATAAATTTTTCAAACAAATTAATTTTTAACTTTCAGAAAAATATGGACGCCGTGAGAAGTTTTTTTTTAACTATTGCTTTATGTGCCATAATCACAAACATCGTTTCCGTATACTTTCTTTACAAAAAACGTCTAAAAAACAACTATGTTATCCTGTGTATCAACCTATCTTTGAGTGATTTACTGCAAAGTTTTGCGGGATACATACCAGTAATATTTTTTAAACCAAATTTACAAAAAGCTACAACACTGTGTAAACTATCAGCATTTTTTGTTGCTTTTCCGTCATTCACAACAATTGCAACGCTCACTGCAATAGCCCTTTCAAGACTTTTGCTACTAACTACACGATGTAATAATAATCAAATTAACTATAAAAAATTATTTACCAAAGTTGCAATACTCTCGTGGGTCTATGGATTTACTTGGGCTGTTTTACCACTTTTAGGATTTTCTTCATACACATTAGAAAATACAAACACTCGATGTTCAATTAACTTTTCACTTAGAAATAAAATCGAAAAAGTTTATTTAATATTATTGATGGCCTTTATATTTTTTATCCCTTTTACAATAATTTTAACTTCATGTTATTTTACAGCGGACCTAATCAGCACAAAGTACAAATATTTTTGTATGACATACGGAAAAGAAAATGTTGAAGCAAAAAGGTTCAAAGAAAAAGAAAAAAAAGCATTTTTATCGTTTATACTTATGGTGTTTTCATTTATAGTTTGTTGGACACCATATACAATAATTGGTTGTTTATCAACTTTTACATCAGCTAAAACACCTAAATGGCTAACGGAAGTAGCGTCTATTTTCGCAAAATTATCTGCTCTAGTGAATCCTTTTGTTTACTTCTGGAAAGATGCTTTATTAAAAAAAACCATTTCAAAAAGAAAACAAGAGTTTAAACTATATAACATTGATATAAACAGATATAGGTAGAACCGCCCCCCACTTATATCTATTTTAAACGTTGAAACTGTTCTACATAAACACTGTTTTTTTAAAATAGAATTATTACTCTTGAAAAAATTGAACGAAATTAGTTGGGCACCATGTTGTTTGGCAACTTTTGCGTCAAAATAAAACATCAAAATTACTTATTGATATTTCTTCTCTCTTTTTGGATAACTGGCTGCTTTAGCACGGCAGTCAAAACGGCTTTAAAAAATTCCCAAAACTTTTTAAATGAATTTTTATGGCATACAAAAAAAAAATCCAGATTCGAAACTTGCTGAAAAGATTTTTTTTTTAAAAAAAAAAATTACAAATAGTCATAACCTTGATTATTAAATTAGGGTTGTGACGATATTTGACCATATAATTTCAAGCGTAATTGTTAAAAGTTATATTGAAATTAAAAAGTTTAATTGAAAATGTTTTATGTTTGAGGTAACATGCATGATAAAGTAAAAAAAAAAAAAACCCGTTCATAACTATTAATAAAGCTTTCAAGTCGATTTCAAATTCCAGTTTACAACTTTATGTCTATATAAGAGTTGCATAGTAATTTTGAGCAAAACAATAAACAAAATCTCAACCAATCAAAACCCTCAAAATGTCTGACTTCTGGTTAAGTACAAACATATTTACGGAAATCAGTTATCAAAAGACATATGTTGTAAGCTGAAATTGTAAGCATTTTTATAAAAAAACCATGAGTAGATTTTTAGACCATATAATGTATTATAGATGAAGGATATGTTAGAGTTTATTTGTTAATTATTTTATAAATAAAAAGATATTTCCCACCATTTTAAATTTTGAATTAAAATTAATTAATTAATCAATTAAATCATTAAATAAAATCAAAGATTATTATTAAATTAATATAAATGTTATGAAAGATTATTTAATAATTTTAATTAATATTTTAACATTTATGTCTTGAATTTATTTTTATTATTCTTTATTAAATTAAATAAATACTCGAATTTTTACAAAACAATAATTATTTGTTTTTGAAGTAGAAACAAATAATTGTTTCTAGGCTAACATCCTTTAAATAATAAAAAAAAATTGCTTTAATCTTTGCTTATATTTACTTTAAATTATTTAAAATACTTATATTTACTTTACTTTAATTATATGCCTTTATTTTGCATTTATTATTTCATTTGCGAGTAGTACAAAGAGATTGTAATTCTGGGGGAGATTGTGGCAACGACTGCACTATGCCGTTATTTGATACAAGTGGGTGGCCAAAAATAGTTTTGAAAAAAATAATAACTTTTATTTTATTTTTTTATCTTTATGTCATTTAAATAAACAACCCATTAACTTATTTAGTTCAAACACTTGGACTAAATAAGTAGTAATTTATGATTATTTTTTTTTGGTTAGTTAGTTATACGTAATTAAGGAAAGTTTTTTTAAGCTTTCTTGGGCACTAATGACTTGTTTTTTATTCTAGTGGACGACTTCGAACTACTAGCCACACCACTGATTATATTATTTATTATTAATAACATTATTTTGTTGGAGCAGCTTACTTGTAAAAATAACCTATTACCCTCACAGACCTAATAAGGAAACTGTGTGACAGGCCATGAATACTTAAGAGAACACTAGTATTTCTATAAAAGATTACAAGCTTGTTTTAATTTTTAAAAAGATTAGAAAATATTTAAAAATATCTTTTGAAATTGCATTAGATTTTGAAATTGCTTTAGAAACGCAAAGGAAAACTTACTTTAAAAAAAAATTCTGCTAAAGTTATAAATTTTCAAAATTTTAACCTTTAGTTTATTTCACTCCTAAATAATCAAACTGGTAACTCGTTCATTATTTCATCTTCTAACTTAATAATTTCGGTTGCTTTTGATGGTTCTAACTCTGATGATTCTAGTTCTGACAGTTTCATTGATTCCTTATTGTCTACTTCTAAAATTAAAAAACTCTTTACTTCTTCTGAAATCTTGAGCACAACTTTCTGCGTCCGTCTGCGTCCGTCAAGAGTCCAAGGAGATAGAACTGATATAAAGGATCTGAGGATTTCATTATACGGTTACAGACAATTTTAAAATTTGCTTTTCTCAAACATTTACGAGTATGTAGTTCAAAATATCGTCTGTAATATTTATTTTAGCCTTTAGACACTTCATTGGATAAAACCCCCCAAAGGAAACTGGTGAGTTTATTTCTGTTCCATGTGCAAAAACTTTGTAAACTGTACACGGCATTTTATTCCAATTATACAAATCAAAATACCGAGGATATACTGTTTTACAGTATGTTTTCTGTCCTCTTATTGCAGTTAAAACATTTTTAAATCTTTTAATAAATGTCTCATAATATCAATCTCTAATAC
This sequence comes from Hydra vulgaris, assembly GCF_022113875.1. Classification (NCBI taxonomy): domain Eukaryota; kingdom Metazoa; phylum Cnidaria; class Hydrozoa; order Anthoathecata; family Hydridae; genus Hydra; species Hydra vulgaris. Next base: position 14,870,302 of record NC_061159.1, on the reverse strand, counting down.
TCCGTTCTCTTAGTTTTTTTGGGTCTTTCTTCTGAATATTAATTGCTGGATAAATTTCATTTTATTGCCATACGTTGTCTTAAATTCTTTGCTTATTCTCCATTTTTTGAATTCAAGTCGGTATGACATATGCAAAAAACACTCTAGAAATCTTATCTAAGCATGTAACAGAGATATCCCATGAACGTGTAATTGCTAAAATATTTCCGTCAATCATTCACAAAATAAAATTTAAATCAATAATAACAAACTTTCCATTGACCAATTCAATATTCATCGGATGCAAATCAAAAATTTCATTTTCTATTTGACGCTGTTTGTCTACGCAAGTTTGCGCTAGTTTCTTGGTGATATGAAATTCAGTTGACCTACAAAATCTTACATTAAGAGCCATTAAGTTGGTCCACAAATGGTTAATTTATGAATATGACACACTGAGCCTCAAAGGTTTTGTTACAATTGCAAATATATCTGAATCTTATCTGACAACATTAGAAAACGCCTGGTTGTACAAAGCTTATCGAGTTGACCTATTCATACCCTAACTGACTTTGCTGGTCACTATCTCAGGAACTACTACAATTAGAATAAAATATTTTGGATTTTCTTTCTATTTTTCTATTTTTCTGATGCAATTGCTATTGTTGTATAAAATCCATTTTAAATTTAATTATATATTATATAATTAAATTTAAAATGGATTGTATATATATATATATATATATATATATATATATATATATATATATATATATATATATATATATATATACACATATGTATATATATATCTACTATAGAATATTTATGTAACAAAATAATACCATATTTTTGTTACACTATTTTGAGAATTATTAGAAAAAAAAAAAATAATAACGAAGAATAATAAAAGTAAACATTGGTGTCCCATGCCGAACCCTCAGTTGATGTAGCAGCACTCCGCTGCTAATCAGGCTATTTGTCAGTCGATATATCGCGAGGTTAGAATTATTTTGTTCTATCTCCACTTTTTGAAAAAAATGAGTTATTAATTGTGTAATGTACCTCAAAATAATGTTTTTCTACTATATTAAAACCTAAGTTTCGGAGAAAACATAAGTAATAAAAATCTTTTTATATGCCGTCTCCTAAAGTTTTTATTTTTTAAATCGTTTTATCTCGAAACAAAAAAATGTGGAGATAGAACAAAATAATTCTAACTTCGCGATATATACTGACGCCCTCGGCAACAGGCTATTTCAGTATGATGTCAGACTGCTCACCAAAACCAGCAGTATAAAATTTAACACCTAAGTATCTTACATTTTCAACACGGGCGTATAAAAAACATTTGTTTTAGCAATTCAGAGAGTTATTTAGCAAATCAAATTTTATACGGTCACATTATTATTTTTATTAATTATAATAAAATTTCCGGATTTATAGAAAAACACTGATCTAATCGGATTCTCATTTTTTCTATAAACCCGTTTTTTTCCTATAAGTTTAATTGTAGTATTGTGAAGCCTTGGCGCAATTGTTTTCTATCTAACATGTAACGAGTAAAGCAGGAAACTTTTCTCTATCTACCTTATCTCTTTCTGTATCTGTGCCTTATCTCTTTTTGTATCTGTTATCTCTATCTACCTTTTCTCTATTTACCTTATTTCTAACTTATCTTTTCTCTATCTAACTTATCTCTATCTGTATTTGTTCCGGTAAATAGAAAAATGCATTAACGAAAAAACTAAAGTTTTCTCGTCTGACTTCACAGGAAAAATGTTCAAACAAAAAAGCGTCTTAAACGTAAATGGTTGTTGAAAGCAGGCGCCAAGGGTGTTTATAAATTTATTATTTGTTAAGTAAGCGCAAGTTATATATATTTTGCTTCCCTAACTTGACTTCACTTATCAAAATAAATGAAATTTATATATGGGCAATTCCACAGCGGAAAAAGATAAAACTAGTCAAATTTTATTCTCTTTTTCGCCAACTTTTAGCAAATAAATATTGATGTAGATTTTTTTTTTTTATTTTTTTATTTATAAAATAATATTTATTTAGAAAATTTTATAAAGTTACATTAACTGAACGTGTTTATTACAGTTTACATTATATGGTTACATTATATAATTACAGTTTTAAAATATATGGTTTTACAAATTTAGTGGTTTACATTTTTTCGAAAAGCTGTCACTATGGTTACAATAATAATGAAATAAAGAAAGGTGTTACAATAATTACCATCGTTTTATATATATTTTTCTATATACATATATATATATATATTTTCCCTTCTTTTTTGTGTTTTTTTTTTAAATTTTATATTTTTTTGTATTTTTGTATTTTATATTTTTTTGTGTTTTTTGATTTTGTATTTTTTTTTATTTTTTTGTTTTTTTATTATAGTGCCATTGTGCGGAGAGAAATCAGATAGTTTGAAAGAGTTAAAAAGGAAGATGTTTTAAGAAAAAATTCCAAGTAGTTTTTATTTAAAAGAAGAAATTTATAATAAAATAATAGAAAAATATTTACAAGACTTTTACACAAACACCATTTTACGTACGCTATAGAAAAATATTTAAAAAGGGAAATTATAACTCATAAAATAAAGGCTGGCAGTGATTATTTAATCATAATTAATAATATTATGTTGCAAAAATAATAATTTGTAGAGAAATGGAAAAAAAAATACTAAACACATAGATCTTTTATTGATCTGATCTATTAGCTTAGCTCATATGTTTAGTTTTAGATTCCCATTCTCTACTTGGCATATTACATTTTTAACACAAAAAAGTTGACAGAAAACGTCCGTGATGTTTCTACGGACATGATAATTATATTTTAATGTAATAATATTTCTGATTTTCCTGATTATTACCCTGATCACTGCCATTGGGTCAATTTTTATGTTACTATACATGTGGCGGCATCTGCTGTTCCATATCTTACTCATGATGGTTTGAGTGAGTGTCAACAGCAGTTGCGAAGTAGGATTTTTTTCCGATAAATTCGCAGTCTCAATAGAGAAAATCGAGTTTATCGGAGAATAAAAGTTTTGGGTTGTCAAGGAGTTATATACATGCTTAAAATATTCCCTAATTTCAACTGAGGGAGGACAGTAGGCAAAGATGTGAAGATTGTCCTCGATTTTACCACAAGTTATACATTTGTTGTTTTTAACGATCTTTGTGCTATTGGCTAGCAAGGCCGCAGAAGGTAGACATCGAAAAAGGATGTAAAAATCGAAAGAGGATATTTTGAGTCGGTCCGCATGCGTGGGAGGTAAAGTTCTTTTTCCAAATTTGGGTCCACGGCAATTTTGTTTTTGTTGAACCGTTCCAGAAAAGTTCTGCTGGTACGATTGTCTTTTTGTTTTTTGCCACTTCTAAATAAATTTTTTTGTCGATTTTAGGGGGATGTTAAAATAGGACCCGTTTTGGCCTAATATTTCAATTGTTGTTTTGTAGTACTGAGACATTTTGTTGTCCCAGTGTTTTGGAAAATTGTTCTGTCTTAAAAAGTTCCAGCTTGGGTTTTGGTTAGTAAATTTGATAAGTGAACTTGCTAACCAATACTTTGAAAAGTAGTAATAATCGTGAGCGTTATCCTCTCCGCATTCTTTCAGTTGAAAAAGTGTTTTGAGGCGGAGCGCAAGGCTTTGCTCCTTCGGTGATAGGATTCCGAGACCCCCGCTTTTGACGGGTAAGAAAAGTGTCTCTCTTTTGACCGGATTGAAATTGGTCTTTTGCCACAGATTTTCGAAAATGGCATTGTGCAAACGTTCTATTACCCATTCAGGAACGGGCAACACGTTTGCCAGAAACCACATTTTTGACAATGCTAACGTATTTATCAACATAGTCTTTCCCCTAAGTGACAAAGTACGTAGTTTGATGTAGATACATGAATTGATGTAGATTTTTTTTTTTTTTTTTTTTTTAATTTTTTTTTTTTTTTTATATAATAGTATTTATTTACAAATTTTTATAAGTTTACATTATCTCGACGTGTTTAAAAATTAAAGTTACAATCTGTCATTTACAAAGTTACAATCTATCATTTCTTTTAATACAACTAGAACTGTAAAAAATTTTCAAAATAAAATAAGTTTCACTATGATTACAATAACAATGGTGTTACAATAATAAGAAGATTAAAGAAGTTACAATAGTTACCATGGTTTTATATATATATATTTTTTTATTTTTATTTTTATTCATATTTTGATTTTTTACTTTTTGTATTTTTTTTTGTGTTTTTGTATTTTATATTTTTTTGTATTTTTCGATTTTATATTTTTTTGTATTTTTTTTTTTTTTTTTTTTTATTAGAATGCCATTGTGCGGAGAGAAATCGTAAGGTTTGAAAAAGTTAAAGAGGAAGATTTTTTTTTAAAAAAAAAGAATTCAAGAAGTTTTTGTTTAAAGGAAGGAAATTTTAATAATATAACAGCAAAAAATTACAAGACTTTTACACAAACATCACATTACGTACGCTACAGAAAAACATTTAGAAAGGGAAATTATAATTCAAAAAATAAAGGCTGGCAGTGATTTTTTAAACATAAGTAATAATATTTTGTTGTAAAAATAATATTTCGCAGAGAAAAGGAAAACATCACTAAACATATAGTACTTTTGCTGAGCTAGCGTGTCAGTTTAGCTTATATGTTTAGTTTCAATCTTCCGTTCTTTACTTGGCATATTATATTTTTAACACAAAAAAGTTGACAGAAAATGTCCGCAGTGTTTCTACGGACATGATAATTATATTTTAAAGTAATAATAATCCTGATTTTCCTTATTATTACCCTGATCACTGCCATTGGGTCGACTTTCATGTTACTAAATTTGTGGTGGCATCTGCTATTCCATATCTCGCTCATGATGGTTTGAGTGAGTGTCAACAGCAGTTGCGAGGTAGGGTTTTTTTCCGATAAATTCGCAGTTCCGATAGAGAAAATTGAATTTATTGGAAAAAAAACCTTTTGGGACGTCAAGGAGTTATATACATGTTTAAAATATTCCCAAATTTCAACAGAGGGAGGACAGTAGGCAAAGATGTGAAGATTGTCCTCGATTTTACTACAAGTTTTACATTTGTTGTTTTTGACAATCTTTTGCCTTGTGCTTTTGGCTAGCAAGGCCGCAGAAGGTAGGCTGTTGTTCAAAAATCGAAAGAGGATGTTTTGAGTCGGTCCGCATGCGTGGGAGGTAAAGTTCTTTTTCCAAATTTGGGTCCACGGCATTGTTGTTTTTGTTGAACCGTTCCAGAAAAGTTCTGCTGGCACGACTGTCTTTTTGTTTTTTGCCACTTCTAAGTAAAAATTTTTTGTTGATTTTAGGGGGATATTAAAAAGGGACCCGTTTTTGCCTAAAATTTCAATAGTTGTTTTGTAGTACTGAGACATTTTGCTGTCCCAGTGTTTTGAAAAATTGTTCTGTTTCAAAAAGTTCCAGCTTGGGTTTTGGTTTGTAAATTTAATAAGGGAGCTTGCTAACCAGTACTTTGAAAAGTAGTAATTATCGTGGGTGTTATCCTCTCCGCATTCTTTTAGTTGAAAAAGTGTTTTGAGGCGGAGCGCAAGGCTTTGCTCCTTCGGTGATAAAATTCCGAGACCCCCGCTTTTGACGGGTAGGAAAAGCGTCTCTCTTTTGACCGGATTGAAATTGGTCTTTTGCCACAGATTTTCGAAAATGGCACTGTGCAAACGTTTTCTTACCCATTAGGGAACGGGTAGCATGTTTGCCAGAAACCACACTTTTGACAATGCTAACGTATTTATCAACATAGTCTTTCCCCTAAGTGACAAAGTACGTAGTCCCAGAAACTTGAGTTTTTTCTCTATTTTGTTTAGAGTTACTAGCCAGTTGAAATTGCTCAGTCTGGTGTAAAAAGTAACACCTAAAATTTTGAAACCGGTGATATTAGTCCACTCTATGTTGTCCAATTCCGGGTACATTTTCGGATCAAAACCCCAAGAGCAAGACCCTTGGTTTTTGATCACTGAACCACTTGCTTTCAAACAGTTTTATTTTTTCGAAAAAAAAGCGGACTAATTTTACGTCCCTGGCAAAAAAGTTCGAATCGTCTGCGTACTGCTGTATTTTAAGGGGTTTCGGTGTTCCTGGTAATGGGAATCCCTCGATTCTGCTGTCCGCTCTGATCACTAAAGCGAGAGCTTCAGCCACAAAGACATACAACAAAAGAGAGAGGGGGTCGCCTTGTCTGACTCCCCTTTCGGTAAGGAATGGGGCTGACAAGAACCCGCAATTCAGAAGAGATGCCGAAATTTCTGAACATAGAGTGTTAATAAAGGATATAAAGTTTTCTCCGAGATTATATTTTTGGAGAATCTGCACCAGAAACGCACGATCGACTTTGTCAAACGCCTTTTCTTGATCTATTGACAAAATGAAACTAGGTAGACTTTTAAATTCCGCGTAATCTATTAGATCACGGACTAAGTGTAAATTTGAGAAAATTGTTTTACCTGGAACTCCGCAAGTTTGATTTGGTTCTATAATTTTCCCCATTACTTTTGCAAGTCTTAGGGCCAGCGCTTTTGTGATTACTTTGTAATCAGCGCCGATTAGGGATATGGGCCTCCAATTTTTACATTCAGTGAGATCTCCTTGCTTGGGAATTAGTGAAATTATTGATTTTTTCATAGAGTGGCTAGTATTTTTTTCTACGAAAAGTATTTCGTAAGCAAGCTCTTCAAAATCTTTTTCTAAAATGTGCCAAAAAGTTTTATAAAATTCAGCTGGAAGTCCGTCATAGCCCGAAGATTTTCCGTTTTCAAATTTAAAAAGGGCTTCTTTTAATTCCGCGCCAGTTAGGCAGGTGTTTAAAAATTGATTTTCATCATCACTCAAAAGTTTAGTGATGTGTGACGAGACATAGTTTTGGCTGTCTTTGCATAAATTCGTTTTGGTGTAAATGTTTTTGTAATATGAAACGAGGGAGTTTAATATCTCACCAGGTTCACTCGTCAATGTGCCGTCGTTCTTGCGAATTACGGTAATTGACTTGTTCCGCTGTTGAACTTTTTCCAAACTATACAAAAATTTTGAAGGTTTTTCTCCTTCTTCAATTAGTTTTTGTGTTGTGCGAATAAACGCTCCTGGAAACTGGAGCATGAAAAGAGCATCGCGTTTTTCTTTGATGCTATCTAAATTCGGGTTAGCGTTTTGTCGCTCCCGTTGGATTTCTTATTCAATCCTTTTGATTTGTTTTTTGTTTTTCGCACTTTCCTGTATTGATATATGTTATTGATTATGTTCTTTTATTTTTTTTAATGTTAATTAAAATTATTCATATTATTGCTTTTTTATTTGTTTATTCTTATTCTTATTTTATTTGACATAAATACACATAAATAAATTAAAAAAAAAAATTATATAAATATTTGTATTTAGACATTAAAAAAAAAAAAATTATTTGCTAGTTTTTGTTTTAGTAAATCAAATCGTTTGTAAATGCTATTATGGGTCATCCATAAAGCATGTCACTCTATATTTGTCAATTTTTTACTCCTTTCCTCCCATTACAAACGATCACATATACCCTCTCCCTCCTATACTGTAATAGCAGTTTTTCGTCAAAAATATTTCAAAAGATTTAAATGTAAATAATTTGCAGCATTTTAAAAAATCAATCAAATGAAAATAAGGCAATACGCATAAACGGAAGGAGTGTAAGTAAAAACTTCGACAAACCACAGATTTTCTTATTTAAACGACTCAAGTATTAAAAAGTTGTAATACTAAAATAATTTTTTAAAGTTGCTTTTTTTTTTGGTCTTGCGGAAAAAATGTTTTCGACTTGATAACTTTTATAAATGTTATGAAAAATCACTTAGGAAGAGTGCCACCAATTTTTTAAAATTCCCATTGTTAATTATTTTTAATGAACGAGTTCTTTTGAAATTGTTTTATTACGTAACTCGAAGTAATAGAAGTAAAAATCCACAATAATAATCGCAAGGTGACGTAATGTAACGTAAGTTAGATATATTGTATCAAAAGTAAAGTGACGTAACGTAAAATAGATATATAGTATCAAAAAAACCAGTTTATTTTCCTTACCCGGTAAATTGGCATAGAATTCTTAACATCTTGTGAAAGTTTCGAATACAAACTACTTTACTGATTCGCAGAAATCTGACCTAAAAGTTGAAGTAATTTTTTTACCTAGTTTTCCGTGTAACGTATTTTAAGTTACATTTTCAGTAATAAGTTCGCTCTCTTTCAGCCAGACTCAAAATATTTTAGCTTATTTTATTCTTCAGACTATCAGCTTTTATAGAAAATAGCTATGAGTTTGATTTACAGTTTAAATAAGCAAATATTTGATAAAGTTGTTGCGCGTTTAATGTAAGTTAAACTTAATTTCTCCGCGCAGCGGTCTTGCTTGTCAAGGTTAGTGTTTCGGAGTTAAAGAGTTGAGAGAGGGTTGTACCACGATTTACAACAAAAAAGAAAAAAATAATGAGTAGCCTCCTCGACTGTAGTGGCCCCCTCGGTCCTTGGGGTGGTGAATAATTAAAAAAAAAAAAAAAAAGTTAAAAAGGGAATTGCCCATAACCCCATAACTAAATGCTTGTTGTCGCCATGGGTGTCCCCGAATTTACTAGTATATTATTATACTAGTAAATTCGGGGACTATTATTAAATACTAGTAAATTATACTTAATTTACTAGTATTTAATAATATTATTATATAGTATTTAATAATATTATTAAATACTAGTAAATTCGGGGACACCCATGGCGACAGCAAGCATTTAGTTATGGGCAATTCCCTTTTTAACTTTTTTTTTTTTTTTTAACTATTCACTTCCCCAAGGCCCAAGGGGGCCACTACAGTCGAGGAGGCTACTCATTTTTTTTTTCTTTTGAAATATCATATCATATTATAATATGATAAAGATGTTCTTAAGAAACTTGCAGAAGAAAAAGTCTTGTCGTTGAGAACATTTGAATTAAAAAAACAAACAAAAAAATATTAAAAGCAAATTTAATATGTAATTTTGTAAATAATGCAAACAAATATATTGTAAATAATGCAAACAAATATATTGTAAATAATGCAAACAAATATATTGAGAATTACTATATATTAGTAATAACAGGTGCCGTAAAAATGTCATAATAATAACAATTGTCATATAAGTTTCATAAATATAATGGCTAATTTTTCTATTTCTTTTATTTTTATTTTTATTAACTATCTTAAATGTGCAAATTGATAAAATTGATTTTGATAAATATAAGACGTTTTGCTTTTTCTACAAATTAAAGGTTGTGTTTGTGTACGTGTGTGTTTGTGTGTGTGTGTGTGTGTGTGTGTGTGTGTGTGTGTGTGTGTGTGTGTGTATGTGTGTGACTAGATGATTGCAATAATTTATTAGTTCTAGGTTGTTTATTTTTTGTTTGTATTATAGTTGTGCATTAGTATTATTTGTATTTATTTTATTGTACTATTTATTTATTTGTATTTATATTATTATTATTTATTTAAATATAAGACGTTTTGCTTTTTCTACAATTTAAAGGTTGTGTTTGTGTTAAATCTACAAATAGTTTCCATTTTTTAGTATCTCAGGCAGGGCGATTGATTGATTATTTAGCGACCCTTAAGGAAGAAATATGAACTATTTGACAAAGCGTTGATGCTGTTTTATCTGAAGAAGCAAAGATTAAAAAAGAATTAAATGCTTTGAAAATGTTTAACATTTCTAATGGATCCGTTGAACAGCCAGTTAACACACCGTAAGAATACCATTAGGAGTACAGAGAAAACATGTCAGTTATTAAGCATGAATACACAAATTAAGAATTATTGACACTAAAAGACTTTGTTAGTAAGCAAAATATAGACGCTTCGAAATCAGCAAAACATAGCAAAAAGTTAAATTTTATGAAAGAAAACGGAAACCTACAATTTGGGGAGTATTAATTTGGGGAACCACATGCTGGAATATTTGCAGAAAAACTGCAGAGAATTCAATTAAAGATAATTAATTGGCAACATGTTCTTGATTTATGAACAACTTTGACAGTTCAGTGCATTGCAAAGTTATAGCAATACGTAAGTTTTTGTAAGTTAGTTTTTTAAAACAGATTCTTTCTGTTGACCAGCCCCGTACCCCTTCTAAATCTATTAGGCTGGTGCGGATATATTTATAAAACATTGTTTCCAGTTTAGGATCTTGAATCAAATGATGGGTTTTGCTTGTGTCTCTGTTTTTATGACTAGGTAACTTATTCTATTATCTCCTAATGATGGTACAGCTCTAAAACCCAAACTCCGCGTTAGCCCTCAGAGAGGCCGATTCCATCAACAGCTGTAAAATGGCACTGTTAGAGTACTAACAGTGCCATGTTGCGCACGGATGGTGTGTTCGTACTTTTGGTGTGCATTGTCGAGGCCACATTTGGAGCCCTTTATTACGTTTTACGGTTTATTAATAGTAACGATGCAATTGCTTGGTCTATTAACTAGGAAAATATTATATGGTATATATAATCATGTAAAATTTATTATAAAGTAGCATTTTAGTATAATGTTGATTAGCGTTAAATCGAAATATATAATCCAAAAAAATTCACGAATTATTATTGAGTTTTAAAAAGCCCTCATTTTGTAACGAACATTTGCTAACAGAGAGTAGTTTCAAGCATTTGAATACAACGATGAACAACAGCGAAAGTGAGTTGAATGAGCAATAGTGAAAGTGAAGATGAACAATAGTGAAAGTGAGTTGGATGACATTCATTATAATCAGATGGATTAACTTAAACAAGCTAAAACGAAGACAAAAGTGACGTGTACAAGAACGAGAAGAACGCTGATGGAATTACTTAATTCCGACCTTACGAGCAAAAACGACGTTCACAAATGTTGGAAGAAAATTGACGAAGCACAATTGGCTGCAACAAAAGCAATGAATGAACTTTCAATTGAGTATCGGAAAAAGAATGAGTATGAAATGGTGACAAAAATCAAAACAGAAATTGAAGCAATTGAGTCTGTGTACATGGAAGCAGACGAAATGACGCATGAATATCTTTACTCGTGAAAAGATGACGCATTAAGTATTGTCATAATAGGAGATTACGGTGAACGTAAACAAAAACTTGAACTGATCTGTCAAAAAGTGAAATTAAAAAGGAGCATTAAACAAAGTTGTGGTTGTTATAAGCAACATGGTGTGAAAAAGGTGGAAATGGGATCAAAGCATTGTGGATTAATTGATAATGGATCGATGGATGATGGAGTATATATAAAGTTGATGGAGCGAAATCGGCTAATGGAATTGGACGTTCAACTTAAATGGCATGCTGAAATCTCTGAAGTTAAGAAGAGCTGTCAAACACACTCTGTTGGAACTGGTTTGCGAGGAAAATCAACAAAAAGAACGGAGTACAATAAAAAAGGTAGTGTCACTCAATCGGCGAAAAACGTCTTTGGACAAGACTTTTGGAGGCACTTATCTAGAGTGTCAATTTCTGTGTCTTTGTCTTCTCAGGAGATAAAACACAATGTGAAAATTAGAAACAGCGTTTAAAGCATGTATTGGTAAAGCTCCAACCACACCTGAATACAAACTGCTGCAACTTTCTGAATACAAACTGTTACCAGTATCTATCAGGAGAAGCTTGAAAAGTTGTTGAATGTTTGGGGTATTCAAAAGTTGCATACGAAGTTGCAAAAGATTGACTCGAAATAAAATATGATGACAAACAACGACAAATAGCCTTGTATTTGGAGAGAGTGGAAAATTCAGCCCAGTAAAAGCTAACAAACCAAATGATCTTGATAATATTGCTGATATGTTAGACATTGCAGTTATAAATTTAAAAATGGGCAAATTTGATGAGCTAGGAAATGGATCACTACATATCAAACTTATGAAGATGTTGCCGTAAACAATGCTAAGTGTATTTTTACGAAGGTTATTTGAAATCCAAAAATGTTTTGGAGTGGAATCGTTGCAAGAATGGGTTATTCAATTTTCTTGTCTTGAAGATTACATCACATAAAATGGCATAATTATGTTGACCACATTATGTGCTACATATGATTGCGATATCTAATTTTTCACTTGCGAAATCAAAATTTATATCTCATTACGTAGAATAACTTTGTGGATCATAAGTGGTACAAATGCGGATCATTACCACATTGAGCATCGATATAAATATCATTTATCATTATTTTTTTCACTTAAACACGCCATGGTTACATAAAAGGCACATTTACCTTTCTTGTCGGGTTGTTAAACAAAGTTAACTCATCAATTAAACTTATTTATCAAAACAAATGTTTAACAAACCAATCAAAACGTCCAATGTTCAACAGACTAATCAAAGCTTAAGTTTGGTTTGTTAAAGAAAGTAAATTATCTTTAACTAATTTATGATTGGTTTGGTTTGTTAAAATTAGTATGATTGGTTTGTTAAAGTTAGTATACTATCTTTAACAAACCAATCATAAGAAATAATGTTCTGAAATATATGTTGTTCAGCATTATATAAGAATACTATTAAATGGTTGAATGAACCGAGTACAAAATAAAAGTCAATTTTTACTTTATGCTTATGTTTCAAACTAAAATATAATTTAAACATGAAGTTATTATCCCTCCTGTTTCTTGCTGTAATTGCATCTTTATTATTATCTTGTCCAGCAAAAAAGACATATAAAAAAAAAGCCTTGAATCGTTCATTTTTATCAAACTTAAAAAGTCTTCTTCCCGATTATTTTTCTGAAAAGCAGTGTCAGGCAACTAAACAAAAAAAAGAGGTAATAAATTTTTTTTATTTTTTAAGATCTTAGCAATGAATTCAATAATTGAATTCATTGATAGTTCAAACCGTCATTCCAATTAGTGCAATGACGGTTTTAACTACTTTTAACAAAATCATTTTGGTTACATGCGTTGATATTTTACTGGCAAGTTCTAAATAGTATTTATAGATTTAATAAATTTAAAAAAACTATTGAGTTAATGATTTTAATTTTGCGTTTAAGAGTAATATCAAAACAGCTTTAAAATATTTTTTCACCTAAAATTTACAATATATGGAAACTTGCTAAATAAATTGGTAAGCTCTCTTGTCAAACCTTTATTACAATGAGTGTTCTTCAGGTCCGTAAACAAATAAAAGCCTTCCATTAGCAAAACTACCAAACCTTCAGTCAATGTATATACACTCATTGCGCTTACCTGTATAAACTAAGTTGATGTAAGTACACTCGGTTGTATCTGTATATCCTAGGTTACCTTTACCCCTATAAAACCAAGTTAGCGGACGTGAAGGACACTTAACATTGGAATAGGGGTCACGGCTGTTTCACTCAATATAAAAGCGAGCTTGACGTCACAATTATTTTTGTGTTTATCAAAAAAAAAATTTCCGCAAAAGAAGTTTAAAAATGCACTAACTTTAAAATAATAGTGTTTTTTTCCTATCAGCGCTTACATCTTCAAATAAAAAAAATATAAAAGACCCATCTTTTTTTTTAAAAATAAATATTTACATTAAACGGAATAAAAATATTAATGTTTAAATATTGCAAATGATTTGGGATCACTTTTCTGTTTTTTGTGGCTTTTACAGAAAACCTGTCTTGGGTCAACTAAGATTTCATTACATAGCTACATGCCTCATGGTTGAAATTTGGAACATTTATAAATAAATGTCCATTCTATCTTATATTTGGTGCGGATTGCTTATTTTTTATTTTTTAACTATTTTTTATTGCATTTATTATATTTTTAATTTTATTATTAAATAATGAAAATCGTATTATTTTTGTAATCCGCACGAAATTATTAAAATTTCAACCCTTTCTGCATATAAAAATCAAATAATTGTTTGCTGTACCTTTAGCTATGTTATGAAATATGTATTCAAACTTAGCTAGTTTAGAAACAAATTTTTCTAGTTTGCTCAAAACCTTGTTTACATTTCAAAACAATCACGTGACCTTGAATTCTTACATCCCAAGCAAATATGTAATAAATTTTATGAAAACAACTTTCTTAGCGAGACGAATTTTGAAGTATAAAATAAACAAAATTAGGCGCTTTTTTCTTTAGAATGGTGCATAAACCTATTATCAACTGGGTGTTCAAAGATCGTTTTCTACTTAAAGAACTTATTAATAGATCAACTTATTAATGGGTTAATCAAAGTTTTTTATAAGAATAAAAACACATTATCAAACAATTTAAATTAGCTATTTGTATATTTAAGGAAACGTTTATTTTTTGTGAAAAAAGATTGATTCAAGTGCCATAAAATAATTCTATTACCAAAAGCAAGGTTAATTCAAAAACTTTAACTCAGTTTTATCCATGAATTATTTTATTAGAGTCTCTATTTATTAACAACCTAACACCATGTTATTAAAACTGTATGCATAGAAAAGAATTGCTCAAGTTTTTTAAAGGTTTTAGCTTAAAATTTTAAGACTAAATATTTCAAACTTGAAATCTGGTTTTATTTTATAATGCATTGAATTTGTAAATTTAGTGAATTATTTTCTAAAACAAGAACTTCTAGATTTAAAAACGTGCTCATTTAACAGCTAATCCCCCCTTTAACAACATTTTTCATAATTTTGCAAGAAATGCGGTTTGCTTGCAGATTTTAATAAAGACTGTTTTAGTTTTTCTTTAACAATTAAGTAAGATTTTTTTATTTTATTAATAGTTAAACAACGAGTGTATTTAATAATAACTATCAGAAATATATTTTTCTGATTTTTTTTTTATAAAAAGTAACAACAAATTACTAAAATTTAACCAAGTTCATCATTTGTTGCGTTTTTTATAAACTAAAAGAAATTTTTTTACTATTGTATTAAATGTCGTATGATAAAAAATTTTATTGTTGTTTTTACTCCATTTACAAAACAAAATTATCTCTAATATTTCAAAAGTTATAAATGTTTTAGTAACACCCCCTAAGTCAAAATTTTCAAAAAAAACAAGAAGCCGTAACGCTCACTCTAAACAGCCGTGGGGTTTTAACAAGAGAATCTATCAAATAAACAATAAATCTTTTATTTACAGTTTCATGTAATTCGAATCTTAAAATATGTTTGAACAGCAAAAGTTTTAAATTATAGGAACTTAATTCTAAATTTTAAACCTCAAAAGAACTGAAAAATTTGTTCGTTTAAATAATCTAACTGTTTTTGTTCTAAATATAAAATATATAAATGGAGTTTGCTCCTGGTCTAGAAGTAAGCTCAAAAACCAAAAAATGCTGGACCTGTCTCTGAAAACTAGTTTAGGAATAACTGGATAGAAAAATAATTTCAAAGTTCACAAAAGTTCTTCAGGGTTAGAGTTAAAAGATGTTATACCAATAAGTCAAAATTTTCCAAAGTTTACAACTTAAACTAAAATATTTTTTAAAAAGTTATGCTTTCAAACAACTGCTAATAAATAACAATGTTTTACTGTTCCACAAGTTTCTTTTTAGTAAACACCTGATACAAAATTTTTTTGAACATTTGTTGTAAGCTAAAAGGTAAAGCTAATGATTTCAATTGATTCATGTTTTGGTCAAGCATTTACATCTAGATTATCAACTCTAATTTGCAATGAAGCTTAGTTAGAAAATTTTTTAAATTTTAACATTTTGTTGTTTCCTATTTAAATTTTAAAAAAGTAAACAGGTTTTAAACAAGAATGTGATGTAACAAAGCATAATATCATATTATATTGCAATAAAAGGTTTTAAATAAAGTGTATCATTGATTCAATAATAGTTTATTTAACGCATCAGATGAAACAGGTTTATTTAAACCTTATAGATACACACAAAAAAAAATGGTTGATGTTTATAAACTCAATTTTAAAAATTTTTTTTGCATAAAGAACCGGAAACAGACCTTTGCTTTCCTTCAGAATTTTTTATTCCCCATCATTTGAGCACAAATATCTGTTGACAGCATTAACACAAATTATTTAATTGAGATTCCAGTCTGCTGACATATATATTTTTAAGTGTTAGCTTTTGTTTAAAAAATTCGATAATTTTTGAAAATGAATTTCAGTTACAACATTTATGTTTTGATGTTTTGATGAACTTGATTTTTTGTTCATTTATAGCCACAAAAACTAGTTGTTTTTATTGCTCTCTCTTTATTATTTTTTTTGTTTTTATTGCTAAAGATTTAGATCTTATAAGTATTTTTTTTTTTTGTTAAAATCTATATTTTCAAATCAGAGAATAAAAATCAGTTAAACACAGGAAAGTTACATAGTACAGATTACATTTGATTTTTTGAATATTTCAATCATGTAGATGATGCAAGGAATACATATATAGAATTTATAATTCATCACATGTCTAAATACTCGGGAATTCAGACTTTTAATGAATTTCACGAAATGATAAAAAAATCATCACAGGTATTACTATGGAAACGCAATCAAACATAAAATAAATATAAATGCAATTTGTAAAGAAAACAAAATTTAATGAGATGGAAATATATATCGCAAGTAGTGTATTTTTATAACGCCTTTTTTTAAAATATGTTTTTAATATTGAACAACCATTAGCTATTAAGCATTTGAATCAAGTAAAATGTGATAAAAAAAAAACTTAGGAAACGCTTGAATAAATAATAATATATAATGAATAATAATATATAACAAATAATAATATATAATAAATTTAGGAATAAATTAAAAGATAATACTTACCTAGTGGTGTAAACAGTTGCACTTAGAGCAACCGTAACATCAGATATTATAACTTGAAAAAAAAACGTGATGAGAAAATATAATTTACTTCTTTAAATGTGTTTCTTTTTTATTTTAGACACCCAGTGCAGCTAGAGGTGACTCTCCAATCAAATCCTTTGGATACCCAGATTTTAACATCAACACAAAAAGTGTTAGCTTAGATCCAAAGGCATCGCTTTCGGTTATTTCGAGTTTTAAAAGCCCAATAAATCTAGGAGTATACGATTTTTTAATTGCTGGTAAACCAAATGAGCTGCAAGCTTTTTTTAACTGTTTTAGTGATTATGAAGTAAATGGGTTTATTTTGACTGAAAATGGAAAATGGGAAAAAAATAAAGGAACTATTAAAATACAGTTGTCAAATTTAATCAAAGCTCCAAAGGTTACGGAAAGTGTGTTTGAAATGATATTTTCTCTCGGAATGGATAAAATTACAAAGTATTTAGATCCAAAAGCCATAATAGGTCAGTCGTTATTTGGTAATCCGAATGTTTTGAACAATATTGAAAAAATTAAAGATGCATGGAGATTAGCTAAAAAATATTTACCCATTCCTGACAACCTTGTGGATAAAGTTGCAGAAATATGTGCCAAAGACATTCCTTTAAACAAAAAAATAAAAGAGTTTTTTAATTTGTTAAAAAGTGCACATAATGCATTATCAGATTTTAAAAAACAATGGAAAGGAAAGGACAACGTTAATAGAAATTCAAAAGTGTTGGTTTCTTTGACAATGTATTCGAAACCAGAAAATAATGTGAGGGCAACTTATGATACAGGGAAATCTGTAATAAAATTAAAAGATATTGGCGATGCAGTAAATACATTTATGACAAAGATTGCATAGCAAATTGGTTCCTAACAGCCATATAAAATACAATTTTCAATAATTTGTGGCTAAGTTTATGCCTTGATATACCGTAAATGGTTGATTAGGCACTGAGAGTTGGGAGTTGAACGTGCACTCTCAAAGTATCATCTTTTTTTAAAACGTTTCTTTTATCATTGTACAAACATTTTACTTCTTTTTAATACACCAATATGAAAAAATTTCCGTTGTTGAATACACTAGTATGAAAAAATGTCCGGAGCATGTAAAAAACATAAGGTGTTATCCTCACGCCCATTTGGTAAGATTAACGTTTTTAAAAAAGAACATTTCTAAGGGTTTATAGGTTTAAAAAAAGTTATTGCAAAACGATTTACAAAAAAAAAAAAAAAAAAAAAAATTAGTTACAAGTTACCATTTTCATTTTTTAATAATAAACTTTTACCGCAATATAACGGTTTAAAATAATTAATCCATCATACGTGGTTTCGTGTTAATTGAAAAAATCCCAGCTAGCACACATACTTTGGCAAAGCGTTCAAACCATATAGTGGATTTCCTTGACCAATCGGTTGTTGTGTCAAAATAAAGTTGTTTTTATATCATTTTGGTTACAAATGCTACGTCGCCAACAACAAAAAACCAACACAGCAAAAAACATAACATTAACATAACGGTTACAAAATGGTTTTTTGAAAAATTTGGCGTTATGTTTATCGTTATGTTTGTAAAAAATGTCTTAAGCGTTATGTTGCCCAAAATTATTAGTATATAAACGAAAGGCGTTATGTTTAACCGTTATAACTTTTACCTTCAACCGTTAACTTACGTATTTATATGATATCATAAAAGTATATGTAAAAAAGGCGGTAATTTTTGCAAATTGTTTTTTTTGTTACAAAAAAAACTTTTTTTTTTGTATTGTGTATCAATATATTTTTGGTAACTGAGGCTCATACTTTTAATATGAATTATAGCTAACATAATTGATTCGTATACTTTGAATATTAACAAATATTTTTCTATATTTATATTCATTTTCATTAATTTTAGTTTTCATCGCATTTATAAAAATTATAACAACACATGTGTTCTTAAGATTTAGTATTTATATACTTCATAATGTAATCTAATTATAATAGTAAGCGTAATGTAAATTATTATTTTAGTATTGCTAAACTTTATTTGAATATTTGGAGTCATCCTTAAAGTACGTACGCAGATAAAGACAGGGATAAGTACCCCCATACCTGCGTACGTAAGACAGCGACAAAAAACCGCGTACATACTTGCTGTACGTACGCGTTTTAGCTATTTCTCGTTCTCAATATCTCCTAAAACTTGATTTTTTTTTTTTTTGATTTTTGACAAAAGCATTGAATTTCGCGGGTTTAAAAAATCAATATTGGGTTGTAACATAAGTTTGTAGAGTTTTTTCATAAAGATTTATTTGAACAAAAAACAATAATTATAATAATAAATTAATCAATGATGTATTCTCCGTTACTGTTTACGACCTTCTCCCATCTCTCGACGAATTTGTTGATGCCGTTATCCCAAAAATTATTCGGTCTGGTGTCGAAGAATTTGTTTAGCCAGTTTTTAAGATCCTCTTTGCCATCAAAGGTAACACCCCTCATTTGTTTGATAGAGAGCGGAAAAGGTGATAGTCGGTAGGAGCAAGATCCGAAGAGTACGTTGGATGCTGAAGAACCTCCCATTCAAGCTCTTGGAGTGCTGTTTTGACAACTTGGGCAATACGGGGCTTGGCATTGTCGTGGAGCAAGATGACTTGACCTTGTCTATCGGGTTTTTTCAGCCGAATAGCTTCATTTACACGGTTCAGCTGGGCAATGTAGACCTCCTTGTTGACAGTGGCGTTTCGTTTAAGCATTTCCCAGTGCACCATCCCTTCCCAGTCCCACCAAACGCAGATCATGGCCTTTTTTGGGTGAAGATCTTGCTTGACTCTCGGCTTCAGCGTCTCTCCTGGGGCCGCCCAATCCTTTCTTTGCTTCACATTGATGTACAGACACCATTTCTCATCTCCCGTGATGATTCGATACAAAAAGCGCTGTTTGTGTCAATGTGTTGCTCGGTGGCGGGCGAGATGTTGAGCAGCAATTTGAAGGCGTTTTTCTTTGTTTTCTTCGTTAAGCTTGTGAGGTACCCATGCTCCATATTTTTGAGTAAAACCAATTGATTGAAGGCGAGAGATTGTCATTGCACTGATGTTCATTTTTTCAGCCAACTCACGAGTTGTTTGGCGACCATCTTCCTTCAATAGTGCCTTCCGATGCTCTTCGTCAAATTCTGCAGTAGACACACCTTTGTGCAGTAGACACACCTTAGAAACCTTTCCCGTACACACTGCATATGTCCCGAGCGGCTTCGGCTGCTTTTTGACCTCGATGAAAAGCAAAGAAAAGCAGATGTCGAAAATGCTGATTTTTTCTTCCTGGGTATTCCATTTCTGAGCCAGAAAAAAGACGAACAAATAAATTATCCAAAAAAACAAATAAAACCGTTTTGTAGACGAGAAAGAGCTCTTTCGAATGAATGTATACACTTTGCTAAAAAATAAAACAAATCGTTGTAAAATAACTCTAACGCAAAACTCTACGAACTTATATCACGACCCAATATTACGTTAAGTAATAGAGAAATGTCAAAGAAACTAAAGATTTTTTGTTTTTAATGTATTGAATACGTAACGCGTTTCGGAAGACAATAGACGGGGATTCATTTTGTAATAAATAATGCGTATGTACGTAGAAAGAGGAGAGGTCATTTAAAGTATAGAGAAGCGTACAAGAGGAAAGGGAGGTCCTAAATCAGTGTTTTACTGCGAACGTACTTTATGGATGCCCCTTTCTTGAATATTTTTGAATTGAATTTTTAATAAAGGATTGTTTTTGCAAATAACACACCGATATTTTTGAATATGTTTATTTTTATTTACAGAAAAAAATCTGTTCAACTCTTTATATATATATATATATATATATATATATATATATATATATATATATATATATATATATATATATATATATATATATATATATATATATATATATATATATATATATATATATATATATATATATATATATATATATATATATATATATATACATATATATATATATATATATATATATATATATATATATATATATATATATATATATATATATATATATATATATATATATAAACTTTTGTTTTCAAAGAAATAAATGTTTATAATGGATAACAAAGCATGCTCGAAAATAGTTAAAATTTTCTCAAACAAAACGTATAAACTGTGCTTCCACGTTAAAATGGAAATGAAGTTTCCACTTTTTTTTAACGAAGTTTTTCATATTATAAGATTCTAAAAATATTACAAAATATCTTACAAATAACTAAATAAAAAATTTCTTTTTTGTCTTATGTTGTATGTTTTTTGACTGAAATCATGCAAAAAGTCTTTAATTTTTTTGGAAACACAGCGAAAATTTGAAATGTCAAAATAAAATACGCATATTAAATATAAAATAGCACCTAACTCAAAATTATCTCCGTGATAAAAGTTCAAACAAGGAGCAATTTATTACAATCGCGTAAAAATGATTTAGGAGTATACCCTCCCAAAGCATTTGATTTAATTTTCAAAACACTTTTCATAAGGTTCTCGGGCAATTCAATGTCGTGAGTAGTAAAATTTTTTTCTTTAACCAATGATTTACTCGTAATTGACTCAATATTGTTATATCTGCTAATTTATTTTTTTAATCGGTATTTACGAGTTCTAATTGACTCAACTCCCTTTTATCAGTAGCTTTACAGGCAGAGAAAATTAAAGACAAACGCAGATTTGTCTTTTAGAATATCTTGGAACAACAAAAACTGTCTTGAAGTGAGGAAGGCTAATATCTTCTAAAACTAACATTTCTTCCCATTCAATTGCTGCAATATTTTTTTGAAAGAGAAACATCAAGGAATGCAAAAACCGCAGATAAGCTTCTGAAAATTCATTCTCAATATTTTTGAGAATGAATTTTCAGAAAAAAACTAATGCATAAACCTTTTAAAGCTACTTTTCTAACTGTGTACATAGAAAAATAATTGAATATCTTTAAGACAACAGTTTCAACAGCAATATTAAATACAAGAACTCATTTTTGCGTACTTCTCCTTAATGCCTCCAAAATTTACATTAGCATTGTCTCCAGCGAAAGTAACACACTTAGATAACAATTCATATGTTGGAGTGTTTCAGAGGTTTTATTTGGTGTGTAATCTAACGTAAGAATTTTAGTTTGGATACCACCTGCCTTCGAGTGAAAGTATTGAAATAGTATCTGAAGTTTTTCTGTGAACCGTGATTGCTAGGATCTGCGGAAAGACCAAAATATGAAATGATATCTAATGATTTCACCAGTTGATCAACATTGTGGGGCCTGTTACCTGGTTTGCGATTGTCTCAGTTTTTGTTTTAGAACATGCGATGTCTTTAACAATTTCCAAATCTTCAAATGACGTGTGCATTAAACTAGCTGTGCAGGCCGTGGAATTGTAAGATTGATGATGACAAACTGTATGAAATGCTAAATTTGCTTCAGCTGCGTGGTCTTTTTGAAGTCATTTTTATAAAAAAGTTGAAATTCAATTTAAGTGCTGTTATTCCGATAGGAGCAAAAAAAATCGGCATGCAAAATGTGCTGAGCTAAAAACGTTTTAATCAAAAAATAATAAATTTATACTGTTTTTTAATTCCTTTGCTGTTTTATCAAACAACAATTGGAAAAACAAAATGCGCTGAGTTAAAAATTTTAATTAGAGAATCGAACGTCAAAAAAAATCTTTTCAAGTTTAAAGAATAGCTAACTTTAAATGAGCAAATAAATGTAAAAAAAAAAAAAAAAAAATTTTAAAAGCCGGACATTTTAAATGTTTTTGGTTTTGCCTGCTGGACAGAGGACAAAGGATGAAAAGGGAGGACATGTCCTCCTTTTGTTGTCTTTTAGCCGTCTGGCAACCCTAACTAGTACAAACTTTTTTAACTTTTTTTTATTGACTTTAGTTTGCATAAAAATGTTTGAAGTTAAAACACTTTATTGTATGGTAAATGTTTATTAAGTATTAAATTTTATTTTGTTATAAATGTTTTATTTAATTTTAGATCTGTAAAGTTGTTTTGTCTTTTTGTTGACGCGACCATTCAAGTCGGGATTTAGTTAGCGACTAGATCTCGTCTTGTAGGGATATTTATAATGTTTTTTCTTTACTATTAAATAGCATAAGGATAATGTAATTAATGTAATAGTTTGTGTATAAGTCTTTTTATTTTTACTTTGACTGGCGATAAAAAACAATATTGTTCATCATTTATAACATTGTCAGTTTTTATATGCATTTAATATTAATAATAATAAAAAATAGTTCAAAAGCTGTCTAAATAAAATGCTGCATTGAGTTCGAATTAACCAGAAAAGATATTAGCGTAATATTTGGGATTCAACTTTAAATAAAGTTCCAAAAACAATTTAGTTGGAGAAGGAAAACTACGGAAAACTGAAGATTAATACGGAAAAACGGAAGATTATACGGAAGGAAAACTACGGTAATGTTTTAAAAATATCAGAATGAGAAGTAAAATAATGCGCAAGATTTTACTTCACAGTTAAGCATATAAAAGCAATGTTTATAAATAATACATTATTATTTATTATAATACAATTATTTTTATTTGTTTATATTTAACTAATGTGAAGTGCTCGTCTTATATAAAAATAAATTAATTTGTGCCCAAACTTTAATATTTTTTGTGTTTTTACTTTACCATACTTAATAAATTATATATTTATTATGTTTTAAATAGTAAAGTAAAAATATATTAAGTTTTTGAACTTAATAGTGTGAGCATAAGTCCTTTTATTTGAAGTTCATCATTTTATTTAAATTACTGCATTATAATCAGGCAAATTTTACTGGCGATAGAAATAATGTTTTACATCTTTCAGATAGGTTGGACGAAAAAGAAGCAAACTTTTTTTAAATTACGATTTATAAGTATTAATATATTTGTTGCTGCCTTGTTCTTTATAAATGTTTCCAACATAAGGTTAACATTTATATATGTGTAAATCTTTTCATTTTAACTTTATCATTTTATTTAAATTACTACATTATCAGCAGGAAGGTTTGACTAGCAATATAAAAGATATTGTACATGATGCAGATAGCTAAGACAATGAATTAAGTTTTTTGTTTAAAATTTAAAGAAGTAATAATCTTATAATTGTTATTTATAAATAATGATATATCCATTGCAACTTTTTTCTATATAAATGTTACCTAACGTTTGGCAACATTTATATAGAACATTCAAAAAGTTATGTGCTGTTGTGTAATTATAAAATAAGTTATAATAGATAATAAGTAATTATAAGTATAAATAAGTTAGTAAATAAAGAAATTTAGTCAGTACGTATATATTAGTTGTATGATGTATTGTTTAGGTGGATGAAATGAACAATGAAACTAACTGTGGTCAAATATCAATGACTATCAAAATGTGAATGGTAATTTGTTTGACGATCACCTGGTTCTGCAATTACAGTTGGTGGTGTAATTGCACTTATAAATGGTCTTGATGTTTTTTTGGATTGAATATGCTGTATTGATGATTCTTTTTAATTTGTTGAAACTCGAAGTTATTATCAAATTTATATATACTATTTTTATCAAACAGTTAATATAAAATAATAAATATGTAAATTGTTACATTTTTTGTAAAAATTGTTTTCTTAATCTATTTCAATTGTTTATCACTATATGTGTATTACTTATAATATGATATTATTTGTAATTTTTTGTTTTATATATTTTCAGTATGCTTATACATATCTTGCGTTAAATATTGCGGTGAAGTCAAATTTTAATGTTTTAGGTGCATTATAGCTATTTTTTTCAAAGATTTGTAGGATTCAACAAAATTTAAATTTTGTTTTGTTTATTGATGTTATTCCGCAAAAGCAATCCCATAGATTAAAAGAACTCAATAATATTAGCGATTTGCGAGAGGAAATTTGCTTTTCGTGATTTAATATGACAATTGAAGTAACATTAGATCAAAAAAACTTAAAAACAAAGCATGCTATTTTACAACGGAAAATCCATGAGTTTTCTTTGAAAAGGTACTCCAAAATACGTTTTTCTATGGTTTGAAAAACCATGGAATTTCCATGGGTATTTAGAACACTTTTCTAAGGAAAAATCATGGATTTTTTATGGTAAACTGGTAAAGTAAAAATGGGTTTTCCATAGAAATACCATGAGTTTTCCATAAAAAACCTATGGTTTTTCCATGAAAACGTGTTCCGAATACCCATGAAAATTTCATGCTTTTTCCATGGGATTTTTCCTAGATTTTCCATGGAAATTTTCCGTAAGGGCAGCCCTGACCTTTGTATGTTAGTTGCTTGTGCAAGCAAATACAGGAAAAAATTTACTTATTGACCAGCTGCTTCATTTTGGTTTGAGTGTATGATATTATTGTATATTTGCACTAAAAACTGAGTTGAGCAATAAAATGTGTGGCCATTATAAAGTTGATCAAGTTGTGTGTCCTCTAAAACTGCAAAAACAACTGTTTACTGTGTTTTTTCGTAGTTTTTAAGGATACACTGCTTAACTGTTACAATATTATCAACTACTTGCAGAAGTCAATAATATTGACTACAATACCAAAGCAATGACAGCTCATGAAGCATTCTAAGCACACTATTTTATTAGCTTAGTAACTATTTCAGCTTTTGAGTTTTACACAATATTCCGTTCGTTCTTAAATCTCATCGTAGTAGTGCCTTTCTTAGAACCATATTCAGATGTTACCATGGTCAGTCTAAAAAAGGAACAACCAGAATTATTGGTCAGCAGTGCTCCATTCAATATTAGTGGTACTGCGTGGGAGTATGAATATGACAATCAATATTATTCTTCCACTAGCTGGTGTGCAATGTAAATGATAGTTTACTTATTGGAAGACAATTAAAGAAATCCAGCTCATTTTGTTTACCTTTGCCAGGTCTCTGCGTAATTCTAATTTTGATCAATACTTAGATAGCTTGACAAAAATTGTATCAGGGTTTCATTTACTCATTTAAACTCATTATGTCTGATTGCTGTCTGTGCACATTTAGTGTTTTTCAAAGATTAGTCCATAAACTTAAGTTGCATTCACACAAAGCAAGTTTTGAAAAATTGTACGCAAGTTCTTAGTTTTTTTTTCCAGAATATATATTGGTTGCAAAACTTGAGACAGCATTTTGGAATCATTTTAATATAAAAGTCATATCTCCTATCATATCTCCTATTAAACATTTTAATATCAGTCATATCTCCTATCAATCTCTGAGTTTAGGGCTTTTCGTGGAATTTCTGAGAGATGATCGAAATAAAAATAGAGCTTTTTCAATATTTATTTAAAAAGGCAGTTTCAAATTAACTTCCCGAGTCAAATGTTATTGTGAATACTGTCGGGGAAATGTTCTATCTTCAATCTTTCGTACCTTTGAAAATCCTAAACTTTGTTATCACGATGAGGCTATAATGCATGTAAAATGAGGCGAGTTACATTTTACAAGCACTATTTTCTTCCTGGAAGCATTTTATTATATACTTTTTGTGATACAAGTCTATGCACCGCACCAAGTACGATAATATGGTGGTTTTTACGTAGGTAACAACCACCAAAAAAAAACGCGATACTCGCGGATTGTATTATTCAAGATTGCAGCGACTGAAATCGTGATTTTTGAACCTAGTTTGAGAATAACAATCAATATAAACTTGAAATGATTTATTTTCCCATCTAAAAAAGGTAAATTATATCAACTAAAATTTCAGTAAAGATTAGTTGATCGGTTTAATATTTAATATTAAACCGATCAACTAATAAGTAAGCCATATAGGATTTAAGCCAGTTCAAGTCATGCCACGATTTGTCACCATTTTTCAATATAACTAGCATGATTTTCTAAGCAGTTGGTAAAAATTTTATGCTTTTATCTATTTGTATACAAATTAATTTTTAGTGCTACTCTGCTGAACTAATATAGTGTCATTATATACTTTGAGGCACAAACTGTGAGACAACCCAGGTGTCATAATAAAAAGCAATATTTAAATGCAAATTTTGCAAAAAAATGTTCACTCTCTCCCTAAAAATATTTTAGTCAAGTCTCCCTGAAAAAAGCCTATTTGTAAAACGCGCTAAGTTCAAATAAACTGATTTTGAGAAAATAACAAAAAAATAAACTATTCTTAGCTGCGCAACAACAGAAATTGATATTTACTCTATCCTTTTTATGGACCAAAATTTTTTAATTGGTCTAATATTTAAATAGACGATAGATTTTAGTATATAGAATGTGAAATAAAATTAACTCAAAATCACTGACTCAGTTTCTCAAAAACTTTTAAAACAATTATCGGAGCATCCTCCGAGAGTTGATTGATGGAAAAATTGGCCAAAGAAACAATATATTGTCCGTAAATCAGCAACCTATGGAATGATATTGGCATGTTGTATCTTTAATTTAGAATCTGGCAGGTGCTAAGGCAAAAACTCAAAACTTTTCAACGTCAATTTAACGTCCACTCGAAATTGTCTGTTATATGATATATTTATTATATTATACTAAGAATATGATTAATATATCAAGAATAAAATTTGTTTTTAAAAAACCTATATTTTAACGGAATATTGTGTAAATATTCTATTATATTCTATTTGTGTAAAAATATCTATCAAGAATAAAATTTGTTTTTAAAAAGCCTTCAAGCCATATTTCCATCTTTTGTCCTGTCGAACCCTTGTTTTGGTATGTCAACTACAATTCCTAGTTGCTGTTTGAAAGCTTTTTGAATGGTGGATTTTATTGTTGTCTTTTCCTATTTATCTTTTTTTTTATGCGCTTGGCACTTTTTTGTATTTTTTTTTTTTTGTATACTAAATAAATTCAGCATTCAAAACATCGAGGCGTGATTAGTTGACAGTCCGTAATTTAGATATTTGGTGGTTACCTGTCTTTTTGAAACTTCTTCAATGTTATAAAACATTGAAGAAGTTTCAAAAAGAGTAACAGGCATCAATCCTTTTAATCGAGAAATCCTTCCTGAGTCAGATTATTTTGAAAATCCATCTTTAAAAGATAGTAATACAAACATAATATTTAATGAAATAGCTGAACAATCATCTACAACTAATTCTATAATTGGGCCGAACCAAAATTCGAATGTTCAAACATCCATTGCTAGTTTTTCAGTTAATGAAATAAATGCCTCGTTGTCAATTTCAAACTCTCAACAGCTTTCTTTTACTGATATATTACCAATTCCAGATATTGAAGTGAAGACAACAAAAAGAAAGGGAGAAAAGTCAGAAATTTTGACAAGCACATCGTATAAAAAAACTTTGCAGGAGGGGTTGGAAAACAAAAAAAAAGTTAAATACAACAAAAAAAGATCATCAGAAAAAAAGATTAAAATAAAAAAAGATGATAAAATTAAATATGGAGAAAACCAAAAAGTATCAGAGTCTAGCCAGAAATGTGTCCAATGCTTTAGGTGTAAATTATGGTACCATGAAGTTTATTTTGTTAAGTTTGGGACAGATTTTTTGTGTAAACTGTGTGTGTGCCATGATTATATTTAAACATTCTATGATCCATTAATTTATGTCTTATAGTTGAGTATAACTTGTGCAACAATTTGTTCGGGTGGTGCTTAAGTTTGAACTATGTTTAATATCTATGTTTAATATTTAATATTACCTATGTTTAATATTTAAACTCTAATTTTAACCTATGTTTTTTAAGGCTTACTTAACTGTGGTTAGATTAGCCAAACAGGTTAATTTTTTAAGCTAAAGTTACTATATTTTTTGTGAATTACATTTAACATCTTTTATGATAAAAAATAATTGGATAAGTCTCTTATTTTTTCTCTTTAGTTGCATAACATTTGTTGTCTCGTTTGCCCCGTAAGGTGGGAAACATAAGACACACTGTTGCTATTTATAAAATCCTCTGTGTATCCAATTAAAAATGAATTTAAAAATTTACTTATAAGTTTTGAAAAGAGTTACCCTAAGTAAGATTTACTGTATACTTGTTTAGTTTTTTGCTTAATTCCAGGTCTATTTACATAATTTTTGTCTCGTACTGCCCCGAATTACCCTAATAAAGTAAAAAATCTTGTTTTTAAAGGCTTGACTGTTTTTAAAGGTTTGATCTGTTTGATCTTGTTTTTAAAGGTTTGATCTGTTTGTTGAAAATCGCTTTCGCATTTAAAGAAGTTTTATCGGTTTTATTTGTAAATTGCAACTTTATAGGGTTGCAAAAAAGGTTAATGACGGCTTCGGATTACTCCATAAAATATTTCTTTTTTTATTTTTTTATTTTTTTCTTTGCCGTTTGATAAAATTTACAATGAGAAAGATCGTACATATATAATATATAGCCGGAGCAAGAAGAAGACGTATATTGTCTTATCGCCAAGCCCCGTTTACATTGTTGCCTTCAGTTTATGTAACAAGTTAAAAATTACAAAACACAACACAATATATAACAATAATATATATATATATATAGCAAAAAAATACAAATTTTTACATTCACAACTAAGATCCTTTTTAGATGACTATATAGATCTTTTCTTTCCTTATCCTTTATCTTAGTCATCTAGGCTTTACATGGGATACAAAACACCTTTTGCCTCAACTAATTGTTTAAATATTGATCGCCGAATAACTAATTTCCGGGTAATAACCCAAACTTTATTTCAATAAGGAATCCATTTTGCTCACCCAAACACTACTGTCCAGTTATATTAAACTTTGTCTGTTTCAACAAAAAATTATGGACTTAAGTTTTGTGAACATAAAAAAATATTAATGCAAAAGTTTGATATAGTTGGAAGAAACGCACTGAAGTCACTCCTCAACGTTTCAATACGTTGCAAAATTATATTCATTTCTTACTTTTTAATGAGAATATATCAATAAATACACAACAAAACAGCTCCACAACCTTTTTAAAATAGTATCAAGAGTTTGTGCAATAGTCATGAATTAAATCTAAAGAAAATAATGTAAAGTAAAAAAAAAAATCATTGGCCTAAAAAATATAGTTTTTGAAACGGTTCTTTAAATTCTAAAATGTGTAGTTGAGTGCTGGAACTTTTTTTTTTTTTTTTTTTTTTTTTTTTTTTTTTTTTTCAACGTTTATTTTACAACTACAAAGTATTTACAATTGACCAATCACTGATTGGCTAATTAAGATATACAAATATAAATATCGTAAACATAAAGTCCAAAATAAATAAGGGATAAATCTAAAATATTGTTACATTCAACTTTGAGACATGATAAAAATAAATACAAAGTACACAATAGAAAAACGTGAACGTAAAAATTACCCAAGAAATAAACCTTCTATATTCTTTTAATTAAAATTATATATATATATATATATATATATATATATATATATATATATATATAATATATATATATATATAAAAGTATGATAAAAACAAGATTTGTATAAGATTGAAGAAAATAATTAACTGTTTGTAGTTATAGGAAGCTCGCAGAAGACTGGGGTCAGTCTTGTCATCGAGTACCTTCTAGATGTGTAATACACATAAAAATCAGTTGCATACGTGGTAAATATGTATGTGGTACATATATGCCTTAAAATTATTAATGTTACTATCTCCTTTTAGTATTATTGTTATTGTTTCCTTTGAAAAGTTACATTTTTTGTTTTATTAAGGTTGTTTTACATTATTTTTACTTTTAAATTTAAAATTTGAGTTTAAAGAAACTCCGTGTAGTTGTTTAACTTGATTATTGTAGATTTTAACTTTGTTTTCAGGGACTGTTCGTTGTTTAAATTTGTTAGCGATTCGTTTCTAAAAATTATTTTGTTAAATAAATTGGGACCACGATGTTTTATTGAAAATTTTGAGAGTTTAGTTTTTTCAAAGGGTATCTTAAAGTTTCCCGTTGCTCTTGTATTGTATTTGTTTACGTTGTTTTCAAAAAAGTGCGCAGTAAAATGGAACCAGACTTAGTTTATATTTAAACATGAAAAGTATATTTTGATAAATAATAATTTGAAAAATATTTAAAGCGCTCATTTGCTCCAGTAGGGGTTGAGCATGAGTAAGTTTGTTTTTGTTGAACACTAGTCTTGAAGCGTGCTTTTGACGCAGATAAAGCGGTTTTAATTTAGTTATGTGGGTACTGCCCCATGCTATATTGGCATACATAAGATAGCTATGTATGAATGAAAAATAAACGAGTATCAGACTTTTTTGTGTCAAGAAAGCTCTTGCCGTATAAAGTAAACCTATGTTCTTTGATATTTTTGTATTTATATAGTTGATGTGGGGCTTCCATGTGTTCATCAATTGTTCATCATGTGTTCATCAATTAGAACATCTAAAAACTTTGTATTTTGAGCTCTTTCGATGATTATATTTTCTATATTAATTGT
The DNA here is from genome assembly GCF_022113875.1 of Hydra vulgaris. Classification (NCBI taxonomy): domain Eukaryota; kingdom Metazoa; phylum Cnidaria; class Hydrozoa; order Anthoathecata; family Hydridae; genus Hydra; species Hydra vulgaris. The sequence goes on along the minus strand of NC_061159.1, from coordinate 14,839,152 downwards.
TGGTAGGTTAAGGGGAAGCTTTTTAATTTGTTGAGTAGAGTGGAATAGAATATATTTAGTTTTATTTATATTGAGTGATAGTTTGTTTGATTTAAACCATATATTAATTTTTTTTAATTCATTATTTGTTTTTTAAATAAGTTTTCAATAGTCTTTGATGAGTAAAATTAGTTTGTATCATCGGCAAACATTATTGTTTTGAAAATATTAAAGGCATTTGGGAGTTCGTTTATGTAAATATGAAACAAAAGGGGAGCAAGAGTGGACCCTTGGGGTACACCACATTTTATTTTCAGTAAATTTGAGTTGCTTTTTTTTATCTATAATAACACACTGGTGTCTGTCATAAAGGTAGTTTTTAAACCAAGTTTAAGCTTTATTTTTAACGCCATAATTTTCCATTTTTGTCAGTAAAATCTCATGGTTGACGGTGGCAAACGCCTTTGATAAATCAATAAAGATTCCTAACGTAAATTTTTTTTATTTAAATGATTTACTAATCCTATTTGAGAGATCAAGAATTGCATGCTCTGTTGCGTGTCGCTTTTGGAAACCGTATTGACCTTTATTAATAATTTTATTAGTTTTTTAAATATTTATTTAATTTATTGTAGATAATTCGCTCAAGAAGTTTTTCGAATACCGAAAGGATTTAAATAGGTCTATAATTGTTTAAAGAGCTGACTTCTCCTGATTTATAGGTTGGTATAATTTTTGAGATTTTAAGCAAATCAGGTACAATACCTGTTCTAACTGATGAGTTAAATATTTGGTAAATAGGATTACGTATTTCCTCAAAAACATCTATCACTACTTTGCAAGAGATATCATCGATTCCTGGGGACTTGATTTTAAGTGATTTCTTAGCCATCTCAAGTTCGTCTTGGTTTAGTTCGTTGAAATTTAAGGAGCAGTGTGAGCCTGTTAAGTAATTTTTACATGAATTAATTGGGCATTGAATTTTTGATGCAAGATCAACACCAATATTGGCAAAGTAGCTGTTGAATTCATTAGAAATATATTATTGTTTGATTCCTTTTCATTAATTATTACTCTAGAAGGCGTTTTATTAGAATTAGTTATACCTTTAACAATTATTTCCTTCATAATGTCCCAAGTCTCCATTAAATTTTTGCATTTGGTTGGAATAATATAACATTTTATGTTTTTTTTTATTTTTTTCAAATAAGTTTTTGTATTGCTTGTAGAGAAATAAGTTCGGTTCGCTTCTGTTTTTTAAATATTTTATGTAAAGTTTTTGTTTTTCTTTTGAGGATTTTCTTATTTCTTTTTGTTATCCAAGGACAGTTTAAATATTTCGCTTTTATTTCTTTTTCTTGAATTGGAAAACTCTTATTATGTTGTAGCATAAATAAATTAATAAATTTAATGCACGCAGAGTTTGTGTTTCCTGAGTTACATTCCGGTAGACCTTTTGCCAATTTGTTGCCGATAGCAAGTCCTTAAATTTTTGAGTAGATGTTTCATCGATAGTTCTTTTATAAAACAAGATTTTTGAACTATCAATTTTTCTGGAATCTAGTGATAAAGAAAAGTAGATTGGAAAGTGATCTGAGATGTCTGTTTTTATTATTTCTGATTTTAGAGAAGTATCTTGTATTGAGTTTGTTAATATATTATCAATGGCAGTAATAGATTTGGAAGTTACCCTGGTAGGTTTGTTGATAATGGGGAAGATATTAAGCTGAAACATGTCGTCAAAGAAATTTTTAGTAACCGCATGTTCGTTGTACTTTAAGATATTTATGTTTATATCTCCAAAAAAATTTCCCAGATGATTATGTTTAAAAAATTCCCAGATGATTATGTTTAAAAAATTCCCAGATGATTATGTTTAAAAGTAAATCTTGAGGCAAAAAAAAAAATAAAAAAAAAACTTCAAGATTTTCTGTTTATCCTGAGCGAAACTTTAAATTACCTTTATTTATGTTTAAAAAGTAAATTTTTTCTATAGTGGAAAAAAGTAAGTTTTGTACTTTTTTCAAGTTAAAAAAATATGGTTGTTTTACTCTCAAGCTTCAACACTATACAGATCAATATAATCTCTATTTGAAATTTTTTTTAACGACAGACAAACAGTTTGATAAAATTATTGCATAATAACTATTTAATCTAAAGAATATTTATAAAGCAAGCAGATTAGGCAAAAAAAAACAATCATATCCAAATAGTCTTTTAGTTTCCATACTCTCACTAAATCAGTATGATATCTGGTCTGCGTTTGGTATAGTGTTTACCGCAATCGAACTTCTAATAATTTGGCCGGGATCTAAAAATTGCTAAATACTAAAAATTTGAAATTCATAGTATTTAGCGTTTTCCCCAGTGAAAAAAAGGAAACTGGTACCACATAGATTTCATGTTGGTTCTCGTGAATCCCACACGGAACCCACATAAGAACCCTTGTGGGACAATCTTTTTTTTCCACTAGGTTAGATCAAATGTTACTGGTAAAAAGCCCCTTAAAAAATAATTTTAAAAATTTTTAATGAACCGTCTAAAACTCTTGTTTCAATAACATACCTCATTTTAGAAATCTAGTAACTGATGTTAAAATTTATCAACATTTCCTTAAAGTTCCAGTTAAACTATATTACTTTATTTTATTAATGGTATATACGTAAGTTTATAGCTCGCTTATCAAATTTGCATAATTTGAACTTTTTTTCAAAAACCATTCTTTTTTACCAAAAAGACCTATCCATAGGCTTAAAGGAAAAAAACATGTAACACTTGCTTCTACTTATCCCGAAAAAAACTTGGTGTAATCTTTTTTTTTTCTCCCTTCATATTTGAAAAAAGAAAACACAGCATAAATAACATAAACTGATAGCTACACTATAGACCTGAGTTTTGAAATAAAATTGAATGAATTTAAAACTTTTAGTTATTGTATATAAGAAATATTATCGATCTACGTTCTGAAATTGCTCCTACTTCATATTACGCTACCCATTTGGTTTTGTAAGAACAAATTGGAAATTAAATTGGAAATTAAATTGCATTGAGATCCTATTATCGCAGTTGGTGTTGACACATATTAAAAGAGTTTATAAACGATATTCTCTAATGCATAAAATACAACAATTAACCTTGTAATTACTATATTTTAAAAAACCATTTATAATAATAATAATAATAATAATAATTATCATTATTATATTAATAATAAAATAAGTTGTTATATATAAGCTTGCTCTTAAATCAAATTGCAGCTCAAAAAATTGAAGAAGAACAGAAAAAAGTTTTTATTTATCAAACAACAAATATAATTTGAAGTTTGAAACGATGACATATTTGTTTATAAAGGTTTATCTTCAAATCTTTTAAATAATTTAAGACAGCATTATTTAGATTGCACAATGGGTTAGAGTGTGACAAAAATACAAAAAAAAAAGTTTAATGGAATGATGCAAAGTGTGACAAAAATAGAAAAAAAAAAAAAGTTTAATGGAATGATCCAGAGTGTGACAAAAATACAAAAAAAAAAGTTTAATGGAATGATGCAAAGTGTGACAAAAATAGAAAAAAAAAAAAAGTTTAATGGAATGATGCAGAGTGTGACAAAAATACAAAAAAAAAAAAGTTTAATGGAATGATGCAGAGTGTGACAAAAATACAAAAAAAAAAAAGTTTAATGGAATGATGCAGAGTGTGACAAAAATACAAAAAAAAAAAGTTTAATGGAATGATGCAGAGTGTGACAAAAATACAAAAAAAAAAGTTTAATGGAATGATGCAGAGTGTGACAAAAATACAAAAAAAAGTTTAATGATGCAAAACAGTAATACTAATTATTCAGCTTTAATTTTGTCAATCAAAAATTGCTATATTAAGAAGATTAAAAAATATAGATACTTTTAATTATTTTGTCAGATATTTTTTATATCAAAAGTTATTATTGAACTGACAACATTTTTTAAAATTTAAACATGTATATATTTATTGTAAATAAAGTTTGCCGGCATTTCTTTGCTTCTCTGACTAATATTAAGCATTATAATAACCATATAAAATTTGTAACCTTCTCAAATTGAGGGTGGTTTAAACTTCACATGGTCACAATATTGAACTCTGAGAGATAAAACTTTGAAACTTAAAAATTATTAACGAATATAAATCTAGTTAAGAATAGTACAAAAAATATTTTACTAACTTGTTGCCCCTCACATTTGAGGTGAAGGAGGATAAAGTTACAGAGCTTTTTCGTTCCCAGCCTCTAATCATCGCAATATTTTGCGATAATTAGAGGCTGGGAACGAAAGTGTCAATATTTTATATAATGATGTTTTGCAAAATATTGCGATGATTGGAGAATAAAGTCTGCTCAAAATATTTGTATGTTTATATTTATTTTAAATAATAAATATAAACATACAAATGTTTGGAATTATAAAGTATGTTTTGAAATGAACCTGGCAAAGGTTGTGATGTTGTTTATTGAAGATCAACAAAATTACAGTAACACTGACCAAGACCAAATCAAAGCGGCATTACATTCTGTATTATTTTTATTTATTACATTTTGTATTATTTAAATTGTAGTATTAAATTATTATTTTTATTACATTCTGTATTATTTAAATTGAAGAAATATTGGAACTTGTGTCATCTACAAACAAAACAATTTATGAAAAAGTAACTTAGATTTGTATTATTTTTATATAGTGGTGCTTGAATTTATATTGACTATGCCTTCCCAGCCGGCAAATAACATTGAAATAACGTTGAAATATCGTTGAAACCTAACGTTGAATTAACGTTGGTTTAACGTTTAGAATGAAAGTTTTTTTCAACGTTGATTTATCAACGTTAAATCAACGTTAGGTTCAAACGTTATATCAACGTTGATTAGACGCGAAAAAACGTTACAATAACGTTGAATTTAAGTTGATTTAACGTTTAGAATGAAAGTTTTTTTCAACGTTGACTTATCAACGTTAAATCAACGTTAGATTCAAACGTTATATCAACGTTAATTCGACGCGAAAAAACGTTACAACAACGTTGAATTTACGTTGATCGACGTTAAAAAAACTATCATTTTAAACGTTGTTTAAAATGATAGTTTTTTTAACGTTGATTTAACAACGTTAAACGACTGTAAAACACTTTTTCACCATCAAAACGTGCTATGTATGTCAAAATGTATATATGTATGTAAACGTGCTATGTGCGTCAAAATATGATCTCCATCAAAACGTACTATGCATGTACATTAGTGTTGCTGTACATTATCAAGGTATATTATGGATAAATCTATTCATAGTCTATACTTAGACTATTTAGAACTTTTTCAGTTTAGTTTAGTTAAAATAGCTAGGTATGATTAAAGAAAGAGATAAAACTTGCTTTATTCAAAAATACATATTCAAATATTACATATATTTACATGTAATTGAATAAAATCTACACAAATTTCTTCTCTTTTCCACCACCTTTTTGAAATAAAGCGTAATTTAGAAAGTCAAACAATGCTCCATTAACCGAGGGTTCTTTTGGTCCATTGAGTACAATATAAGAAGCTGTAAATAAAAAAATATATTAAAAAAAAACAAAAAGGGAAGATTTAAAAAATAAATAATGAATGGAAAAGTGTTACAACTTATGAAGGTATATCTTTTTCAACGCCATATAAATTAGTGTTCTTAAAACATATTTTTCCACCTTTGCCCTTCATATCCATGGAGGCCATATAACTTTTCAAAAATACTCTGAATTTTTAAAAAATAATAACAGTTAGTTGGTTATTAATAACTTTTTCAAATATTTAATTTGAATAAAACAACCTTTTTAATATATTAAAAATAAATTAATAATCAAAATATGAAACATTTCTAGCATTGAAAAATAATTTTCGGGGTGGCCACATAAAATTTTTATAAGAAATTTTATGTGGCCATTTATTAATGGTTTAACGTCCATGTTTATACACTTATGGGGCATGGACAGGGATCAAATTATGTCATTTGTTATGTTAAATAGCATGCATTTTCTAAAGCAATTTTTTACAATTCCATGCACAAGGCGTTAACCAGTTTTGCAGACCGAGAATGGGTATTTTGAACATTATACATCCATCAAAAATTAAAAAAGGAAGAATTAATGAGGAGCTTTGATCAAATATTTACCTCTTTAGAGGATAATAGAGGATTTTAGAAGTGGTTTTAAAAAAAGGGGACTTTAGAGGATTTTAGAGGAGCTGCAGACACCCTGATTATAAATGAGGTAACTCCACCAATTAACTGTAATTGATTTATCTGTAAAAAAACATGAAGTAAATCTAATATTATGCTTGTGGAGATATATTATATTGTGGAGAACCATCCAAACCACACAAGTGGAAAATTTGTATCCAAGTTTCCACTTGTGTGCAAATCTTGCATCCACTTGTCAACATTCTCATTATCACATTTTTCTTTTGTAGTTGTGAATTTAAAATTTTCACAATACTGTTTGCTTTCTTTTAGAATTGAAATAGTTATACAAATAGTTATATATTTTTTATCAACAAAATAACTTTTCTTACCACGTTATTTAAAAAATAATAATTGTAATATATAGATGTAATACCTGAAGAGAACTTAAGTTTTTATTTGTATAAACTTAAGCCAATTCTTCTCTGCATGTTAGTGCAGTCAATGCTTTGGTACCTGGAAGCCGACAAACAGTTTTATCACTAATCCAATCAGATGAAATTACTTCTTCTTGTAAATCTTCATTCCAAACAGCTCCTTTCCGCATATTCGATTTTGAAAAAATTACATGAACTAATATAAAATGAAGAAACCATAATATAAGTGTACTAACAGGCCTAATTAAACTAGCTAAATTTGAACATTTTATAACCATGATACTTGCTAAACAATAATATTAGTAGACATTATAAGCAAAGATAAGATTTTCTTTATTTTATAAATTTATTATATTTTAAACTCATTTTTATTAATTTATTTATTACTCTATTATTCAGCAGAGTTCTGAATATATTATGTTCAAATGACTTAAGGCTCAATAACAAAGACAAATAATGAAAAAAAACAAGGTTGCTAAAACATAAACATCTACATAAGATAAATATGGAATATTGAAAAAAAATAGAAATACAAAAAAACAAAAATACTCATTATTAATATAAAATATAATAGTATAATATAAGCTATATTATAATATATGACACAATAATATCTACTTTTAATTAAAATATAAAAACAACAAAAATTAAAAAAGAAAATATTTTGATAAATAATAAATTATCATTCAAACAATTTTCAAGACCAAAAAATAACTAGTAACTTATTTTTTTACTTATCTTCATCTAATAAACATTACTTATTTTTTACTCATCTTCATCTAATAAACATTAATATTAATATCAATTTTAAACATTATTAGAATTTTTTTTTTATCAAAAAATAAAAATATTACATCAGTTACTTTTTGGGCTTTTCTTATTTTACTTAAAACATCAACTCAATTCTAGGCTTTTTTCATAATTGAGTTTTAATTTGTAATGTTGAATTAACACTGAAAAAAAAAAATATTAGCAGACAAAAAGAAAATATTTCTTTATTGAAATATATGTAAATATTTCAATAAAGAAATTTTAGATCGATTTTTATAAATATAAATTTATAGCAATCAGTCTAAATTTTTTTCTTTTCCGCCACCTTTTCGAAATGAAGCGCATTTTTAGAAGTTAGACAAAATGCCATCAATTAAAGTTTCAGTCGCTCCATCGTATTTAATAGAAGCTGTTAATAAAAAAGAATTGATTAATTTGGAGCTACGGGTACTAATGTTTTTATATTGTTGTAATGTTTGTATTCATTCCCTGTTAGTTTCTGTAAGTCAAAATATTAAGGTGTTTCCATAATAAATTCTGTTATATCTGAAATTTAGTGTTAGTCTGAATAATTTAATTTCTAAAATCTGTTTTGCATTGCCTGTCTTATAACATCTTTACTTGGAACAAAAACCATGTGGTTTAAAAGTGAGCTAGAAGCTTTCAACAATGAAGAAAAGATTGCATTCGCTAATCCTAAAAATATATTAAACCTGTCAGCAAAATCAGCTGTCAATAATCCAAGTATTAGCATCATTAAAAATTCATCTTTGCTGCATTACATTTATTTTGGTCCAAGTAGTTAAGGATTTTTTTAAATTTCAAAAAACAGAAGTAAATGTTTTTTTAATATCACTTTATCTTTTTTGATTAATGGTGATACTGCACTAACTGATGAAACACATTGACAGATGTAAGGCCAGTATAAAAGTCGCAAGATCTATTATTTTTAAAATAAATGTTTGTATACAAGTAAATTGCAATAACACGATTTGTTTGGATTATGTTTATATACAAGTTTGTCTGTTTTCATAGTAATAACTGATGTGGTTGAAGTTAATTTTTCAAATAAATTTTTTGAAAAAGCTGTATTATATTTATATTTAATAATATCAGTCTTTGAGCATTGTAGCCCAAGTTAAACGAAAAACATCGATTTTTAAACGATAATGTTCTTTCAGGAAAATCGTCTGAACATGTTTTCGATCTCTTGAAAATTCTATATGATATAAGTTCAGTATTTACATTTTTTTTCCATTATAAATCTCTATAACTTTAATCGTTGAAATAATGTTTACGAATTTACTTCCATTTCTGCGCGCGCATAAATTTTATATCGTTCTTTTTGTCGACAATGATTGAAATAATGACGTTGAAATAACGTTAAATAATCAACGTTTAAACGGTAACGTTGATTTAACGTTGAAATAACGTTAAATAATCAACGTTTAAACGGTAACGTTGATTTAACGTTGTGACATAGTTGAACAACGTTGAAACAACGCTTCAACCGAATTTCAACGTTGAAACAACGTAATAATGCCGGCTGGGTTGTCTGTATATATTTACTAAAAAAACCTTTTAGCATATAAAAAAATGTAAATAGTTGATACCAATGAATAAACTATTTTAATATATAATGTAGGTCTGAGCCTAAATTTATATATTTACAATAAAGCAAATGTTATTGTTGCTATGCAAATTTGGTATCTAAAGCAACAAAACAATTCATAAAAACAATACCTTTACAAATCACATTATCCATTTAATATGTATACCAAAATTTGTTACAATTCTGTTAATGGTTTAAAACAATAATAATTATGTCTCAAATTGACTTTATTATTACCAAGAAACCAGGTTGCTATGAAAATTAGGTTTCCATAACAACCAAACAACAATTACCTTTCTAAAAAGATTTCAAATTATTACACATGCCAAGTTTGGTGAACATAAGACTAATAGGTAAAAAGTTATGAATTTAGTCTCAGAAACCGGTATTCTGACCCACTGTGCATTGATTTTGTTGTATATTTAAATACATAAAGTTTTGTGTAAAATAATAAACTTTTCTGTTTTATTTTGTTATTTTTTCTTTAGTTGCTTTTGCAAAAAAAAAAAAAGTCATAATCTTTTTAAGCATTCAACTATTGTGAATGACATTTTGTTAGATAAAGTTCATGATATTTTAAAACCTATTAAATACTTCCTCAATCAAGTAAATCTTATTAAAATCTTGATTATTTGAAACATTTAAACATTTTGAAATATGTTTAGGCAAAAACTTTAATGGCTCCAGTTAGGGTTGTCAGACGTCCGGCTTTTATGAATGAGAACACGGTAATAAAAAATTATATTTACAGGTTTGGTGCTGTATTCTCCTCCGTATAAGGCGGATGTCTGGCAACCCTAGCTCCAGTACGCTTTTTTTTAAATATTCTATTGAACAATAATCCAAGTAATCGAACGATACAATGATATAAGAAGTTACATAATGTGGAAAACTATAGCTTGCCACATAAACTAATCTTCGAGTATACTCAGAGGCGATTATACGAATAAAATAAAGAAAGAGGGGAGGGGGAGAAATTCTTTAAAAAACCCTGCAATATGAAAGGAAAGGTTGACAAAATAAGATTAAAATACAATTATAAATACAACAATAATACGCGAGGTTTGAATTATTTTGTTTTATCTCCATTTTTTGAAAAACTCGATTTACTGATTGCGTTATATATCTCAAAATAATGTTTTTCTACTACTATATTAAAAACTAAATTTTAATCAAAAAAGTTGCGGAGAAAACATAGGTAAATAAAAATCTTTTCATATACCGTCTCCTAAAGTTTTTGTTTTTTAAATTGTTTTATCTCAAAACTCAAAATGAGGAACAAAATTATTCTCACAAGTTATAAAAATAAAAATAAAAGGCAGATAAAAAATAGCAGCAATATAAGAAACTCTTACAAAGCAGAAAGTATATAGTGAAGTAAAAAGAAGCCAAAACAAAACAGTATTTGTAAATAAAAATTTTCAAATGACGACTTAAAATATTTAACATTTAAGCATTTAACAATCAGGTTAAATGCTATTTGAAGATGCTCTGTTATAAGCCCCTGAGCACTTCTTGGAGCACCTAAATGACTATAAAAAAATTTATATACTAAATAAATGTATATATAAAACACTAATGTATGAATAGACAAAATTTGCTGGAAATCATCAATGATCATAAGAGGTTTCTTATATTGCTACAAGCATAAAATAGACTTTAACATCAGCAAACAAAATTTCGTTTAATTAAGTTACAAGATTTGACTAAACCATAAATATAGTTTGAAAATTAAAGCCAAACTTATATTTATTTTGTTTTTGTTTCTCCACAATTATAAGAAATGTTTTACTTTCTTTTTCCCAATGCTTTTATTAGCTCCTTGTCTCTGTCTGTTAATCTGTCTGTTAACATCAAATCTTGAAATCACCCGATGGAAAATGAGCAAGCTACTAGCAAGCGACTAGCTAGCTTTATAGCGATTATCAAGCGATTTTTTTTTTCTTTTTCTGTTTTTCCTAAAGTCTTAACCATCTTTAAAAATTCGATTTTTGTGTTGAGTCTATTATAATTATGAGGATAACTTGAAACATGAGATGAACTTTAAACATTGCGATTTTGTAGCAATGTGTCGCTAGCTGCAAATCGTAGCTTTGTAGCTAACTACAAATCTATAGCCGGTTGATAACTAAATATCAAAATTTTAGACAGCGATTTTATTACGGTGCGACTTAAGCTACAATAGCCAGTGAGTTTTTAGCCTATTAAGCTAGCTGTCCTTGTAGCCAAATCGGTGTCTTTATCTTTACAAATATCGATAGCTTTTCGCTAACTTAAAAAAGCTAGCTATCCTCGAGGTCATACCGCTGCCTTTATCGTTACGATTATAGCTAGCTTTTCACTAGCCGATTTCCCACCGGGCGATTTTTGAGTCGCTTCCTGATCAGAGATTTTTTTCAAATTTTGCATACATACTCTTGCTTGATGACAATAAGATGATCAATAATTAATTTTGCAATAAGTCAATTAATTTAGTTAATTTTAATTAAGTTTATTTTTTATATGCGATTAGCAAAACTTCATGAAAAATAAATTTAACCGCAATGGCTTAATAAAATGAAATAATAATATCAGAAAAAATTAATTGCAAATTTGTGTTTTAATAACATATAAAAGCGTTGGATTTTAAAAATTCGTTTTTAATTTTACTTGTTGATAACCAGCTTTGAATTCAAAGACAATTTTCATGAAATTGAAATTCAAAGACATATTTCATGAAGACAATTTTTTCATCAAGACAATTTTCATGAAATTGAATTCAAAGACAAATTTCATGAAATTTGTCAATATTTAGACATTTAATATCATAGTTTTTTAGTTTAGTTAAAAATAAAACGCAGCAATCAACAGTATGAAAAAAATTGCTTAAACAAGGGCAAATACATAGGAGGGGGAGAAAGGGGGTGATCAATAGTGTCAAAAGAATTGCTTGGATCAATTAATACTTTAAATATATTTATTTTCACCTTGAAACTTCATTCTATTTTCATCTTAAATTTTTATCTAATTATTTTTAAAAAATAATACCAATAAGTTTATTAACTGATTGGTAGAATTTTAATTTATTTAAAAAAATTATGTTACATCTAAAAAAGAATATGATCTTAACGTGTTTTGATATATTTTTTTTTAACGAGTAAAAGTGCGGCTTTTGCGCAGTGGTTTGAGCGCTTGCTTTAGAAGCAAAATATCCAGGGTTTGAAGCAAGCTCTGTGCATATTTCGCCACATTGCTAAAGAAGGAGGCGTGAACTTTCTAATTAAAGGCTTTTTTGTGGTGCTCTTGACAAGACCGGTAAATTGTCTTGAGGCAACTAGAAAAAAAATTAAAAAATAAATAAATAAAATTTAGTATTACTTATAAGTATATATTTTTATACAATTTAATTTTAACATTTATATTTTGGCACTTATCTAACAAGTAAAAAAAAAGACATTCGACTCGACTAACACTCGATTGCGTCAATAGCTTCATGTACGCGTGTACTTGTAGACAAAAAACTTTTTAGTTATTTGCCACAAACAAAATACTAGAACGGTTAATATTGGTACGTTTCGTGACGTCAAAAAATTAGTTGCCATTCAAAAATATTGATTTTGTCTAAACTATGCAATCTAATGATTAAAACTGTACAGTCTAATCACGAAATTTTAAATAATTTAAATTTGTGTTAAAAACTAAAGGATACTTGCACATATACAATACCAAAACTCAAAATTGATGATGAAATAATGCGAAAGATTAAAACTGCCAGAAGCAAAAAAAACTAACTTTGAAATTTGAATAAATAAAATTGATTTTACCTCAATAAAATGGTTTTTAATCAAGAGTAATTTTTACTTCAGTAAAAAGTTGTTTTTATTACTAAAATTGTTCTGAAAAATTAGAAAACAAACAACAATTTCTATTCTGGAACAAAAACCTAAAAAGAAAGGTTGTAAATCTTTTTATTAAATTAAAACATCTTTATATGACTTTTGCATTCAGAGTCGTAAAAATATTTTTGAAATTCAGAAACTTTATGATACGCAACCTCGTTCTGATTAAATAAAATCAACAAAGTATTAAAATAATATTATTATAAATATATTTATTTTTAAAAATAATAAATATATTTATCTTAAGGCATTTCATCACGTTACGTTGTATAAACAAAAACTAAACAAACAAAATTTTTTCTTAAATAAAATGGTTATCTTCCAAAATACAGCTCTCGTTATGTACTAGGCATTTGAAACTAATAATATTTTTAAAAAACAGATTTATTATTTAAAACTTGTTTGTTTAGGTAATTTACCAATTATATGTAACTTTTACTTTAAAAAAAAATAAAGATAAATTTTTATATGTAGTAAAAAACGCAATTTTCGGGACAAATTTTCTGCGCGATGTCTATTACTGAACTTAAAATGCTTGCAGTGGTTTGAATGCAATTGTTTGATTAATTTCTTATAAGGTAAACTAACGATAAGAGGGATTATAATCACAGCCAACTATTCAACTCGATAATTCTTATGTATTTTGACTTGATCGTTTGTAATTTATGTCTGAATATTTATAATTAAATTAATATTTTATTAATAATTAAATTAATATTTAATTTGTAATCAAAATCTTCTGTTGACATTGTTGAGGCGTCGAAGAACCGTTAAACTAAAAACTTTTGAACTGCATTAAATTTTTTTTGTTTTTTTGTTTAATTGTTTGTATATTTTGTTAATAACAAACAAAAAATAAATCATAAAGAGTAAACAACTGAGTACTAAACAAGCAAAGTATAAGGTAATTATTGACGTCATTCCTTTTATTAAG